>OU612058.1:106785037-107985037 GCA_914767635.1 Melanostoma mellinum
AAAATATTTTCAGAATTATTCGAAGAAAATTGGAGTGAAAGATTTGTTGAAATAGTCCTCTCGTTTATAAAATTTGTATTTAGATCTTCGACATTAATGTGCGTAAATCTTGGGCATAAAAGTCAAAATTTAACTACTGGGAAAATCAAAAATTGTTCCGCAATGTAAACGATGCCAAGCATTTGGTCACACTCAAAAATATTGCAACCGCGAGTTTGCTTGTGTTAAGTGTGACGAAAAACACGCAACTAAAAACTGTCAAGTTAGTCACCCTGCAAGATATAGAGGCTATCCAGTTGCTAAAAAATTTCAAAAATCCAAAAGCAAAATCACATCCGCTGAAATAAGACCTATAGCAACTCAACCAACACAAAAAGAACTCCTGAAGCTGAAGATATGGGTAAGAAAAAACTTCCTGAGGAAGCTGTTAAAAGCAAAAGCGATGAAAATAAATCACAAATTGTTGAAAACGTGCGGAAGAATGAATAAACTTCCATTAAAGAAATTCTTGTAAGAAATGTAAACTTATCATTTGACTTTATTCTTAAGCATCCTACAATTCTAAACCTTGCATATTATGTTCTTGTCAGAAACCAGCTAATCTTCTTCTGTAATATCCACTAATCGAATGATGTCACTGTTCACTTAAATCTTATCTTATCTACCAGCATGCATTCTCGTAAGCAACCATCTGAAATGAATAAAAAATAAAGACAGAAGCATCATCTTTTCTTGCATTACATTTAACATTTGCCTTCCACTCAGTGCCCCTTAGAATGTTCTTAAAAGAATTGACAATCAGGATTTAAACATCAAACGGCTAGGTGAAGAATTCAAACTCAAAAAGAAATGACAGACAAAACACTAAAAATTGGAATATGGAATGCAAACGGTCTTTTACACAATTTATCAGAATTAAAAATCTTCTTAGACATCGAACACATAGATATTTATCTGGTGTCCGAAACTCATTTCTCAAGTGGACTGGTTCTTGATGATTTAATATCAAACTATATATGCCACCACGCTCCTCATCCAGCTGATAAGGCTAGATGTGGATCGACAATCCCGATAAAAAAACAGCTTGAAACACCATGAAGAAGCTTTGTTTCGAAACAAGAATATGCAAGTAACAATAATTAGTATTGGTTATTTTCTCCGACTGAAGATGAATATACAGAACGGCACGAAAACGATAACTTTGGCGACAAAAAATAATAACGCATTTTGGTGGAGGGGTTCAATACAAGCATTTTTTACTATGGGAGAGGGGGGTCTATCTCCCCCGTTTAGGCGGTAGAGGCAATTTAAAAAACAAAATCTAAAAAAAAATATTGTAGAACAACGGGAAAGCTAACAGATACAATTTATACTTTTTATGAAAGCCAGAAGTCAGCACTTTATAATAAATTTTAAACGAAGGTATTTCAATTTATAGTTTTTGAAATAACTGACTTCAAAGTCAAAATTTAGGAAAAAAAATTAGAAAAAATCACTTTGAGTAATATGTTTCTCGTGATTACAAATGCCAATAAAAAGAAATTTGATGTATAGTTAGTTGCTTTTATAAATTTTTTATCCAACGCTGTAAACTACTTTTTTCTATGTCTTATAGTTTTTGAGATAATTGAAACATAGTTAAACTATTGAAGTATGCAATATTTCAAAAAATTATGGAAATACGTACGAATTTACAATTATGTTAGGAGGTGAAAGTATGAAAATTCATCAGACAGGTGCTTATATGCAATGAATTTCCGTATGCAACAACTTCCCGCATGGCCCGCTTCGCGGGGCTCATTATTTTAACACTTTTTCAGCTGGCTTTCATAAAAAGTATAAGCTGTATCTGTAAAATTTTCCGTTGTTCTACAATATTTTTTTTTAGATTTTAAGTCAATTTTTATAAAATTGCCCCTACCGCCTAAACGGGGGGAGATAGACCCACCCTTCCAATATTAAAAAATGCTTGTATTGAACCCCTCCACCAAAAACCGTTATTATTTCTTGTCGCCAAAGTTATCGTACTCTCCCCCGCTTTGAATTTATAAAAATCCAGAATGATTTGCTATTTGCTTTTATTTTTGATTCAGTTGCACTTATATATTGCTTGTACAAAAAGCAATTAAGAAAATCATATTCTTTTCTGAGTTGAAGAAACCGAGTTCTATCTCCAATAAGCCTCGTAAATTTAAAACGCTTGAAGGCTTTGTTTTTGGCTTTTTTCAAATTCTTTAATCTACTTTTATGCCATGGTAGCTTAAATCTCTTTTTTTTTAGAAATTGGGACGAATAGTCTTATAGCATCGAAAAGAATATTTTATTTATTTATTTATTACTAGCTGTGCCCGCGACTTCGTCCGCGTGGAATAGTGACTTTCGGCAGCATTATGAATTTTTTAGGCTATTTATTTTGCAAATAAGACACATTCATGCGTTTTACTAAACCATTGTTATATTATTTTATTTTAGTATATGTTTGCACACGACGTTCTTATTTTTTCCATCTTTTGCGAAATAAAAAGGTTTTGTGGGATTGATACACGTGATTCTGCCACATAAAGTTGCCATGGGATTTTTTTCTAAACGAACACCTGCAACTCAAATCAGTGGGAATTAAAGGAAAACGGGGAATCGAAACGTTTTCTCCTTTTTTCGTTCCAGTCATTATTAATGCCGCATCCCAGATGTGTCATTTGTAGCTGTGTACAATTCTGGATTACTCATTTTTGGCACTGGAACACCAACTTGCTGCCACTCCTAATAATCCTAAGAAATTGAGAAACTCTATAGGGTATGATGTGACTTGCTCAGTGTCCATAATATTGTCTATTGATAGACATTCGCCAACGTCCCCTAATACGTCAAACATATTTTATTAGTTTATATGGTTAACTATCTCATTAGTCGGCGCCGAAATCGCCTTTCAAACAGCCATTCCCGATTGCCAATTATTATTTGAAGATCAAGATAGACATTTCTTCTCAGGTCTAATGTATTTTCGACAGTTTGACAGAAATCACTCCGCAGTGAAAGAACTTTTATCGACCCAGCAGTCTTAAGGTTCCCGTTTACGGTGTCGATCCCGTAGAAATATAGGGATTACTTATTAAGCCTATGTCTTTCCTCAGGCTCTAGACTATCTCTTAATTAAATTCCATTTAAATCGGATCAGTTTTCTGGGCGGGAGATGGTAACAAAGAAACACGAACAGACAGAGTTAATTTTGGATTTGTAATATTAGTAAGGATGTCCATCTTTGGGTTCTAGACTATCTCTGTACCAAAATTCATATAAATCTGTTCAATAGTTTGGGTGGTAAATATAAACAAAGAAAAACAGACAGACAGAGTTAAATTCGGATTTATAATGTTAATAAAGTCTTCCATTCTCGTGGGAATATGAGGGCCGTTTCCGGAGGATGACTTAAAGTTTATTTTACTCGGGAATAGTGTAGTTTTCTAACAGTGGACATTTTTTGAAATGGGTGCTGTATTTTCAAAGTTCCCGTTCCCATGGGAATACAGGGATAAAACATATTGCATAAAATATATGTCCTTCCTCAGGTTCTAGACTGTCTCTGTACCAAAATTCATAAAAATGAGTTCAATAGTTTGGGCAGTTAATGGTAACAAAGAGAAATAGACAGACAGATTTAACTTCGGACTTATAATATTAGTAAAGGCTCCCGTTCCCGTGGAAACATGGTGACATTTCCCGTGAGGGATATGGGCATGAATAAAAGTTTATGTTGCTTAGGGATTATGGAGCATTCCAACGGTGGAAGAGTTTTTGAAATCGGTGCCATAGTGTCAAAGTTCCCGTAAACGTTCCTGCTCCCCTGGGAATATAGGGAATAAATATATGGCGTATCGCGTATGTCCTTCCTCAGGTTTTGAATAATGTTTGTAAAAAATTTAATTCAAATCAGTTCATTAGTTTGAGCGGAAGATGGTAACATAGAACGACGGACAGACAGAGCTACTTTCACACTTATTATATTAGTAAGGACTCCCGTTCCCGTAGGAATATGTGGATGAATTAAAATTTATGTTACTCAGGAATAGTGTAGCATTTTAACGGTGGAAAAATTTTTGAAATCGGTGTCGTAGTTTCTAAGTTCCCGTATACGTTCCCGTTCCCGTGGGAATTTAGGGATAAAATATATAGCCTAAGTCCTTCCTCAGGTTCTGAGCAATCTTTGTACAAAATTTCATTTAAATCGGTTGATTAGTTTGGGCGGGTGATGGTAACATAGAACGACGGACAGACAGAGCTTCTTTCACACTTATTATATTAGTAAGGACTCCCGTTCCCGTAGAAATATGTGGATGAATTAAAGTGTATGTTACTCAGGAATAGTGTAGCATTCTAGCGGTGGAAAAATTTTTGAAATCGGTGTTGTAGTTTCTAAGTTCCCGTATACGTTTTCGTTCCCGTGGGAATATAGGGATGAATATATAGCCTATGTCCTTCCTAAGGTTCTGATCAATCTTTTTACAACATTTCATTTAAATCGGTTTATTAGTTTGGGCGGGAGATGGTAACATAGAAAGGTGATCAGACAGAGCTACTTTTGCATTTATAATAATAGTGAGGACCGGTTCCCGAGGGAATATTCGAATGAAATAAAGCCTATGTCCGTCCTTAAGTTCAGTCCAATCTTTCAGAGCTTCATTCGCACTTATTATATTAGTAAGGACTCCCGTTCCCGCAGGAATATAAGGATGAATTAAAGTTTATGTTACTTTGGGATAGTAAAGCATTCTATCGGTGGAAAAATTTTTGAAATCGGTGTTGTAGTTTCTAAATTCCCGTATACGTTCCCGTTCCCGTGGGAATTTAGGGATAAAATATATAGCCTATGTCCTTCCTCTGGTTCTAGACTATCTCTGTACAAAATTTCATATCAATCAGTTTGGTAGTTTGGGCGGGAGATGGTAACATAGAAAGCCGGGCAGACAGAGGGACTTTCACATTTATAATATTAGTTAGGATTTATTTATTTATTTATAGTGACATTTTGTATTTAGAAAAAAATAGTATTAAATACCACTAACATTTTACATAATTCTATTTTTCTGTGAGTGTGGGGTGATTAATGCTTCTGTTTTTGTGGTTTACCTTTCTTTGAAAATCTATGAACTCAAATTTCCAATTTCAACTCTCAAACCCAATTTCATAAAATAAAATAAAAAATAACACATCCAACAACTTTCTTCTCTATTAGATAGGTATGACTTTAGCCATATAATAAAACGATCATCACAACCCAACATTTTCAGCTTATGAAGAAGTAAATCGTGATGAACTCGGTCGAATGCTTTAATAAAATCTGTATAGAGTACATTGACTTGGTATCCTTTTTCCATTTCATTTAAGCAAAAGTTATTGAAAAGACAAAGATTTGTAGCCGTGGAGCGGGCTTTTAGGAAACCGTGCTGACCCGCTGATAGGAGTTGTTTTACAGAGCAATAGAATTTATCGGTTATAATCTTTTCCAAAAGTTTAGGTATAGCTGAAATTTTCGAAATAGGCCTATAATTTTTAATTAACTGCTTGGAACCACTTTTAAAAACAGGATTAATATATACTTTCCAATCATCTACCAACTCTCCTGACGAAAGAGATTTATTGTAGAGGAGAGTGAGAGGAAAACAAATAGATGAGGAACATCTTGATAAGAGAAGGGGCGGAATTGAATCGTAGCCTGCTTTTTTAGTAACATCTATTTTACATAAGGCATCGAAAACTTCATCTTCAGATATCTGAGAAAGCATAAAATTAATACAAGGTTCAAAATTTGAATACATAGAATTTAGACCTTCGATTGAGTCTGTATTATATGATGATTCAAAAAAATCTGCAAAAAGATGACAAGAAGACTGTAAATCATTAGATTTTTCATTTTCATATTCCATTGACTGTGGAAATTGAGATACATTGTTACGCTTTGAGGCACGAGTACGATAACCTTGGCGACAAAAAATAATAACGCATTTTGGTGGAGGGGTTCAATACAAGCATTTTTTACTATGGGAGAGGGGGGTCTATCTCCCCCGTTTAGGCGGTAGAGGCAATTTAAAAAACAAAATCTAAAAAAAATATTGTAGAACAACGGGAAAGCTAACAGATACAATTTATACTTTTTATGAAAGCCAGAAGTCTGCACTTTATAATAAATTTTAAACGAAGGTATTTCAATTTATAGTTTTTGAAATAACTGACTTCAAAGTCAAAATTTAGGAAAAAAAATTAGAAAAAATCACTTTGAGTAATATGTTTCTCGTGATTACAAATGCCAATAAAAAGAAATTTGATGTATAGTTAGTTGCTTTTATAAATTTTTTATCCAACGCTGTAAACTACTTTTTTCTATGTCTTATAGTTTTTGAGATAATTGAAACATAGTTAAACTATTGAAGTATGCAATATTTCAAAAAATTATGGAAATACGTACGAATTTACAATAATGTTAGGAGGTGAAAGTATGAAAATTCATCAGACAGGTGCTTATATGCAATGAATTTCCGTATGCAACAACTCTCCGCATGGCCCGCTTCGCGGGGCTCATTATTTTAACACTTTTTCAGCTGGCTTTCATAAAAAAGTATAAACTGTATCTGTAAAATTTTCCGTTGTTCTACATTTTTTTTTTTAGATTTTAAGTCAATTTTTATAAAATTGCCCCTACCGCCTAAACGGGGGGAGATAGACCCACCCTTCCCATATTAAAAAATGCTTGTATTGAACCCCTCCACCAAAAACTGTTATTATTTCTTGTCGCCAAAGTTATCGTACTCTCCCCCGCTTTGAATTTATAAAAATCCAGAATGATTTGCTATTTGCTTTTATTTTTGATTCAGTTGCACTTATTGCTTTAACAAAAAGCAATTAAGAAAATCATATTCTTTTCTGAGTTGAAGAAACCGAGTTCTATCTCCAATAAGCCTCGTAAATTTAAAACGCTTGAAGGCTTTGTTTTTGGCTTTTTTCAAATTCTTTAATCTACTCTTATGCCATGGTAGCTTAAATCTCTTTTTTTTAGAAATTGGGACGAATAGTTTTATAGCATCGAAAAGAATATTTTATTTATTTATTTATTATTTATCTATTTATTTATAGTGACATTTTGTATTTAGAAAAAAATAGTATTAAATACCACTAACATTTTACATAATTCTATTTTTCTGTGAGTGTGGGGTGATTAATGCTTCTGTTTTTGTGGTTTACCTTTCTTTGAAAATCTATGAACTCAAATTTCCAATTTCAACTCTCAAACCCAATTTCATAAAATAAAATAAAAAATAACACATCCAACAACTTTCTTCTCTATTAGATAGGTATGACTTTAGCCATATAATAAAACGATCATCACAACCCAACATTTTCAGCTTATGAAGAAGTAAATCGTGATGAACTCGGTCGAATGCTTTAATAAAATCTGTATAGAGTACATTGACTTGGTATCCTTTTTCCATTTCATTTAAGCAAAAGTTATTGAAAAGACAAAGATTTGTAGCCGTGGAGCGGGCTTACATGAAACCGTGCTGACCCGCTGATAGGAGTTGTTTTACAGAGCAATAGAATTTATCGGTTATAATCTTTTCCAAAAGTTTTGGTATAGCTGAAATTTTCGAAATAGGCCTATAATTTTTAATTAACTGCTTGGAACCACTTTTAAAAACAGGATAAATATATAATACTTTCCATTCATCTACCAACTCTCCTGACGAAAGAGATTTATTGTAGAGGAGAGTGAGAGGAAAAAAAATAGATGAGGAACATCTTGATAAGAGAAGGGGCGGAATTGAATCGTAGCCTGCTTTTTTAGTAACATCTATTTTACATAAGGCATCGAAAACTTCATCTTCAGATATCTGAGAAAGCATAAAATTAATACAAGGTTCGAAATTTGAATACATAGAATTTAGACCTTCGATTGAGTCTGTATTATATGATGATTCAAAAAAATCTGCAAAAAGATGACAAGAAGACTGTAAATCATTAGATTTTTCATTTTCATATTCCATTGACTGTGGAAATTGAGATACATTGTTACGCTTTGAGGCACGAGTACGATAACTTTGGCGACAAAAAATAATAACGCATTTTGGTGGAGGGGTTCAATACAAGCATTTTTTACTATGGGAGAGGGGGGTCTATCTACCCCGTTTAGGCGGTAGAGGCAATTTAAAAAACAAAATCTAAAAAAAAATATTGTAGAACAACGGGAAAGCTAACAGATACAATTTATACTTTTTATGAAAGCCAGAAGTCAGCACTTTATAATAAATTTTAAACGAAGGTATTTCAATTTATAGTTTTTGAAATAACTGACTTCAAAGTCAAAATTTAGGAAAAAAAATTAGAAAAAATCACTTTGAGTAATATGTTTCTCGTGATTACAAATGCCAATAAAAAGAAATTTGATTTATAGTTAGTTGCTTTTATAAATTTTTTATCCAACGCTGTAAACTACTTTTTTCTATGTCTTATAGTTTTTGAGATAATTGAAACATAGTTAAACTATTGAAGTATGCAATATTTCAAAAAATTATGGAAATACGTACGGATTTGCAATTATGTTAGGAGGTGAAAGTATGAAAATTCATCAGACAGGTGCTTATATGCAATGAATTTCCGTATGCAACAACTTTCCGCATGGCCCGCTTCGCGGGGCTCATTATTTTAACACTTTTTCAGCTGGCTTTCATAAAAAGTATAAGCTGTATCTGTAAAATGTTCCGTTGTTCTACAATACTTTTTTTAGATTTTAAGTCAATTTTTATAAAATTGCCCCTACCGCCTAAACGGGGGGAGATAGACCCACCCTTCCCATATTAAAAAATGCTTGTATTGAACCCCTCCACCAAAAACCGTTATTATTTCTTGTCGCCAAAGTTATCGTACTCTCCCCCGCTTTGAATTTATATAAATCCAGAATGATTTGCTATTTGCTTTTATTTTTGATTCAGTTGCACTTATATATTGCTTGTACAAAAAGCAATTAAGAAAATCATATTCTTTTCTGAGTTGAAGAAACCGAGTTCTATCTCCAATAAGCCTCGTAAATTTAAAACGCTTGAAGGCTTTGTTTTTGGCTTTTTTCAAATTCTTTAATCTACTCTTATGCCATGGTAGCTTAAATCTCTTTTTTTTAGAAATTGGGACGAATAGTTTTATAGCATCGAAAAGAATATTTTATTTATTTATTTATTATTTATCTATTTATTTATAGTGACATTTTGTATTTAGAAAAAAATAGTATTAAATACCACTAACATTTTACATAATTCTATTTTTCTGTGAGTGTGGGGTGATTAATGCTTCTGTTTTTGTGGTTTACCTTTCTTTGAAAATCTATGAACTCAAATTTCCAATTTCAACTCTCAAACCCAATTTCATAAAATAAAATAAAAAATAACACATCCAACAACTTTCTTCTCTATTAGATAGGTATGACTTTAGCCATATAATAAAACGATCATCACAACCCAACATTTTCAGCTTATGAAGAAATAAATCGTGATGAACTCGGTCGAATGCTTTAATAAAATCTGTATAGAGTACATTGACTTGGTATCCTTTTTCCATTTCATTTAAGCAAAAGTTATTGAAAAGACAAAGATTTGTAGCCGTGGAGCGGGCTTTCATGAAACCGTGCTGACCCGCTGATAGGAGTTGTTTTACAGAGCAATAGAATTTATCGGTTATAATCTTTTCCAAAAGTTTTGGTATAGCTGAAATTTTCGAAATAGGCATATAATTTTTAATTAACTGCTTGGAACCACTTTTAAAAACAGGATTAATATATAATACTTTCCATTCATCTACCAACTCTCCTGACGAAAGAGATTTATTGTAGAGGAGAGTGAGAGGAAAAAAAATAGATGAGGAACATCTTGATAAGAGAAGGGGCGGAATTGAATCGTAGCCTGCTTTTTTAGTAACATCTATTTTACATAAGGCATCGAAAACTTCATCTTCAGATATCTGAGAAAGCATAAAATTAATACAAGGCTCGAAATTTGAATACATAGAATTTAGACCTTCGATTGAGTCTGTATTATATGATGATTCAAAAAAATCTGCAAAAAGATGACAAGAAGACTGTAAATCATTAGATTTTTCATTTTCATATTCCATTGACTGTGGAAATTGAGATACATTGTTACGCTTTGAGGCACGAGTACGATAACTTTGGCGACAAAAAATAATAACGCATTTTGGTGGAGGGGTTCAATACAAGCATTTTTTACTATGGGAGAGGGGGGTCTATCTCCCCCGTTTAGGCGGTAGAGGCAATTTAAAAAACAAAATCTAAAAAAAAATATTGTAGAACAACGGGAAAGCTAACAGATACAATTTATACTTTTTATGAAAGCCAGAAGTCAGCACTTTATAATAAATTTTAAACGAAGGTATTTCAATTTATAGTTTTTGAAATAACTGACTTCAAAGTCAAAATTTAGGAAAAAAAATTAGAAAAAATCACTTTGAGTAATATGTTTCTCGTGATTACAAATGCCAATAAAAAGAAATTTGATGTATAGTTAGTTGCTTTTATAAATTTTTTATCCAACGCTGTAAACTACTTTTTTCTATGTCTTATAGTTTTTGAGATAATTGAAACATAGTTAAACTATTGAAGTATGCAATATTTCAAAAAATTATGGAAATACGTACGGATTTACAATTATGTTAGGAGGTGAAAGTATGAAAATTCATCAGACAGGTGCTTATATGCAATGAATTTCCGTATGCAACAACTTTCCGCATGGCCCGCTTCGCGGGGCTCATTATTTTAACACTTTTTCAGCTGGCTTTCATAAAAAGTAGAAGCTGTATCTGTAAAATTTTCCGTTGTTCTACAATATTTTTTTTTAGATTTTAAGTCAATTTTTATAAAATTGCCCCTACCGCCTAAACGGGGGGAGATAGACCCACCCTTCCCATATTAAAAAATGCTTGTATTGAACCCCTCCACCAAAAACTGTTATTATTTCTTGTCGCCAAAGTTATCGTACTCTCCCCCGCTTTGAATTTATAAAAATCCAGAATGATTTGCTATTTGCTTTTATTTTTGATTCAGTTGCACTTATTGCTTTAACAAAAAGCAATTAAGAAAATCATATTCTTTTCTGAGTTGAAGAAACCGAGTTCTATCTCCAATAAGCCTCGTAAATTTAAAACGCTTGAAGGCTTTGTTTTTGGCTTTTTTCAAATTCTTTAATCTACTCTTATGCCATGGTAGCTTAAATCTCTTTTTTTTAGAAATTGGGACGAATAGTTTTATAGCATCGAAAAGAATATTTTATTTATTTATTTATTATTTATCTATTTATTTATAGTGACATTTTGTATTTAGAAAAAAATAGTATTAAATACCACTAACATTTTACATAATTCTATTTTTCTGTGAGTGTGGGGTGATTAATGCTTCTGTTTTTGTGGTTTACCTTTCTTTGAAAATCTATGAACTCAAATTTCCAATTTCAACTCTCAAACCCAATTTCATAAAATAAAATAAAAAATAACACATCCAACAACTTTCTTCTCTATTAGATAGGTATGACTTTAGCCATATAATAAAACGATCATCACAACCCAACATTTTCAGCTTATGAAGAAGTAAATCGTGATGAACTCGGTCGAATGCTTTAATAAAATCTGTATAGAGTACATTGACTTGGTATCCTTTTTCCATTTCATTTAAGCAAAAGTTATTGAAAAGACCAAGATTTGTAGCCGTGGAGCGGGCTTACATGAAACCGTGCTGACCCGCTGATAGGAGTTGTTTTACAGAGCAATAGAATTTATCGGTTATAATCTTTTCCAAAAGTTTTGGTATAGCTGAAATTTTCGAAATAGGCCTATAATTTTTAATTAACTGCTTGGAACCACTTTTAAAAACAGGATAAATATATAATACTTTCCATTCATCTACCAACTCTCCTGACGAAAGAGATTTATTGTAGAGGAGAGTGAGAGGAAAAAAAATAGATGAGGAACATCTTGATAAGAGAAGGGGCGGAATTGAATCGTAGCCTGCTTTTTTAGTAACATCTATTTTACATAAGGCATCGAAAACTTCATCTTCAGATATCTGAGAAAGCATAAAATTAATACAAGGTTCGAAATTTGAATACATAGAATTTAGACCTTCGATTGAGTCTGTATTATATGATGATTCAAAAAAATCTGCAAAAAGATGACAAGAAGACTGTAAATCATTAGATTTTTCATTTTCATATTCCATTGACTGTGGAAATTGAGATACATTGTTACGCTTTGAGGCACGAGTACGATAACTTTGGCGACAAAAAATAATAACGCATTTTGGTGGAGGGGTTCAATACAAGCATTTTTTACTATGGGAGAGGGGGGTCTATCTACCCCGTTTAGGCGGTAGAGGCAATTTAAAAAACAAAATCTAAAAAAAAATATTGTAGAACAACGGGAAAGCTAACAGATACAATTTATACTTTTTATGAAAGCCAGAAGTCAGCACTTTATAATAAATTTTAAACGAAGGTATTTCAATTTATAGTTTTTGAAATAACTGACTTCAAAGTCAAAATTTAGGAAAAAAAATTAGAAAAAATCACTTTGAGTAATATGTTTCTCGTGATTACAAATGCCAATAAAAAGAAATTTGATTTATAGTTAGTTGCTTTTATAAATTTTTTATCCAACGCTGTAAACTACTTTTTTCTATGTCTTATAGTTTTTGAGATAATTGAAACATAGTTAAACTATTGAAGTATGCAATATTTCAAAAAATTATGGAAATACGTACGGATTTACAATTATGTTAGGAGGTGAAAGTATGAAAATTCATCAGACAGGTGCTTATATGCAATGAATTTCCGTATGCAACAACTTTCCGCATGGCCCGCTTCGCGGGGCTCATTATTTTAACACTTTTTCAGCTGGCTTTCATAAAAAGTATAAGCTGTATCTGTAAAATGTTCCGTTGTTCTACAATACTTTTTTTTAGATTTTAAGTCAATTTTTATAAAATTGCCCCTACCGCCTAAACGGGGGGAGATAGACCCACCCTTCCCATATTAAAAAATGCTTGTATTGAACCCCTCCACCAAAAACCGTTATTATTTCTTGTCGCCAAAGTTATCGTACTCTCCCCCGCTTTGAATTTATATAAATCCAGAATGATTTGCTATTTGCTTTTATTTTTGATTCAGTTGCACTTATATATTGCTTGTACAAAAAGCAATTAAGAAAATCATATTCTTTTCTGAGTTGAAGAAACCGAGTTCTATCTCCAATAAGCCTCGTAAATTTAAAACGCTTGAAGGCTTTGTTTTTGGCTTTTTTCAAATTCTTTAATCTACTCTTATGCCATGGTAGCTTAAATCTCTTTTTTTTAGAAATTGGGACGAATAGTTTTATAGCATCGAAAAGAATATTTTATTTATTTATTTATTATTTATCTATTTATTTATAGTGACATTTTGTATTTAGAAAAAAATAGTATTAAATACCACTAACATTTTACATAATTCTATTTTTCTGTGAGTGTGGGGTGATTAATGCTTCTGTTTTTGTGGTTTACCTTTCTTTGAAAATCTATGAACTCAAATTTCCAATTTCAACTCTCAAACCCAATTTCATAAAATAAAATAAAAAATAACACATCCAACAACTTTCTTCTCTATTAGATAGGTATGACTTTAGCCATATAATAAAACGATCATCACAACCCAACATTTTCAGCTTATGAAGAAGTAAATCGTGATGAACTCGGTCGAATGCTTTAATAAAATCTGTATAGAGTACATTGACTTGGTATCCTTTTTCCATTTCATTTAAGCAAAAGTTATTGAAAAGACAAAGATTTGTAGCCGTGGAGCGGGCTTTCATGAAACCGTGCTGACCCGCTGATAGGAGTTGTTTTACAGAGCAATAGAATTTATCGGTTATAATCTTTTCCAAAAGTTTTGGTATAGCTGAAATTTTCGAAATAGGCATATAATTTTTAATTAACTGCTTGGAACCACTTTTAAAAACAGGATTAATATATAATACTTTCCATTCATCTACCAACTCTCCTGACGAAAGAGATTTATTGTAGAGGAGAGTGAGAGGAAAAAAAATAGATGAGGAACATCTTGATAAGAGAAGGGGCGGAATTGAATCGTAGCCTGCTTTTTTAGTAACATCTATTTTACATAAGGCATCGAAAACTTCATCTTCAGATATCTGAGAAAGCATAAAATTAATACAAGGCTCGAAATTTGAATACATAGAATTTAGACCTTCGATTGAGTCTGTATTATATGATGATTCAAAAAAATCTGCAAAAAGATGACAAGAAGACTGTAAATCATTAGATTTTTCATTTTCATATTCCATTGACTGTGGAAATTGAGATACATTGTTACGCTTTGAGGCACGAGTACGATAACTTTGGCGACAAAAAATAATAACGCATTTTGGTGGAGGGGTTCAATACAAGCATTTTTTACTATGGGAGAGGGGGGTCTATCTCCCCCGTTTAGGCGGTAGAGGCAATTTAAAAAACAAAATCTAAAAAAAAATATTGTAGAACAACGGGAAAGCTAACAGATACAATTTATACTTTTTATGAAAGCCAGAAGTCAGCACTTTATAATAAATTTTAAACGAAGGTATTTCAATTTATAGTTTTTGAAATAACTGACTTCAAAGTCAAAATTTAGGAAAAAAAATTAGAAAAAATCACTTTGAGTAATATGTTTCTCGTGATTACAAATGCCAATAAAAAGAAATTTGATGTATAGTTAGTTGCTTTTATAAATTTTTTATCCAACGCTGTAAACTACTTTTTTCTATGTCTTATAGTTTTTGAGATAATTGAAACATAGTTAAACTATTGAAGTATGCAATATTTCAAAAAATTATGGAAATACGTACGGATTTACAATTATGTTAGGAGGTGAAAGTATGAAAATTCATCAGACAGGTGCTTATATGCAATGAATTTCCGTATGCAACAACTTTCCGCATGGCCCGCTTCGCGGGGCTCATTATTTTAACACTTTTTCAGCTGGCTTTCATAAAAAGTAGAAGCTGTATCTGTAAAATTTTCCGTTGTTCTACAATATTTTTTTTTAGATTTTAAGTCAATTTTTATAAAATTGCCCCTACCGCCTAAACGGGGGGAGATAGACCCACCCTTCCCATATTAAAAAATGCTTGTATTGAACCCCTCCACCAAAAACCGTTATTATTTCTTGTCGCCAAAGTTATCGTACTCTCCCCCGCTTTGAATTTATAAAAATCCAGAATGATTTGCTATTTGCTTTTATTTTTGATTCAGTTGCACTTATATATTGCTTGTACAAAAAGCAATTAAGAAAATCATATTCTTTTCTGAGTTGAAGAAACCGAGTTCTATCTCCAATAAGCCTCGTAAATTTAAAACGCTTGAAGGCTTTGTTTTTGGCTTTTTTCAAGTTCTTTTATCTACTCTTATGCCATGGTAGCTTAAATCTCTTTTTTTTAGAAATTGGGACGAATAGTTTTATAGCATCGAAAAGAATATTTTATTTATTTATTTATTATTTATTTATTTATTTATAGTGACATTTTGTATTTAGAAAAAAATAGTATTAAATACCACTAACATTTTACATAATTCTATTTTTCTGTGAGTGTGGGGTGATTAATGCTTCTGTTTTTGTGGTTTACCTTTCTTTGAAAATCTATGAACTCAAATTTCCAATTTCAACTCTCAAACCCAATTTCATAAAATAAAATAAAAAATAACACATCCAACAACTTTCTTCTCTATTAGATAGGTATGACTTTAGCCATATAATAAAACGATCATCACAACCCAACATTTTCAGCTTATGAAGAAGTAAATCGTGATGAACTCGGTCGAATGCTTTAATAAAATCTGTATAGAGTACATTGACTTGGTATCCTTTTTCCATTTCATTTAAGCAAAAGTTATTGAAAAGACAAAGATTTGTAGCCGTGGAGCGGGCTTTCATGAAACCGTGCTGACCCGCTGATAGGAGTTGTTTTACAGAGCAATAGAATTTATCGGTTATAATCTTTTCCAAAAGTTTTGGTATAGCTGAAATTTTCGAAATAGGCATATAATTTTTAATTAACTGCTTGGAACCACTTTTAAAAACAGGATTAATATATAATACTTTCGATTCATCTACCAACTCTCCTGACGAAAGAGATTTATTGTAGAGGAGAGTGAGAGGAAAAAAAATAGATGAGGAACATCTTGATAAGAGAAGGGGCGGAATTGAATCGTAGCCTGCTTTTTTAGTAACATTTTTTTTACATAAGGCATCGAAAACTTCATCTTCAGATATCTGAGAAAGCATAAAATTAATACAAGGTTCGAAATTTGAATACATAGAATTTAGACCTTCGATTGAGTCTGTATTATATGATGATTCAAAAAAATCTGCAAAAAGATGACAAGAAGACTGTAAATCATTAGATTTTTCATTTTCATATTCCATTGACTGTGGAAATTGAGATACATTGTTACGCTTTGAGCCACGAGTACGATAACTTTGGCGACAAAAAATAATAACGCATTTTGGTGGAGGGGTTCAATACAAGCATTTTTTACTATGGGAGAGGGGGGTCTATCTCCCCCGTTTAGGCGGTAGAGGCAATTTAAAAAACAAAATCTAAAAAAAAATATTGTAGAACAACGGGAAAGCTAACTGATACAATTTATACTTTTTATGAAAGCCAGAAGTCAGCACTTTATAATAAATTTTAAACGAAGGTATTTCAATTTATAGTTTTTGAAATAACTGACTTCAAAGTCAAAATTTAGGAAAAAAAATTAGAAAAAATCACTTTGAGTAATATGTTTCTCGTGATTACAAATGCCAATAAAAAGAAATTTGATGTATAGTTAGTTGCTTTTATAAATTTTTTATCCAACGCTGTAAACTACTTTTTTCTATGTCTTATAGTTTTTGAGATAATTGAAACCTAGTTAAACTATTGAAGTATGCAATATTTCAAAAAAATATGGAAATACGTACGAATTTACAATTATGTTAGGAGGTGAAAGTATGAAAATTCATCAGACAGGTGCTTATATGCAATGAATTTCCGTATGCAACAACTTTCCGCATGGCCCGCTTCGCGGGGCTCTTTATTTTAACACTTTTTCAGCTGGCTTTCATAAAAAGTATAAACTGTATCTGTAAAATTTTCCGTTGTTCTACAATATTTTTTTTTAGATTTTAAGTCAATTTTTATAAAATTGCCCCTACCGCCTAAACGGGGGGAGATAGACCCACCCTTCCCATTTGTATTGAACCCCTCCACCAAAAACCGTTATTATTTCTTGTCGCCAAAGTTATCGTACTCTCCCCCGCTTTGAATTTATAAAAATCCAGAATGATTTGCTATTTGCTTTTATTTTTGATTCAGTTGCACTTATATATTGCTTGTACAAAAACCAATTAAGAAAATCATATTCTTTTCTGAGTTGAAGAAACCGAGTTCTATCTCCAATAAGAATCGTAAATTTAAAACGCTTGAAGGCTTTGTTTTTGGCTTTTTTCAAATTCTTTAATCTACTCTTATGACATGGTAGCTTAAATCTCTTTTTTTTAGAAATTGGGATGAATAGTTTAATAGCATCGAAAAGAATATTTTATTTATTTATTTATTATTTATTTATTTATTTATAGTACTGGCCATCGGATTCAAGTAAAATACCAGACCTTGTTGACTTTTTCATAGTTAAAGGTATCAAACGAAACCATATAAGAGTCGAAGGTAATTATGACTTATCATCAGATCATACACCGGTGATTTTATCACTTAATGAATCGGAGATAATGGAAAAAGGTAATCCTAAGCTAGTAAACAATAAAACAAACTGGAGTAAATTCAGAGAAAAGCTTGAAAGCTATATAAATCTCAGATCCCCTATGGAAACAAAAAAGCAAATCGACCTTGAAGTAGAACAATTCATTGCCGATGTTCAACAAGCTGCAGAAGAAAGTACACCAACTTGCTCGAGTTGGAAGCAAACTGAAGCAAAATACCCTGCCGAGATAAGAAAGTTGATATTGGAGAAGAGAAGAGCTCGAAGAAAATGGCAAAATACTAGATTTCCAGACGACAAAACAGCGTTTGACCGGCTAAGCAACGAACTGAAAAAACAAATCTACGAATTCAAAAATGATTCATTAAGTAGATTCCTGAAAAATTTAACGACTGATGCTTCAACTGATTATTCGCTCTGGAAAGCAGCTAAGCGCCTGAAAAGACCGCAGTTACAAAACCCGCCAATTAAATCTCTAAACGGGAATTGGATCGGAAATCCGAAAGAAAAAGCTAACCTGTTTGCAGAACATCTTGCGAATGTTTTTAAGCCATTCCCAGCAAATACATCTGAAATCAGCTTACAGTTTATTGATAAAGTCGATGAAGTTGACATACCAATTGTCACACTCAAAGAAATAAAAAGTGTGTGTCGAAATCAACTATCGAACAAAAAATCACCTGGGTACCATCTAATAACTGCTCAGGTTATGAAAGAAATGCCATCAAAAGCCTTCATAAAACTCCAATTCATAATAAATGCATGCCTAAAGACCCAATATGTCCCACATCATTGGAAAATTGCTGAAGTAATTGTTATAACAAAGCAAGGTAAGCCACCAACAGAAGTGACGTCTTACAGACCAATATCGCTTATACCAATAATGGCAAAAGTCTTTGAAAAATTGCTACTGAAAAGACTGAGCAAGGTCATAGAAGAAAGAAATCTAATCCCAAATCATCAGTTTGGATTTAGAAATAAACATTCCACGATAGACCAAGTTCATAGAATAACGGATACAGTTGAAAAAGCATTAGAAGAAAAACAAGTATGTTCGGCTATATTTTTAGATGTTGCTCAAGCATTCGACAAGGTATGGCATGAGGGGCTAGCGTACAAACTGCAAAGGGACCTACCCAGGCAGTACTACGAAATACTAAAATCTTATATCTCAAACCGGCTCTTCAGAGTACGGTATGATCAAGAATATTCAAAGCTATGTAATATACAAGCCGGTGTTCCACAAGGAAGCGTCCTAGGACCTACCCTGTATTTGCTATATACAAGGGATATTCCAGTGGATAACAACACCATTATGGCTACTTTTGCGGATGATACCGCAATTTTGGCATCCAGTAAGTGCGTCGTCAAGGCTGCTGAGAAATTGCAAAATGCCGTCGACACCGTTAGCGATTGGACCAAAAAATGGCGTATCAAGCTCAATGAACCTAAATCTGCACATATAAACTTTACGAATAAAAAGTTAAGCTACGTTCAAATATTCATCAACAATCAAGCTGTACCCTACGCCAATACGGCCAAATACCTTGGGATGAATTTGGATGCAAAGCTAAAATGGAAAGAGCATATCAAAAAGAAAAGGGAAGAGCTCAACTTGAAATATAGAAAAATGTACTGGTTACTCGGTAGAAATTCGGACTTATCTGTCGAAAATAAAATAATGCTTTATAAACAAGTACTTAGACCTGTTTGGACCTATGGAATCCAATTATGGGGCTGTTCAAAGAAAACAAATACTGAAATCATCCAAAAGTTCCAAAACAAAGTCCTTCGTGGAATAGTAAATGCACCATGGTATATAAGAAATAG
Source organism: Melanostoma mellinum (assembly GCA_914767635.1). Taxonomy (NCBI): domain Eukaryota; kingdom Metazoa; phylum Arthropoda; class Insecta; order Diptera; family Syrphidae; genus Melanostoma; species Melanostoma mellinum. The sequence continues at coordinate 106,804,701 of OU612058.1, forward strand.
CGATTTACATCGTGACCTACAAATAGAAACGGTTACAGAAGTTGTAAGAAAACATGCTGTATCACACAATCAGCGACTGCATAGTCAATCAACTCTGAAATGGAGTCCGTATTAAATACGAGAGGCAATGTTCGGAGATTAAGAAGAACCAAGCCACACGAGCTAATGGCCTAAAAGTCATGGGAAGCATTAAAAGTTTAAGCTTCCCTTAAAGAGATAATATTATTGAGAAAGAAAAATCTGTTGTCGATCGTTATAGATTGGTTCTGATTATGAGGAGTTTTTAGTGGGTAAGAATCCCACACTACTTGGTATCGAATACTACTAAGTGTCTTTTGAAGATTTACTCCTGACAAAAAAAAAAAAAAAAAAATTATAGTGACATTTTGTATTTAGAAAAAAATAGTATTAAATACCACAAACATTTTACATAATTCTATTTTTCTGTGAGTGTGGGGTGATTAATGCTTCTGTTTTTGTGGTTTACCTTTCTTAGAAAATCTATGAACTCAAATTTCCAATTTCAACTCTCAAACCCAATTTCATAAAATAAAATAAAAAATAACACATCCAACAACTTTCTTCTCTATTAGATAGGTATGACTTTAGCCATATAATAAAACGATCATCACAACCCAACATTTTCAGCTTATGAAGAAGTAAATCGTGATGAACTCGGTCGAATGCTTTAATAAAATCTGTATAGAGTACATTGACTTGGTATCCTTTTTCCATTTCATTTAAGCAAAAGTTATTGAAAAGACAAAGATTTGTAGCCGTGGAGCGGGCTTTCATGAAACCGTGCTGACCCGCTGATAGGAGTTGTTTTACAGAGCAATAGAATTTATCGGTTATAATCTTTTCCAAAAGTTTTGGTATAGCTGAAATTTTCGAAATAGGCATATAATTTTTAATTAACTGCTTGGAACCACTTTTAAAAACAGGATTAATATATAATACTTTCGATTCATCTACCAACTCTCCTGACGAAAGAGATTTATTGTAGAGGAGAGTGAGAGGAAAAAAAATAGATGAGGAACATCTTGATAAGAGAAGGGGCGGAATTGAATCGTAGCCTGCTTTTTTAGTAACATCTATTTTACATAAGGCATCGAAAACTTCATCTTCAGATATCTGAGAAAGCATAAAATTAATACAAGGTTCGAAATTTGAATACATAGAATTTAGACCTTCGATTGAGTCTGTATTATATGATGATTCAAAAAAATCTGCAAAAAGATGACAAGAAGACTGTAAATCATTAGATTTTTCATTTTCATATTCCATTGACTGTGGAAATTGAGATACATTGTTACGCTTTGAGCCACGAGTACGATAACTTTGGCGACAAAAAATAATAACGCATTTTGGTGGAGGGGTTCAATACAAGCATTTTTTACTATGGGAGAGGGGGGTCTATCTCCCCCGTTTAGGCGGTAGAGGCAATTTAAAAAACAAAATCTAAAAAAAAATATTGTAGAACAACGGGAAAGCTAACTGATACAATTTATACTTTTTATGAAAGCCAGAAGTCAGCACTTTATAATAAATTTTAAACGAAGGTATTTCAATTTATAGTTTTTGAAATAACTGACTTCAAAGTCAAAATTTAGGAAAAAAAATTAGAAAAAATCACTTTGAGTAATATGTTTCTCGTGATTACAAATGCCAATAAAAAGAAATTTGATGTATAGTTAGTTGCTTTTATAAATTTTTTATCCAACGCTGTAAACTACTTTTTTCTATGTCTTATAGTTTTTGAGATAATTGAAACATAGTTAAACTATTGAAGTATGCAATATTTCAAAAAATTATGGAAATACGTACGGATTTACAATTATGTTAGGAGGTGAAAGTATGAAAATTCATCAGACAGGTGCTTATATGCAATGAATTTCCGTATGCAACAACTTTCCGCATGGCCCGCTTCGCGGGGCTCATTATTTTAACACTTTTTCAGCTGGCTTTCATAAAAAGTAGAAGCTGTATCTGTAAAATTTTCCGTTGTTCTACAATATTTTTTTTTAGATTTTAAGTCAATTTTTATAAAATTGCCCCTACCGCCTAAACGGGGGGAGATAGACCCACCCTTCCCATATTAAAAAATGCTTGTATTGAACCCCTCCACCAAAAACCGTTATTATTTCTTGTCGCCAAAGTTATCGTACTCTCCCCGCTTTGAATTTATAAAAATCCAGAATGATTTGCTATTTGCTTTTATTTTTGATTCAGTTGCACTTATATATTGCTTGTACAAAAAGCAATTAAGAAAATCATATTCTTTTCTGAGTTGAAGAAACCGAGTTCTATCTCCAATAAGCCTCGTAAATTTAAAACGCTTGAAGGCTTTGTTTTTGGCTTTTTTTAAGTTCTTTTATCTACTCTTATGCCATGGTAGCTTAAATCTCTTTTTTTTAGAAATTGGGACGAATAGTTTTATAGCATCGAAAAGAATATTTTATTTATTTATTTATTATTTATTTATTTATTTATAGTGACATTTTGTATTTAGAAAAAAATAGTATTAAATACCACTAACATTTTACATAATTCTATTTTTCTGTGAGTGTGGGGTGATTAATGCTTCTGTTTTTGTGGTTTACCTTTCTTTGAAAATCTATGAACTCAAATTTCCAATTTCAACTCTCAAACCCAATTTCATAAAATAAAATAAAAAATAACACATCCAACAACTTTCTTCTCTATTAGATAGGTATGACTTTAGCCATATAATAAAACGATCATCACAACCCAACATTTTCAGCTTATGAAGAAGTAAATCTTGATGAACTCGGTCGAATGCTTTAATAAAATCTGTATAGAGTACATTGACTTGGTATCCTTTTTCCATTTCATTTAAGCAAAAGTTATTGAAAAGACAAAGATTTGTAGCCGTGGAGCGGGCTTTCATGAAACCGTGCTGACCCGCTGATAGGAGTTGTTTTACAGAGCAATAGAATTTATCGGTTATAATCTTTTCCAAAAGTTTTGGTATAGCTGAAATTTTCGAAATAGGCCTATAATTTTTAATTAACTGCTTGGAACCACTTTTAAAAACAGGATTAATATATAATACTTTCCATTCATCTACCAACTATCCTGACGAAAGAGATTTATTGTAGAGGAGAGTGAGAGGAAAAAAAATAGATGAGGAACATCTTGATAAGTTACAAGTTACAAGTTAACTTTATTGAGGCATATTTCACAAGTTCATTACATTGTTATTTAAAAGCTTAATTTAACATTTGGTTGACTTAATGATATGTCTAACTTTATCTAAATTCTTTAAATATTCAAGTGAATATTGATCAAGACTCAATTTTATAATATTATAATAGTTAAACTATATGTGTACACTTGCTCCCGGTGTACATTCACTGCTCTGCTCTTTTTTGGCATTCTTAACTTAATGACTAGATCTTAAAACTAAACAACTACTAATACATAAAAGTTAAAACTAAACGAAACCCATTTAATCAGGGTTTAGTGGGATCTATAGTATGTAGATAGTCTACAAACATACACTCGTTACAGCTGCTTAAAAAATCCTTACTTGTTCATAAACATACTTTATAACAAAAAGGAGATCTTTAGCAGTCTGTATTGAAACAAAGGCTTATGTTCTCAATCAAATTGCATGATTACTAATCATCAATATCATGCCCTATAATTTACGGGCGATGCTTTTTCATAAAACGGGGCTAACATTGCGTCGCTTGCATCTGGTCTTAAAAGGGATACTGACCCCTCATTAATTAAATTAAATGGTGACAAATAATAGTGGTCACCCACTCCGTCTTCGATATTAGAATCCATTAATGACCTCATTAGTGGGTTCTGGTGGGAACTTATTCGTTCCATCTTTTTCAAAAGAAGCTCTATTTGATATTTCATTAGAGGTGTAAGCTTAGTTGCGTCATATATTGCTTTGTTAGGGAACCATCTTTTATCAGACCTTCTAAACATTCCACAACAAAACCTTAGAATTTTTCTTTCGAAAACTTCCATTTCTTTTGCTACCGTTGGTGATATGGTGAACCATGTGCAGAAACCATAAGTCAAAATGGGCCTAATAAGAGTCTTGTATATTAGAACTTTTGTTTTTCCTACCCGTCCATGCTTGTTGAATCCAAACCTGTTGTGGAAGTTTATTCCGAGATACTTCGTTTCCGAGCGTAGTGGGATAGAAAAATTATTTATTTTTAAGGAAAGAGACTTGCTCTCCCTAACCGCAAGATAGTGCCCTTTACCACTTGCGTTTCTAAGCATGTCAACCCACATTTTTGGGTGTTGATTTTAAGTCTCCACTTTTTAAAATAATTTTCCACAAGTGGGAGTGTTTGTTTTATTTTGTTGAGCGCCAACAGTGGCCGTATATCACTTGCCAATACCAGAGTGTCATCTGCATAGTGTAGTGATCCTGGTTCATTCGATGTAGGGTACGAGAGCGGAAAGTCTTGTAAGTATATATTAAACAAGAATGGGCCCAGTATCGATCCTTGAGGAACGCCCGAGTTCACCGGAAAATAATTCGTATTGTCAGTTCCAATGAAAATTGAGGAAAATCTGTTTGAGAGAAAACTCTCAATCATATTGATGAGCCAGTTCGGAAGGCCGAGTCTTATCATTTTAAATAATAGGCCATTATGCCAAATCGAATCAAAAGCCTTTTCAAGGTCGATGTCTAAGGTCACCGTGCATATTCCGTTTCTTAAATTTTGAATAACTTTGTTCTGAAATAGGAGTAGGGCATGTTCTGTGCAGTTTCCTTTTTTAAACCCGAACTGGTTGTTTGGAATGATGCCTGCATCTTCACAAAAATTATTTAAAGGATTTGCCAATACCCGCTCAAATAACTTTCCAATATTGGACAGTAACGAAATAGGACGGAAGTTAATAATTTCTCTAGCAGCCTTCTTTTTTGCTATTGGCAAAATCTTAGCTTTCTTCCAAATCACTGGAAAGTAACAATTGTTTATGCTGTAACGAGGGGCCTAAGTACTACCTCACCTACTAATCTATGGGGGATATTAGATGGCTTCCCCAAGCCGAATTGTGTTGATGGCTAGAGAGCCTATCTGTTTGGAAATAAGAATAGAGGCTGAAGAGCCAAAGTGTTCTGTTCTACTTCAAACTTAAAAGTGATTTTATTAGATTGAACTTAAGCTATTTATACAAAATAATCAGCTTACACACTAACATCTTAAACCAATATCAAATATACATATTATAACTTACACATAGAAATATTTGGGATTCCGAATTCTGTGGGAAATAAACGAACAACGGAACCCGGTAGCATACTTGCTATGTCATCAAATTAATAGCACATGCCGATATGCATAGCCCGTCTAATACAATGCACAAATGTATCCAAATACGTCCAGCCATATGCACTACACAGTATGCAGTACATTGAACCTTAGTGAGTAGGTAGATACACTTGACAAAAGTAATCTGAAGCGTCGCGTCCCGTCATCGTCAGTGGCATTGAAATTATTACTTAATAATTTAGTGCATGAGGTTGATACTCATGACCATGAATGAAATATGAGTTCAAGGTTGGCTATCGTGAAGCGTAATGTGGAATAACGTCAATGACCGGAATTAAATGTATAATGACGTGGTCGCTAGTGTGATCCCTTCACACCACCCTTCCTGGGGAAAAGGAGAAATCATGACATATCTTGATTTCTTCTTTTAAGCGACACTAACTTGTTTTTCTTTTTCTTCGGAATCCCAATATATATATATATTTTTTTTTTTTTTTTTAAACATTATTTTCTTTTATATTAATTGACATAGTACAATCTTAGTGTGTATCATTACTTACGCATATAATATAATATAATTTTTTTCATTCATACAAGCAACTTATTTTTCTTATACTCTAGTTGTGTATTACTTACGCATATAATATAATATAATTTTTCATTTTTCATTTTCATTCATACAAGTAACTTATTTTTCTTATATTCTAGTTGTGCTTTTGAACATTATTTTCTTTTATACTCAGGGTGTATTACTTACGCATATAATATAATATAATTTTTCATTTTTCATTTTCATTCATACAAGTAACTTATTTTTCTTATATTCTAGTTGTGCACAACAGTATAATTTACTCTTATTAAAAATTAAGTTAATCAATTAAATGAAGTAGTTATCTTGTATGTACATATATATGCATATAATATTATTTACATTCTCTTCCCCTTTTTTTTTTTGATTTTGATTTAATTAGCGATTATATAAAAGTTAAATACATGTAAAATGGTTTTAGTCTATTCTTGTGTACTGTCATTGTTTTGTTGTCGTATTTGATATCACAATTTACACCATTTTGAGACAAAACTTCGTATGGTCCTATAAATATTGAATCTAATTTTTTTCTGGCTTCGTTTCTTAGTAAAACTAAACTTCCTTTTTCAAAATTACTACTCTTTGTTCGTCCCTCTTTATCATACCTATCTTTCCTAACATTTTTCTTCTTTATAAGCGTTTCTCGGGCATCTCTATGGGCAACTTGTAATTTATGTTTAAGGTCAATTACGTAATTGTCATAGTTGTACACCGGTTCCATTTGTTTTGTCAGATTGTTGGGTAAGCTACATTGCTTTCCGAATATCAATTCGAAGGGAGTGTAACCCGTTTCTGAGTGTACGGAGGTGTTATAACAGAAAACGTAATATGGCAACCAAGTGCTCCAGTCCGTGTGTTTTTCTGAGACGTAACTTCTAAGATATGCTCCTAAAACCTTATGTGAATTTTCTAAAGCTCCTATGCTCTCATGATGGTACGCGGTAGATTGTAATTGTTCTATTCTCAAAAGCTTACAAATACTTTTGAAAACCTGGTTTAGAAATTCGGTTCCCTGATCAGATGCTATTGTATGTGGTACTCCGTACCTTAGAATAAAACCTTCTACTAGAGCTTTAGCTACCGTGCCTGATTCTTTATTTGGGAGTGGTATAGCTTCGATAAACTTGGTAAGCTCATCTTGAATGGTGAGTATGTATTTAGATCCATCTTCAGATTCTTCTAAAGGTCCTACTAGGTCTATAAATATTTTGTCAAAACCTGATTCGGCTGTTGATGTGATAGTCATTGGTTGTTTCTTCGGTTGGTTATATTTGTTTCGTTGGCATACTGGGCAGTGCTTAACGAATGTCGTCACATCGTTTTGCATTCCTGTCCAAAAGTATTTTTTCTTTATATTTTGGATCATACGGTTTATACCTGCATGTCCACTGGTTGGAAGTATGTGAAAGTCGTTTAGTATTAATTTCTTCTTACAAGGATCGGTAATTTCAATAACATTATCTATGAGGTATACCTTTATATTACTTTCTTTAAACATTTCTCCTAATATATTTTTTAATTCATTAATTTTATATTCTCGACGGCCGTCCGAGAGTTTCTTTATTTCATTTTTAGTAATATATATTCTCTTAATTGATTTGGGCCCGCAGAATTTTTGCACATCCCTCGACAATATTTTGCCAAATAATGTCGATTGGGTTGTAGTGCTGTCCTTGGGCTTCTTTAGGAGTAAACTATTCCCTTTTGGAATATACGCCAAAACTTTGTTTGGTCCTATAATTATGTCGTCCTTGAAATTAACTAAATCTTCCGTAAAATTGTCAACGATTTTTAATTCAATAACCTTAAGTCCACTTTCGGGTGGTTTCAGAAGTTCTGTTTTCAGTAATACCTATATTTTTGTCGGAATATTTTCTTTTTAGGGGTTTTATTGAAGTTTGCAAATTTCAACGGAAGTTTGTCTTTTAGTGTTTTTTATTGTGTTGAACAAATGATAACAGAACTTTTTTTTTATCAATTTATGGGGGAGATATGAATTTAGGGGGAAGATATGAATTTTTTTTTTTCTCTAACTTATTTTCTCTTTTTTCTTTTCCTTTTTGTAAATTTTTTTAAATTTTTTTTTTTGCTTCGTTTTACAATTTTTTTTTTGAGATTTTTTCATTTATGTTTTACTTTCATAAGAAGTGTTTTTCGTTCATTTTTTTTTTCAAATTTAATTTTCGATTTTTTGTTTCTTTTTATAAGTTTTCCATTTTTATTGCATTTGACATATTTTTAATTATTTATTCATATATATATATTTTTTTTTTTTGTAAAAATTTTAAACTGTTACATTTTTAATTTCATTAGTAATAATTTTCTGAACAATACAATTTTAAAATTCTTTGTGGCTAAATAAACTATAAGGATTGAAGTTTCTTGAATCATTTTCAGTTTCAAAAATCAAAAGAAAGAGTAGAAAAAAAATCGCCAAAAATAAAAGGAAAATGGTTAAAAATTTATGGAAATTTCTCATCCTTGATAACGTTTTAAAGTTTCTTTTGCTTCTCTTTTCGTAAACCAAAAAAACTATTTTCTAAAATAACTAATTCTAAATTTAGTAGTTGTAAATTTGTAGTACATAATATAATAAATTTGTAGACTCATCTGCTTTCTTCCTGTGAAACTCTTTGCGATGGAAGCAGTATAATGTTCGGTAAAAGTTTAGGACGTTGTTTGTGCTGCTAATTGTGATCACCCTCATGATGTTGCCTGGCTTTTGTTTGATTGTAGTCATCTTTGTTGGTGTGTATTTTTGTTTTACATAGTATGGATGTCAAAGCAAACGATTTAGATACTACAATTTAGGAAACGGAGTGTAGCCAACCGCAAGCACTTTGAGGCACTGAACCTCCTGGCAAGATCGCCATGTAACGAGGGGCCTAAGTACTACCTCACCTACTAATCTATGGGGGATATTAGATGGCTTCCCCAAGCCGAATTGTGTTGATGGCTAGAGAGCCTATCTGTTTGGAAATAAGAATAGAGGCTGAAGAGCCAAAGTGTTCTGTTCTACTTCAAACTTAAAAGTGATTTTATTAGATTGAACTTAAGCTATTTATACAAAATAATCAGCTTACACACTAACATCTTAAACCAATATCAAATATACATATTATAACTTACACATAGAAATATTTGGGATTCCGAATTCTGTGGGAAATAAACGAACAACGGAACCCGGTAGCATACTTGCTATGTCATCAAATTAATAGCACATGCCGATATGCATAGCCCGTCTAATACAATGCACAAATGTATCCAAATACGTCCAGCCATATGCACTACACAGTATGCAGTACATTGAACCTTAGTGAGTAGGTAGATACACTTGACAAAAGTAATCTGAAGCGTCGCGTCCCGTCATCGTCAGTGGCATTGAAATTATTACTTAATAATTTAGTGCATGAGGTTGATACTCATGACCATGAATGAAATATGAGTTCAAGGTTGGCTATCGTGAAGCGTAATGTGGAATAACGTCAATGACCGGAATTAAATGTATAATGACGTGGTCGCTAGTGTGATCCCTTCACAATGCAATGGTTGAATATTGCTGACAATAATCTATCCAATGTATACGGACATTTTCTTAATAAATAATTTGATATTTTATCAACTCCAGAAGATTTTTTATTATTGAGCGAGATTCTCAACATATTTACACTTTCAGATGACGTGAAAGGAGTAGTTCCTGGATCCCTAGCATTATTTGAGGGGGAGAAGGTAGTCAGTCTTTCGAGCTGATGGTTTTCTTTGAAAGAGTTGACTGTAGATAGAACTTCATTTTCAAAGTTCTGATCATCACTAGACGTTCTTTCAGAGTAATCAGTAGAATAAATATCTTTAAAAGCATTTAATTTAGATTGAACATCATGAAGCTCTTGGTCATTATAAAGAAGCACATCTTTCGAGATATCTGTTCCGAAAAACTTACGTCCAGTTATTTTGTCTATCTCTCTAAAAGCCTGGGGAGAAGGTTTAATTTTTTCCAACCTAGATTTGAATGCATTATTTAGGTCTAAATTAATATTTTCTCTTATAATTTTGCTGATGCACTGTATTTTGGCGTGAAGCTCACGATATTGTGGGTCAACTCTATTTAGATAGCGATGGTAGAGTCTTTTAAGCTGCCCAGGCCAAATTTTTCGTAAGTCTATCAACTTTTTGGTCAAATCCGAAATAGAGTGATACTTGTGGTCTGTAATATTACAGATTTTTGAGTGACTCTCTACTTTTGTAATTATAATATCGTTTAGTTGCGATATAAGGTTATTAATTTCCGAGTCTGATATGTTTCGTTCGTCTGGGATAGAGAACGTTGAGAGGGCGCTATGAAGGTCATACCGGAAATGTTCCCAGTTTGTATTCTTAAAACTCCGATACGTAGGTGGAGGCATTAGAAAAGGTGAGAAATCGTCGACAGTTACTTCTAAAAGAACTCCGAAGTGGTCAGAGAGTACTGAGAATGTCTTGCATGTTGTGGGCATAGAAGGACTGTTTGCAACACGTCCGGGATTAAGTGAAGAGGAAATTATGAAAAAATCCAAATAAGAGGATGATCGTGGATATGTCGGGGTGTTTGAAGGTATTATATCGAGATTTAAGTAGGGGCCGCTGTTGAACCAATTGTTCAAACGGTTTCCATTACTATTATGTACTCTGTCTCCCCAATTAGGATGACGAGCGTTAAGATCTCCACCGATTATAGTAGCATCAAAGCTATTAATAAGAGCATAAAGTATGTCAAGTTCTCTATGCAACCGCTGCCCTGCATCATTTGGAATGTAAATACTACCAACTAGCAAACGGAAATGTGAACCCGTGGAAGTACGAGAAGATATTAAGGCAAGACACACTGAGATTAAATCACTTTGGAAAGGAATTAATTTAAACCTGTACGTTTTGTCCAGTAAAATTGCTGTTCCCCTACCAGTATCATTTCTAATAATATTAAATCCTTCGAAAGAGGGTTTATGTCTTGTAGCTAGCCTAGTTTCAGAGAGTAGGCATATCTGAGGTTTTTTATGTTTTAAGGTATTTAAAAGCGCAAGTCTTTTTGTATGAGAAATGATAGAATTATAATTTATCGATATTATTTTTAATTTTGTTGTAGCCATCATTATACAGCGATGGAAGCAACAAACTCGAGGTAGGAAAACATTTTTTCCTCCTGGTTTTGCATCAACTTATATTTAGGCCAGAATTGCCTGATTTTTGTCAAAAGATCTACAAATGATATATTAAATAGATTTTTTGCTTCATTAAGAAAGTCACTTAGCTCACCCTTTTGTACATTTGGGTTGGTTAATAGTGGTTCTTTGTCAGAACTCATTCTGCTTTTAGCCGCTGTGTTTGTTTTTGGTTGCCTAACGGAACCCCTTGCTTTATCAGCAAAAGAAACGTTTGAGTTTGTGAAGTTAAATATAGACTCTTCAACGATATTTTTGGTTTTACTTACCATTTGCCTAGCTTTTTGAGAATAAGTCTCTTTCCTTTCTTTGTATTTAAGATACGTTGGACACCCCTGATAGCTCGCTGCGTGACCAATCTCATTGCAATTAACACATTTAGGAGCAGGAACTTCTTTATTACTTTCTCTCAAGGTCTTAAATGAATTTATACATTCATTAGAGTCATGACTCTCTCCACAAAGAACACATCGACTCACGTAAGCACAACACTCGCCTGAATGCCCGAAACGCTGGCAGCGGTAGCAGCGAATTACTGCACGAGTATGTTTTTTTTCCCAGTAAACGCGTTGATAAAGCAAATACCTAACACTAGTAAGCTCTTTAATGGATTCTCCTATCTCTAGCTGTACCACAAAAATATTTAATTTTAAATTTTGTTCCTTGGTTTTAGCCGTAGAAAAAGGTGTAATTTTACTTATTTTTAAGTTGGGAACGATTTCACCCAGCGCTTTTTTGATTTCATCAATAGGCGTATCCCCATCAAGACCCTTCAGCAAAATTGACATTTTTTTTGTGTCTTTAGGGGAGAAGGAATATGCCCCTACTCCCGTATCTCGAAGTCGCTCAATAATAAGCTTATGCACAGATGAATTGTTTACATAAACCTTTGTTTTTCGATATCCCATGTTGACAAATTTATACTCTAAGTTAGAAACATTACATGCCGTAGCTGCTAATTTAATTAGATCGCTTATAAGAGTGCAATTTGCACCAAAAATAAAAATTGGCGGACAGAAAGGTAATTTATCATTACGTATACGTGGTTGAGTTGAAATATTTACATTTGAGTTGATTACTGGGTGATGAGGCTGATTATTATCTGCATCGTGGTTGGGTGTAGCATTGCTCACAACGCTTGCTTGGTTGTTTGGTAATCCTCCTACATGGTTGGCGAGAGGAAAGAATGGGTTGCTTGCGAGGTTTGGTTGATTATAAGATGACTCATCAGATTGTTTTTTTGTGTGCCTAGGCTGATAGCTGCTGGCTGCTCTCTTCAGGTTGTTCATGACAGTTGTCCAGTTTGTGTTATCATTTTCGTCGATGTCGATGTCTGCATTCATGATGTCACTTTGAGATTTTTCAATAGCAATGAACTTCGTGGGATGAAAGTCTATGTTTGACGATCTAGTTGGCGACTCTTCTGCACCTCTCTTTAATTCATTTGATTTCGTGGTACTTTGATTTAAGAGAGAACTACTTGTTGCAGTACTATTAATTAATTGCGTATTGCTCATAGGTAAAGCATTTTTTTCATTTTTTGAAGTGTCAGGGAATACACGTGCACTATTTTGCGATGCACTTTGAATTCAGCATTAAAGCTGAGATATTATAATTTGTATTTTCACCAATTTTCACTTTTTAGAGTCACTGTCTCAGTAGAAAATTTTATATGAGCGGCAAAGGCCGTCAAGGTAAAGGTTAAACACAGATATTGGTTTTATCGCAATTAGAACGAGTCTGTTCGCCACGACGGTTCGACTTGAACTCAACATCTTGATAAGAGAAGGGGCGGAATTGAATCGTAGCCTGCTTTTTTAGTAACATCTATTTTACATAAGGCATCGAAAACTTCATCTTCAGATATCTGAGAAAGCATAAAATTAATACAAGGTTCGAAATTTGAATACATAGAATTTAGACCTTCGATTGAGTCTGTATTATATGATGATTCAAAAAAATCTGCAAAAAGATGACAAGAAGACTGTAAATCATTAGACTTTTCATTTTCATATTCCATTGACTGTGGAAATTGAGATACATTGTTACGCTTTGAGGCACGAGGACGATAACCTTGGCGACAAAAAATAATAACGCATTTTGGTGGAGGGGTTCAATAAAAGCATTTTTTACTATGGGAGAGGGGGGTCTATCTCCCCCGTTTAGGCGGTAGAGGCAATTTAAAAAACAAAATCTAAAAAAAAATATTGTAGAACAACGGGAAAGCTAACAGATACAATTTATACTTTTTATGAAAGCCAGAAGTCAGCACTTTATAATAAATTTTAAACGAAGGTATTTCAATTTATAGTTTTTGAAATAACTGACTTCAAAGTCAAAATTTAGGAAAAAAAATTAGAAAAAATCACTTTGAGTAATATGTTTCTCGTGATTACAAATGCCAATAAAAAGAAATTTGATGTATAGTTAGTTGCTTTTATAAATTTTTTATCCAACGCTGTAAACTACTTTTTTCTATGTCTTATAGTTTTTGAGATAATTGAAACATAGTTAAACTATTGAAGTATGCAATATTTCAAAAAATTATGGAAATACGTACGAATTTACAATTATGTTAGGAGGTGATAGTATGAAAATTCATCAGACAGGTGCTTATATGCAATGAATTTCCGTATGCAACAACTTTCCGCATGGCCCGCTTCGCGGGGCTCATTATTTTAACACTTTTTCAGCTGGCTTTCATAAAAAGTATAAACTGTATCTATAAAATTTTCCGTTGTTCTACAATATTTTTTTTTAGATTTTAAGTCAATTTTTATAAAATTGCCCCTACCGCCTAAACGGGGGGAGATAGACCCACCCTTCCCATATTAAAAAATGCTTGTATTGAACCCCTCCACCAAAAACCGTTATTATTTCTTGTCGCTAAAGTTATCGTACTCTCCCCCGCTTTGAATTTATAAAAATCCAGAATGATTTGCTATTTGCTTTTATTTTTGATTCAGTTGCACTTATATATTGCTTGTACAAAAAAGCAATTAAGAAAATCATATTCTTTTCTGAGTTGAAGAAACCGAGTTCTATCTCCAATAAGCCTCGTAAATTTAAAACGCTTGAAGGCTTTGTTTTTGGCTTTTTTCAAATTCTTTAATCTACTCTTATGCCATGGTAGCTTAAATCTCTTTTTTTTAGAAATTGGGACGAATAGTTTTATAGCTTCGAAAAGAATATTTTATTTATTTATTTATTTATTATTTATTTATTTATAGTGACATTTTGTATTTAGAAAAAAATAGTATTAAATACCACTAACATTTTACATAATTCTATTTTTCTGTGAGTGTGGGGTGATTAATGCTTCTGTTTTTGTGGTTCACCTTTCTTTGAAAATCTATGAACTCAAATTTCCAATTTCAACTCTCAAACCCAATTTCATAAAATAAAATAAAAAATTACACATCCAACAACTTTCGTAATAAAATTTCAAGTGCCCTTTATTTCACCTTCTTCATATCAACGGACTTATCTTCGTTAAAAAATGCATTTAGACATTTAAAAGTGTACCAAAAGCGTACTCAGGTTGCAAATGGATGTACACAGCTAGTTAATGTCAGTTCGCCTGATGACAGCATCCAACATTTTCCCCCCACAGTGAACGAAGTAAACGATCACCTCTTTCGTCCATCCTAATGTATTGTCCTCTCATAACGATGTTGACTTCACTCGATGAAGTAATATCTCACATGCAAAGATAAAGCATTAGATATATCAGGTGTGGCCAACTTAATTGGACCCAAGATCTCTTGTTCACTAACAAGGCCCTGTGCGATCTACCAATTACATACTTATAGAAATCTTAAATGAAACAGCATGGTTCAGTACACAATTTATGTAGCATTTTTTATTTTACTAAGCGTAAAAGCATAAATGAGAAAATTATACTTAGTACTTACTACTTAACTATTTATTTACCTACATATATATAATATATGTGAGCATTGCGTCTGAGTATATTCCACTAGTTAAGCATAATCAGGTTTATAGTCGGAGATTGCCAGCCTTAAAGAAGACAAGTGACAACTATGCGAACATGTGCTGTGCTAGTAGGCATATAAAGAAAACAGACATCATAATGACGAAGATATGTACATAAGACTGGGCCAAAAAAAAAATTTTTTTTTGTTTCAAAAACCATTTGGAAAACATTGTTTGGGATAGCTAAAAAAAAATTCCAAAAAAGTTTGAGCTAAATAAAAAAGTATTTAGAGGTCTATCAATCGTGTTTTATATTAAGACCTAACCTTACTTGGGCAATTATATTAAGCGAAACAAATTTAACGACAAACATTTTTGCAAAAAATTAACTTTCCTTTATAAAAGGTCTTTTTAAAAATTTCTCTCAGACTAACCGTTTCCGAGTGATCAAGCTCAAGCTTTTTTAAAAGGAATTTTTTTAAACAAAAAATTGGGCTAAAAAAAATTGAACAGTTTTCACGGTTAAGTAATAACCTTACTTAACCGTGAAAACTGTTCAAATTCGTTTAGGTCTAAGAAATATATAACACGATTGATAGACCTCTAAATACTTTTTTTTTAAGCTCAACCTTTTTTGAATTTGTTTTAGCTATCCTTAACAATATTTTCAATATGGTTTTTGGGCCTAGTCTAATGTGCATTATATGAACGCACACAATTTGTGGCGGATTTGTTTGGAAGTAATATGCGATCGACCTGTTGGCCACCCCTGAGATATATGAAACGACACATATTAATAAGTTTCAACATCAGCATAACAAAATCTTATATCGAACAAACCCATTCAACTGCACTTACGAACTCAGCCCACTGAGCTATTTGGGCTACTTGAACTGAGCGAACTTCTCCTTGATTGAGTTGTCAAAGTCAAATTGACGTATGTATTGAAAATTGAATATTAACTCATGTGCTTGTTGGTTTTGGATGTTGCTTCTTTTGTTTGTTTTATTTTAAGTGTTGTTTTATGAAAATATTGAAATCATTTTATATTTAGTGTTGCTGGTGTCAACTACCAGTGCGACGTTACATTTTCATTATCATTATTGTAACTATTATAGCTTGTTGGAGATTGTTAAACTAAAATGTGGGTGATGGGTGTTATTTTAAGCTTTGCAGGTGTGAATACGAATTGGTAAGGGATTGTAGATTATTATTTGTTTTGTATTGTGCTTTTATATTTCATTTGTTACTTATTGTTCATAACTTATTGCTTTTCCTTTTTTTTTTTTTTATTCAGTGTTGAGTAATTCAGTGAGTTCTCCCCTTTACATCCATTAGGTCAATTTATTTTTATTGTATGTGAGTGTGTATCTTTGTACTTTTAAATCTCTTCCGAAATCTTGTAAATATTGTAGTGTGACTGTGTATCCTTAGAATTGTTTAGTGGACTGTAATTTAAACTTCATGAGTGAGTGATATAATTAATGAATGTATTTTTTTTTTTTTTTTTTTTTGATGTGTTGATAATCGACAGTAAGGGTTTGGGTTCAAATCTAAATCTAATTATTTTAATTATTATTGATGTGATCTTTATTAAGTTGTAGGGTTTGTTTTCTTATTCAAACAATGGTTTCTTGCGTATAGGTACGACTTGAAGGAAGTAAACATATTTTTGTTATGGGTCTCCTTATTTCTCCATGTTGGGTTTTCAACTTTACTACTCGTATCAAGTTATCTAAGCCTGGAAACGTTTCGATGATTCGAGCTAGAAGCCATTTTGCTGGTGGAAGCCGTTCATCAGTCACCAGCACCAAGTCTCCAACCTTGGATTGCTGTTCAATTTTCATCCACTTTGGTCGATTTTGTAAACGTTTTAAGTATTCGCTACTCCATGTCTTCCAAAATGTTTGCAGTGGTGCTTGAATGCGCTTCCAGCGATCAATATATCCAATTTTTTGAGTCTCTAGGTCTGCTTCCGGAATAACATTACTAGTATTGCCTATCAAAAAGTGCGCTGGTGTTAGTGCGGTGAAATCATCGAAGTTGTCCGTCAATGGACAGAGAGGTCTCGAGTTGAGACACGCTTCTATTTGAGCAAGAAGCGTGCTGAGTTCCTCAAATGTTAACGCTTGATTTCGGGCAATGCGTTTCAAGTGGAATTTTACTGATTTCACTCCCGCTTCCCACAATCCCCCGAAGTGAGGAGAAGCGGGAGGAATGAAATTCCATTTCGTGCCTAATTCGCTTATTGACTCAGCTATTTCTAAGTAATTATGTTTCGCATCTTTCAACATTCTATAGAGTTCTGTGTTTGCTCCTCTAAAATTGGTCCCGCAGTCACTTTATAAATAAGAACAAATTTTCCGACGTGCTGTGTACCGTCGGAAGGCCGCTAGAAAGGCTTGGGCTGTTAAGTCCGTCACTGCTTCAAGGTGAATCGCTTTGGTAGCTAGGCAAATAAAAATAGAAAAATAACCTTTGTAGCTTTTTGATCCTCTTCCTTTCCAAGCCTTTACCTCAAAAGGTCCAGCGTAATCGACTCCGGTGTGAGTGAATGGTCTCGACATCGTAACTCGTGGAGCTGGCAAACTGCCATCAATTGCTGCATGGATTTGGGCTTGTACCTGAAGCATATAACGCATTGATGTACAAACTTTTTTACGGCATTTTTGATATGAAGATATGAAGAATCCAATAATGATATCTCAAAAAAGCTATCGTTTGTTGAAGCCCGCTGTGTAGTGTCTTTTCATGTGCATCGTTGAAGATTAGAGTTGTTAAATGATGGTTGGGTTTCAATATTATTGGGTGTCTCTGATTATACGGTAGCTCGGAGTTTTGAAGTCTGCCTCCTACTCTTATCACATTGTTGACATCAATAACAAGATTTAAGCCTTTGTATTGTTTTTTCGTTGTTCCATTCCTTTTGAGTTCTTCAAAGACATCGGGAAACATCTCCTTTTGTGTAACCTGAAGGGATACTTGAAGTGCAGACTGAAGCTCTTGTGGTGATATGGTTGATTTCAGTCTCAGTACGTCAAGTTTTCTGGTGTTGTATGCGAATCTTCGTATGTAAGAAAGAATTCGCAAAAGTCTTGCAAGTTTTGAGTTTTTACTGATTGAAATGGAAATATCGTTAACGTTTTTACAACATAGAAATGTTTGAATAGCTTTTGCTTCTTCTTTGGTTTCAAATTGCGTGGGTTGCGTCGGTAAAGAGAAGTCCCATTTCTCTTTGAGAAAAGCTGGGCCTTCCCACCAAAGAGTGTTTTTTAATTTTAATTTTTTTAATTTTGGTGGGCCATTTATTCGGCTTAATACAAGCTATTACTTAATCTAACTTACAGACTAAAACTTAATAGCTAGAACTTAACTAGTTGGAGGGTTTAGGAGACGGAGCTTTAGGCAAGGAGTACTCATGTTGAAGTCAAAACTAGAACAGTGAGAATTGACATTCCTCAGCATTCGGGAAATGGGTTCATTGGAGCCGTAGGAGGTTCGATGGGTAGGAAGATAGAAGAGACGGGGATTCCGCGTGTTACGAGGGTTAGTATTTAGAAAGATGGATTCGGTAAGGGCTGGACAGTCAATGGAACCTGTAAAGATTCGGTGAATGAAGAGAATGTCAAATATTTCCCTTCGATCTTTCAGCGTATTGAGGTTGAGGAGTTTGATTCGGTCTTGATAAGGAGGCAATATCAAAGGATTACTCCAATTAAGACCACGAAGAGCAAATCGGAGGAAACGGCGTTGTATGCTCTCAATTCTGGCAATGTGCACTTGTTGGAAAGGCGACCAAACTTGACAGGCGTATTCAAGAAGCGGACGAACAAATGAGATGTAAAGGGAGCGGGTTACGTAAGGGTCTACAAATTCTTTGGACCATCGTTTCACGAAGCCAAGTGCTGAATTTGCCTTAAGGATTATATCGTCGATATGCTTGAGGAAATTTAGCTCACGGTCGCAAATAATCCCAAGGTCTTGAATCAGTTCAACGGAGGAAATGATTTGACTGTTGAGTATATAGAGTCGGGGAGGAGATTTGATGCGTTTCCGTGAGAAGGTAATTGATTGGCACTTAGAAACATTAAGCTCCAAGCTGTTTTTGGAGCACCATATTGAAAAATGGTCGAGATCTTGTTGGAGGAGGGAAGAGTCTTCAGAAGAAGAAATGACCCGGAAAAATTTTGTATCGTCCGCATAGAGAGAGATAGAGGAGTATTTAATGATCATTTCAATGTCGTTAACACTAAGAATGAAGAGGAGAGGACCTAAATGGCTGCCTTGGGGAACTCCGGATGTAGCTAAAAAGCGGCTGGATAAGGCGGAACGCTGTAAAAACGGTTTTCCAAATAAGAGGAAATCCATCTCAACAGAATGGGTTCAAAACCGAGGGTGGAGAGTTTAAAAAGAATAAGTTTGTGGGAGATTTTATCGAAAGCTTTACTGAAGTCAGTTGAAATTACGTCGACCTCTTTCCCATTCTCCAAGGCTGAGAGGCAAAATGAGACAAAGTCAACGAGGTTTGTTGTTGTTGACCTGCCTTTGAGGAAACCGTGTTGTCTAGGGGAAATGAGAGATTTGCAACGAAAACTTAAATTTTCATACAATATGCTTTCGAAAATTTTGGGTATATGCGATAGTTTAGCGATGGGACGATAATTTTTTACGTCGCACTTAGGACCTTTTTTGTGTATAGGGGTTATAAACGCCGTTTTCCAAGCTTGGGGGAAAACTCCTAGGGATATGGACAAGTTAAAGATTTTTGAGAGAGGAAGGGAAAGATTGGAGGAGCATTTCTTAAGAAGTATGGCAGGTATACCATCGGGGCCAGGAATATACTCATCATTAAGATGATTTAACTTTTCTTCAATTAGATTGGAGTCGAAGAAACGTGGGAGGAATGGATCAAAAGAAAAATTCGGTAAAAACGAGAAATACGCTGAGTCGGGAACAAAAGAATCATCCGTGAAAGACTGTTTGAAGTAACTTGCGAAATAGTTTGCTACCTCGAGTGCATCGGATGAGGTTTCGTTATTGAAAGAAAGGGAGGAAGGGTACCCATCAGATTTTCTTTTGAGGTTGACAAATTTATAAAACGACTTAGGGTCATTAATAATGTTAGTTTTCATTTCGACTAAATAGCGTTGGTATGAAAAGCTCACAGAAGTGCAAATAAGAACCAAGGTAAGCCGAATAGTCAGAACTCAGAAGGAGATCGAGAACGAAGGAAGATCGTCCACAATTTGTTCCTTTTATTTCTTAGAGTACGGAGCCTATGGTTATACCAAGGTGGGGAAGTAGAGGAAGTTTTGAGTCTAGAAAGAGGAACGAAGAGGGATATAGCATTATGTATTTCTCTGTAAAAAGCGGATGTGGCATCTTCTACAGTTAGATTATCAAAATTATAGTGAGTTCTATTGAGATAATCATTAATTTTGCGGAAGTTAGCTTTGTGGAAATCGTATGAAGCTGGAGGTACGGGCGTGTTAGATGGATTTGAAGACTGGATAAAAAATGAGAGAAGGAGAGGAGGGTGTAGGTTATCTATGGTTGAGAGAAGCAGGGGTGAGAGTGAGATTGAAGAATTAATGGGATCTGTTGTAAATACAAGGTCAAGTTGCCTACCCATATAGTTGGAGATTCCACTTATTTGGCAGAGGCAAGAGTCCGCAAGGCGATCAACGAACAGACATTCTTTGGCAGAGATGGGGCTGGGAGCAGTGTAAAACGATTGGTCATCTGACAAAGTCCAGTTTAGATACGGCAAGTTGAAGTCACCGAAAATAAGGATCTCATCATCTGGTTCGCATGAATCTGAAATGTCGTCAATCGTTTTGACTGTAAATTCATAAGATTCGAGGGGTTGCGATGGTAAAATATAAAAGCAGATAATGTAAAGCGATTTATGGGGTAGTGTAATTTTGATTGAGACAAAATCAAGGCTTGGGGAAGAGGATGTTGAAAGAAGAGATGAGTCAATTGAATTGGTGACAGCTATCAGGACACCACGACAAGGAGTGTTATCAGTGTCACTGTCTTGATCATCGTCTCGATAAACATTGAAAGTGGAAGGGAACAGTTCCTGGTTGTTAATGCTAGGGATAAGGTTAGTTTCAGTCAGGGCATAGACATCAAAAGGCAAAGCGTGGGATTGTTGAAGGACTGCTCTAGTTTTAGAGCGAAGTCCTCTTACGTTTTGGTAGTAAAAGGTAAGAGGCAGATTCTGAGATGCTGAATTATGAACGAAAAAACTTTTCATGGTCCGCTCTGCTACGTTGAAGGTGAGAAATGAGTTTAGAATGGATGTAATGTCCAAAAGCACATAGATCACTTTCAACTTTTTGAGGAGGCACATCAAAATACTCGTGGTATTTAACAAAGAGCTTCTTGAGACTAGTGACGTCAGTGGGGAGACCTTCCTGTTGAATAGAAACCATAACACTAGTTCTAGTCTTACCTTCATAGCAAAGGGAGTCCGATTTGTCGTGAAGATAAGACAAAAAGATTCGTATGTTCTCATAAGTTTTTTTGTCTCTAAGTCTCGAGAGAGCATAACGCGATTCAGTTGAATCAATATTTTGCTGGGTAAGTTTGACTGCGGGTGGTAAAAGGGGGTCAAAACTGGAAGTTGAAGTGGACGGTGGTTCAGGTATGCCAGGATTAAGTATGTGGGAGCTAATAAAATTAGGGTATTTAGCTCCAGATGTAAGGTCGAAGCATGGGAAGGGTGATTTATCCAGAGAAGAGGGTGATGAGAGGGGTTGATTAGAGGGTAGAGATGAAGGGAGAGATGTGGGAGCTAAATTAAAAGAAACTCTACGCGGAGGCTTAGGTTGAGCATGGTTGTGCTTCGGTTGGGATGTAAACTGAATATTTTTAGTCTTAGATTGAAGTAAGGACTGTCTTGGCATAGGAAGGGGTTGGGACTTATGAAGAGTCTTAGGTTGGTGCTTAGGTTGGGGCTGTGACTGAGGTCCAGGTTGAGGGGTAAGTTGGAAATAATGATGAGGACGGCTAGGGATATTAAATGGTGGTGCGAAACTGGGCATGATCTGGGTTTTGAAGGACCAATTGGGACCAGAACTCAGGCGCTGTTTTGATTTCAGCTTATTTACTGTCCTGGGATATTTGGACACAATCATATTGGCCAGATTAAAAGCCTCACCTGATGGGTTTAGGAAAAGCCATTCATATTTAGAAGGCATGGTTATTATAAATGCTTTGAGTTTCTTAAATCTATTTGAAGTGGTTAGTTCTATATTGACTAGTCTTATAAAAAATTTACTAAATAAATCCTGGATCCAATTGGAATCAGCGTTGGAGGGAGCTTTCTCAATTAAGAACCTGCAGGTTTGTAAAGCAGGCCCGCTGGCGTCATCGATTTTCTTAAGCCTACGGTCCCATTCCGATTGTTTCCACGATGTGCCAAAACGTTCTGATGCAAGGTCCGCTGGGTTCAAATTTGTGGGTATATGTCTCCAGATTTTCGGACTCTTTGCCCGCTGAACCTCAGCTACCCTATTTGCAACGAATGTTTTCCATCGGTAAGGTTTTGCTGCTATCCAACAAAGAGTTATGGTGGAATCAGTCCACGCATAAGTTTTGATGTTCTTGTAAGGAAGAACTGACTGTATGTAGCTCAAAAGTTTTGATAGAATCACTGCTCCGCAAAGTTCCAATCTCGGTAACGACACTTTATTGAGTGGGACTACTCTAGTTTTAGACATTAATAAGTGTGTATGAATACAATTGTTTTTATCTAAAATTCTTGGGTACTACTAGTATACTACCGCGCCGTATGCCTTAATAGATGCGTCACTGAAACCATGAATCTCTAATTGTAAATTATCTCCTTGAGTGTTTATCCGCCTTGGTATTCGTATGTTGCTTAACTTGGCTAACTCTTCTTGAAAAGATGACCATTCGAGTTTTAATTCGCCTGTAATCGTTTCATCCCACGAAACTCTTAGCAACCATAGTTGTTGCATTATGATCTTAGCCGTGATAATACAGGGTGAAATCCATCCTAATGGATCGAAAAGACGAGTTGTCGTTGATAGAATAGTGCGTTTTGAAATAACTTTTCCCACTTCCATATCCTGGAATGAAAAATAATCTGCGGAAGGATACCAATAAATCCCCAATGTTTTTGCATGATCCAATTCTCCAAAGGTATGTGAAGCACCTTTTTCATGATCTTTCTCTGGGATCACGTTAAAAAATTCTTTAGTGTTACTCATCCATTTCCGAAGGTGGAACCCGGCTGATGATAATTTGAAATATCCTTGTACTTTTCCAGGGCTTCTTCGAGTGAGTCCGCTCCTGACACGAGATCATCTACATACATATCTTCGCTAATCATTTGTGCAGCATGAGAATGTGTTTGCTCATTATCGCTAGCAAGCATCTTTAATGTGCGGTTTGCCAGGTATGGCGCAGAAGCTGTACCAAACATCAAGACTTTTACTTTGAAGAGCTTGATTGGTGTCGTTGAATTTTCCCGCCAAAAGAGAAGTTGATAATATGCGTCCTTTGGATGAATATTTATCTGGCGATACATCTTTTCAATAACAGCGATAAATGTAATTTTTTTAGTTCTCCATCTGGTGACAATTGATGTTATATCTGTTTGGGTTTTTGGCCCCGTCATCAAATGATCGTTTAATGAACTTCCGTCCGAAGTTTTAAACGCAGCGTTGAAAACTACTCGCAGCTTAGTGGTTGTGCTGGTATCTTTTGTAACTGCATGATATGGTACGACATAGTGGTATGGTAAATTGAGTGTGTCATCTTGGTTGATATGCACTTCTTCCATTTGACCAAGCTCAAGATACTCTGATATACAAGCGTTGTAATAAATGTATTGTGTGGTATTGGTAAGTAGTCTTTTTTCTTGATTGTAGAACATTCTTAATGCATTTTTTTGTGTAGGTGCGAATGCTGGACGTTTATGCTCTATGGAAGTGATACTTCAAAACGCCCTCCCGGCAATCGCTTGGTGTTTTGCAAAAAATTTTCCTCGCATGCGTTATCTTCTTCATCTCCTGGCTTTGCATATGGAACCTCTTCGATCTCCCAAAACGTTCGAAGCTGTTGGTCGATGTCGATATATTGAGTATATACCTGTATACTGCGTGGTATTTCGCTAGGAATTTTACCTAAAACTAGCCATCTAAATTTAGTCTTTTGAGCAATCGGGGAGATTGGGTCGTTACCTCTTATAATCTCAGGTAAAACTATATCACAAAAGACGTCATTACCGAGCAATAGATCGATGCCTGAAGGTCGATGGAATGTAGGGTCTGCCAACTTCAAACCTTGTATATGTTGCCACTTGCTAGGTATCACCTTTTGGTTTGGCAACATTGCAGTTAGTGTTTTGAAAACATAGCCTCGCGCTGACATTTCGAAGTCAGAGTATTTTGATCCAAGGTTCAAATCTACGAAACTTTGACATGAACCACTCTTCACTTGTCCTAAAGCTGAGACATCCAATAATATGCGACGTTTCTTCAAACTCAACATTTGTGCAGCAGATTCTTTGATGAACGTTGCTTGTGAGCCCGGGTCTATAAGAGCTCGCAAGTTGAGATATTCTCCACTCGCTGCTTTTACTTTGACTATTGCATGAGTAATGATTAGTGTGGAAGCAATTATCACAAGGGTGTAGAGTGTTTTGTTGTTCTTCAGAGGGGTAAAAGATTTGTGCATTGGGATTTACTTCAGCGGTTATGTGGTTTGCTTGAGATTGCAACTGATTATTTGTGTTTGGGTTTGATTGATTTGTCGAGTTATGATTAATATTTGAGTGAGTATGTGTGCGAGTTTGCGATAATGTTTGATGACGACCGTGTGTGTTTGTGCCATTCGAGTAGGGTACCGATTGATTTGAATGCGAGCAAAGCTTAGCATGAGCAAACTGTTGGGGGTGAAACTTGCTAATATTTGTGTTGTAACTGTTGCCAAAATGCAACAGTGAATTGTGTGGTCTCTGGCAAAAATGACACAGTTTATTACTTGGACATTTATTTGTCCTGTGACTATACGCCAAGCAGTTAAAACAGTTGCCAAATTGTTTTACCACTCGTTGCCTTGCATTGACATCCATTTTTAAAAATTTGCTACATGTTCGTAAAGAGTGAACACCTTTGTGACAAACTTTACATGTAAAACTTTCGGTTGACTCTGAATTTACATGGAAAACTTGTTTTGATTGCCTTTTCTGTGTTGATGCTGAAAGTTTCCCACTTCGTTGATGATCAACCATCTCCAGGGCTCTAAACCTCGTTTCTAGAAACTCTGAAAATTCCTTAAATGTCGAAATATCTTTCTTTGTCCCAAGGGAAGTTTCCCATAAAGATTGTATGGTGGTGGGTATTTTCATTTGTAATAAAAATGTTATTATTGCATCCCAATGTTGCACCGGCAATTCTAAATTTCGCAGTGCATGTACAATTTTTGTTGCGTTATCGAATAAATCATGTGCACTTTCCTCTCGGACTACTGGAAGATCGTACAACAACTTTAATTCGTGGTTGACCAAGATTCTTTTGAAGTCATAACGAGACTTCAACAGTTCCCATGCTTGGTCGTAACTGACCTCATCCACATTTATATGATCAAGTAGTGCACCAGCGCTTTCTTTACAACTTGCTTTCAAGTAATGCAATTTTTCAATTTTTGTTAGTGAGTCATTACTGTGTACTAACAAAACGAATTGGTCATGAAACGTACGCCAATTTTCATATTCACCTGTAAATGTAGGTGGATGTATCTTGGGCAGACGAACATCATGTGGATGTCGAGATCGAACATCATGTGTATCATGTGTTTGAACATCAATTGGAGCTTTTGACCCTTCTGATGGTATGACCGGTGTAGAAAACTTATCCAATATATCCATTACCTGTTCCTTATATTCCAAATATATCTCTTTTGTCTCCTCAAACATTGTATTCAATGATTTGAACTCTTCTTCTTTTAAGTCAAGACACACAACTTCATTATAGTGTGCGTTTATTTCCGCCATACTAGTCTCCATCATGTCCAGACGTCCACTTGCATAATTTTTTGTACGACGTGTTGCTCCAGTTTTTTTTTAAATTTTCAAAGTCTTTACATAATTGCTTGCAATTATTTGCCAATAATTTAATACTACCACTCATATTTATATTTATGTATTATTAGTATATAGATATCTAAGTTATAATTGTAAGCAAATGTACTCACTTTATTTTCGATTTATTGAAATAAAAGTATTGAAACGACAAGACGTCGACACACAGTTTTGTTATTTTGTAGGTAAAACTTGTTTTGTTTTCCAGTTCTTACTTGATGGCGTAGAAGGACCAAAATGTTTTTGTGGTTTACCTTTCTTTGAAAATCTATGAACTCAAATTTCCAATTTCAACTCTCAAACCCAATTTCATAAAATAAAATAAAAAATAACACATCCAACAACTTTCGTAATAAAACTTCAAGTGCCCTTTATTTCACCTTCTTCATATCAACGGACTTATCTTCGTTAAAAAATGCATTTAGACATTTGAAAGTGTACCAAAAGCGTACTCAGGTTGCAAATGGATGTACACAGCTAGTTAATGTCAGTTCGCCTGATGACAGCATCCAACAGCTTCAGTGAAAAATTACAATTTTTTAGTTCTTAACAAATTGAAAATTTTAAAATGAAAACGAAATTACATATTTGTGCAGATCTGATAAATGGGGTGATTAATGCTTCAGTGAAAAATTACAATTTTTTAGTTCTAAACAAATGCAAAATTTTAAAATGAAAACGAAATTACATATTTGTGCAGATCTGATAGATAGAAAAAGGTATTTTTAAACCTTGTGTACATGTCTGTAAGGGAACTATTTTGAAATATACTTTCCCAATCAAGTGTATTATAAAAGTTATTTAATGCAATGAAGTCAGCCTTCATAAAATTAAATTTTTTTTTCTTCGATAGGTGAAACATTTGCGTTGTTATACCTACATTTAGTTCCTTCACCTTTACCTACTATGCCAGTAAGCATAACTGTTACTATGCACATTATTGCTTTATCAATAATATGCATACTAACAGTTTCCGGCCACACTTATTGCGACATGGCTAAGTAGGTCAAGCTGAATTCCAGAATGCAAGTTCAATCAAAAGTTCCAGGCAGGTCAACGGAAATATGGTGAGTCTATTGTTAACCACCGAAACGCGAGGTCGTGTTCTCTCTAAAAGTAATTTGTACATAACATTTTGGCGCAGCCGGTTCGTGCGAACATACGTGTTCGAGTAAAATAAAAAGAAAAAAAAAGTGCAAAAGCAGAAAGCGGTTGATTGAGTTTACTCTGTGTTTTTCTCCGAAATCTTTTTATAAATTGTGATTCGTGTGCTTTGACATCCATACCAAGAAAAACCAAAACATTGCAAAATTGTGTTGGAGTAAATAAGTTTCACCAAAAACAACGCAAACGAAGACGAAAAAATTGTTCAAGGTAAGTATACCTTTATTTTGCTTTATGTTTTCTATTGTTGTCTGTTTATTTCATAAAACGTTCTATGGTTGGTGTAATTTTTTTGGTTGTTGAGTTGTTTGCTGCAAAATAAGAAAATAATAATTCATTCATTCAACTGGGTTGAGTTATAGGTTTTGTTTGATTTTTGTTGTTTTTTTTTCTTTCCTTGCGATTGAAATCCAAAATTTACAAAAAAATATGAATTACGAAGCGATCAGTAAGATTGTTGCCCGTTTGGTTCCTCAATTTTCGGGTTTACGGACGCCCGAACTATCAACGAGAGTTTACGAGTTTTTTAATGCGTGTCAACTGGGTTTCAAGTGTCTCAAGGACACTGACGAGCAACTTTACGTTGAGTTGCTCTCGACAAAACTAACAGGTGATGCGTTCGAATTAATTCGTAACAACTCTCCGAAGTCCCAAAAGGAACTGGAGTTGGTTATTAAAGGTGCCTACTTGCCAATCACGACATTGGATAGCGTACTGATGGAAATGAAACAGACCCATAAACTTTCCACAGAAGACATACAGTCTTTTGCAAGGCGTCTTCTGTGCCTACAGACAAAGGCTAATGAAATAATCAACTCCAGGTATTCCTCCACGGAATCCGAGGGTTTAAAAAAAGAACTGATGAGTTCTGCTGTTGTGGCATTTAAGAGAGGTCTTAACGACTCCTGTTTACGCCAACACATGCTGACTACATTAGAGACCGACATTCAAAAACTTGCTGAAACGGCGCAAGAAACTTATCTCTTGATCGCGCCTACTGCTACCTTTCAAACGTATTTACCTAACGTCAATAATCATTTCCAGACAATGCATCAGACATCATCACATCACACAGTACAGTATCCACCTCAACAGACATTCGACCCTCACATGTATCCTTTCCCGAATGCATCTCCATCGAATGCATCTCCATATACACACTCAACTGCGTACATTAGCACTCCCTTGCCCGTTGTGTCACCTGGGACAAGCCGCAGCCCCTGTTTTCAGACTGCCCAGGTCAAGGAAAAACACTTCAGGACACAAGGGCAAGATTTTAAAGTAAAATACGGATTCTGTAATAAGGCCAATCACACTTATGCAGAATGCCGGCAGAGAAAAAGCACACCTTGTTGTGAAGCGTGTGCCTGCTATGGGCACAGCATAGATGTGTGCCCAAAGTCCCATATTTTCACCATAAAACGCACGACGCAAAAGTCGCTATTAAAGTGCAAGTGGTGTTCTAGACTGGGACATGTGGAGGACGAGTGTTTCTCGAAAAAAAATTACCTTCGAGAGCACTCGGGAAACGACCCGGGGGTCAGTCCAAGGAAGGTAGACCGTGCCCCAAAAAATGTATCCTCCTCAAAACAAAGAAGTAACTCTCCAGCTTCGTTGATATTGTCAGAACTATGCAATAATAAGTTGCCTACGATATCAAAAGCTGAAGAGACAACTATAAAAAACAAAAAAACAACCACAAAGCAAAGCCATCGCTGGCCTCAACCAACAAACAGCAAAGAAAAGTGAAGAGTTGCCTAAATGTAAATGACCGGGAGTCAAATTTCTTCACTTTTCAGTCAGTCTGTAAAACAAAACAGAGAAAAAATGAGGTACACAAAAATAAAGTTAGCCTAGGTCAAACCGATCTCTGGTTACATTTTTGTTTGTTTTTGAATGAGTGCTTTAAGCTTAAGAAATGGATTGTCTTTGCGGTGTACAAATTACGTTCATATTTTTGTATTCTCTTTGCAAAATTAATTGAGTTGGGCAGTAAAAATAAGGACGGAAAGATATTGTACGCATACAAAAACAATCGTAAGCATGACGTGTTTGTGGAATTGCCGATGTCGTTGGCCAAATCCGGAAAGATTTTGGTACTTGTCGACACAGGAGCAGACTCGAGTTTGCTAAAACGAAGTTCTTTAAACAATGCGTGCAATATCAACATCCGCGAAACTAAGCAATTGGGTGGCGTTTTTGGTGGTATAGGCTCAACAAAAGGTACAATCAAAACTTCCTTATCATTCCCCAACAATAAGTTCTGTACTAAGTGGAACGTTGTCGATGGTTTAGATGAAATACCTGCTGACGGTATCCTAGGACGTGATATCCTATGGAATCAAACAATCATCGACGCTGTTTCAAAAAGAATAACATTATTTAATGGGAAAAGGGAAGTTATAATCGAATTACCTCTAAAGTGTTTACCTTCTAAAATATCTGCAATACAGGAAACACAAGAGAAGTTCAAAATAGGAGCTCGGACACAAACAGCTATTAAGTTTTATATTCCCAAAACAAACTGTAATGTGGATGCACTCAGTAGGATCCCAATGGATACACATCCAATACAAGCTGTACAAACTAGGAGCAAGGCAAAAATAATTGAGAACAAAAAACCTCAAGAAGGTAATAACCAACTCAATGACAAAATAGTCACTGCTCCAAACAAAAGGTTTGTCACGTTAACGGATCCTGCTGATATTTTAACAGTTCTCCGTGATTTCCATGATTATCCACTTGGTGGACATCAGGGAACATCAAAGACGTTTGCGCGCATTCGCTGTCAGTTTCGATGGAAGAACATGCACAAAGACATCGCAAGTTATATAAGGAACTGTGAAAAATGCCAAAAGAATAAATCTGGAAATCTAACAAAAATGCCAATGGAATTAACGGATACTCCATGCTCCCCTTTCGAAAAACTATATATGGACATGGTAGGGCCCCTTCCACTAACGCATTCAGGAAACAGATATATTTTAACGTTCCAAGACGACTTGACTAAGTACATGGCTTGTGTAGCAATTCCGGATGCTGAAGCAGCCACTGTGGCTAGAGCCTTTTATGAGGAAATCATAACACGTTTTCTCATACCGAAAAAGCTCATAACGGATAATGGATCTAATTTTACTTCAAAACTGTTTTCTGAAACATGTAAGCTTTTGAAAGTTAAGAAAATCCATATAATTGCCTACCATCCACAGGCCAATGGTTCACTAGAGCGAAGTCATAGACCCTTAGCGGAATATCTAAGGAGTTTTGTTGATAATGACAGCCAAAATTGGGATCAATGGCTTAGGCAGGCTATGCATGTCCATAATAATACTCAGCATACATCCACCAAACTGACACCACTTCACAGTTTGTTTGGCCTCGATTTTGTTATGCCTACAAACCTAAAAGGTAAAACTACTCCATTATATAATATCGAAGACTATCCGCAACAGCTAAGGTTTCAACTCCAAAGGTCACATGAGATAGCCAGAAACAATCTAGAAAAAGCCAAAATAGCATCGAAAAAGCAGTATGACCGAAAGGTTAATCCCACGTCCTTTACAACAGGGCAAAAGGTGTTGCTTAGAAATCCTGTTCGAAAAAACAAGTTTTCACAAATTTGGTTAGGACCCTATGAGGTAGTTTCAGTTAGAGGTGACGTCAACACAACCATTAAAATGGGTAGAAAAACGAAGCGGGTTCACAACAACCAGCTGAAAGCATTCCATCGATTATGATCTAATTTTAATGGGAAATTATTATCATCAATCCGTATAATCTCACTAATTCTTTTTGTCTTTCCAGAATTTGAAAACAAGGGGTCACCAAAAGAAGCTGAAAAAAGAAAAAAAAAAAAAAATATTGTACGAATACAAAATTACGTTTGTTAAATTAAATT
This sequence comes from Melanostoma mellinum, assembly GCA_914767635.1. Taxonomy (NCBI): domain Eukaryota; kingdom Metazoa; phylum Arthropoda; class Insecta; order Diptera; family Syrphidae; genus Melanostoma; species Melanostoma mellinum. The sequence continues at coordinate 106,835,875 of OU612058.1, forward strand.
TAAATTTTATATCTGTAAGCAAAATTGAGTTTTATATTTCTTATTAATTAAAAAAAAAAGGGTTAAAAGGAAGGAAACATTTAAAATGTATATATTTATAATAATTTCATTGGTAGCTATAGGGGTAGACTTGAGTAGACCACCATACGAAATTGAACGTCTTCGGGAGTCACCGGTCTTTTTCGAAACAGTGGGGCGTGCAGTTTTTTACAAAGACACGTGGACTGTATTGACAAAGTTTACGCCGTTGGAGTATCCGACCGTAGTGGCAGTGACGGAGGACTGCATTAAAAAGGTTGGAAAAATCTGTCAACATGTTCCTGACAACCAATACCAGGAGCGTTGCGTGCGGAGGTTGCAACAGCTGGAGCTCAATCTTGACATGCTGAGGCAAGATGGCCAACGTTTAAACGCCATTTTTCAACTCCCCTCTAACCGCCAAAAACGAGCTCTTGACTTCATTGGACAGTTCTCAAAATGGGCCTTTGGCACTATGGACAGTGAAGACTCACAGAAAGTGTATAGCCGGCTTCAGATTTTAAAGAAAGATGAAGATGAGACCATCCAAGTTATGAAAAATCAAGTATCGGTTGTGTCCTCGAACTATGAAAAACTTTCTAAGCCTATTAAGCAGCTGACAGCAGAAATCGAAAACATAGCGGCAGAAAAAGAAGGATAGTCCAATGCAATTGGGAAAAGTCTGAGCAAGCTAAATAACGAAATCAACACAATGCAAATGAAGTTGGATATCAACGAACTGGTTGCACTCATTACGGCAAAAATGATAGAATTGCAACATCGTCAGTTCATTGAGCTATCTATTATAGATGATCTCTACAAAAACAGGCTGCATCCTTTTATCTTAAATGCAAGCAATTTAACTAAGACCTTGCAGGCAGCAGGTGTAAGAAGTGAAGACGTATTTGGAGACTTTACATTACTCCATCAAGCCGCAGAAACGTCAGTTTTTCCAAACCGAGGCAGTTACTTTATAAAAATCATCATACCACTGCCGGAAAACTGTCGTTATAAGTTACATAAGGTATACCCAATGCCAGCAGTATACAATAAGGATTGGGATTTAGTCATCGACAGCAGATTCGAGTACATCGCTGAATCCGAAAACCACGCACTATTTGGAATACTAAGTCATGACGATTTTGAGAAGTGCGTGTTGGTACCTGAGACAAAGGCAAACTCGACGGTTGCCATTTGCAGTTTTTATGCACCGCTGTTAACATCTGGATCTAAGCATTGTCTGGTTGAACTTTTGCAACATGCTGTTACATCTGAAACTAGTTGCAAATATGTGGCAGTGCCAGCAAACGATGGCGTCCTACTTAAAATGTCAGCACCTAACCACTGGTTTTTCAGTTGTAGAAAGCCATTGATACTGAACCTAATGTGCGGTGGGATTCGTGAGCAGGCAATTCTAGAGGGGTTGGGAATATTCAAACTTCAGCAACCTTGCGATGCCAACACCAAGGAACTGAAATTCTCCTACCAACGAAATTTTGCAACACTTGCGGAATACAAGCAGCCATTGGTTAACCACTCACAGCTATTGGAGGACCTGAGAGACCCAATTCGAGTCAAAGACCAACCAACAACGTCGTAACCATGGAATTTCAGAGTGGGAGATCACAAGAAAATAGTCAGCGATATTTTGGATGGTAAGCGCTCCCTTCAAGAATTGCATCAAAACCTCGCAAACTTGGAAACCACAAGAAATACGAGAAACATGGCATGGGAAATATCATTGCACAGATATTCGCTATTTTCGTTATCTACCCTGGGAGTGATAGCCGTTACAATCATCGTGTTTGTGGCAGTTTGCAGGAGAAGGAAGAATCCGAAACCAACAGCAACCAATACAGTCATATGCATGGATCAACGTTTGCCATCGTCACAAATCAGCGATGACGAGCCAAAACGAATCACCAAAACAAAGAGCGCCTGTAACACGACCACCACCACCACCAGTACAGACCGTCAACGAACGTTCAACAGTCTACGGAGTCACCTCTGCTCGGGTGTAAGAAAAAAAAAAAAAAAACTAAACTATTCTTTTCAAAAAAGCTGTTATTTAATTTGGGATCGTAGAATTATATCAACTTAAATGTAAATTAACGTAAATACTACCGAAAAAAAACAAAGCCCCATAAGTTAATAATTTCCTTCTGACAAGCAACACAAACTATGAACGCATAAAAATAAATCCAATAAAAATTTAATGTAAAAAAAAAAAATTTGATCTTTAAATATGTAATTATTTTTTATTATTGAAATCATTAGTATGTACACATAACGCATATACTTACTACAAAGCAAGCAAAAATCATGTTCTGAATAAAAAAAAAAAATTAATAAAAATAAACATGTGAATATGACATCTTATGTAGATTTATAAGCAAATGCATATTTTTCAGTGCTATATTTAAACCAATATATATTGTTTAAGATTTCGAGTTAATATACATAGCTAAACTAAAAAAAAAAAAAATATTAATTACACATAATCATACTACGTGAAATATTGTTAAGCATTACTCACTATAAATGTATGCGTAATGTTTTGTCTGTGTGTTTAAGTTTCTAGTTTAATATTATTTGATTTGAATTAATAGTGAATAGACATTGTTATTTAATCTCTTATTCTAGAATAAATTTAACATTATATTGAATAAAAGAAGACAAACCTATTTCTGGAGACCTGGCTTGAACTTCCCAATGGCGGAGGGATGTTATACCTACATTTAGTTCCTTCACCTTTACCTACTATGCCAGTAAGCATAACTGTTATTATGCATATTATTGCTTTATCAATAATATGCATACTAACAGTTTCCGGCCACACTTATTGCGACATGGCTAAGTAGGTCAAGCTGAATTCCAGAATGCAAGTTCAATCAAAAGTTCCAGGCAGGTCAACGGAAATATGGTGAGTCTATTGTTAACCACCGAAACGCGAGGTCGTGTTCTCTCTAAAAGTAATTTGTACATAACAGCGTACTCATAAAATTCAAGATTTACCTCAAATGCAATATGGTGAATAGAGTTACTTGTTAATGGGAATTGAACAGCTTCTATATGATATTTTTAATCATTATTGATAAAAACAAGATCAAGAATTCTACCCAGAGAGTTGTTAGGGCCGGTGTGTTCAAGTTTGGTTAATTTTAACCCGTGGTTATTTCCAGTGGTTACCATAAATTGCGTCTTTTCAACCTTGGTTTGGTTAACAAATGAATGGTTTGGTTAACTAACCAGAGAAATTGTTAACCAGTCGATTTTGGTCGGTTAACGCTATTTAACCATCGATTTACTGGATTTTCGTCTTTTCACGTTTGGTTAATCTGTCTTTACGCATTATTTTCGACTCATCATTTGGCTATACAACAATTCAGTGTGATGGAGTGCGTTTGTTTTTAATTTTTCATTATATTTATCTCCAATATTATTCTTGTTATATAGTTCTTTTTTATAAAATACAGATCGTTGCTTTGATTGTGACATTTTCTTCAAAAATAACAAAAATTATGAATAACATAGGAAAAAAAACATGAATAATTATAAAATAACTCACAATGAACTGCCGACAATAAACACATGTCACCAAAAAAGATAACCATTGATTGAGGTTAATGATCAATTTGACAGATAGGCTGGAAAAATATTGGAATTTCTCGATAACCTACGGTTTGTTAACCAAGGCCGAAAAAATAGTGAAAAGACGCAATTCCTTAACCATAGATCCATAAACACGGGTTGAGCAAAATCTCTGGTAACCAAACCACAGATTTAACCACACTTGAACAGACCGGCCCTTAATGTTGTTAATTTGCAAGAGATCAAGAGCAGTTAATGAATCGACAAATAAACTTTCAATTTCGCCATTTTCGTTAAATGAAAATAACTTTTGTTCGTGTTCTAAAAAACACCAATCGAAATTCTGATGAATGAAAGTGTGAATTCAACCAATTCTCCACAATGATTATGACATCGAACTCAAGAATTGATGACGAAGTGAATAATTGACGAATTCAAAAGCAACGTGCATCGGTGTCTCCTTTCAAATCCTCTCCTATTTTCCTAAATGCTCGCCTGTGTTTAACAACATTATATGGGTATTCATAACCCCTTGATGTGCGCGTTAATTATAAAAAAAAAAAAAAAATTTTTTTGTTCTTATACCGCTAGCATTTTGAAAGTAAACACGTAGTTGCGACGGAGATGATGATGGCCTGTTTATTTCACCTCGGAATTGTGGTCCTTCCTTGGAAAATTTACAAATTTTTTGATTTGAACGTGCATATGCCAAATTGTTGGTTGCAAAGCCTTTTCAAAAATATCAGCAGGAATTTCTAGCTTAAAATTGACACAGCGAAATGTAGTAGAATCGGTGTCTTTTTTAACTAGCTTCATACAACGCAATGAACTTTTGGGAACATTTAATTTGACTGCGGCATAAACCATGACATTATCTTCAGTTACATTGCTGTCCAATCGAGATAGATGCAAAAAACGCAGTTGAGGAACAGACTGCAATGTAATTTCACCTTCAACATAAGCAGCAGTTCCAGACATTGCTTTAGAGGAACGATGACCATTTAGAATTTTCTTTTGGTTTTGGTCTTTGGAGAAGGTACCCTTGCTGGTCGCGGTACCAGTAGCAACTTTAACGACACCTGTATTATGAATGTCATCATCACTAACATCCATTCTAACCAAAGGCAAAACAGCTACAATTTCATTGTTTACACCTCCCGTTTTACCATCACAATGTCCCACAGCAACAGCAGCAGAATCAGCGTCGACGGCAGCAGCAACAACATCACATTCATCATTTACAGCAACAAAACCCCTAGGTTATTTCCAGTATCCGAAATTGTATTAAGCAATAAGCTTTCATCAGTTCTATCAGAACCAGCAGACAGAGATGATGCACCAATTTGATCAGCTGGAGTCACCACATTTCCTTTCGAGGTCGATGCTTGCACATTTAAAGCTATGTATAGCAAAATCTTTACTCTGCACTGCATGGAAGAGTTAGAATTGCATATTTATTTCGTGTTTTGCTTGATCATGGTTCGCCAACGGAATCGACAGTCGATACCGTAAATTGACTATACGCAATAGCAATTTCGCAGCATCTGCGTCCGCACACAGTGCATTGATAATAAAAAAAAAAATCAAATCACTGGAACTGTATGCAGATGCAGAGACTACGAGAGTGGTATAGGCTAGGAGAAGATAAGAAGGTGGGCACGAGTACGATAATTTTGACGAAAAGAAATAATAATGGTTTTTAGTGGAGGGGTCCAATACAAGCATTTTTTACGGAAGGGGGGGGGGGGGGGGGGGGGGTTATCTTTCCTGTTTAGGTGGTAGGGGTAATTTTATAAAAATTGGCTTAAAATCTAAAAAAAATATTTGAAAAGAACGGGAATATTTACAGACACAAATTATACTTTTTATAAAAGGCAGGACTCTGCACTTTATAATAAATTTTAAATGAAGTTGTTTCAATTCAAAGTTTTTGAAATAACTGATTTCAAAGTCAAAATTTACGCAAAAAATATCTAAATCTTCAGGCTGAGTGAAAGGTTTTTGTATTCGCTCTTCATAATAATTATATTTGGTGGTACAGGGTTGCCAATTACACACTAATTATGAAAATTGAATTAAGTCACTCAAAATGATTAAGAAACTAAATTAAATATTCCAAAAGTTCAAGCAAGAATCTAAAAACGCCATTCTTTTGCAATTGCTAATACTTATGCATAATGAAAATTTAGTCAAGTTTTTTGATTATCGCTTTTATATCATCTGCATATCTTAAATAAATCGATTGGTTACTCAAAAACTATTCACTAAATTAACTTATCGAACTGATTATCTTTATTATGTATTTCAAAATCTTGAAGCTATATCAAATGAAAACTGTTATCTCTTATTAAATTATTACATACTAAAAAATTACGGTGGTTGCTTTTAATGGCCTTAAAATTTACCTGTTTTTATATGTTCTCCCATCAGAGCCGCAAATTAAATCTTTTTCCGAAGGGCATCTGTGCATGCATTCTGATTCTTTTGTTCGTTCGCAACCTTCTTTAACCTCCTGTAATTGAAAAAAATATACCAATTAGGAAATAGACCGAAGTTTATTAATTTAAGATACCAGGAAATTAAAACACACAGAAGGTGTACAATGAATCTACGATATCGACCAAAGTATTTCACCCTCACGCTATGGAAACAGTTTAAGCGATTAACCTGAATATTCTAGTTAGCTTTTTTTTTCAATGATTCTGTTTCTTGTCACGCACGGGTAGGATAATGCTATATGAATAACACTCAGCTGAATTTGTCATTGAACGAATGAATAATTTATTTCTTATAATTCTATTTATACAAAACTAGCTTAGCCCGCGACTTCGTCCGCGTGGAATAGTGACTTTCGGTAGCATTCTTAATTTTTTAGGCTACTTATTTTGCAAATAAGACACATTCATGCGTTCTAGTAAACTATTGTTATATATTTTTTTAATTAAGTATATGTTTGAGGTTTTGTGGGATTGATACACATGATTCTGCCACATAAAGTTGCAATGGGATTTTTTACTAAACGAACACTCCTAATAATCCTATGAAACTGAGAAACTCTATAGGGCAGGGGTGGCCAACAGGTCGATCGACAGGGGTGGCCAACAGGTCGATCGCGATCGACCGGTCGATCGCGACTGTTAGTCCAGTCGATCGTGGCAAAGCAAAAAATATAAATACGTAGACCAGACACAGTCTTAAATAGTTTCAATGAAAACATTTACCATTGTGGTCACCTATTTTGAACAATTAGTTATAGAAAAACTGTCTATTTTGCTCTTTTTACTAGAAAACCTTGCTTAAAAACATATACATACGCCCGTTACTTCGAAACAAATCAGCCACAAATTGTGTTTATACTTTATGTACAATGTACATATCATCATCAGTGTGCCTCATGAATCATGATATCTGTTTTCTTAATGTGCCAACTAGCACAGCGCATGTTCGCATAGTTGAGGCAAGTTTTTACAAAAATTTCGAGATCTAATGGACGAAAATTTCTTGATGAAAGGGGTGATAATTATCAAAAATTGTGTGATTTAGACTCGTAATGTGATTTAGCCTTTTTGGCAGATTTTACTGGAAAACTGAGTACATTAAATCTGAATCTACAAGGCAAGAATAAAACATTAACAGAAATGATGAGTTCTATTGCAGCGTTTCAATGTCAAACAGCGTCTATGATAGTTGACATAGAGAAGAAAAAATTTGAACAATTTGTTAACATCAGGGATCATATGAAAAAACATCCTACCTACAACTTCATTTCTGAGAAATATACGACAGAAATTAAGGCAAGGGTAGCAGACTTCGAAATTCACTTTGGTTATTTCAGATAAATTGAGAGGTTCAATTCATCAGTTATCCGTTCAATAATTCCATTGATCATAGTGATATCTATAAATTGGCTACAAAATTTGCAGATACATTTCAAATGGAGCACATGATGTTACAAAACGGAATTATTACTCTGCGCTGCGACATATTTCTTAAGCAAGGTCATCCTCTGGTCAAGATTTCTGGGCATTGGTTTCCAACGAAAAATATCCAAATTTGAAGAAATGTGTTGAACAACTTCATTCGTGTCTAGGTTCAACATAAATTTATGGGAGTCAGCGTTTTCCTACTTAAAGCAAACAAAAAGTAAACACCGTTTTCGCTTGACAGACGCTTTTACATTGGGTTCTTTAAGGCTGGCAATCTCCAACTACAAACCAGATTATGCTAAACTAGTGGAAGAAACTCAGACTCAATGCTCACACTAATATATTTGTAGGTAAATAAGAAGTTAAGTAGTAAGTACTAAGTATAATTTTCACAGTTATGTTTTTTCGCTTAGTAAAATAAAAAATGCTACATGATTGTGTACCCAAACATGCTGTTTCATTTAAGATTTCTAATAGTATGTAATTGGTAGATCGCACAGGGTCTCGTTAGTGAACAAGAGATCTTGAGTCCAGTCAAGTTGGCCACACCTGCTATAGGGTATGATGTGACTTGCTCAGTGTCCATAATATTGTTTTTTGATTCGCCAAGAATACATCAAACATAATTTATTAGTTTATATGGTTAACTATCTTATTAGTCGGCGCCGAAATCGACCTTTCACACAGCCATTCCCGATTTTTATTTGAAGATCAAGATAGACATTTATTCTCAGGTCAAAAGTATTTTCGACAGTTTGACAGAAATTACCCCGCAGTGAAAGAACTTTTATCGACCCAGAAGCTTTAAGGTTCCCGTTTACGGTGTCGATCCCGTAGAAATATAGGGATTACTTACTAAGCCCATATCCTCAGGTTCTAGGCTATCTCTGAAAATTCCATTTAAATCGGATTAGTGGTCTGGGCGGGAGATGGTAGCAAAGAAACACGAGCAGACAGAGTTAATTTTGGATCTGTAATATTAGTAAGGATGTTCATCTTTGGGTTCTAGACTATCTCTTTACCAAAATTCATATGAGTCGGTTCAATAGTTTGGGCGGTAAATGTAAGCAAAGAAAAACAGACAGACAGAGTGAATTTCGGATAATGTTACTAACGTCTTCCACTCCCATGAGAATATGAGGGCCGTTTCCGGAGCATGACTTTAAGTTTATATTACTCGGGAATAGTGTAGTATTCTAACGGTGGCCATTTTTTGAAATGTGTGCTGTATTTTCTAAGTTCCCGTTCCCATGGGAATACAGGGATAAAACATATTGCATAAAATATATGACCTCAGGTTCTAGACCTGTACCAAAATTCATATAAATAGGTTCAATAGTTTGGGAGGTTAATGGTAACAGACAGATTTAACTTCGTACTTTTAATATTAGTAAAGAATCCCGTTCCCGTGGAAACGTGGTGACCGTTCCCGTAAGGCATATGGAGATGAGTAAAAGTTTATGTTGCTCGGGAATTATGGAGCATTCCAACCAACGCAACGGTGGAAGAGTTTTTAAAATCTGTGCTGTAGTGTCAAAGTTCCCGAATACGTTCGTGCTCCCGTGGGAATATAGGAAAAAAATATATCTCCTATGTCCTTCCTCAGGTTCTGAACAATCTTTGTACAAAAATTAATTTGAATCTGTTCATTAGTTTGAGCGGGAGAAGGTAACATAGAAAGGTGAACAGACAGAGCTACTTTTAACAAGTCTTAAACTTTAATAGATAACAGTAACGAATAGTAAAAAAAAAAAAAAAAAACAATAAAAATAATGTTGAAAAAGTAACAACAGTTATATTTACAATACAAAATATCATTCGCATAACACAGAATTTAATTTACAAAAGACATCGTGCTGAATATGAAGACATAGTGGAGTAAGAACAAATCTTTCCAAATTATTGAACAATATTCTAATATGGACTTTAGTAAGGAAATATATAACGTCTTAATCGTATATGGATCTACGAAATCCTTAGAAGTGCGAAATATAAAGCCCAGCATAGCATTGGCTTTGGCAACTAAGTGATCATAATGTAAGCCAGAACAAAATTCAGAATCAAAAATAATTCCTAGATCTTTTTTTTTTGAAGACAATCTGTTTAGAGTTACAGATGACATAGTGTAGTTAAACGACACAGAATTCAAAATACGAGAACAATTCAAAACAGAGTTGCATATATTTTATCTTTTACAATCGCTTCAAAAACTTTTGGAATGATTTGTAGTTATGCAATAGGTCTATAATTCTCAACTTCTTGACGGGAGCCAGATTTGAAAAAAAGTGCCACGAAAGAATACTTCCAACATTCTAAGAAAACGCCTTGACTCAGTGAAAAATTAAACAAATACTTAAACGGCACAGACAAGTAATTATTAAATTGTTTGAAAATATTGGTGGAACATTGTCAGGTGCACATTTAGAACTATCGTCCAGTGCGGAGAGTTCATTGAGAATGTCTATTTCTTCTAATTGTAAATTGCCTAAATTAAGAACAGGCTCTCTTTCTTCCAATGGGTGCGATATCGGCTGTTCAGCAACATTATTTGATTGGAAAAAATCCGCTAAAAAGTTACAAATAACTTGCAAGTTTGTACTAACTTCCCCACAATATTTAATGAAAGCAGGTATTCCCGAAGATTCTTTAATTGATCACGCTCCAGAATGCTTTACAATTATTTTTGATTTTTAATTCAAGGGACCATATAAATTGGCGGTAAGAAAATCTTTTTAGGAACTCATATTCTTTTCTAATGCGAAATTCTTCTTTTGCATTTTGTCATGTGCTTTTTTCTCTAGAGCTGGGATATGCTCGTCGGGTCGAGTGTCGACCAAAGAAAACACGTAAAAATTTGGTTATGAAGAAGGTCCAATCCTTTTATTTGTCTATAAGCTAGTCTAATATAGTCTTCCTTTTTTCCTTTCCTTCCTTTGGCTTTCTTAGGAGTATACAATTCATGTCTGGGATGTATACCAACACTTTGTTTGGTCCCAGGATTATATCTATATCTTTTTGATATTCGTCGTCCTCGAAACTTGTACATATTTTTAACTCAATTATTTTATGCTCATGTTCTGGTAGCTTAAGCAATTCAGTGATAATACGATAATTTTCTTCCGTTTCTGTTTCTTGTCTCATATTTTCTTGAACCGATTTTTCTGCCTTTGTTTGTGATCTTATGACTATGCATATTTGGAAATTTTTTAGGTTGTTGGAGTCTTATTGTATTCGACTTAAAGCGTCAGCTACGCAATTATCTTTTCCTGGTGTATATTCGACATAAAAATTGTATTCTTCAAGTAGTAATCTGAATTGGGTTAGTCTACTAGAAGGTTCTTTTAGGGAAAAAAGGTATACAAGGGATCTGTGATCAGTTATTATTTTAAATTTTCTTCCAAAGAGGTATGGTCGAAAATGCTTTATTGCCCATACTATGGCTAGTAACTCTTTTTCAATTGTACTATAAGTCTTTTCGTTAACATATAAAAAAATATAAAAAAATTTTAGATTAAATAACTAATTTTAAATGTAGTAGAAGTAGAAGATAGTACTGTAGTAGATAATATAATTATTAAGGAGACTCATCCGCTCTTTTCCTGTGGAACTCTTCGCGATGGAAGTAATGTTGTTGAAGCTGCTTGTTTTGGTCGATGTAAACTCCAACTTTTTGCCTACCTAATATGACGTTAAGAAAAATAGTACTTTGGTGTTATCTATTTTAATAGTAACTACCAACCAAAAATAAAAACTAATTACCTAACAATTTAAACTTAGATATTTTATTAAATGAGTTGATAAAAAAAGGTAAAAGGTGAACGAGTCGAGCGACTGGAACAAAAAGGGAAGAACAAGGCATGTGGGATGTGGTTTCATGAACTTGTCAAAACCACCGCTGAGACCAGGAGGCATCACCACGAACTCCAATAAGGGTTTACCGGGCACCGTAAAAGCTGTCTTCTCCCTAGATGACTTCTCCAGCGGAATCTGCAAAAACGCATCTTTGAGATCTACACTGGAAATGTAGACCGTATCTCCGACACGTGATAGCAGTCCTTCTATAGGATGAAGTGGATACGCATCGTTTTTTGAAACCGCGTTTACCTTTCGATAGTCTAGGCACAACCTATTTTTCCCGGGTTTGCGCACTAGTACTACCGGAGAGCTCCAGGCGCTATTACTTTCCTGTATTATGCCCATTTCTATCATACGATCCAGTTCATCGTACATCAGTTTCTGCACCGCTGGAGAAACAGGGTAGTGACGTTGCTTAATTGGTGTGGCATCCCCCGTATCGATGACATGTTCCTCTAGTGTCGTTCTTCCTAGGCCATGGACGGCAAAGGACGGAAACATTCTAATGGCTGCTTGGAGTTTCCTTGTCTGATCTTCTGTTAACACATGCATTTCTGAACAGTTACTTGGAGCAATTTTGTCTAAAGATAGTTCTGAAATTATGTGTGGCGCGATATTAAAAATCTTCCAAAAATTGACTCCTAGGTATAGTTGGCGTTGTAGTGATGGGACTAAAAACAATTTTACGTTCTGAGTTTGTTGTTTGTATGTTATCGAGATCTCAACTTCCCCTACTATTTCTTGCTCCTTCCCGTCTGCTGTCGTCACATGAGCCGAGAATTTTTTGAACGGAATGCCCCACTTTCGAAGAAGCTCAACACAACCTTGCCCAAAGCAACTTACGCTGGCGCCACTATCCAGTAGCCCCAACAACTTATCGCCGCATACAGTTAGCTCCGCATATGGACGAGGATCGTCTTCGGAACACAAGGTTGTTGCCTCTATTGACTGTTGTGCTTTCTTTCTCCTTTTAGCCCGTTCCCGAACTTTTAAAATTTTCGGAGATATTGGGCGAGGAGACTGGGTACCGAAAATTCTTTCTCTGGCTGCATGGTATGCGATGAGACGTTCGTGCAATGTTTTTCTTGGTTTAAATGTAGGCTTATCTTTTGGTGCGTTAAGCACAGGGAATTGGAAATTTGTTTGAACATTTCTTTTTAAGATTGAAAAATTTGTTTCCTTTTGAAAACTGGGATTGGAATTTTGTGAAGCTATTTTTACTGAGGGTCCCGGTTCTTGGTCTGAGAGCAAAACATCCCGGGAGACAGATTGCTCCTTTGATAGTTTCCCGGACATTTCGGGTTCGGACACCGTGGAGAAGTAGTATCCTCTCTACCGCACTTAAAGCAAAATAGCGACCTTTGAGGAACCGGACATTCAACGTAGCTGTGACCTTCTACCTTGCAGTTCCAACATTTATAGGAACCGGGCTCTCGCTTAACTTGGACTTGGACAGCCTCAACACAATCATTGGCTGCCGTTGACTGCTGGTTCTCAAAATGCACCTCGTGTACGTATTTACGATATTGAGGAGCTGTTTGTACTATTTGGCCTCTAGCTTTCTGAGTGTCTTGATCATATATATACTTCTCGATTTTCCTGCACACGTATGCCACTTCCTGCAAGCTAGACGTTTGGAACGTTAAGAGTAGCTCACCCATTCGCCTGCGAACATTTTGCTTAATCAACCCAATTAACTCAAAATCTGGTTTAGGAACGCGTAATCGTGTGTTCATCTGCTGTAATGCCATAAAAAAGTCATCAAACTTTTCATTTTGGCCTTGGCGACGATCACACATTTTTCTTGCAAGCTCAGAATCTGTTTCTAGAGTACGAAATTGCTCCATCAGAGCGGCTCTCAAGTTGAACCAATCGACGTCTGGATGGGTTTTTAAGTACACCCAAAACCAGTTCTCGGCCTGACCACTTACAAACTGGTGGAAATGGGCGACAATCTGTGGCCAAGTCGATCCAAAGCAATCCTTCAATCGCTCAAGCCGGAAAACGAACTCTTCGACAGTCATGTTCACATTGTCGAACTTCAGCCCCCATTTATGGTAGCTGTGAGCTCTAAATCCCGAATGTGAAGATGAATTGTCTGGAGGAAGACTTCTACCTGGTGTTCTAGACTGATTACTGAGGTGTAAGTTGTCGAGTTGTGCGATGAAATCATCTGCAGCTCGGGAGTTAAAGTTCTGACTGGGTTGCGGAGGATTCCCAAGGGAATAACTAATTTCAGGCTGGTGACGAGCCACGGAGGGAATGGGACCAGCCTGACTTTGAGAGCTCGGAACCACGACCGGAGGATTTGACGCTGACAATTCCTGTCGCAGTGTCGCTATCAACTCTTTCCTCATCATTGCTGTGTTTCTTTCCATCTCTCGCTGAATAATTTTCATGTTTTCCACCCTACCTAACCCTACCGTCGCTGAAACGATTCCCTGCACATAAGAAGAAAACTCCTCATCAGTAGTCGCAGCAGTATGTTGATGGTGTTGCGAAACTCCTTGCGGTAAACCAGCAGAAGCAGATGCATTCGCAACAGGTTCTTTAGCTTTCGGTTTCGTACCAGTAGCCTTGGAAGTTGCACCTACATTAGCTAAATTCGACAACGAAAGAGTTGAACTATTTAGAATACCTGCTTCCGAATTCACTGTAGCTGAAGAGGCATTTAACCTTTTATTAAAGTTAAAGTTTTTTCTTCTCAAGTTAGGACCCCTCTTTGCTGGAGGATTTTGCGTATCAGACATGGTTGTAAAGTAAATCAAGTGTTGGACCAAAAATTGTAAAAAGGCAAACCAAAATACTATGAATGGTCAAAAGCAATTAACGAAACGGGAAAAGCGAAAAAATTTAAATCTTATCGAAACTGAATATCGAAAAAAATCAAGGATACTAATCCTGTATCAAAACTATGTAAACTATATTTCCTAAATAAGGTGTCTCCAAAATTTCAACTTAGATTTGTAAACTAATAATGGATATGTTCTGAAATTTCAAAATGAGGAGAAAATAAAAATATATAACGAGAACTACCTTGTTAAAGTCGGTAAAATTTATCATAAAAATTGTGTGGATGTGACCTTGCAATCAGATACCGGGTGTATAACCGAGTTGATCGACGACTAATTATATTTCACTCACTTAATCACATAGGATAAAAAAAAAATTCTCGAAGACTGATTATGTTGATTAGGTATTCCACAGGTATATCTCCTTTTTTCTTTCTGTTTCTTTTCTTTTTCTCTCGGAAGTCAGGACTACCAAAACTCCCTAAATCAAGAGAAGAACAACTTTTCACAGCAGACTAAATGAAGTGTCGTCCATTTACTGGTTGAAAAGAGTTACTTCACTGAAATAAATTGAGAGAAGGAATTATGTAACATTGGTACATACAGCAGACTAACTGAGGATACCACCCAATTACTGGATATGCATCACAATATTAATAATAAGAAATTTATCTAACGCAAAAATAAGGAGAGCGCATGTCTGGGAAAATCACTGAAGAAAGCGTTGTTTGGCGCAGCAGACTAATGAGGATTCCACCCACTACTGGTCGTCAAAACACAAGCATCCGTTCGATGATTTAACTCTAAAAAAAAAGTACTAAAGTTGTAGTATACACGCAGCAGACTGATCGAGGATCTCACCCAATCACTGGTCGTGTAATACATTAGAAAATAATGGAAGTGTCTGAAGGAAACCCAAATCAACTCTAAATCAAGTCTTAAAAAAAAAAATTCTGGCTAGAAAAAAAAAAATTTTTTTTTTTTTGAAAAAAAAGGACGAAATAATTTTTTTGAAAAAAAAGGACGAAATTCGGGCCCCACGTTGGGCGCCACCTGTAACGTACCCTCGAGGTGATTTTCGAGGAAGGACATCTGAGTTGAGGCCCAATCACACCCACGATACTACACGTAAGGATGTCATCAACCAAAACCCAAGATAGTCCCTTTCGACCATCCACCTTTTGCACTAACGTTATTTCTCAGCGCTTACAGGGACACTAAGAAAGTCCTGATAGCGAGGCAGATGGTTGTCCATGACTCACGACCGCTTGGCATGCTTGCATAGCCAAAACTAGCTCGTCGGAGGGGGGGTTCTTGCGTCAGAATCATGGACGGCCGTTACGTTTTCATGCCGTTAATGTAATGTACGAAATTCGCGCGAAGCCTGAAACGTCCCATTCATCCTGAAAATTCCTATAAGAAATAAGTGAGGAGAGCACCGATGTTGAAGCTCTTCTGAGGATTCTCCCTCCCTCGGTATCATACCAAGGAATATAAATTCTTGAACGATACCATCCTGGATTACCATGTCCTCATTTTTATAGTAACCCCCACATGAAACGACTGATTTACTCCATCACTTCACGCGTCGCCTACCATCTTACGACCATCTTACGACCCGGGTGCCCTTGGCAAAGTCACATCCACTATACGGTTCTTATTTCATAATCATATTAAGCAAACAAAACTAAAAGTCGGAATCAAAAAAAAAGAATCGGAACACGGTCACTCATTCGAAGGTACGACAGCATCTGAGTATCTGTGATCAATAAAAACCATCATCGACGAAATGCACAAAAAGGAAAAAAATACTTTCCAAAGCTTTAGCTCATTTCATATTTAATAAGAAAACATTTTAATAAAAGATTCATGGTAATAACAGCAAAAATAAGTCCTAGAAATAAAAAAAATAGTGCGTGGAGTCTCTCCGCGCGGAAGAAGTGAAACCTCCTAATATGAATATGAAAATAGGAAGGGGTAGAAATTGATTTTAGTGAACTCGTATTGTTTCTTTAAAAGAAAAAGAAAAGAGATGGATCGGAGTTAATTTTCACGGGATAGCTACTTACCACCATTTCATAGAACAATTTTTTATTTTTTGGTGGAGATTAGAAGAGGAAAACGAGGATTTTAATGATCTATGTACATACATAGTACTTATGTATGGAATACAATACCAGGAACCTTTCTGAAACCTTTGATTGGCCAGTGTCAGTGGTAGCTGACTGACAATGAAGACCGCAGTCTTAACACCTAAGTCCAAGAGAACATTTACATACATGTTTAGACATGATCAAACATGTTTAGACATGATCAAAGATGTTTAGACATGATCAAACATGTTTAGACATGATCAAACATGTTTAGACATGATCAAACATGTTTAGACATGATCAAACATGTTTAGACATGATCAAACATGTTTAGACATGATCAAACATGTTTAGACATGATCAAACATGTTTAGACATGATCAAACATGTTTAGACATGATCAAACATGTTTAGACATGATCAAGCACGTTTAGACATGATCAAACATGTTTAGACATGATCGAACATTTTTGGGCCGGGCTTAAATGGAAATTGCTTATATATACATGATTATGCCTCCGCTAACTACTACATACTCATTAATACATATATTAAAATTCTAATAAAATCTTACAGTTACCACTCACCAAAAGCTCTGATTTGTACATACATACATACATATGTATATTGTCTTCCTAATAAAATTCCGCAGTCAGCACATTCGAGGAGAAACTTAACAATTGGTTTTTTTGTTAGAATAATTTAACTCAATCGATTTACACATTTAGTAAGCACTTATCAACATACATATTTACATACATTTATGTATATTATACAAATTAAAAGAAACTGCTTTAGATATTTTCTATCGTTTCATTGGAGAAAAGAGTAAAACTCAACACTGATCGACTTTTCATTTTACGACTGAATATGTTTAACACGGAAGTGTAACGCTGCATGTAACACGGAAGTGTAACGCTGCATGTTTGCAAGTCGCATAAGAAGTTTCACTTCAATTATTTTATGTTAGAATAATTTAACTTAATCGATTTACACATTTTGTAAGCACTTATCTACGTACATCATACATACATATATTAAACAAATTAAAAGAAACTGCATTAAATATTTTCTATCATTTCATTGGAGAAGAAAAGAAAACACAACACTGATCGATTATTCACTGAGCAATTGAAATAATTTTCGCACGCACAGACATGATTTTCTTCAAAATATTTCCACCGAAAAACACATTTTACTACAATGAAATCGTTGGGATGAATGGCGCGGAATTGATGACAGCGTTTAACACGGGAGTGTAACACGGGAGTGTAACACAAGAGTGTAACGCTTTCATGTAACGCTTTCATGTTTGCAAGTCGCATAAGAAGTTTCACTTCAATAAGCTACATATAAAATGCGATTATGTTAGGTTAAGTCAAACTTGTAAATAAGGATAAAAAAAAAAAGAATTACGATCATGAAATCCAACTTCAACTTTAAAATCCAATTTTCTAAAAGTATGTGAGCCTTAAGTTTCACTAGCATTTGCGCTTACTCAGCTTGCCACTGGTAAGAGCGTAACAATTTCATTTTTTTCTTTTCTCAGACTTGATTGAACTTTTTCTTATAGGTTTTTCCTTTTTTCTCTATGGGTCTATTTAATATATATATATTTTCATTCTATTTCTTTTTCACAGAATATTCTAATTCGTTTAAGCAAAGGTTAAAAGTTCTACCGTCTTTGGTTCAAAATCTTTTATAGCATACTTTAAGGATTACGTAAAATACTGGCATTTGATATAAAAATTATTAGAAAAAAAATTCTCTTAACACTATCAAAGAGATCGTTCAAATTTGGAATAATGACATTAATAAAATCAAATCACTTACCCCGCATAAACAACAAACAAAATCTCATATTTGCCTTGCGTTTTTAAATCGACGTTGAAATTCCTCCTGATGGTGTGCACAGCATCGAGGGTATGGCGTTGATCATAATAAGAAAGTGTTGACAATCGTTGGCATACATATGTTTACGTACATATGAGATTCTCTTTTTTTTGTTTAGCTAGATTACGATAAAAAGAAGAGAAGAAAAATTTGAACAACCTTAACACACTCGATCGTATTGACTTTAAACTATTGGATACTTAACTTTTCACAATTTAATATTGGCGAGAGCAAATTTTCAGTAGGTAAATAGGTAGAAGAAGGAAAACAAAAAAAAAACGTGAGGTAGGGTGGAGCGTACTGTGGGTGGCTGCTGTGGTTGTTGTTGAATGCGATGAGTAAAGATGGGAAGACGTATGAGACGGATGAATGGATGGTGTTGTGATCGGGATGAAACGTAAGGTGCTGATCAAATCTATTGTTATGATCACGATGATATGAGGATGGCTGCTGCAGATGATTTTTTTTCTCTTGCGTATGCTGATGCTGATCTGTGAGTTTTTTTTTCTCTGGGTAGGTGTTTTTGCTGTTGGGGCTTTATCTTTTGCGTCAGAGGTGTTGTTGTTGTACGGCAGGCGATCTGTTTTTTCTGGTGCGGTGCTGTCTCGTGAGGCTGCTTCTTGATTTTTTTCTTCTGGCGTGGGCTATGTGTTGCGGGTGGCTTCTTGTAAATTGATCTTGGATGTGCTTTTACTTCTGTTTTAGCGAGGCACGTGTATACTTAATGTATGCCTACGATGGTTAGTACATGTGCTCTGCATAGGTTATTTGCGCCTGCGTATACATGAAATTTTAATTCTGCTTTCACTTTTACAAAACCCTTTTTTCGGAAAAGAAGCGAACTTACCCTTCAGCGTTCTCATGTGTTCTTTCTGTGGAAGAAGTGTTGGTCAGGTATCTCTCCTGATGTACTGATTTTCTTTCCTTTTCGTCACTTTTGGTTTTTTTATTTTTTTATATATATTTTCCAATGGAAGGGAAGGGCTTTCTCGCAAATGTGATTTTTATTTTATAGCTTAGATATATTTTTCTTTTCAAATTACACTTGATTGTTTTTTCTGTTTTTTTGACTTTTTGCACGACACTCTTTTAATTTTATATTTTTAGTTTTCCACATTCGATTTTTTTTAATTTTTTTCAAGAAGACAGCGACGAGATACCCGCACCGATGCGCCTGACGAAAGAAAAGACGGAAGATAGGTCGTGCACTCCCTTATATAGCGTTGGGTCAGCTTGTTGTGTTACCAAAACTCCCTCACCAATACATTCGCAAAATGTAAGATGGTGACTTTTCGCACTTCCTTTTTTCGGCATATTTTCACCAATTTTATTCAGAAAATTCTGTTTTTCGTTTCAAAATTCTCTTTAGAATTTTAGAAAAATAGGTGTGACGTTATCCTGTTTTTTTGATTAAAATATCCTTCAATAGTAAAAGACGCGTAACTGAACTGCGCTTGTGTTGGGGACGCCGATCCTCTTCGTGGGTGTTAAATGATAAGGTGTTTCGAACTTCGAAAAGTATCTAACTTGTATGCTCCCATGTCCCATATTACATGAAACGATCTTAGTCATAAACTTTGCAAGCTTACGTGGCCCGATTGGTATGACCGCCATGCCATGATGTATTGATTTTTGGGGTCCGGGATCAATTCCGGATGCTGCTCCTCTTTTACAATTTTTTTTTTCCTTTTACTTTTTTTTTCTCATATTTATCTGTAGTTTTATTTCGATTTATTTGTAAGGGTTGCATTTAGTTTCTTCCCCGTAATTTAACGATTCGTTCAATACTCGACGATGTTCGTTCCTCTCTCTCATCTAATGACCGAACCAACACGTTCCACACCTCACACACTACCTTACCTTCATCTTTCTATAAGTCCCCTATTATACGATGTCTCACGAGACATGTCTCATTTTTGACGTTCCTTTTAAATTTCCATCCCGTGAGACAATCGCAATTACACGTGAACTTAAGTCTGCGTCTCAAATTTGACAATTTATTATTCTTTTGTTGTTGTAAAAAAACTGAATCAAATAAACACTACTCAAAAGCGAACAAGAGTAAAGAGAAACGTCAAGGTGAGACTACTAAAAATCGGCACGGTACTCATCGGGAATTTTTTTGTGCATCTCATTTCCTCACATCTCCTTTCTTTTTCGCACTCATGTGAGACTGGGCTCGTGAGACATCGTATAATAGGGGACTAAGCGATTGTTATTACTTCAACCTAATCCTCAAACCAACTGAACTGATTTGAATTTGGAAACTGAATTTGAATTTGAATTTTGAACTTGGAGTATGAATGTTAGAATAAAAAAAAATAATACATGAAAACTGTAGTTGTAATATTAAAAAAAAAAATGGTTTCCTACACACCTTTTTCATTTTTCGCAAAACCGGAAGGAAAATGAAAATGAGAAGAAACCGGTAAACTCTATCTTGTTTCGTTATTTATATTTTTATGTTTCGTGAAAAAAATTGAACCCATGCCTGAGAATTGGTATGTCTCGTCTCATGCACAGACTGAGCTAGCCGGGCAAATCTCGAGGTTTTTCTACTTCTTAAGATCTTTTGAATGGAAAACACCAAGAATGTGTCCCCCTTCATCTTCCAATTCGTAAAGATTATTGCCAACAATTTTTCGTATCTTTGCCTTTATGAACTTTGGACAGAGTTTAGCGTTTCGTTTCTTCGACTTATCACTAAGGACAAAGTTTCTTTTAAAGACCACGTCGCCTATTTTGTAAGAAACATTTTTACTCCGGGTATTGTACCTATGTTCATTCGCTTCATGAGCTTTATCTAATGCAGCTTTGATGCTATCGTGTAAAATATTCATTTTCGCAGATTTGGGGATAAGATTTATTTCCGAACTACTTACACCGCCTAATTTCCGTAAGAGACTATAATCCGAACCGTGCTCAATCATTTTCTGCCCAAATAAGGCTTCAAATGGTGAAAGTCCAATCGCCGAATGCACTGCCGTTCGAAGAGCGCAATTAATCGAGTGTAAATGCACATCCCAGTCTCTCTGTTCCTTGCCCAGATATGACCTTATGGCAGCGAGGATGGAGCGATTAACCCTTTCGCTAGCATTAGCTTGAGGCGCATACGCAGCGGTTTTAACATGACGCACCCCGTGTGTTTTTAAAAACTTTGAAAAACTTGAACTTGTAAATTGCTTCCCGTTATCAGTCATCAAGGACTCCGGTACCCCAAATATGCAAAATATATTTTCAAAAAGGAAGTGAATTGCTGTTTCTGAAGTAGCTTTACAAAGAGCTTTTATGGTTACAAACTTCGTGAGTTGATCTAAAGCAATAATGATAAAAATATTGCCTCTTTTGGAACGCGGATAAGGTCCCAAGAAGTCTACATAAAGATGTTGAAAAGGATGTTGAACTTGAAAAGGTTTTCCCATAGGTTGGCGAAGGGTCTGATTCGAAGCTTTGCATGTCTTGCAAGTATCACAATTACCTATGAAAGTTTTAACTTGGGATGCCATGTTAGGCCAAAAATATCTCTGCCTGAGTCTATAAAGCGTCTTTGCTATCCCCCCATGCGCTGCTTTCGGCGGTTGATGTGCCAAAGAAATAAGTCGACTTGTTAGCACCGATGGAACCCACAGTTTCCACACTAAATCATCTTCCAACGGGTTACCTGTGCTGTGGTTGACCTTCTTGTACACAATATTTTCTGAGACTTGAAGGTCCGGCAGCTGTTCTTTTTGTTTTATGATGTTGTCAATGATCTTCAGGTATTCATCTGATTTAAAACCAGGGTCTGTAAGATCTATATGCAGCACATCAAAAGGGTCTTCATTTGAGAGTCCATCTGGGCTCAAAGCATCTGTAGCAAATACTCTGGAGAGAGCGTCTGGCACAACATGCAAAGAGCCTTTTCGATGCTCAATCTCAAAATCATAACCTTGGAGTTTAAGACTCCATCGAGCCAACCGTCCGCTAAGATTTCTTTGATCCATCAACCATTTCAAGCTGGCATGATCCGTTATAACTTTAAAACTGTGACCTTCGACATAAGGGCGAAACTTCTCAACCCCCATAACCGCAGCTAAACACTCCCGTTCCGTTACGCTATAATTTCTCTGTGCTCCGTTTAGCTTGTGCGAATAGTAATATATTGGGCGCTCTACCCCATCGTCGTCCTTCTGGCAAAGTACACAACCAATGCCTGAATCTGACGCATCACAGAGAATTATAAAGGGCTTCGTGAAATCGGGATTTACGAGAACGGGAGCTGTAGTCAACATCTCTTTTATTTTATCGAACGACTTACAAGCTTCCTCTCCAAACTCGAACTTCTTCCCTTTCTTAAGTGTGTCTGTTATAGGAGTAGCTAAGGTTGCATAATTTTCAACAAATCTCCTGTACCACCCAGACATACCTAAAAATCGACGGACCTGTCTCAACCTTGCCTGGATCTGTTTTCAGACACCCATCACTAACAACATAACCAAGAAACTTAAGCTCTTTAAAACAAAATTTCGATTTTTGGACGTTTATAGTTAAACCTGCTGCCTGTAACCGACCGGCAAGCATCATTAAAATTTTGACATGCTCATCAAAAGTGCGTGAAATTACCAGAAGATCATCCACGTATGGAAACACATTTTTTCTAAGTTCATCGGTCACCACCTTGTCCATAAGTCGGCACATGCGTTGAACACCACCGCTGAGACCAGGAGGCATCACCACGAACTCCAATAAGGGTTTACCGGGCACCGTAAAAGCTGTCTTCTCCCTAGATGACTTCTCCAGCGGAATCTGCAAAAACGCATCTTTGAGATCTACACTGGAAATGTAGACCGTATCTCCGACACGTGATAGCAGTCCTTCTATAGGATGAAGTGGATACGCATCGTTTTTTGAAACCGCGTTTACCTTTCGATAGTCTAGGCACAACCTATTTTTCCCGGGTTTGCGCACTAGTACTACCGGAGAGCTCCAGGCGCTATTACTTTCCTGTATTATGCCCATTTCTATCATACGATCCAGTTCATCGTACATCAGTTTCTGCACCGCTGGAGAAACAGGGTAGTGACGTTGCTTAATTGGTGTGGCATCCCCCGTATCGATGACATGTTCCTCTAGTGTCGTTCTTCCTAGGCCATGGACGGCAAAGGACGGAAACATTCTAATGGCTGCTTGGAGTTTCCTTGTCTGATCTTCTGTTAACACATGCATTTCTGAACAGTTACTTGGAGCAATTTTGTCTAAAGATAGTTCTGAAATTATGTGTGGCGCGATATTAAAAATCTTCCAAAAATTGACTCCTAGGTATAGTTGGCGTTGTAGTGATGGGACTAAAAACAATTTTACGTTCTGAGTTTGTTGTTTGTATGTTATCGAGATCTCAACTTCCCCTACTATTTCTTGCTCCTTCCCGTCTGCTGTCGTCACATGAGCCGAGAATTTTTTGAACGGAATGCCCCACTTTCGAAGAAGCTCAACACAACCTTGCCCAAAGCAACTTACGCTGGCGCCACTATCCAGTAGCCCCAACAACTTATCGCCGCATACAGTTAGCTCCGCATATGGACGAGGATCGTCTTCGGAACACAAGGTTAATGCCTCTATTGACTGTTGTGCTTTCTTTCTCCTTTTAGCCCGTTCCCGAACTTTTAAAATTTTCGGAGATATTGGGCGAGGAGACTGGGTACCGAAAATTCTTTCTCTGGCTGCATGGTATGCGATGAGACGTTCGTGCAATGTTTTTCTTGGTTTAAATGTAGGCTTATCTTTTGGTGCGTTAAGCACAGGGAATTGGAAATTTGTTTGAACATTTCTTTTTAAGATTGAAAAATTTGTTTCCTTTTGAAAACTGGGATTGGAATTTTGTGAAGCTATTTTTACTGAGGGTCCCGGTTCTTGGTCTGAGAGCAAAACATCCCGGGAGACAGATTGCTCCTTTGATAGTTTCCCGGACATTTCGGGTTCGGACACCGTGGAGAAGTAGTATCCTCTCTACCGCACTTAAAGCAAAATAGCGACCTTTGAGGAACCGGACATTCAACGTAGCTGTGACCTTCTACCTTGCAGTTCCAACATTTATAGGAACCGGGCTCTCGCTTAACTTGGACTTGGACAGCCTCAACACAATCATTGGCTGCCGTTGACTGCTGGTTCTCAAAATGCACCTCGTGTACGTATTTACGATATTGAGGAGCTGTTTGTACTATTTGGCCTCTAGCTTTCTGAGTGTCTTGATCATATATATACTTCTCGATTTTCCTGCACACGTATGCCACTTCCTGCAAGCTAGACGTTTGGAACGTTAAGAGTAGCTCACCCATTCGCCTGCGAACATTTTGCTTAATCAACCCAATTAACTCAAAATCTGGTTTAGGAACGCGTAATCGTGTGTTCATCTGCTGTAATGCCATAAAAAAGTCATCAAACTTTTCATTTTGGCCTTGGCGAAGATCACACATTTTTCTTGCAAGCTCAGAATCTGTTTCTAGAGTACGAAATTGCTCCATCAGAGCGGCTCTCAAGTTGAACCAATCGACGTCTGGATGGGTTTTTAAGTACACCCAAAACCAGTTCTCGGCCTGACCACTTACAAACTGGTGGAAATGGGCGACAATCTGTGGCCAAGTCGATCCAAAGCAATCCTTCAATCGCTCAAGCCGGAAAACGAACTCTTCGACAGTCATGTTCACATTGTCGAACTTCAGCCCCCATTTATGGTAGCTGTGAGCTCTAAATCCCGAATGTGAAGATGAATTGTCTGGAGGAAGACTTCTACCTGGTGTTCTAGACTGATTACTGAGGTGTAAGTTGTCGAGTTGTGCGATGAAATCATCTGCAGCTCGGGAGTTAAAGTTCTGACTGGGTTGCGGAGGATTCCCAAGGGAATAACTAATTTCAGGCTGGTGACGAGCCACGGAGGGAATGGGACCAGCCTGACTTTGAGAGCTCGGAACCACGACCGGAGGATTTGACGCTGACAATTCCTGTCGCAGTGTCGCTATCAACTCTTTCCTCATCATTGCTGTGTTTCTTTCCATCTCTCGCTGAATAATTTTCATGTTTTCCACCCTACCTAACCCTACCGTCGCTGAAACGATTCCCTGCACATAAGAAGAAAACTCCTCATCAGTAGTCGCAGCAGTATGTTGATGGTGTTGCGAAACTCCTTACGGTAAACCAGCAGA
Organism: Melanostoma mellinum; assembly: GCA_914767635.1. Classification (NCBI taxonomy): domain Eukaryota; kingdom Metazoa; phylum Arthropoda; class Insecta; order Diptera; family Syrphidae; genus Melanostoma; species Melanostoma mellinum. Next base: position 106,861,221 of record OU612058.1, read on the forward strand.
AGCAGATGCATTCGCAACAGGTTCTTTAGCTTTCGGTTTCGTACCAGTAGCCTTGGAAGTTGCACCTACATTAGCTAAATTCGACAACGAAAGAGTTGAACTATTTAGAATACCTGCTTCCGAATTCACTGTAGCTGAAGAGGCATTTAACCTTTTATTAAAGTTAAAGTTTTTTCTTCTCAAGTTAGGACCCCTCTTTGCTGGAGGATTTTGCGTATCAGACATGGTTGTAAAGTAAATCAAGTGTTGGACCAAAAATTGTAAAAAGGCAAACCAAAATACTATGAATGGTCAAAAGCAATTAACGAAACGGGAAAAGCGAAAAAATTTAAATCTTATCGAAACTGAATATCGAAAAAAATCAAGGATACTAATCCTGTATCAAAACTATGTAAACTATATTTCCTAAATAAGGTGTCTCCAAAATTTCAACTTAGATTTGTAAACTAATAATGGATATGTTCTGAAATTTCAAAATGAGGAGAAAATAAAAATATATAACGAGAACTACCTTGTTAAAGTCGGTAAAATTTATCATAAAAATTGTGTGGATGTGACCTTGCAATCAGATACCGGGTGTATAACCGAGTTGATCGACGACTAATTATATTTCACTCACTTAATCACATAGGATAAAAAAAAAAATTCTCGAAGACTGATTATGTTGATTAGGTATTCCACAGGTATATCTCCTTTTTTCATTCTGTTTCTTTTCTTTTTCTCTCGGAAGTCAGGACTACCAAAACTCCCTAAATCAAGAGAAGAACAACTTTTCACAGCAGACTAAATGAAGTGTCGTCCATTTACTGGTTGAAAAGAGTTACTTCACTGAAATAAATTGAGAGAAGGAATTATGTAACATTGGTACATACAGCAGACTAACTGAGGATACCACCCAATTACTGGATATGCATCACAATATTAATAATAAGAAATTTATCTAACGCAAAAATAAGGAGAGCGCATGTCTGGGAAAATCACTGAAGAAAGCGTTGTTTGGCGCAGCAGACTAATGAGGATTCCACCCACTACTGGTCGTCAAAACACAAGCATCCGTTCGATGATTTAACTCTAAAAAAAAAGTACTAAAGTTGTAGTATACACGCAGCAGACTGATCGAGGATCTCACCCAATCACTGGTCGTGTAATACATTAGAAAATAATGGAAGTGTCTGAAGGAAACCCAAATCAACTCTAAATCAAGTCTTAAAAAAAAAAATTCTGGCTAGAAAAAAAAAATTTTTTTTTTTTTTGAAAAAAAAGGACGAAATAATTTTTTTGAAAAAAAAGGACGAAATTCGGGCCCCACGTTGGGCGCCACCTGTAACGTACCCTCGAGGTGATTTTCGAGGAAGGACATCTGAGTTGAGGCCCAATCACACCCACGATACTACACGTAAGGATGTCATCAACCAAAACCCAAGATAGTCCCTTTCGACCATCCACCTTTTGCACTAACGTTATTTCTCAGCGCTTACAGGGACACTAAGAAAGTCCTGATAGCGAGGCAGATGGTTGTCCATGACTCACGACCGCTTGGCATGCTTGCATAGCCAAAACTAGCTCGTCGGAGGGGGGGTTCTTGCGTCAGAATCATGGACGGCCGTTACGTTTTCATGCCGTTAATGTAATGTACGAAATTCGCGCGAAGCCTGAAACGTCCCATTCATCCTGAAAATTCCTATAAGAAATAAGTGAGGAGAGCACCGATGTTGAAGCTCTTCTGAGGATTCTCCCTCCCTCGGTATCATACCAAGGAATATAAATTCTTGAACGATACCATCCTGGATTACCATGTCCTCATTTTTATAGTAACCCCCACATGAAACGACTGATTTACTCCATCACTTCACGCGTCGCCTACCATCTTACGACCATCTTACGACCCGGGTGCCCTTGGCAAAGTCACATCCACTATACGGTTCTTATTTCATAATCATATTAAGCAAACAAAACTAAAAGTCGGAATCAAAAAAAAGAATCGGAACACGGTCACTCATTCGAAGGTACGACAGCATCTGAGTATCTGTGATCAATAAAAACCATCATCGACGAAATGCACAAAAAGGAAAAAAATACTTTCCAAAGCTTTAGCTCATTTCATATTTAATAAGAAAACATTTTAATAAAAGATTCATGGTAATAACAGCAAAAATAAGTCCTAGAAATAATAAGCTACATATAAAATGCGATTATGTTAGGTTAAGTCAAACTTGTAAATAAGGATAAAAAAAAAAAGAATTACGATCATGAAATCCAACTTCAACTTTAAAATCCAATTTTCTAAAAGTATGTGAGCCTTAAGTTTCACTAGCATTTGCGCTTACTCAGCTTGCCACTGGTAAGAGCGTAACAATTTCATTTTTTTCTTTTCTCAGACTTGATTGAACTTTTTCTTATAGGTTTTTCCTTTTTTCTCTATGGGTCTATTTAATATATATATATTTTCATTCTATTTCTTTTTCACAGAATATTCTAATTCGTTTAAGCAAAGGTTAAAAGTTCTACCGTCTTTGGTTCAAAATCTTTTATAGCATACTTTAAGGATTACGTAAAATACTGGCATTTGATATAAAAATTATTAGAAAAAAAATTCTCTTAACACTATCAAAGAGATCGTTCAAATTTGGAATAATGACATTAATAAAATCAAATCACTTACCCCGCATAAACAACAAACAAAATCTCATATTTGCCTTGCGTTTTTAAATCGACGTTGAAATTCCTCCTGATGGTGTGCACAGCATCGAGGGTATGGCGTTGATCATAATAAGAAAGTGTTGACAATCGTTGGCATACATATGTTTACGTACATATGAGATTCTCTTTTTTTTGTTTAGCTAGATTACGATAAAAAGAAGAGAAGAAAAATTTGAACAACCTTAACACACTCGATCGTATTGACTTTAAACTATTGGATACTTAACTTTTCACAATTTAATATTGGCGAGAGCAAATTTTCAGTAGGTAAATAGGTAGAAGAAGGAAAACAAAAAAAAAACGTGAGGTAGGGTGGAGCGTACTGTGGGTGGCTGCTGTGGTTGTTGTTGAATGCGATGAGTAAAGATGGGAAGACGTATGAGACGGATGAATGGATGGTGTTGTGATCGGGATGAAACGTAAGGTGCTGATCAAATCTATTGTTATGATCACGATGATATGAGGATGGCTGCTGCAGATGATTTTTTTTCTCTTGCGTATGCTGATGCTGATCTGTGAGTTTTTTTTTCTCTGGGTAGGTGTTTTTGCTGTTGGGGCTTTATCTTTTGCGTCAGAGGTGTTGTTGTTGTACGGCAGGCGATCTGTTTTTTCTGGTGCGGTGCTGTCTGGTGAGGCTGCTTCTTGATTTTTTTCTTCTGGCGTGGGCTATGTGTTGCGGGTGGCTTCTTGTAAATTGATCTTGGATGTGCTTTTACTTCTGTTTTAGCGAGGCACGTGTATACTTAATGTATGCCTACGATGGTTAGTACATGTGCTCTGCATAGGTTATTTGCGCCTGCGTATACATGAAATTTTAATTCTGCTTTCACTTTTACAAAACCCTTTTTTCGGAAAAGAAGCGAACTTACCCTTCAGCGTTCTCATGTGTTCTTTCTGTGGAAGAAGTGTTGGTCAGGTATCTCTCCTGATGTACTGATTTTCTTTCCTTTTCGTCACTTTTGGTTTTTTTATTTTTTTATATATATTTTCCAATGGAAGGGAAGGGCTTTCTCGCAAATGTGATTTTTATTTTATAGCTTAGATATATTTTTCTTTTCAAATTACACTTGATTGTTTTTTCTGTTTTTTTGACTTTTTGCACGACACTCTTTTAATTTTATATTTTTAGTTTTCCACATTCGATTTTTTTTAATTTTTTTCAAGAAGACAGCGACGAGATACCCGCACCGATGCGCCTGACGAAAGAAAAGACGGAAGATAGGTCGTGCACTCCCTTATATAGCGTTGGGTCAGCTTGTTGTGTTACCAAAACTCCCTCACCAATACATTCGCAAAATGTAAGATGGTGACTTTTCGCACTTCCTTTTTTCGGCATATTTTCACCAATTTTATTCAGAAAATTCTGTTTTTCGTTTCAAAATTCTCTTTAGAATTTTAGAAAAATAGGTGTGACGTTATCCTGTTTTTTTGATTAAAATATCCTTCAATAGTAAAAGACGCGTAACTGAACTGCGCTTGTGTTGGGGACGCCGATCCTCTTCGTGGGTGTTAAATGATAAGGTGTTTCGAACTTCGAAAAGTATCTAACTTGTATGCTCCCATGTCCCATATTACATGAAACGATCTTAGTCATAAACTTTGCAAGCTTACGTGGCCCGATTGGTATGACCGCCATGCCATGATGTATTGATTTTTGGGGTCCGGGATCAATTCCGGATGCTGCTCCTCTTTTACAATTTTTTTTTTCCTTTTACTTTTTTTTTCTCATATTTATCTGTAGTTTTATTTCGATTTATTTGTAAGGGTTGCATTTAGTTTCTTCCCCGTAATTTAACGATTTGTTCAATACTCGACGATGTTCGTTCCTCTCTCTCATCTAATGACCGAACCAACACGTTCCACACCTCACACACTACCTTACCTTCATCTTTCTATAAGCGATTGTTATTACTTCAACCTAATCCTCAAACCAACTGAACTGATTTGAATTTGGAAACTGAATTTGAATTTGAATTTTGAACTTGGAGTATGAATGTTAGAATAAAAAAAAATAATACATGAAAACTGTAGTTGTAATATTAAAAAAAAAAATGGTTTCCTACACACCTTTTTCATTTTTCGCAAAACCGGAAGGAAAATGAAAATGAGAAGAAACCGGTAAACTCTATCTTGTTTCGTTATTTATATTTTTATGTTTCGTGAAAAAAATTGAACCCATGCCTGAGAATTGGTATGTCTCGTCTCATGCACAGACTGAGCTAGCCGGGCAAATCTCGAGGTTTTTCTACTTCTTAAGATCTTTTGAATGGAAAACACCAAGAATGTGTCCCCCTTCATCTTCCAATTCGTAAAGATTATTGCCAACAATTTTTCGTATCTTTGCCTTTATGAACTTTGGACAGAGTTTAGCGTTTCGTTTCTTCGACTTATCACTAAGGACAAAGTTTCTTTTAAAGACCACGTCGCCTATTTTGTAAGAAACATTTTTACTCCGGGTATTGTACCTATGTTCATTCGCTTCATGAGCTTTATCTAATGCAGCTTTGATGCTATCGTGTAAAATATTCATTTTCGCAGATTTGGGGATAAGATTTATTTCCGAACTACTTACACCGCCTAATTTCCGTAAGAGACTATAATCCGAACCGTGCTCAATCATTTTCTGCCCAAATAAGGCTTCAAATGGTGAAAGTCCAATCGCCGAATGCACTGCCGTTCGAAGAGCGCAATTAATCGAGTGTAAATGCACATCCCAGTCTCTCTGTTCCTTGCCCAGATATGACCTTATGGCAGCGAGGATGGAGCGATTAACCCTTTCGCTAGCATTAGCTTGAGGCGCATACGCAGCGGTTTTAACATGACGCACCCCGTGTGTTTTTAAAAACTTTGAAAAACTTGAACTTGTAAATTGCTTCCCGTTATCAGTCATCAAGGACTCCGGTACCCCAAATATGCAAAATATATTTTCAAAAAGGAAGTGAATTGCTGTTTCTGAAGTAGCTTTACAAAGAGCTTTTATGGTTACAAACTTCGTGAGTTGATCTAAAGCAATAATGATAAAAATATTGCCTCTTTTGGAACGCGGATAAGGTCCCAAGAAGTCTACATAAAGATGTTGAAAAGGATGTTGAACTTGAAAAGGTTTTCCCATAGGTTGGCGAAGGGTCTGATTCGAAGCTTTGCATGTCTTGCAAGTATCACAATTACCTATGAAAGTTTTAACTTGGGATGCCATGTTAGGCCAAAAATATCTCTGCCTGAGTCTATAAAGCGTCTTTGCTATCCCCCCATGCGCTGCTTTCGGCGGTTGATGTGCCAAAGAAATAAGTCGACTTGTTAGCACCGATGGAACCCACAGTTTCCACACTAAATCATCTTCCAACGGGTTACCTGTGCTGTGGTTGACCTTCTTGTACACAAAATTTTCTGAGACTTGAAGGTCCGGCAGCTGTTCTTTTTGTTTTATGATGTTGTCAATGATCTTCAGGTATTCATCTGATTTAAAACCAGGGTCTGTAAGATCTATATGCAGCACATCAAAAGGGTCTTCATTTGAGAGTCCATCTGGGCTCAAAGCATCTGTAGCAAATACTCTGGAGAGAGCGTCTGGCACAACATGCAAAGAGCCTTTTCGATGCTCAATCTCAAAATCATAACCTTGGAGTTTAAGACTCCATCGAGCCAACCGTCCGCTAAGATTTCTTTGATCCATCAACCATTTCAAGCTGGCATGATCCGTTATAACTTTAAAACTGTGACCTTCGACATAAGGGCGAAACTTCTCAACCCCCATAACCGCAGCTAAACACTCCCGTTCCGTTACGCTATAATTTCTCTGTGCTCCGTTTAGCTTGTGCGAATAGTAATATATTGGGCGCTCTACCCCATCGTCGTCCTTCTGGCAAAGTACACAACCAATGCCTGAATCTGACGCATCACAGAGAATTATAAAGGGCTTCGTGAAATTGGGATTTACGAGAACGGGAGCTGTAGTCAACATCTCTTTTATTTTATCGAACGACTTACAAGCTTCCTCTCCAAACTCGAACTTCTTCCCTTTCTTAAGTGTGTCTGTTATAGGAGTAGCTAAGGTTGCATAATTTTCAACAAATCTCCTGTACCACCCAGACATACCTAAAAATCGACGGACCTGTCTCAACCTTGCCTGGATCTGTTTTCAGACACCCATCACTAACAACATAACCAAGAAACTTAAGCTCTTTAAAACAAAATTTCGATTTTTGGACGTTTATAGTTAAACCTGCTGCCTGTAACCGACCGGCAAGCATCATTAAAATTTTGACATGCTCATCAAAAGTGCGTGAAATTACCAGAAGATCATCCACGTATGGAAACACATTTTTTCTAAGTTCATCGGTCACCACCTTGTCCATAAGTCGGCACATGCGTTGAACACCACCGCTGAGACCAGGAGGCATCACCACGAACTCCAATAAGGGTTTACCGGGCACCGTAAAAGCTGTCTTCTCCCTAGATGACTTCTCCAGCGGAATCTGCAAAAACGCATCTTTGAGATCTACACTGGAAATGTAGACCGTATCTCCGACACGTGATAGCAGTCCTTCTATAGGATGAAGTGGATACGCATCGTTTTTTGAAACCGCGTTTACCTTTCGATAGTCTAGGCACAACCTATTTTTCCCGGGTTTGCGCACTAGTACTACCGGAGAGCTCCAGGCGCTATTACTTTCCTGTATTATGCCCATTTCTATCATACGATCCAGTTCATCGTACATCAGTTTCTGCACCGCTGGAGAAACAGGGTAGTGACGTTGCTTAATTGGTGTGGCATCCCCCGTATCGATGACATGTTCCTCTAGTGTCGTTCTTCCTAGGCCATGGACGGCAAAGGACGGAAACATTCTAATGGCTGCTTGGAGTTTCCTTGTCTGATCTTCTGTTAACACATGCATTTCTGAACAGTTACTTGGAGCAATTTTGTCTAAAGATAGTTCTGAAATTATGTGTGGCGCGATATTAAAAATCTTCCAAAAATTGACTCCTAGGTATAGTTGGCGTTGTAGTGATGGGACTAAAAACAATTTTACGTTCTGAGTTTGTTGTTTGTATGTTATCGAGATCTCAACTTCCCCTACTATTTCTTGCTCCTTCCCGTCTGCTGTCGTCACATGAGCCGAGAATTTTTTGAACGGAATGCCCCACTTTCGAAGAAGCTCAACACAACCTTGCCCAAAGCAACTTACGCTGGCGCCACTATCCAGTAGCCCCAACAACTTATCGCCGCATACAGTTAGCTCCGCATATGGACGAGGATCGTCTTCGGAACACAAGGTTGTTGCCTCTATTGACTGTTGTGCTTTCTTTCTCCTTTTAGCCCGTTCCCGAACTTTTAAAATTTTCGGAGATATTGGGCGAGGAGACTGGGTACCGAAAATTCTTTCTCTGGCTGCATGGTATGCGATGAGACGTTCGTGCAGTGTTTTTCTTGGTTTAAATGTAGGCTTATCTTTTGGTGCGTTAAGCACAGGGAATTGGAAATTTGTTTGAACATTTCTTTTTAAGATTGAAAAATTTGTTTCCTTTTGAAAACTGGGATTGGAATTTTGTGAAGCTATTTTTACTGAGGGTCCCGGTTCTTGGTCTGAGAGCAAAACATCCCGGGAGACAGATTGCTCCTTTGATAGTTTCCCGGACATTTCGGGTTCGGACACCGTGGAGAAGTAGTATCCTCTCTACCGCACTTAAAGCAAAATAGCGACCTTTGAGGAACCGGACATTCAACGTAGCTGTGACCTTCTACCTTGCAGTTCCAACATTTATAGGAACCGGGCTCTCGCTTAACTTGGACTTGGACAGCCTCAACACAATCATTGGCTGCCGTTGACTGCTGGTTCTCAAAATGCACCTCGTGTACGTATTTACGATATTGAGGAGCTGTTTGTACTATTTGGCCTCTAGCTTTCTGAGTGTCTTGATCATATATATACTTCTCGATTTTCCTGCACACGTATGCCACTTCCTGCAAGCTAGACGTTTGGAACGTTAAGAGTAGCTCACCCATTCGCCTGCGAACATTTTGCTTAATCAACCCAATTAACTCAAAATCTGGTTTAGGAACGCGTAATCGTGTGTTCATCTGCTGTAATGCCATAAAAAAGTCATCAAACTTTTCATTTTGGCCTTGGCGACGATCACACATTTTTCTTGCAAGCTCAGAATCTGTTTCTAGAGTACGAAATTGCTCCATCAGAGCGGCTCTCAAGTTGAACCAATCGACGTCTGGATGGGTTTTTAAGTACACCCAAAACCAGTTCTCGGCCTGACCACTTACAAACTGGTGGAAATGGGCGACAATCTGTGGCCAAGTCGATCCAAAGCAATCCTTCAATCGCTCAAGCCGGAAAACGAACTCTTCGACAGTCATGTTCACATTGTCGAACTTCAGCCCCCATTTATGGTAGCTGTGAGCTCTAAATCCCGAATGTGAAGATGAATTGTCTGGAGGAAGACTTCTACCTGGTGTTCTAGACTGATTACTGAGGTGTAAGTTGTCGAGTTGTGCGATGAAATCATCTGCAGCTCGGGAGTTAAAGTTCTGACTGGGTTGCGGAGGATTCCCAAGGGAATAACTAATTTCAGGCTGGTGACGAGCCACGGAGGGAATGGGACCAGCCTGACTTTGAGAGCTCGGAACCACGACCGGAGGATTTGACGCTGACAATTCCTGTCGCAGTGTCGCTATCAACTCTTTCCTCATCATTGCTGTGTTTCTTTCCATCTCTCGCTGAATAATTTTCATGTTTTCCACCCTACCTAACCCTACCGTCGCTGAAACGATTCCCTGCACATAAGAAGAAAACTCCTCATCAGTAGTCGCAGCAGTATGTTGATGGTGTTGCGAAACTCCTTGCGGTAAACCAGCAGAAGCAGATGCATTCGCAACAGGTTCTTTAGCTTTCGGTTTCGTACCAGTAGCCTTGGAAGTTGCACCTACATTAGCTAAATTCGACAACGAAAGAGTTGAACTATTTAGAATACCTGCTTCCGAATTCACTGTAGCTGAAGAGGCATTTAACCTTTTATTAAAGTTAAAGTTTTTTCTTCTCAAGTTAGGACCCCTCTTTGCTGGAGGATTTTGCGTATCAGACATGGTTGTAAAGTAAATCAAGTGTTGGACCAAAAATTGTAAAAAGGCAAACCAAAATACTATGAATGGTCAAAAGCAATTAACGAAACGGGAAAAGCGAAAAAATTTAAATCTTATCGAAACTGAATATCGAAAAAAATCAAGGATACTAATCCTGTATCAAAACTATGTAAACTATATTTCCTAAATAAGGTGTCTCCAAAATTTCAACTTAGATTTGTAAACTAATAATGGATATGTTCTGAAATTTCAAAATGAGGAGAAAATAAAAATATATAACGAGAACTACCTTGTTAAAGTCGGTAAAATTTATCATAAAAATTGTGTGGATGTGACCTTGCAATCAGATACCGGGTGTATAACCGAGTTGATCGACGACTAATTATATTTCACTCACTTAATCACATAGGATAAAAAAAAAAATTCTCGAAGACTGATTATGTTGATTAGGTATTCCACAGGTATATCTCCTTTTTTCTTTCTGTTTCTTTTCTTTTTCTCTCGGAAGTCAGGACTACCAAAACTCCCTAAATCAAGAGAAGAACAACTTTTCACAGCAGACTAAATGAAGTGTCGTCCATTTACTGGTTGAAAAGAGTTACTTCACTGAAATAAATTGAGAGAAGGAATTATGTAACATTGGTACATACAGCAGACTAACTGAGGATACCACCCAATTACTGGATATGCATCACAATATTAATAATAAGAAATTTATCTAACGCAAAAATAAGGAGAGCGCATGTCTGGGAAAATCACTGAAGAAAGCGTTGTTTGGCGCAGCAGACTAATGAGGATTCCACCCACTACTGGTCGTCAAAACACAAGCATCCGTTCGATGATTTAACTCTAAAAAAAAAGTACTAAAGTTGTAGTATACACGCAGCAGACTGATCGAGGATCTCACCCAATCACTGGTCGTGTAATACATTAGAAAATAATGGAAGTGTCTGAAGGAAACCCAAATCAACTCTAAATCAAGTCTTAAAAAAAAAAATTCTGGCTAGAAAAAAAAAAATTTTTTTTTTTTTGAAAAAAAAGGACGAAATAATTTTTTTGAAAAAAAAGGACGAAATTCGGGCCCCACGTTGGGCGCCACCTGTAACGTACCCTCGAGGTGATTTTCGAGGAAGGACATCTGAGTTGAGGCCCAATCACACCCACGATACTACACGTAAGGATGTCATCAACCAAAACCCAAGATAGTCCCTTTCGACCATCCACCTTTTGCACTAACGTTATTTCTCAGCGCTTACAGGGACACTAAGAAAGTCCTGATAGCGAGGCAGATGGTTGTCCATGACTCACGACCGCTTGGCATGCTTGCATAGCCAAAACTAGCTCGTCGGAGGGGGGGTTCTTGCGTCAGAATCATGGACGGCCGTTACGTTTTCATGCCGTTAATGTAATGTACGAAATTCGCGCGAAGCCTGAAACGTCCCATTCATCCTGAAAATTCCTATAAGAAATAAGTGAGGAGAGCACCGATGTTGAAGCTCTTCTGAGGATTCTCCCTCCCTCGGTATCATACCAAGGAATATAAATTCTTGAACGATACCATCCTGGATTACCATGTCCTCATTTTTATAGTAACCCCCACATGAAACGACTGATTTACTCCATCACTTCACGCGTCGCCTACCATCTTACGACCATCTTACGACCCGGGTGCCCTTGGCAAAGTCACATCCACTATACGGTTCTTATTTCATAATCATATTAAGCAAACAAAACTAAAAGTCGGAATCAAAAAAAAAGAATCGGAACACGGTCACTCATTCGAAGGTACGACAGCATCTGAGTATCTGTGATCAATAAAAACCATCATCGACGAAATGCACAAAAAGGAAAAAAATACTTTCCAAAGCTTAAGCTCATTTCATATTTAATAAGAAAACATTTTAATAAAAGATTCATGGTAATAACAGCAAAAATAAGTCCTAGAAATAATAAGCTACATATAAAATGCGATTATGTTAGGTTAAGTCAAACTTGTAAATAAGGATAAAAAAAAAAGAATTACGATCATGAAATCCAACTTCAACTTTAAAATCCAATTTTCTAAAAGTATGTGAGCCTTAAGTTTCACTAGCATTTGCGCTTACTCAGCTTGCCACTGGTAAGAGCGTAACAATTTCATTTTTTTCTTTTCTCAGACTTGATTGAACTTTTTCTTATAGGTTTTTCCTTTTTTCTCTATGGGTCTATTTAATATATATATATTTTCATTCTATTTCTTTTTCACAGAATATTCTAATTCGTTTAAGCAAAGGTTAAAAGTTCTACCGTCTTTGGTTCAAAATCTTTTATAGCATACTTTAAGGATTACGTAAAATACTGGCATTTGATATAAAAATTATTAGAAAAAAAATTCTCTTAACACTATCAAAGAGATCGTTCAAATTTGGAATAATGACATTAATAAAATCAAATCACTTACCCCGCATAAACAACAAACAAAATCTCATATTTGCCTTGCGTTTTTAAATCGACGTTGAAATTCCTCCTGATGGTGTGCACAGCATCGAGGGTATGGCGTTGATCATAATAAGAAAGTGTTGACAATCGTTGGCATACATATGTTTACGTACATATGAGATTCTCTTTTTTTTGTTTAGCTAGATTACGATAAAAAGAAGAGAAGAAAAATTTGAACAACCTTAACACACTCGATCGTATTGACTTTAAACTATTGGATACTTAACTTTTCACAATTTAATATTGGCGAGAGCAAATTTTCAGTAGGTAAATAGGTAGAAGAAGGAAAACAAAAAAAAAACGTGAGGTAGGGTGGAGCGTACTGTGGGTGGCTGCTGTGGTTGTTGTTGAATGCGATGAGTAAAGATGGGAAGACGTATGAGACGGATGAATGGATGGTGTTGTGATCGGGATGAAACGTAAGGTGCTGATCAAATTTATTGTTATGATCACGATGATATGAGGATGGCTGCTGCAGATGATTTTTTTTCTCTTGCGTATGCTGATGCTGATCTGTGAGTTTTTTTTTCTCTGGGTAGGTGTTTTTGCTGTTGGGGCTTTATCTTTTGCGTCAGAGGTGTTGTTGTTGTACGGCAGGCGATCTGTTTTTTCTGGTGCGGTGCTGTCTGGTGAGGCTGCTTCTTGATTTTTTTCTTCTGGCGTGGGCTATGTGTTGCGGGTGGCTTCTTGTAAATTGATCTTGGATGTGCTTTTACTTCTGTTTTAGCGAGGCACGTGTATACTTAATGTATGCCTACGATGGTTAGTACATGTGCTCTGCATAGGTTATTTGCGCCTGCGTATACATGAAATTTTAATTCTGCTTTCACTTTTACAAAACCCTTTTTTCGGAAAAGAAGCGAACTTACCCTTCAGCGTTCTCATGTGTTCTTTCTGTGGAAGAAGTGTTGGTCAGGTATCTCTCCTGATGTACTGATTTTCTTTCCTTTTCGTCACTTTTGGTTTTTTTATTTTTTTATATATATTTTCCAATGGAAGGGAAGGGCTTTCTCGCAAATGTGATTTTTATTTTATAGCTTAGATATATTTTTCTTTTCAAATTACACTTGATTGTTTTTTCTGTTTTTTTGACTTTTTGCACGACACTCTTTTAATTTTATATTTTTAGTTTTCCACATTCGATTTTTTTTAATTTTTTTCAAGAAGACAGCGACGAGATACCCGCACCGATGCGCCTGACGAAAGAAAAGACGGAAGATAGGTCGTGCACTCCCTTATATAGCGTTGGGTCAGCTTGTTGTGTTACCAAAACTCCCTCACCAATACATTCGCAAAATGTAAGATGGTGACTTTTCGCACTTCCTTTTTTCGGCATATTTTCACCAATTTTATTCAGAAAATTCTGTTTTTCGTTTCAAAATTCTCTTTAGAATTTTAGAAAAATAGGTGTGACGTTATCCTGTTTTTTTGATTAAAATATCCTTCAATAGTAAAAGACGCGTAACTGAACTGCGCTTGTGTTGGGGACGCCGATCCTCTTCGTGGGTGTTAAATGATAAGGTGTTTCGAACTTCGAAAAGTATCTAACTTGTATGCTCCCATGTCCCATATTACATGAAACGATCTTAGTCATAAACTTTGCAAGCTTACGTGGCCCGATTGGTATGACCGCCATGCCATGATGTATTGATTTTTGGGGTCCGGGATCAATTCCGGATGCTGCTCCTCTTTTACAATTTTTTTTTCCTTTTACTTTTTTTTTCTCATATTTATCTGTAGTTTTATTTCGATTTATTTGTAAGGGTTGCATTTAGTTTCTTCCCCGTAATTTAACGATTTGTTCAATACTCGACGATGTTCGTTCCTCTCTCTCATCTAATGACCGAACCAACACGTTCCACACCTCACACACTACCTTACCTTCATCTTTCTATAAGCGATTGTTATTACTTCAACCTAATCCTCAAACCAACTGAACTGATTTGAATTTGGAAACTGAATTTGAATTTGAATTTTGAACTTGGAGTATGAATGTTAGAATAAAAAAAAATAATACATGAAAACTGTAGTTGTAATATTTAAAAAAAAATGGTTTCCTACAAGTCTCATCACTTTTCATTTGACATTTTGTTTGATTTGAATTTTGAAACTTAAGGAGGATCGTCGCGTCTCAAAATGTAAGTACATAATATACAACATTTTTATCTAAAATGAATCATTATTCCTCTAATTTTGTATGAAGGACTTCTAGCACAACACAGTCACAAAAGGATATTTTGTTGGACTTCATGAAGAAGTATTCATCGATGGCTACGAACTGTCCAAGCACTTCCTCGGGCAGGGACAATACGAACAAGCACTGAGAAGAATTAACGAATTCAAGACTTTGAAAGCGTGGAAAAAAGTAAATTAATAATTTTTGTACCTGGAATGACTTCTAATATTTTTCCATTTCTAGACATGGGCAGATTATAAGCACCGCGCAAAGTCAAAGCTCGCGAAAAACAAAATTTTCTTAAACAAATCAGGTGGGGGACCATTTGAAAGAAATAAACTTTCTGCCTTGAGGAAGCTACGAATGAACTGGGCAAACTTGAAGCCACGGTATTTGGGAAAGATGGTGCTAAATCCTTTTGTGGCTAACCAATGGAACAAAAATCGCCAAAGAGACCGTCAACATCAAAAACGGCCGGTAAAAACGTTGAAAATCTTCTCAAAGAATTAATGAGCGAATCTTATTCATTTTCCTCGGATGAAAATTGTGTCCCACCTATTTCTTTGTTGCAACCAAAAAAATTGATTGCCATCCAAGCAACGACGGCAGGATCCAACAATTCAAATCAAGCTCTGCCAGCTAGACAAGCTGGAACTATTTAAAGTCTCTGTAAATTCCACCGACGACTTCCATAAAAAAATTATTGAAATTTTGACGGAAATACGAGACCTTAAAAGTGCACATGTTAAAATTTTTAAGAAACAAGCGCAAGACAATTTATGTGCACAAAACAGAAAACTAGCATTGCGGGAAGAGGAAATAAAAGTTGCTATGAGAACCAACGAACTGAAAGAGCACGAGTTATGTAGGTCTAAAAATCCAAATGTAGAATTAGTTTCTGTTTTTTTTTTTTTTTTTAGTTATTTAATAAATTTCTTTTAGTTTGTTATGTGTTTTCTTTTTATAATTAACTCTTTTAATAAGAAATCTTTATTTAGTTTTAGAAAGTTTTATTCAGTTACGAATTTATTCCGCAGCTTTTTCAACGAAATTGTAGGGTTATCTTCAGAGTCCCAATGGTATTGAGTATCATCCTTAGTTATAGTGCCCAAAACTGACACTTTGTACTTGATACAAATGTTGTGGAGGGTAGCACATACGTTTAGACATTGCGGAACTTTTCTGGGACTATACCTACTTTTCCTTTCAAGAAGTAAGCACCTCCACCTACCTATTAGAAAATAATAATATTAAAATTTAATTATAAAAATAACTGTTGAACGATACCTTTCAGAACGCCTATACAACGTTCATTTATGTTGCGTGCTTTGGCGTGAATTTGGTTGAAATATATTTCATTAGGAGCTTTTGCTTTTCGGTAAGGAGTTAGAAGCCATGGCTCCAATGGATACCCGTGTCACCTAAAGATGTGTTTTTTAAGGTTTACTAAAAGCAATTGGTCTACCTACCTAGTAGTATACAGTTTCTTCTGATGTGCTGGGTATAGTTTGCTTCGAGATTATTTTTAACAGCCGAGCTGTTCCACACAAAGAAATCGTGAGCGACACCGCCATGCTTAGCACAAACTCCGATGATTCGATACTTACGATCGTTTATCTATTAATAAAATGAAATTATTATTTTAGTTAAAATAGTTGGTCAAGATTTACTTACAATCATCGCATTTGTGCTGTGGTATCCTTTTCTGTTATAAAACATTTCTTCATTCTCAGTGGGACGTATTAAGCTTATGTATGTCCCATCAACGCAACCGATAACTAAAATTAATTAAATTGGTAACTATTCTATCCCATATTTCATGAACGTTATTTATTACTTACCGCCAGGTATTTTAAATTTTCGGAAAAATGTTTTTTAGCCTCGTTCTGTTCGGATTCTGATGACCATGTGATCCATTCTGAACAAAATTGATTTTCCAACGCTTTTAAGCATTCGTTCAACGCTTTGGACAAAGTACTCTGGGCAAGAGGGCAAGCAAAATCATTAAAAACTAGCCATTACCAACTTCACTTCACTAATCACGCACCAAAGACAAGTTTAACTCACCTTTGATCTGGCAATGTAAATGGGTAACCTCCGCCACCCAGTACCTCTAAAACAGAGCAAAGCCTCAGTATGGGAGGAACATACGTCTTTCTTGTCCCCGATTGAATGCGTATGTTATCCAAGATATATTTAAAAGCAATTTTGTTTAATCGAAGTCTTTGAACAAAGCTAGAATATATATTATAATTATTTGAAACTGTATGCAACACTCAAGTGGCAGCTCTGGTTACCTTAGTGTTGGTTGTGTGTCATTATACTCCTTAAATTTTCTCTATTTTTTACAATTTCTACTGTGATTTATTTGTGTCTCATAGTTTATTTGCGTGCTTTTAAGTCCATATTCTTAGTTGACAACAGTGTATACAGTGAAATTGTGTTAAATATCTTAATTTTTGCAAATTAATTGTGTTTAGCTTTGGTAAGCGGTGAAGTTCTCTCGTTCAAAAAAAAAAAAAAATCCGTAACCTTAATTGAGTGATAATTCAAGTGCAAGTCTCTTGAGCACTTTACGTTGCATGAATTATCATAATTACTGCATGAAAGCTTTTTTTGTGTCTTATAATCATAGTTTTTGTGTTTAAATTATTATTTTTATATTGCAAATTTTAAATTGCTCCACGGCGTAGTTGGTTAGAGCGAAAATTAATGAAAATTAGAGCGAAGATAGTTGTGTCAAGCATCTCAGGTTCAAATCTCGTACTATCCAAGCAAACGTTTTTTTTTTTTCTTTTTTTTTTCTTTAATTAAAACTAAACTCTTATTCTCAATCTCTCCGTTTTCCTTTTTCTTTTTTTTTTAAATTCTTTAATGAAAATGGAATGCTCAGCGGTGAAATGTCTGGACTCTTCTCCTAATGCATGCCTTTTTGCATGTTACGGCCCTTGTGGGAAGTTTTACCATGCTAAATGCGTTGGGTCAACCACCTTATTTATAGAAAAGGTTGACGCATCAAAAATTGCAGTATGGTTCTGTCCTGATTGCAGGAAAATCTCTCTATCCCAACTTGCATTTAAAATGTCGTCATTCAAGACTGATATTACCAAAATCAAGAAAGGATTAGATGAACTCTGTAATAATTTTAATGATGCGGTTTCAAACCTTAATAACTTTTCAGCCCCCAAGTTTTCGGTTGACATATCAACCTCAACTGTTGATTTGGAAGAGCCGCATACTCCTCTGCCTAATGTATCACCAAAAACAATCGACCTATTAGTGCAGTCTACTTCAGACATTTCTAAACCAAATAAGTCTAAAAAGAAAAAGCAAGATACTCACTCTTCCGAAAAACGTTTATGTCTTAGGAGCTGTGTTGGTCCTACAAATAATAACAATGAAACGACAATTGTCGATTTAGCTGTTGTTTCTAGTAGGCCTTCTAATGTTGATAATCAAATTACCGAACTACCTCATATCCCCAAACAAGTCGAATCAGTTCCCGAAACCATTAATGTGAATTATCCTCCTATTGAACCATTTCCAATTCCCAAACAAGTAGAATCAGTTCCCAAGCCTAAACAAATTTTTGTATCCCGCCTTAAGCCTGATTTAACAGCCAATGATATTATATCCCATCTAAATTTGAACCACAACATATCTAATGATTAATTATTAGATGTACGAAAATAAGTAAACCTAACAGTTTTGTTTCGTCCTTTAAAATTTTTGTCCCTCCGTCACAATTTGATTATCTTTGCAGCCCGAATTTCTGGCCCTCAGGCACTCTTTTAAAAGAATTTGATGGTTCTTCCAAGAAGAAACGTGTTGAAAATAGTACCGTCAATAATGTTTCAAAAAACTAATAAGACTTTCCCTATTTTACCAGAATGTAAGGGGGCTTCGTAGTAAAACTACTGATTTTTTTATTAATTCTCAAGCTTTTGTCCATGATATTTTTGTTCTTACAGAAACCTGGCTTCATTCAGGCATTCTGGATACAGAACTTTTTAACTCAGAATTTCAAGTATTTAGAAAGGACCGCCATTCTCATGTTGACGCAGACGTAGGTGGGGGTGTTCTCATAGCTTGTCGCAATAGTTTTTTGTCGTCTAGTATCACTTTTCCTTTTATTTTAACAATAGATTTAATTTGCATTGAAGTTACTTTTGAGTCTAAGACAGTCTATGTAATTGGCACATACATTCCCCCAAAAAGTTCTGCCCCTGCCTACAATGAAGTGGCTTTAGTGTTAGATTATTTAAACAATCTTTCTTCTTTAGATATAAATATTTTACTGCTGGGTGACTTTAATCTATCTTATATAGATTGGTCTCCTTCAATTGATTGTTCATTTCAGAAAGCTTCCTTGACATCCTCTCAACAAGAGCTTATCTTATTGGATTATCTAATTTCTACTGACTTACAACAAGTGAGCTGTATTAAAAACTTTTTAAATCGAAATCTCGATTTAGTCTTTACCTCTGACGCTGTTAGTACTGTCGTTCTTAAATCTAATTCCGGCATTACTAATGTAGATGACTATCACCCTCCTCTAGACATTTTCCTTGGCCTAAGCGGTCATATTCATAATTATAGTAATTCATATGATTGCTCGCATATATTCGACTATCGAAAGACAAACTTTCAAATGCTTTCTGATGAACTAAGTAGATCTAATATTAATAATATATCAGCTTTCACCAATATTGACGAAGCAGTTAGTTACTTTTATTTTATTCTTAACGACTGCATGAACAAAGTTATAACCCTCAAAATTTCAAAGAATGTGAGCTCTAATCACCCATGGTACACTAAGGAACTAAAAAAGCTTCGCAACAAAAGAAATAGTGCTTGGCGGACCTACATTAAGACGCGTTCTGAATCTGATCACCTTTCTTACATCTATTTTTTTGATGAATTTAATTCACTATCAAAAACTCTGTACTCAAGTTATGTTCATAGAATGGGCAACTCATTAAGGGATGATCCAAAAAGTTTCTGGAACTTTGTAAATTCAAAGAAAGATTCGGATGGATACCCAGATAACTTTACATATGATAAAGTCACTTTGACAAAAACATCCGACATTTACAACGCTTTTGTTCACCATTTTTGTAATTCCTTCTCTGATTCTATTGTTGACATAGATCGTAATTATTTCGAGTTTCTACGTAAATGTCCTCAAGTTAATTTTAATAATGTTCCAATTAACCTAGAAAGAGTCCTTCACAATATTTCATCTTTGAACGATGATTACTCTGCTGGCCCTGATGGCATCCCTCCAATAATTTAAAAAAAGTGTAAGTCCCAAATTGCATTTCCACTTCATTACTTGTTTTCATTATCGTTAGATTCTGGTCGATTCCCTTTACTGTGGAAAAGATCTTTTATTACACCTGTATTTAAAAAAGGTATTAAATCAGATATCCTTAACTATAGACCCATATCTAAGCTTTCGTGTATCCCCAAATTATTTGAACAGCTTGTTTGTGAAAGCTTAACTTTCGATATTAAAAATATAATTTGCAAACAGCAGCATGGTTTTGTACAGAAAAGATCAACAGTAACAAACCTTGTATACTTCCTTCATAAATGTTCAAACGCGCTTGAAAGCGGGCAAGAGTTAGATTGTATATATACTGACTTTTCAAAGGCTTTCGATAAACTATCTCACGATATAATATTGTTTAAACTAAATGCATATGCATTCCCTTCGACCTTCGTCGATTGGATCAGGTCGTACTTAACTGATAGATCATATGTGGTAAAATTTAGAAGCATTCTTTCAGACTCCTTTAAGGCGCATTCAGGAGTACCACAAGGTAGTCACCTTGGCCCTATCCTCTTTATTCTAGCCATTAATGATGTTACTTTTAGCTTGTCATCGAGTGAAATTTTGATCTTCGCGGATGATATGAAAATTTTCAAGAAAATAGACTGCGCAGCCGATCGTCTTATTTTACAATCTGATGTTGAAAATTTTGCCATATGGTGCGATAAAAATTAATTGATTCTCAATCCAAGCAAATGTCAGAGTATAACTTTTTCGAAGAAACGTACACCGGCTTTGCATAATTACTCGATTTCTCATCAAATATTATGCAAGGTGTCCAGTATTAAGGACCTCGGTGTTTACTTTAGTTCCAATTTAGAATTTACATCACATATCAATTACATTGTTAGTAAAGGAAACTCAATGCTAGGCTTTATTAAAAGATGGGCTAAGGAGTTTACGGACCCCTACGTTACTCTTTCGCTGTATAACTGTCATGTTCGACCCCATCTAGAATATGCTTCTCAAGTATGGTCTCCTTATTATGCAGTCCACAATTCAAGAATAGAAAGTATACAGCGAAGATTTATTAGATTTGCTCTCAAGGGACTTCCTTGGACTGATCCTTATGACCTTCCACCGTATGAGCATCGTATTCAACTTTTGCAAATGCAAATGCTTTCGCATCGGCGAATAAATAATGATTTAGTCTTTATTCACCAGCTTATAACAGGACAAATTGATGCTCCTGACTTGCTCGCATGCATAAGTTTTAACTACCGGGGAGGCTCATACCAACTGCGCAACTTGGAGTTACTTCACTGTCCTTATCATAGAACTAATTATGGATTGAATGAGCCTATTACTCGTATGATAAAAGTTTTAAACCTTAACTCAAATTTAATAGATTTTAATATTAGTAAAACTACGTTAAAGTCATTAATTCGAACCAGAGCTCCACTCTCTTGACTTTTTTTATATTTCTTATATTTTTATATTATTTTTTTTTTTTTTTTAATTATACGTCTATATGTAGCTATCTAATTTGTTTTTGTATATGTTTATCAATAATTTTGTAATATTTTTTAGCTCTGTTGTCTTGAGTGTGTTAGACTTAATTTTTGCTTACTAACTACTAACACCTCGCTAAATGATGACAGTGATACATATTTCTGAGTACTTAAGGGTGAAAAAACTCTTGAAGAAAAGATACATTGTTTCACAAGCTTGAAATAAGCTGTTCTGATAGTGAAAAAAAAAAAAAAAAACACTTCACTTCACTAATCCAGCACCGAAAACAAGTTTAACTCACATTTGATCTGGCAATGTAAATGGGTCGGAATGGTCTCTTAAATTTCTTCTAACCTTTCTCAAGTTAAGTGTTTCAGAACATTCGTTTTCTTCTTCACTATCACTCAAAAACGCAACATACTCACGTAACAAATTGAAATTCCGTATAAAATCGTATATTAATAAAACTTATGCTATTCCAAACCGCACAAGAACACAAAACGTCAAGAACTAAGCTGTCGTGTGGTTCCTTTCGCACAAACAAACGAAAGCATTCGTTTTTCAGGTTACATTAATGGCGCTTTCCATTGGTTTCACTCGGGGAAGCACTCATTTTAAAAACCAATGGAACACCCAAATTTGTTTCTATTCAGTTTAACGTAATTTTCTTTGTGTGAGTGAAACACCTATGGCTCTTAAAAAATATTCCTTGAAGAAAATTTTCTTTTTGACATTTGAGTAATACGTGTTAGTGCTTCTTGAGTCGATTCTCACTTTAAATCGAGAAGCGGCTGTCACTCCTCAGAATCATGAGAAGCGATCTTTTTGCACCAATGGAACGGTTTGAGAATGCTTCTGGATGCTCCTGGACGATTCTTTTCGTCCAATGGAAAGTGACATAAGCAAATTGTTTGCACACACGAAAACGTTTGTTTGCTCTTTACATACAGAATGTCACCCCAGACTTCAGCTAAATTGATGTTGTTTTACTATCTAACAAAGACTTCAGTAATTCGTCCCTTTTTTGAGCTTCAGCAAATGCATAGAAATCGATTTTGTTGTTCTCGATCGTTTCGATTCTTGACGGGAAATCTGGGACAACATTTTCATTCCCAGCGACGAATTGGCTGATGTAATGCAACTGAGCAACTCTTCGTGGAATTACTTTCTTTTGTTGAGTTTTGAACGCAAAAGAAAGCGGCATATGATCGCAGTAAATCGCAAATTTGCGTCCTTATAAGATATGCTCGAAGTACGTACACTACAGAACGGTAAATGCCCACCAATTCTCGGTCGTACGTTGGATATGCTCCTTCGGGCCTACTCATTTTTTGCAAAAAAAATCCAAGCGGCTTGCATTCCCCTCGTTCAATTTAATGAACTACTAAACCAACAGCTACGTTACTCGCGTCGGTTGCAAGTACAAGGGGTTTAAATATTTGTGGTTTAAAAATGGTAAAATCTTTTTGAGAAAGGTTGAAAATGAAAAAGTTATTGTAATTCGATCCTTTAATGATCTTGAACTTCTTTAGAGCTTTCATATTACTAAATTATCTTAATTATGAGTTTTTTAAATGAATTAAATTGTGATTTTTCAACCTTAGATCTCATTAATACTAATTGTGAAGAAATTTTTACTAATAATAATTATACTTTAAACAAACTCTTTGTAATTCACCAAAACATCAGAAGTTTGAGAGAAAATTTTTCAAGTCTCATTTCCCATATAGAGTCCTTTATGTGCATTCCAGATATCATTCTGGTCTCTGAAATTTGGATTTATGATTCAGAGAGAAAAAATTATGAGCTGCCTGGTTTTAGTTTTTACCTTAATTCTAATGAGAAATACCCTGCTGGAGGCGTAGGATGTTTTGTGAAAAAAGTACATGAAGTGATTGAAGTAATTAAACTCGATTTTGAAAGCGCGGATGTATTAAAAATAAGTTTGAAAGTCAACCATAAAGTGTTTGTCATTTTATGTGTTTATAAGCTTCATATGTTTAGCAGTACAGTTTTTTTGGAAGAATTTTCAAATTTTTTGAGTAGGGTAAACTGTCCCACAGTGAGCCAGCAGATACAGTGAACCATTCCAATTTTCTCCCACCCATTCCAAGATAGAAAAGAAAAAAAGATAGAGTAACACCCGCATTTTAATCCTTTTTGAGTACATCCTGAAGTTGAAGTTGTGTTCTAGCCGGTGTCGGTTGTGCGCATGGAAAAGTGAATTTGGTAGGTGAGCAAACTAGAAATTGTGGTTTTTGTTTGTTTTTTAATTTTAAAAGTGGTCTATGAAGTGATGTGGTTTCATTACATATGTTTTGTTGGTTATTTTTCATATATATAAAACAGCATAAAAGTTGAATATGTGCAATAGTTTTTTTTATTTCAATATTTTTTTTAGAAAAAGTCACTATGTCCACAAGTGAACCAGTGCATCAAGTCCCACAGTGAACCATGGTTTAATGGTTCAGGATTATCCATAATAATAGTTTAAGTCCATCGATATATTTATGTACCTACCTACATTTTCCTATGTTTATTTTACTTTAAAAGTGCTTTTTTGGGTTTTTTTTTATTATTTTGTTATTTTAGTTTGCAAGAACAATACGTGAAGGATTGTGTTAGTTTTTTTTTCTGTTGTTCCTTTTTACTTTTTAATTTATTTATTTTTTTTTTTCATAGTTTTTGAGTAAAAGTAGAAAGAAAAATGTCCTTTAATTTTTTATTTTTTTAAAAAATTTTTTTTTTCAAAAACATCAATAAATGTTCGTAAAACGAAATAAAAATGTCTAATAAATCAAATGATTTCGGTTTTAATTTTTCAGAGAAAGTCTTTACGTTTTCTTCTTTTTTAAAGATTTTTTGAAAATATTTTTTGAATATACAGGGTGATTCGCATAAGGTGTGACAAAAAGATAAGGTGTGTAGGTTGGACCTAGACAAGCAAAAAATCGTATGGGAGGGGGGGGGTCCATTTTCCCCCGTTTAGGCGGGAGGGGCAATTTAAGAAAAAAGTCACTAAAAATTGGGAAAAAATTATTTTTTTTCTTAAAACCACTTTTTCTCCAAATTTTACGTATTTAAGTAGTATTTTTCTGGTTTATTTTCAATGCTCTTATTTATTTTTGATCAAACACAAAAAACCGGATGTCAAAATAACTTGTAGTTTTTGAGAAAACCAAAAATTACAAAAACGACTTTTGTCAAAAATTTTGTTTTTAAGTTTTTTTTTTCGTTATTGGATTCTTAAGTGAACTTACGAAATAAAGGATGAATTTTTTTTTACTTTTTTTTATTGAGAATTCACTTAAAAGTCCAATAACGAAAAAAAAACTTAAAAAAAAAAAAATTTGACGAAAGTCGTTTTTGTAGTTTTTGGTTTTCTCAAAAACTACAGGTTATTTTGACATCCGGTTTTTTGTGTTTGATCAAAAATAAATAAGAGCATTGAAAATAAACCAGAAAAATACTACTTAAATACGTAAAATTTGGAGAAAAAGTGGTTTTAAGAAAAAAAATAATGTTTTTTTTTTCAAAATTTTGACTTTGAAAATTAATATTTCAAACACTATTTACTTGAACAACTTAGTTTTAAATTTAAATTAATGTTTAAGTTTTTGGCTTTTCAAAATGCTATAGTACGACTCTGTAGGTACTACCGTTATTTTTAAATAATTTTTTCCCAATTTTTAGTGACTTTTTTCTTAAATTGCCCCTCCCGCCTAAACGGGGGAAAATGGACCCCCCCCTCCCATACGATTTTTTGCTTGTCTAGGTCCAACCTACACACCCTATCTTTTTGTCACACCTTATGCGAATCACCCTGTATAGTAATGGCTCACTGTGTAATACCCCTTGGTTCACTGTGTACACCCCCTGGTACACACTGAACCAATTTTGGCGTACTTTTGAAAGCTCAAAATGAAGTATTTTGCTTGATGTATTCTAACATTTCTATGGTGAAATACAAAGTCAAAATATTAAACTTTAAGCACATTGAAGATTTCCTGTTCATAAACCAGTAGTTCAGATGCTATATCAAGTTAAGCGGAAATTGGTTCACTGTGGGACAGTTTACCCTAGTGAAAAATCAGAAAATGTTATGATTTTGGGGGATTTTAATATCGACATTCTGGAGAATAATGAATTTGTGGCAACATATCTTGATACGTTAGCCACTCATGGACTTTATTCATTTGTCAACGAAGTCACAAGACCGATTTCTGGTAAATGTCTCGATCATGTTTATGGTCGTCTTGCTTCTTCTTCATCTCTCAGAGACTGCGAGAAGTGCGTATTTGATTTCAAGATAACCGACCATTCGATGACAGGTATTATTGTTAATATAGGACAGCAAAGCATTCGAGTAGAGTCTGAATCTGCTGATACTATAACAAAAATAGATTTTGCCAGGCTTAAACAGAATCTATTCTTTGAGTTGTGGGAAGATGTTTTCGCTGAAAATGATCCTTCTAAGTCATATG
This sequence comes from Melanostoma mellinum, assembly GCA_914767635.1. Lineage (NCBI taxonomy): Eukaryota > Metazoa > Arthropoda > Insecta > Diptera > Syrphidae > Melanostoma > Melanostoma mellinum. Next base: position 106,886,936 of record OU612058.1, read on the forward strand.
ATGTGTTTTATGTTACTTTAGCTAGACACATATCTGAATGTTCCTTTTCAGTTGTACCAAAAAAACACGACAAACGTCTCAAACCATGGATGTCTAGTATATTACTGAACAAAATTAGATATAAAAACAAAATAAGAGTAAAATGTGCAAAACACCCTAACAATCAGTTCTTTAAAGAAAAATATAAAAAATTATGTAATGAGCTAAAGAAAGAAATACGTTGTTGTCGCGATAACTATTATAAAAGCAAATTCAATCAAGCTAAAGGCAATATAAGAAGTGAATGGCAAATTGTAAACAGTATTCTCAATAAAACAGAAGGTGGAAATCAGGTGTCTGCAATCCGAGTTAATGATCGTGTGGTCTCACAAAAAATTGATATCGCTAATTCTTTTAATGAGTTTTTCTCAACCATATCATATGATGCACTCATGCACAATCCGATTTGAATTGTTCATATTGTACTCCTGTTTTTGCTTTAGGACTACACTCTTCATCCCGTAGCTTTGTATTTGATCAAATAACCGGTTTCGAACTGCTTAGAATTATTGGAACATTAAAAAACACAAATTCCTCTGGAATTGATAATATTTCTAACATTTGTGTCAAAAATATAGCGTTCTTTATTATAGATGTTCTGTCTCATATTTTTAACAACAGTATTTTGTCTGGAGTATACCCTGATGCACTTAAATGTGCTAATATTCTTCCGCTTTTCAAAGAAGGTAATACTGAATTATGTAACTATAGGCCAATCTCGCTTTTACCATCACTAAGTAAAGTATTTGAAAAAGCCATTAAAAATAGAATGGTTAGCTTTCTGAATTCCACGGGTTTCTTTAGCGATATTCAATTTGGGTTTCGAAGTGGAAAATCAACCGAAGATGCCTTGTTAAATTTTTGTTCGCAGGTATTTTCTAATCTCGATAAAAGAAAAAATACGTCAGGACTATTTGTTGATATTTCAAAAGCTTTCGACATGGTTAACCATGATTTGTTGCTAACAAAGATTGAAAATGCTGGATTCCGAGGCTTCATGATTGATTGGTTTAGTTCTTATTTGAAAGATAGAACACAAAGGGTGAACTTACTTGATGTTAGTAGTGATATTAGGTTTATAAAACTTGGGATTCCTCAGGGGTCTGTTTTGGTGCCTATTCTTTTCTTGATATATATCAACTCTTTGTTCAGCTTACCTTTTAAGGGCCTTCTGACAGCATTTGCTGACGATATTGGTTTTACCTATGGCACTGATAGTTATTTGAATCTTGTATCAGATATGAATTGGGATCTTAGCTTGTTAAGGGTTTGGTTTGCTGAGCATAAACTTATAATAAGTTCGAAAACTAAGGCAATGTTTTTCAATTTGTCTAGACAGAACCGTCCAGATGCAGATCTCATTTTTCATGCCTCAGATTGTCAAAAATTTAGACTTTTTCATTGCACATGCAATTCATTCGGCTCTTTCTTTAACTCTAACAACTGCAGCGATAAATGTTTTCAGATAGAAAATGTACATGAGTTAAAATATCTAGGACTAACCATTGATTCCAGTTTGAGTTTTTTTAAACACACTGATAATTTAAGAAAGTATCTTCGCTCCACACTCAGGAATTTTTATTATCTTAGCAAAGTTTGCTCCATTAATTTGCTTTTGAAAATTTACTACGGTGTCTTTGATTCAAAACTGCAATATGGAATTGCTTGTTGGGGAGGATCCTATAAAAATAAAATCTATCCTCTCTTAATATTACAAAAACACGTACTTAAAAAAATTTGTAGAAAGCTTCGTCTCTCTCCTAGTTTTCCTCTATTTAAGGATTTGAACATTCTTCCAGTTCGACATCTGTACTGCTATAAAAATTTAATGGTTTTCTTTGCTAGATCGGGAAATCTTATGTCGAATTCCTTTCAACAAAAAAATCGACTGCAGTCGACTGCAGTCAATTTTTTTTTTCAATGGAATTCATTTAAGAGGAAAAAAAAATCGACTGCAGTCGATCTCTTTTTTGAGACGGATTTGCACACAGATTTTCACACACACAACAATTTTGACAGTTCGAAAACGGCAAACAAAAACATCGGCATATGAAAAAAATTAAAGGAAGCACAATTGTTTTGTATTTAGTTGTGAATTTGGAAAACATTTGGTGAAAAAAAATATAAAAATTGTGTGCTTAACAATATAAATGTAATTGTTTTGTTCCGTGGTGCTTGTTTTTCTTCATTAGTCAGTTGGACACACACACATTCATAAAAAAAAGAATCGCTACTTTTTTAATTTCCTAAATACCCAAAAAAGAATCGAATTTAGTAGCGACTGCAGTCGACTGCAAATTGGTGAAAGGAAATCGACATTAATTTTAGACAAATTGCTAGCCATAGCTTGCGGGTAAATTTTTTGAACCGAGTTCCAATACCGGCTTTTCGCACAACAGCTTTCCGTAACTTCTACAGTGTTGCTTCATGTCGTTTATTCAATAAACTTCCACCCTCTATCAGAGCTCAAGCATCTTGTTTTAAGTTTTTAAGACTTTTAAGGACATGGCTTTTTTCTGTCGATTTAGTAAATATTGAAGTATTGTTAAATTATTCCTCCTGATTATTTGGTGAAATTTCTTGTTTTTATTAGAAATATATGTAACTAATAAAAAAAAAATAAAAAATTCGCTTAAATTTTGTAATTTTTCTTTTTTTCCATTTTTCATTTGCTTACTACCGAGGGGCACCCCACCCATTTATCAATAATTTTGAATTGTATAACATTTAATATATAGTCAAATGTGACAATAACACTATTTTTTACAAAAATATCATTGTCACATAATATTTCTTTATTAATTATAAAATGTTTAAAATATTTTGTATTGTTAAATAAGGATTATTAAGAAATAAACAAACATCTATCTATCTATCTATCTATCTAAGTTTGTAGTCTTTCGCTGGGTAAACCAATAACGTTGCATTCGCTAGGAGTTGCAAGTACAAGTTTGTAGTCTTTCGCTGGGTTAACCAATAACGTTGCATTCGCTAGGAGTTGCTTATACATATTCATGAAATGCTTTTCGTGCATCATCGGTCCAGAGCAAAATCGTCTTGCCTTTTTTTAAGTTTCCTTTGATGAGTTTTCGTAGTCGCATTTCAATTTCGGCTGCTTTCGGTATGAACCGAAGATAAAAATTCACCATGGCGATGAATAGTTTCAACTCCATAGTGAGTTTTGGTTCAGAAAAATTCAAAATCGTTTCAACCTTCTCAGGCGTTGATTTTATTACATCGGCGTTGACCGAATGTTCGAGAAACTTTACTTCGGTGACACAAAATTCGCATTTATCATCGTTGATCCGAAAACTACAGTCTTTCAGGTGTTGAAAAAAAAAAAATGCCAATGTGTTTGATGTGTTGTTCGTACGTTACGGATGCAATAAACATATGGTTTTTTTTACGTTTGCTGATCTGTCAAACTGTTGTATAAATACGAGCTCTAAATAAAAATAGTGAAAGGAGGTGGTGCATATTTCTATGGAGCCTGGGCCCAGGGCGTACACCTATGAGACTAGACACCTATGAAACTAGAAAGCTTACGTACAGCCCAATCAGCCTGCCAAATATTTTTGAATTCGGTCTTGGTGATTTTGAGATAATTAGACTTGAAGTTGAGCGCCGGAAATGGGAAAAATCTTACATTTCTGCAAATAATTACGTAGGTATATCTCGAAAACTACGTGCTATGTAGGACAATGATTTTGGTATCATATAAAAGACCATAAAAATATCTTTCATTTCATTTGAAATACAGTTTTCAAAATGCCTTATATTTCGAAAAAACAGACCTAAAAGTTGTTTGAAAAGAAACATTTTCGTTGACGTTTGCCAGCCAATATCTCGAAAAAATCAGTGATGACCTATAATTTTTTTTACCCCACTTTAATCCTTAATTGGTAAGCTTTAATTTGATATAAAATTACGCTATCATACATAAAGCATATCACGTACATTATACACAATTCCTAAAAAAAAATTAAACAAAAAATATGTTCCACAGCAAATGCATTTTTTCATTTAATTTTTCGCAGTTCCTACTTTGTTTTTTACTAAACATAAAAACAAAATACATTTTACTGCTGCAAATGAGAAAAAAATGACTAATCTTCGTTTAGATATATATCAAAATACCATCCAAAAACAAATCCAAAAAAACTGGTTGCTAGGTACCAAGTATAAACATACAAGTCCGCGACCGTTAGGCCTAATTCATTGATAACTGATTGTTGGCTTGTGAGTAAATTATGTAGTGACACAAAAAAAAGTAGTTCACAATTTCGCGGTCTTCAGGTGTTGTACTCCATTAACGAGAGAAAAATTGAGAAAAATTGTAGCAGCGCTCCAGATTTAAGAAAAAAGTGTATTGAATTAAAAAGTTTGAAAGTGAGTAATGCTAATAACTGTGCAAATTGTAGAGTTCGCTTGAATAACTTGATTCAATATCGAAGTATTCAAAGCCATGAAATGCGGTTAGTTTTAGCCTCCTGGATAACACCTGATGAAGTGAGTTGCAGTGTTTTTTTTTAGTTTCTTAAATATCTTATTTAAATTAAGGATATCTAAGTCAGATTTGGTATGCTTGAACTGTTATCGAATTATTGAGAGGATCACTTCAACAAATCACCCTAATCCCAATCGCGAGTATGGACATTTAAGAATTTTCCTTTGCTGTGGATCTTCGTTAAGGACCAATGGCAGCACTGGTTTATGTGTTATTCTTATTAGTCTTGCTTAATTTAGCTGTGTCGAAAATTTCATTTCATTACAGTATTTCTTTTGATTTTAATTTCATTGTGAATTGTTTTAGTGTTTTGAAGTGTTTAAAATCAATTAAATCAATTAAAGGAGGTGGTGCATACTTCTATGGAGCCTGGGCCCAGGGCGTACACCTATGAGACTAGTACCAAATGAAAGCTTACGTTCAGCCCAATCAGCCTGCCAAATATTTTTGAATTCGGTCCTGGTGATTTTGAGATAATTAGACTTGAAGTTGAGCGCCGGAAATGGGAAAAATCTGACATTTCTGCAAATAATTACGTATATCTCGAAAAGCATAGCACGTAGGACAATGATTTTAATATCATATGAAAGATCATAAAAATATCTTTCATTTCATTTAAAATACAGTTTTCAAAATTCCTTATATTTCGAAAAAACAGACCTAAAAGTTGTTTAAAAAAAAACATTTTCGTTGACGTTTGACAGCCAATATCTCGAAAAAAATCAGTGATACCTATAATTTTTTTTGCACCACTTTAATCCTTAATTGGTAAGCTTTAATTTGATATACAATTACGCTATCATACATAAAGCATATCACGTACATTATACACAATTCCTAAAAAAAATTAAACAAAAAATATGTTCCACAGGAAATGCATTTTTTCATTTAATTCTTCGCAGTTTCTACTTTGTTTTTTACTAAACATAAAACCAAAATACATTTTAATGCTGCAAATGAGAAAAAAAATGACTAATCTTCGTTTAGATCTATCAAAATACCATCCAAAAACAAAGCTGGTGCTATATTCATTGCTTCCTGGTGTCTTGCGTAACCCAAATACCATAAAATACTCATGACATGAGCGCAACAACCAACATTCCTCATTCCAACGAGACAGTTACAATAGTAAGCTTTTATTGCGTTCGAACTATGTGCTACGTTTGCATCGCTATTCACCAAGATGTAAGTGAGATACACTTTTCTACTTACATGCCTGGATTTGATTCGCCCTCGTAATAAAAAGTTATTGTTGCCTATAAGACTATTATGAGCAGTAGAGGTAATTCGCATCCGATCTTCGCAGAACTTTCAGATCCTAGACAGCCAGGAAATATACATCGTCTTTCAGTCACAATAATACGCTTGTATACAGCAGATTGTATTTTTTGCTGAACTGCCGGTGGGTCATGTAGCTGTTCAGCAACAGTGTCGGGAATATGAGGTGCTTCGTCTAGTTCAGTCATAGGCAAACTCTCTGCAAATTACGATGCTAAGAAATTATTTTTAAGCACCTGGTTTAATTGAAAAAAAAAAAAAAAAAATTAAAACTAACCTGATTAATTGGTAACAGTTGATTCAAGATAGCCCGCTGACGACAGTTAAGAGGTACGTTGCGGCTTCTGCGAGATCTTAACGAAGATCCACAGCAAAGGCAAATTCTTAAATGTCCATACTCGCGATTGGGATTAGGGTGATTTGTTGATGTGATCCTTTCAATAATTCGATAACAATTCAAGCATACCAAATCTGACTCAGATATCTTTAATTTAAATAAGATATTTAAAAAAGAAAACAAAAATAAACACTGCACTCACTTCATCTGGTGTTATCCAGGAGGCTAAAACTAACCGCATTTCATGGCTTTGAATACTTAGATATTGAATCAAGTTATTCAAGCGAACTCTACAATTTGCACAGTTATTATCATTACTCATTTTCACACTTTTGAACTCAAAACACTTTTTTCTTAAATCTGGAGCGCTGCTACAATTTTTCTCAATACACACCTGAAGACCGCGAAATTGTGAATTACTTGTTTTTGTGTCATTGTGTAAAAAACAAAGTAGAAACTGCGAAGAATTAAAAGAAAAAATGCATTTCCTGTGGAACATATTTTTTGTTTAATTTTTTTTAGGAATTGTGTATAATGTACGTGATATGCTTTATGTATGATAGCGTAATTGTATATCAAATTAAAGCTTACCAATTAAGGATTAAAGTGGTGCAAAAAAAATTATAGGTCATCACTGATTTTTTCGAGATATTGGCTGGCAAACGTCAACGAAAATGTTTCTTTTCAAACAACTTTTAGGTCTGTTTTTTCGAAATATAAGGCATTTTGAAAACTGTATTTTGAATTTGAAAACTGTATTTTAAATTAAATGAAAGATATTTTTATGATCTTTCATATGATACCAAAATCATTGTCCTACGTGCTATGGTTTTCGAGATATACGTTATTATTTGCAGAAATGTCAGATTTTTCCCATTTCCGGCGCTCAACTTCAAGTCTAATTATCTCAAAATCACCAAGACCGAATTCAAAAATATTTGGCAGACTGATTGGGCTGAACGTAAGCTTTCATTTGGTACTAGTCTCATAGGTGTACGCTCTGGGCCCAAGTATGCACCACCTCCTTTGTTTGTTTCCTGCATTTTTGTACTGAATTAGTTTTATTTTCTTGTCGCTCTGCATTCATTGTGTTTGGTGAGAAACAGATTTTTTTCTTATTTTTCTGTTCCGTTTGAGTGTGTTTTGAGTGGTTTCAATAAACTTTCTCTTCTCTTTCTATTATATTGTAACGTGAACCCAACATTTGATACCAATTTCCTAATCGAAAACGTTCAACCAAAAAAAAAAAACACATCTGGGAGCACTAGTGGAAGTGTAGAAATTCTAGGAGAGAAAATGTTTGACAGCCAAAACAGTGGAGAGTTGCAGACCATGTGGAAGTTACTGGAGAGTTCTAGATGGCATGTCATTCGATATAAATAGCCCACCCGAGGCAACCAGAGGGCAGTTTAGTTTATAGAGTGATAAAGTTAAGAGTAAATACAAGTGATAGTCCAAAAGTCGAGTTGAGTTCGAATAAAGTGTATATCGAAAGTAGATACTGAATAAAGTGGTAGAATTAAATTGAAAGGTAGAGTTTTATTTTTGCGAACTAAGCGCACGTTACATTGGTGTCAGTGTACTTGTTGAAAGTGTAAAAAAAAAAAAAAAGTAAAAAGAAAAATAATAATTATATACAGTGAAAATGGGTAAGTTGTTAGAAGAGCTCAACTGCATTGAGCTTAAAAGTGAGTTAGGTTAGCGAAATCTTTCTAGAGCGGGATCGAAAAATGAGCTCGTCCTGCGCTTGCGTAACTATTTGGAACAGCAAGGGGAAGACGTAAACACTTTTGTTTTTGAAACAGAATTGGAAGAAGAGGAAGTAAGTGAAAATGTAGATTTTTCTAGTATGATGAAACTTTTGTTAGAACAGCGAAACGAGCAAAAGAAAGAACAGCAGAATGTTCTCGAACAACTGGAAGCACAACGAAACGAACAAAAGAAGCTGATTGAAGAGCAACGAAACGAGCAAAAGAAGGAACAACAGAATATTCTCGAAAGACTTGAGGCGCAACAGAATGTTTTGGAAGATCAGAAAAACATTCTAGAAGGTAAATTGGGTAACATTGAGAAAAATGTTTGTGCCCTAGACGAACGCGTTGAAGGTGTGGAGAAACAGCTTTCTGTTGTAGAGAATCGTTTCGAAATCGTAGAAACCCGATGTGATAAACAGTTTTCTGTTCTGACCAAGGAATTGGACCAGATCCGGAAAATCAAAATTCGAGAGTCTGCTGGGGAGTTTGTAAAGAAAAAGGAGATGAAACCCCCAACATTTGATGGACAGTCTTCTTGGCTAGTCTACAAGAGACAATTTGAGGCAGCCGCGACAACAAATGGCTGGGATGACGAAGACAAGTACATTGCACTGACTCTTGCTCTTAGAGGACCAGCAGCTGAATTACTTCAAACAGTTCCAGCTGGTAAGAGTGGCGATTTCAGTTCTCTCGTGGCAGCTATAGATAAACGTTTTGTAGATAGCCACTTGAAAGAAGTCTTCCGAGTCCAACTCAATAACAGAGTCCAGAAAAGGGGTGAAAGTCTACAGCAGCTCCAAGCAGACGTCGAAAGACTGGTTCACCTGGCATACCCGGATGCTGGAGAAGAAATCATCAACCAGCTCGCTGTTGAGTCCTTCGTTCGTGCCATTTCCGATATACATCTTCAGAGGTCTGTGCGAACTGCTAGAACACGTACTCTTTCCGAAACTTTAGCATTCGCATTGACAATTGAAGCAACAGAACAAGCTTCTCAGGGAGTACATCGACTTAGAGAAGCCATAGTCGAAGAATGCTCGTGCCAAAGAGCTGAAATACAAAAGAACCAGAGGAGTGGACTAGCAAGATGTTGGAACTGCAACAAGACCGGGCACTTACAGCGTCAATGCCGACTACCACCAAATAAAGCCGGTTGTCAACATTGTGGAAGCAAGAGATCCAACCTAGAGCAAGGTAACAACAACACCAGCGTTGTCTATCAGCCCGTTTCCCATCAGGGAAACGAGTAAGAACCAACTTCGAGGGGCAGAGGCTGGTTTCTTGTATCGATGGCCCCAGAACCACCATCCAGGTCTCTCAGACCAAACGAGACAGCAAAAGTCTGACTGTGGAGACTACTATTAACGGGAACAAACATGTGGCTACCATCGACACCGGTGCCACAGCATCCATAGTACGTCGAGACCTGGTAAAGATGACGTGGCTTCATAACACCAATAGCTACCATCTAAGAACCGCAACGGGAGAAGCAGCAAGAGTATACGGAGAAGTGAGTCTTAAGATCCGACTGGCCGATCTAGTGTTTACTCATCAATTCCTGGTGGCAGATATATGTGACGAGTGCATCATTGGAATCGACTTTATGAAACAGCACGCAGTTATTTTGGATATCGGTAATCAAGTTTTGAAATACCAAAATAAAGAAATTCCAATGACCTATTCGAACGAAAGTACGTCGACACTGAGAACTGTCATCACGGAAGATCTGATTCTGCCTCCTTCTTCTGAAGTGTTCGTTTGGACAAAACTGGAGGGTGAGTTTGGAAGCCTTCGATACCTCATGGTGGAACCAGACCCAGAGTGTTCCTCCCAAAGCGTCATCATTGGGAAAACACTGGTAGCACCGAAAAACAAAATGGTCCCCGTACGATTACTAAACACCAGACCGTACGATGTAAGGTTGAAGAAAGGAGAAGTCGTTGGACGTTGTGAATCGGTTGCAGCAATTACGAAGATCACAGACGAAGCCCCGAGAAAAACTATAACTCCGGAGGAGCTCAAAACCATCAGAGCTAAAAAACTGAATTCATCCAACCTTGATCACCAACAAACAAGGATGGCTGAAAGTCTCCTACAAGAGTACACTGACATCTTCGCATCGCAAAAGGGACAATATGGTAGGACACAGTTGGTGCAGCATCGCATCAACACAGGAGATGCAAGACCGATTCGTCAACCCGCAAGACGTCTTCCACTGGCCAAACAAGGTGAGGTTGAGGAAATGATAACAATAATGAAGAAGGACGGTCTTATCGAAAATTCCAAAAGTCCTTGGGCGTCACCAGTGGTGCTAGTGAAAAAGAAAGACGGAAGCACTCGTTTTTGTGTGGACTACCGAAGGCTGAATGATGTAAGTAAGAAGGACAGCTATCCCCTGCCGAGAATCAGTGATACCCTGGATGCCATGGAGGGAGCGCAGTGGTTCTCGACGCTGGACTTAAAGAGCGGATATTGGCAAGTTGACATCCACCCTGATGATCGGGAAAAGACGGCGTTTTCTACAGGTAATGGGCTCTGGCAGTTTAAAGTTATGCCGTTTGGGCTATGTAACGCTCCGGCAACATTCGAGCGTTTAATGGAGTGCGTTCTTCAAGGACTGACGTGGAAAGCGTGCCTAGTCTACTTGGACGATGTCATTGTTTACGGGAAAACATTTGACCAACATTGCAAGAACCTAAAAGCCGTGTTTCAGAGACTTCGAGAGGCTAACCTTAAACTGAATCCAGAAAAATGTAAAACCGAAGTCAAGTATTTGGGACACATCATCTCTTCCCAAGGAGTGAAGACTGATCCTGAAAAAGTTGACTCTGTCAAAAATTGGCCAACACCACAGGACAAACATCAACTCCGAAGCTTTCTGGGACTTGCCACATATTACCGACGTTTTGTTAAAAACTTTGCTGGAGTTGCAAAGAGTTTGCATCAGCTCACCGAAAAGGAGAAGCAGTTTAAATGGTCAGGTGAGTGTGAGAAATCTTTCCAGGAACTCAAATACCGCCTCTGTAACGCTCCAGTGCTGGCACATCCAACACCTGGCAAAACATTCGTCGACGCAGATGCAAGCAACGTTGGAATCGGGGCGGTACTATCCCAAGTGCATGATGGCGAAGAGAAAGTGGTGGCATATTACAGCAAGGTCCTCTCGAAGCCCGAAAGAAACTACTGCGTGACCAGAAGGGAACTGCTAGCTCTCATCTTGGCAACAAAGCACTTCCATAAGTACATCTATGGACAGAAATTCCTTCTGCGGACAGACCATGGTGTTCTGAACTGGCTGTTGAACTTCAAAAATCCAGAAGGTCAAGTCGCAAGGTGGATAGAAAGATTGCAGACCTATGACTACCAGATCCAACACCGCAGAGGAAAGCTCCACTCAAACGCCGATGCATTATCCCGAAGACCTTGCAAAGTGGATTGCAAGCATTGTAGGCGGCAAGAAGACAAAGAAAATATTACCGCTCAGCGACTAAGAGCTGACCCAATATGCAGATGGAGCAATGAGGAAGTGAGGACTGCTCAACAGGAGGACCCAAATATCGAACCCATTCTCGCATGGAAAGAAAATGAGGAGAAACCTGAATGGGGTGACATTTCCGACAGGAGTCCAGTTCTCAAAGCCTATTGGGCACAGTGGGACTCACTATATGTGCAAGAAGGTGTCCTCAGGCGAAAATGGGAGTCCGCTGATGGTAAATCATATGTGATGCAGCTGATCGTACCGCAATCGAAAGTCAGTGAAGTTCTTCGGGAGATGCATGACGGACCTTCTGGAGGTCACCTGGGAGTTAATAAAACACTGGAGAAGGTGCGACATCGGTTCTACTGGCTGCATGCTAGAGATGACGTGGAGAAGTGGTGCCGAACATGTGACAAGTGTGCTGCAACCAAAGGACCTGGTAGGAAGATTCAAGGTAAGATGCATCAGTACAACGTTGGATCGCCTTTTGAGAGGATTGCAGTAGATGTGGCTGGGCCTTTTCCAGAGACCAACGCTGGAAACAAGTACATTCTGGTTGTAATGGACTATTTTAGCAAGTGGCCTGAGGCGTATGCCATCCCAAATCAAGAGGCCAAAACGGTGGTCGACCAGATTGTGTTTAACTGGGTGAGTAGGTTTGGCGTGCCTATGGAACTCCATTCCGACCAAGGGAGGAACTTTGAGTCAAACATCTTCCAAGGAGTGTGCGGACTACTTGGCATTAAGAAAACGAGAACCACACCGCTTCATCCACAATCTGATGGGATGGTTGAAAGATTCAACCGGACCTTGAAAGAACACCTCACGAAGGTCGTAGGCGACTACCAAAGAGACTGGAATAGGCACGTACCGCTATTCCTGATGGCCTATAGAAGTGCAGTACATAGCTCGACAGGACAAACACCATCTGACATCCTGTTCGGGAAAACCATGCGGCTGCCCAGCGAACTTAAATTTGGATGCCCCACAGAGGAGCCACAAGACACAAACGAGTATGTGGACGACCTCAAGAAGAGGTTCGCTGACATCCATAAAAGAACAAGGGAACGGATGAAAACCTACAGCGACCGGATGAAGACACGGTACGACACAAAAGCGACAACGTCAGGATTCCAAGCAGGAGATCGTTTGTGGCTCTATAATCCGCATCGTCAAAAGGGATTGTCACCGAAACTTCAGCAAAACTGGGAAGGTCCTTATACTGTTGTCACGAGGATTAACGACGTGGTTTACCGCATCCAAAGAGGACTAAGAGACAAGTTAAAAGTAGTTCATTGTGACAGGCTGCATCGATATAGTGGGGAGTCTGCAGATGGAATTATTCGGGACGAACAATCTTAAGGAGGGGGCAGTGTAACGTGAACCCAACATTTGATACCAATTTCCTAATCGAAAACGTTCAACCAAAAAAAAAAAAACACATCTGGGAGCACTAGTGGAAGTGTAGAAATTCTAGGAGAGAAAATGTTTGACAGCCAAAACAGTGGAGAGTTGCAGACCATGTGGAAGTTACTGGAGAGTTCTAGATGGCATGTCATTCGATATAAATAGCCCGCCCGGCAACCAGAGGGCAGTTTAGTTTATAGAGTGATAAAGTTAAGAGTAAATACAAGTGATAGTCCAAAAGTCGAGTTGAGTTCGAATAAAGTGTGTATCGAAAGTAGATACTGAATAAAGTGGTAGAATTAAATTGAAAGGTAGAGTTTTATTTTTGCGAACTAAGCGCACGTTACAATATTGTAAATCTTAACTATCATCTTTGTCTAAATTCCAATTAAATTTTGTATATCAAAAGTAAAAACTTTCTCTAAATTATCTGCTTGGTGGTGCGATCGTCTAGCAGACCAGTATTTTTAGTACAATTCAACTCCCGGGACACAAATTCAAATCCCATTGGGGTCACTTTTTTTTTTAAATAATTATTATTTTGATTTCACCTTATTTTATTGCACTTGCAAATTAATTTAATTTTTAATTACATTTTTAACATGGCTTGTGCAGCGGGTAAATGCATCGAAAACGCCAGTGCTCCTCTCTTTGAATGCTATGGGCCTTGCGGGAATGTCTTCCATTCCAAGTGTATTGGCTCAAGCAATGCATTTTTGGACAAAATAAGTGCGTCAAAGATTGCTTGTTGGTATTGCTCAGAATGCAAAAAGATATCCCTGTACCTACTGGCTATTAAAATGTCCAATTTAAAACTAGACATTTTGAAGCTGTCGAAAGGCTTTGAGGACTTCTTAAGGTTTTCAATGACAGTGTTTCTAACCTTGCTTCATTTTCATCTCCTTATAGTTCCGTTGATACTTCAACTTCAACTGATGAATTGGGGCCTTGGCACGAGTACGATAACTTTGGCGATAAAAAATAATAACAGGATTTAGTGGAGGGGTTCAATACAAGCATTTTTTGGTATGGGAGGGGGGGTCTATCTCCCCCCGTTTAGGCGGTAGGGGCAATTTTATAAAAATTGACTTAAAATCTAAAAAAAAATATTGTAGAACAACGGGAAAACTTACAGACACAATTTATACTTTTTATGAAAGCCAGAAATTTGCACTTAATAATTAATTTTAAATGAAGTGGTTTCAATTTATAGTTTTTGAAATAACTGACTTCAAAGTCAAAATTTAGGAAAAAAAATTTGAAAAAATCACTTTGAGTATTATGTTTCTCGTGATTACAAATGCCAATAAAAAAAAAATTGATGCAGTTAGTTGTTTTAATAAATTTTTTATCAAACGCTGCAAACTACTTTTTTCTATGTCTAATAGTTTTTGAGATAATTGAAAAATAGTAAAACTATTGAAGTATGCAATATTTTCAAAAAACTATGGAAATACGTACGAATTTACAATAATGTTAGGAAATAGACTAGTGAAAGTATAAAAATTCATCAGACAGATGCTTATATGCAATTAATTTCCGTATGCAACAACTTTCCGCATGGCCCGCTTCGCGGGGGCTCCTAATTTATTTTTTTTTTTTTTTCTAAATATGTAAATAGCAATTGTTTTTCTAACTGCAATCTGCAAGTTATTTGATCGAATTGAAAAAAGTATAAAAGTATAAAAATTCATCAGACAGGTGCTTATGTGCAATTAATTTCCGTATGCAACAACTTTCCGCATGGCCCGCTTCGCGGGGGCTCATTATTTTAACCCTTTTTCCGCAGGGTTAAGCTGCTCATGCTTAATATGAAAATAGCAATGGTTTATCTAACTGCAAGTTATTTGATCGCACCTGTGTGATGAATTTTTATACTTTCACTAGTCTATTTCCTAACATTGTTGTAAATTCGTACGTATTTCCATAAATTTTTTGAAAATTGCTTACTTCATTAGTTTTACTATTTTTCAATTATCTCAAAAACTATAAGACATAGAAAAAAGCAGTTTACAGCGTTTGATAACAAATTTATTAAAGCAACTAACTACATCAAATTTTTTTTTATTGACATTTGTAATCACGAGAAACATAATACTCAAAGTGATTTTTTCAAATTTTTTTTCCTAAATTTTGACTTTGAAGTCAGTTATTTCAAAAACTATAAATTGAAACCACTTCATTTAAAATTAATTATTAAGTGCAAATTTCTGGCTTTCATAAAAAGTATAAATTGTGTCTGCAAGTTTTCCCGTTGTTCTACAATATTTTTTTCTAGATTTTAAGTCAATTTTTATAAAATTGCCCCTACCGCCTAAACGGGGGGAGATAGACCCCCCCTCCCATAGCAAAAAATGCTTGTATTGAACCCCTCCACTAAATCTCGTTATTATTTTTTGTCGCCAAAGTTATCGTACTCTCCCCGGGGCCTTCAATCATTGAGAAACCCCAATTGTTAGTAGACCTTCAATCGCAACCGACTTCCTTAGCTACCAGCTCGGCCATAGCATTATCCAAAAACTCAAAAAAAAAAAAAAAAAAAATCGCGATGGTGCAGTAGCTAATCAAGTTTCTAGGTCTCCTCCAAAGCGCAAAACACTGAGGAGCAATACGAACAAAGATCAACTGAACAGTTTACTCGTTCTTCCTAAGTCCAATGCGTCAGTGAGTAAAAATCCCATCTCTAATAGTAACCTGGATGCAATAGAATCCACTACATCAATGATAGAAAACTCGCTTTCTATGGACACGCAGGATGTAATTGAACCTGTTTCTCTGGGAATAAATGTCCTTATGGAAGCAGTTCCCAAACCTAGATCCCTTTTTGTCTCACGACTTAGACCAGAAATCACGTCAGATGATGTTTTGCGTCATTTGGTTGACAAAAAGAGTATCCCCTCTGTTACGTCAATTAAATGTAATAAAATCAGTAAAAACAATAGCTTTGTTTCTTCATTTAAGTTAGTTGTTCCTCCTTCCCTCTCTAATTCTATACTGAATAGTGATTCTTGGCCTGATGGTACACTCATTAAAGAGTTTACATTACGCAAGAAAAAAGCAGTTAGAACTGAACGGATACCTGAACCAAAAAACTAAATAGAATTACCCTCTTCTACCAAAATGTAAGAGGGCTTCGTACTAAAATTACGGATCTTTACCTTAACTCTCAAGTCTTTTCGCATGAAATATTTGTCTTAACTGAAACCTTGCTCAATCCAAGTCATTTGGACACTGAGCTCTTTAGTCAGGACTTTTCAGTTTATCGTAAAGACCGTCATTACGATAAGCCAGAAGATGTGGGAGGTGTTGCATTGATTTCTGTAAGAAATATTTATATGTCGTCTCAAATCACTTTTCCTTTTTCCTTTACAATTGATGTATTATGTGTCAAAGTATCCGTACAGTTAAACAGTATATATGTCGTAAACGTCTATATTCCTCCAAAGAGTCCTGTCTCAGCTTATACTGAGCTCTCTTTAGTTTTAGATTATGTTATGGAATTGTGTTGTATGAAAAGCTATATTTTATTATTGGGCGATTTTAATTTGCCAGAAGTGAATTCGGTCCCTTCTAAAGACGGATCCTTTATGGTTGCATCTTTGACTTCGTCTCAGCAAGAGCTTCGTTTACTTGACAATATCATTTCCTCTGACTTACAGCAAATAAGCTGTATTAGAAACTTTATGAATCGCATGCTCGATTTAGTTTTTTCATCTGACGCAGTTAGTACTGTTGTTCTTAAATCTAAGTATGGCATTAACTTAGATAATCTTCATCCACCTTTAGATATTTTTCTGGATTTGAGCTCTGATTTATAGGGTTCAAAGTAACTCATTTGACTGTTCATATACTTTTGACTTTCGGAGAGCGAATTTCGATTTGCTTTCCGAAGAACTCATCAGAGCCGGTATACGTAATGTATCAGCTTCTGACAATATCGACGTTGCAGTCAAATGCATTTACTTGATTTTGGAAAATTGTATGAACAAAATTATTCATCGAAAAATCCTTAAAAATTCCTGCTTTAATCAGCCTTGGTATACCAAAGAACTAAAGATTCTGATGCGGAACAAAAGGAACCAAGCCTGGAAAGCCTACATTAAGACTCATTCTACATCTGACCACAATGTTTATATTAGTTTTTTTTGAAAACTTTAACACGCTCTCTAAAACTCTTTACTCCAACTACCTGAGACAGATGTCTTTCTCTTTAAGGGATGACCCGAAATATTTTTGGCGATTTGTGAATTCAAAGAAAAAATCTGATGGGTACCCAGCTAACTTTATTTCTGGTGATACTCCTCTAAAGAATACTAACGATATTTGTAATGCCTTCGCTTATCATTTTTGAAGCTCTTTCTGTGATACCCCCGTAGTAATCGAAGAACACTACTTTACGTATTTACGTTACTGCTCTCAAGTAAGCTTTAATAATATCCCTATTCATAGTGACAAAATTTTAAAATATTTATCACTTCTGCAAGATGACTTTTCGTCCGGTCCGGATGGAATCCCGCCAATTCTTTTAAAGAAATGCCGTTCCATAATAATGTTCCCACTTCAATATCTTTTTCAGCTTTCAATCAAAACAGGTGTTTTCCCTAGTCTTTGGAAAGTCCTTTATCACTCCGGTTTTTAAAAAGGGTGATAAGATAGAAATAAAAAACTACAGGCCTATATCCAAACTATCATGCATCCCCAAACTCTTTGAGCAAGTTGTTTGTGACAGCCTCTCATTCTTTACACAAAATATTATTTGCAGGCAGCAGCATGGCCTTATGCAGAAAAGATCAACGGTAACAAACCTTCTTTCTTTTCTTCACAAATGTTCCAATGCGCTTGAAAATGGGTATGAGCTCGACTGTATTTACACTGATTTTTCCAAAGCATTCGATCAACTCTCTCATGATGTTATATTATATAAGCTCAAGGCTTTCGGATTTCCTACAATATTTATTGTATGGATATGCTCTTATCTCGAAATTAGAACGTACCAAGTAAAATTTCGTAACAGATTTTCGAATCCCTTCAATGCTCTGTCGGGTGTACCACATCAAGGCATCACCTTGGGCCTTTGCTTTTCATTGTTGCCATTAATGACGTTGTCTCGTGCATTTCGTATAGTGAAATTCTAATTTTCGCAGATGATATGAAAATTTTTAAACCCATTCAAAATACTTCTGATCGCGCACTCCTTCAAAAAGATATCGATAACTTTGGAACATGGTGTAAAAAGAATGGTCTTAGTCTCAACCCCTCGAAGTGCCAAACTATGACTTTCTCGAAAAAACGTGAGCCTAGTAGAGCTATGTATTTAATGTCTGGTCATTCATTGTGTAATGTCTCAAGTTTTCGTAAAATACAAAATACAAAATAAACTCAATTGTTAGGAAAGATTCTATGCTGGGTTTCATAAAGAGGTGGTCAAAAGAATTTGATCCTTATGTAACACTATCCTTGTATAACTGCTACGTTCGCCCTCATCTCGAGTACGCCTTACAAGTTTGGTCTCCCCTATATGAAATTCATAAACATCGTATTGAGGCAGTACAACACAAATTTATACGTTTTGCTTTGAAGGGTCTTCCTTGGGAAGATCCATTCAATCTACCTCCTTATGAACATCGAATTCAACTTTTGCAATTGCAAACCCTTTGTCAAAGACGTATCAACAATGACCTAATATTTTTCCATCAGCTTATGACTGGCTTTATTGATGCTCCCTACTTGCTCTCGTCCATAAGTTTTAACTACCGCGGAGGATCTCACCACTTGCGTAATTTAGAGTTGATTCATATCCACCATCATAGAACCAACTACGGCATGCATGAGCCGCTATCGCGCATGAGTAGGCTATACAATTCTAATTCCCTACTTATAGATTTCAATGTTAATAAAAATTGTCTGAAACAAAAATTTAAAACCAGTGCTCCACATGCATGATTTTTGTTCAATGTTTCGTAGTTTATATGTCCATGAAAGTATTTGTAGCTTATGTTTTATTAAATTTCTAGTAGTTTATTTCATTATTATTGTAATTCATGTTAGGTGTTCCATATTGAATGTCACTATTAGTATTTTTTTTATATATATATACATTATATATTTTCTATACGTTCTCTTTGTGCTGGTGTTGGTGTTAACTAATCTCTAACACTTGCATTTATGATGAAGAGCGTAGATAAGTACGTACAAATGAGTTTGCTCTAAACTCTGTGCGACTTAATCTCTGAGATAAAAAAAAAAAAAAAGATCTCGCAGAAGCTGCAACGTACCTCTTAACTGTCGTTAGCGGTCTATCTTGAATCAACTGTTTCCAATTAATCAGGTTAGTTTTTTTTTTTTTTTTTTTTTTTTTTTTTTTTTTTTTTTTTTTTTTTTTTTTTTTTTTTTTTTCAATTTAACCAGGTGCGTATTATTGTGACTGAAAGACGATGTATATTTCCTGGCTGTCTAGGATCTGAAAGGCTTAGAGTTCCAGAACTTATTCGCGAAAGATTATTGATGGACCATAAATTGTTTGTGCCGGGAAGTAGACGGTTATGCAGTTCCCATCTTTCACTTCGCAACTGGACGTCATTGGTTGATATGGACAGCAATGTTTCTGACTTCACTGGAGCGCAGATGGATGAAATGTTGTCGCTTTTAAGTAATACTTCTATGAGGGCAATTGATTTTAGTGATATTAGTACTATCAATCCTCATTTATGTTATTATTGGCTTGGTATTACCCCTACAGAGTTTGCGGAACTGTCGAGCTATGTTCCAGCATTACGTACCATAGAGCTTTTTACCTATTTGGCAAAATTAAGGTCTGGCGATAGTGATCGTAGACTTTCCTGTCTCTTAAACATGGATCACACGACTGTAGGACTGTAGGCAATACTTTGGAATGAGGACTGTTGGTTTTTGCGCTCATGTCATGAGTATTTTATGGTATTTGGGTTACGCAAGACACCAGGAAGCAATGAATATAGCACCAGCTTTGTTTTTGGATGGTATTTTGATAGATCTAAACGAAGATTAGTCATTTTTTTTCTCATTTGCAGCATTAAAATGTACCAATTTTGTTTTTATGTTTAGTAAAAAACAAAGTAGGAACGGCGAAAAATTAAATGAAAAAATGGGCACGACTGGGTCGCACGAACTTGCGATTGTGTTCTAAATACGATATCAAAATGTAAAGGCCGAGTCAAAAGGTTTGGTATTATCTAGATCTTCATAATGTATTTTGTGGTACAGGGTTGCCAATTACACATTAATTATGAAAATTGAATTAAATCACGCAAAATAATAAAAAAATTAAATTAAATATTCCAAAGGTTTCAAGCCAAAATCTAAAGACGCCATTCTTTTTCAATCGCTAATACAAATAAATGATGAAAATTTAATCAAAATCGTTGGACCAGTTTTTCCAAAAACGGTTTTTTATTTTTCACTTTTTTTTAAAACTGTTTTTTAAAAGTCGAGTATGCAAAGATTTAGATCTTGATAGAAGTTATTTTGACAAAAAATTTAAAAAAAATCAAAGTTACACTTTTGAAGTTATTTCTAAAAATCAAAATTTTTGAAAAAAACTTATAAAAATTTCCAAAACTAAATTTTTTTAAATATTGATATAGGCTGCTCCACAGACCCTAACTGCAAATTTTGAAGAAAATCGGTCTATTAGTTCAGGCTCCATATACAGACAGACAGAAAGACAGACAGTCGGTCAGACAGACAGACACACAGACACACAAAAAGACAGACAGAATTGCAGGACCCACTTTTTTCGTATTCTCTATCATCGTAATGTCCTAATCAATTGTTATCTCAAAATTTTTTTTCTGCACGATTGCAAGACTTGCCTTATCTTATACAGTAGACGCTCGATATAGTGAATCTCGCAAGAGTGAACTATCCAGTATAGTGAACAACCAACATTTTACATGCACTACTCTAAATAGTGAACAATAAAGATCTCGAAATAGTGAACACATACTTTTTCTCAGGTTTGAACAAGAATATTGCAGCTGCATTGCGTCTACAGTATGTCGACTGCATTTGAACAAATTCTACCGTACATTCATGTACATCCAATACCGTCTTTACCATAAGGGCACACGGGGCCCGTGCCCAGGGCCCCCATCCTCTGGGGGGCCCCGAAGGCCGACAAATTTTTTCATAAATTTATTCTGAAAACATTTTTGTCGGGCTCATCACCCTTTTCCTATAAAAGATTGTCGTGTGCAGAGCTACGACAATGCATCAAATATGTCTGGAAAGTACTGTGGTGTTCAGTCAAGAATAAAAGAAGTTTGCGAATTTGCAATTTACGTTCCATGTGCGGCACATTCGCTAAATTTAGTGGGTGTTCAGGCTGCTGAGTGTGTTACGGAAGCAGTAGCATTCTTTCAATTTGTACAAAAATTGTTCAATTTTTTTTTGCAGTTTTGACCAAACGTTGGAAAATTTAGGTGCAAATAAGCTCCTGAAGTCTCTTTCGGAAACTAGATAGTCTGCACGTGCCAATGCAATTAATGCATTGCAAAACAGTTATTTCGATATATCTGAAGCATTGTCTGCAATCACAAGTGACACCAATCAACCAGGAGACACAAGAAACAAAGCCCAAAGCCAAGCCAAAAAAATGGGAAAATTTGAGACTGCTCTCCTAACGGTTATATGGAATGATCTTTTGGAAATAATGAATAAAACAAATCTGAGTTTACAGAGAATAGCGTTATGACCATGGACGTTGTAAAAAAAACTTTACGAATGTCTGATTAGTTATATCAATAGGGCACGCAATAATTTTGATCAGTACGAAATGGCTGCTAAAAACAAAACTCCAGATGCTTCGGTTTCCTTTGTGCGATTTATGTATATAAATTGAGTTTTATTTCTGTGCTCTCTTTACACACAATCATACAACTAACTCACCCACTTGCCGCCACCCACACCTTAAAGCATCCGTAATTATAACCACGCACTCATACCCATGTCGTCAAATCCACCTAAACGACTTCGCTCAAGAAACCCCACAGCATCGCCCAAAAGCTCCTTATCTTCCCCTCGAACACCATCAACTAAAAACTCACCGTCAACAAACATGGATAAAACCTGGATGGATGATAAGCTTCGTGAGCAAAGTAAGTTTATCGTGTCTCTATTATCGCAAAAATTAGAGGATTCAGAAAAAAGAATCACAGAAGAACTTGGACGAGAAATAAAAGATATCAAAAACAGTATTAGTGTCTTAAGTGATAAAGTTTTACAATTGGAATCGTCGAACTCCGAGTTCAAATCAAATTTTGTTTCACTCAACACCGAAATAGACAATAAAAAAAAGTCACTCGCCAATGTAACCTCTGAATGCAATAACACTAAAGCTTCCTTATCCGATAAATCCGATCAAATCGCTAGTGCAATAAACAGCTTTGATTATACCGTCGATGAAATAAACAAACTTAAAAACACAATAAATTCATACGAAAATCGAATCATCGCGAAAGATGCCTTTTTATTCGGTATCCCGTGCATGCCTAACGAAAATCTTAGGTCAATTTTTAATCTTATATGCAGCACAATAAATATAAAGCCACCAACTTTAAACAATATTTTCCGCACACGCTCGGCACCGAATAAACCACACTCTGCTATAATGATTAAATTCAATTCTGCGTACGATAAAAATTATGTTCTTACTTCCATCGCGACATTCCGGAAAAAAACTAATAAACAGCTCTGTCTAAATGACATCAATTTTACATTAGATAAAAAATTCACCTCCGCGGCGGCCTCTTCAATCTACATTCGAGAGAGCTTAACCCAGCATAACAAATGCATCATGCAACGTGCACTTGCTCTAAAAAAAAGTAAACATCTGTCATCTGTGTTTACTTCGCGTGGGATTGTTTATGTCAAACGTTCATCTGACGACACAGCTGTGCCAATTGACTGCATAGAGGGACTGGAAGACGTTGCCAGATCAGCAGTTTCATATGAATAGTACAACTATCATCATCATAAATTACATATATTACACAATTTAAAATATTTTTGTTTTTTGCTTTTTCTTTTCCAATATAATACTTTAATTTTGAATTCCTTTCTTTGTATTAAAATTTATTCAATTCCAAAGCTGTAAGCTTGAATAATTACTACATATTTGAAATTTTTTTTACTTTTTAACTTTTTCTACAGGTTAATTTTTCTAATTTTTGTTGTGGTGCCGGTTATGAACTCAATGGGAAACTTGCGTTCGATGGTACGAGTTCTGAGCAAACAGAAATGTGGTCTCAGAATTTGTCACATCAATGCACAGAGTTTGCTGCCGAAAATTGACGAGTTTCGTGATATCTTTGTCAAATCGGATGTAGATATTGTTTGCGTCACTGAAACATGGTTCAGGGACGAATTTAATGATGAGATGTGTGGCTTGGAGGGTTACCGCGTATTTCGATTAAATAGAAAGGATCGTATTGGGGGTGGTGTGGCAATTTATACCAAAACGGCTATTAAATGTAAATTTAAAGTATCATCTGCTGCAGGTAGCAATATAGAATATGTTTTCGTTGATATAGTGGGAAATGATGGAAACCTTCTTCTAGGGGCCATATATAGACCAAATCGAAACATTGACTTTTCCCCCCGGTATTCACTTTTGGAAGAAATTTCACTGGGCTCTCCAAATATTGTTCTATGTGGAGACTTTAATTGCAACATTTTAAATCAAAATATTTTGTCCTGAAAACATGCGAACGTTTAATTTAATACCAGTAAACACCATTACCCCAACTCATTACTTTGGTGGAGAAGCCTCACTTTTAGATTTATTTTTAGTTAGCAACATCGACGATGTAGCCTTGTACGATCAACTTTCTGCGCCCGTTTTCTCAAAGCATGATCTAATTTTTTTAACGCTTAACTTTAGCTTTGACTATTCTGTTAAAAAAATCCATTTTCGTGATTTTAAAAACGTAAATTGTCAACTATTACCAGAGCACACCAGAGCCGTTAGTTGGGATCGCATTTTTTATATGCCATCTTCCAATGAACAGATGCAGTTTTTAACGGAAAATATAAAACAACTTTATGATACGCACGTACCATTAAAAACAAAAATCCTAAAATCAAATGATAAACCATGGTTTACGAGTAACATACGTCTCTTAATGCAACAACGGGATGATGCATATAATAATTGGAAGCGATATCGGTTGATTGAGATGCGACGGTCGTACTGCTTGCTTCGTAACAGAGTTGTCGCTGAAATACGTTTAGTAAAATCACAAACTTTCTCTAATCGGCTCAGTAGCTCCTTGGGTGGGCGTCAACTATGGAAGAACTTACGTGACATCGGTATTGGTAAATCAAGAAATGTGGTAGTTGAGGATGTAGATGTCAATTCCCTCAATAAAACATTTGCTTCACCACCATCGACAATGGGGCCCTTGACAAGTGCACCTGCAATCGCATCGTTCACTGATCAGTCAGGTAACTATGGTTTTGGTTTTTGCTGCGTTGATAGTGCTGATGTTGTTGAATGCTTGCTTTCTGTTAAGTCTAATGCCGTTGGACTAGACTCTATTCATCCTAAGTTTTTGCATATGATCATACCCATAGTATTGCCTTTTCTTACGTACGCATTTAATACAATTTTGATGTCAGGAGTGTATCCTGACTTGTGGAAGGTAGCCAAGATCATTCCACTCCCTAAAAACGCTAAGGGTACTGAATTTAGGCCTATTTCTGTGCTTCCCTTTTTATCGAAAGTCTTCGAGAAAATTTTGCAGAAACAAATCAATGTTTACCTTACAGCGAACTCAATGCTTTCACCTAAACAATCTGGCTTTCGTAAAAAACACAGCTGTATCACTGCACTTTTGAACGTCACTGAAGACATAAGGCAAGCGTTGGATAAGGATGAGGTAACGTTTTTGGTACTGCTTGATTTCTCAAAAGCCTTCGACACAGTTAATCATGTGAATCTATGTAATAAGCTTCGCCAGAATTTAAATTTTTCACCATGTGCTACGAAGCTCATATATTCTTATTTGACAAATAGAATACAAGCAGTTCAAGTTGGAGACAGTTTGTCTAATTTTTTACCGATTAATACCGGTGTCCCTCAGGGATCCATTTTGGGTCCGCTATTGTTCTCAATTTATGTAAATGAACTGCCATCTTTGGTTGATAACTGTTCTTGTCATATGTATGCTGATGATGTCCAGCTGTATTTTAGCTGTCCCCTTGGACTCATTGAGAATGGAGCTTTCAATGTTAACGAAGACCTTGAAAAAATTGAAAATTGGTCCCTTTTAAACGGTCTTGTTTTAAATCCAAAAAAATCAAAATGTGTTGTTATTTCTAGAAAAAGTCTAGATATTGATTATTTTCCACGAATTGTGTTGAGCAAAGCTCCAATTGAATATGTGGAAACAGCCAAAAATCTCGGTGTAACTTTTAACCGCTTCTTAACGTGGGACAATCACATTAATGCGCTCGTAGGCAAAGTATATGGTGCACTACGTGCATTGTGGGCAACCCAGTACTTCACGCCGGTAAAAACACGTATACTTCTTGCCAAAACTTGTATTATACCGATTTTGACATATGGGTGCGAAATATACTGCAACTGCAACTACGCAAGCAAACGTAAACTTAATGTTGCCTTTAATAGCATTGTTCGTTATGTAGGTATTTGGCTTACGTAGATACGATCGTGTTTATAATTTTGCTTCTATACTGCTAGACATGCCGTTTGTAAACTATCTTGAACTTCGTAGTCTGATCTTGCTCTCTGACATATTGCTTACACATCAACCACAATACTGTTTCGACAAAATCCGTTTTGCAACCTCTCACAGATCTCGTCAACTAATTCACCCTCGATATGCGTCTCTTACATCGGAGCGTCAATTTTTTGTAAATTCAGTCCGTCTCTGGAATGGTCTACCACGTAGTATTAAAGAAATTCAACACCCAACAAGAATTAAAAATGTTTTAAAAACCCATTTTTCAGTAGCCAGTTGAATGAAATTCTATAAATTGTATTAAATAATTTTTTTGTTTTCCTTTTTAATATCATATTATTAGAATTATATTGCCTTAAATTTTTCTTTTCCTTTTTTTTACTAATTTAACTTATTGCCAGCTCAACTATGTAAAATTTAGCTTTTAACTATTTAATAAGATATTGTATCTTACAGTTATTTAGCATTCACGAAATAAATTAAATTAAAATTAAATTAATGACTACAAAGATACATTTGAACGAAAAAAAATCGCAGTACACGTATCACTTTTTTTGAAGGAACATCGGAGACTGCACAGTTGAAAAGCAAGGAAAAGTTTCGTGTAGATACTTTCATTGCCATAATTGACACATTAAATATACATTTAAAAAAACGTTCGGCAGAATACGAAGAAATTGATAATGGATTCAGTTTTCTTTGTCAGTTAACAACGATCGAATCTAACGTATTAACAAAAAAGTGCAAAGAATTTGCAGAAATCATGAAGATATTAATGCGTACGAGTTCAGAACAGAATGTTTTCATTTAAGCCAATATTTAGAAAACATATCAAAGCAATTAGTGGATTTAAATATCTCAACTTTACATAACCTAATAAAGACAGATAAATTGGAAGAAACTTTTCCAAACGTTGAAACTGCTACCAGAATCTTCCTCTGCCTAATGGTTACTAATTGTACTGGAGAGCGGTCATTTTCAAGGCTTAAAAGGATAAAAAATGAATTGCGAACCACAATGTCACAAGAGCGGCTGAGTAATTTATCAATAATGTGTATAGAAAATGATATCCTCCAAAAAATTGAATTTGACGATATAATAGAAGATTTTGCTCAACAAAAATCCAAAAAAAAAAATAGATCGTAATGGTAACCAAAAACACCAGCAGCATACCAATATAATTAATCACATATTATTTATCAAACTGTATATTACCTATAATAAATGACCATAGGAGAAAAATGTTAGTATATTAGCTTTCTTTATTGTGTAAAAGGGCCCTAAATTCTTGTGTGCCCAAGGGCCCCAGTATAAGACGGCCTTGTGTACATCTTACACTGAATCACAAAGGAAAGTAGTCACTTGACTCAGTAGAACACAAGTTCTTGCTTTCCAAAAAATTGATTGTTATAGTGAAAAAAGACGCTAATTTGTACATGCTATATTTATGTACATTAATGTAAATTTTTCGCTTTTTATGAGTTAAAATGTTTTTGTTTTATATTATTTTACATGAGTACTAGCGACTCGCCCCGGCTTCGCTGGGTACAGTGTTGATACTAAATACACTACAGAAAAACTGTGAACTAACAACACAGCGGTCCGCTATGGCTTCGCACGGGTATAAAGTAACAAAAAAGCAAACGCTACGTCCCGCAATTTTTAAGTCTGTAATATCTTCGAAAATATTCATTTAAATCACATACTGTAATGTATTAAATTGGATAAGGAATGATTTTGTATCGTTTAAAATAGCTTGGTAAATAACACATATTTATTTTGTAATATGTAAAAGATAAAAATGGTTACTGTGGGTTATCCTTAGAAGATAAGCACATGCTGCCGTGAACTTTTTATTCATCTTTTTAAGATATACAATTCTGTAGTACATACATTTGTTCAATCTCGTAAGGTTTAGCCAGCGTTTGCAATGCAAGCGCAGAAAAATATGTTGTTACGACATCGCATTACAAATTTTAAAATTTCTCGGCTTTTCTCTGCTATAAAATGTATGTTTTATACATATAAACCTTCTTCTTGAATCACTCTATTCATTGAAAAAACAAAACGCGTCAAAATCCGTTGCGTAGTTCTAAAAATTTAAGAATGCATAGGGACATAGGGACAAAAAAAACGACTTTGTTTTATACTTTGTATATAGTGATGATGTATTAAGAATTGTTTTTTGTTTTTAGCAGTCAACTTGATTAAAGTGTTTGTTTATAGATTAAATAAATATAATTATCTTCGCACTGAACAAAATGTGCAATTTGATCAAATTTAGCTTTGGAAAGCGTTTTTAGCTTCCCGCTCGAAATAGGGAACAATCTCCAAATAGTGAAAATGGCTGGTTTTTATTACTTCACTATATCGAGCGTCTACTGTAGTACCTATAATCGCAAGTGAAATGCATTTGCTGTGGAACATATTTTTTGTTTAATTTTTTTTAGGAATTGTGTATAATGTACGTGATATGCTTTATGTATGATAGCGTAATTATATATCAAATTAAAGCTTACCAATTAAGGATTAAAGTGGTGCAAAAAAAATTATAGATTATAGGTCATCACTGATTTTTTCGAGATATTGGCTGGCAAACGTCAACGAAAATGTTTCTTTTCAAACAACTTTTAGGTCTGTTTTTTCGAAATATAAGGCATTTTGAAAACTGTATTTTGAATTTGAAAACTGTATTTTGAATTAAATGAAAGATATTTTTATGATCTTTCATATGATACCAAAATCATTGTCCTACGTGCTATGGTTTTCGAGATATACGTTATTATTTGCAGAAATGTCAGATTTTTCCCATTTCCGGCGCTCAACTTCAAGTCTAATTATCTCAAAATCACCAAGACCGAATTCAAAAATATTTGGCAGGCTGATTGGGCTGAACGTAAGCTCTCATTTGTTACTAGTCTCATAAGTGTACGCCCTGGGCCCAAGTATGCACCGCCTCCTTTAATTAAAAAGTGGTTAGATAAATAGAACTGCTGGTTGAAACGAAGTATAAAACTCTACTTTTTGATAAAAGAATAAAAATCTGAGTAAGTTGTTGAAACTATACCACAAACAATAATAATAAAGTCGTAACGTTAAAGTTAACCTAACTAATGAACACGCAGAAACGAAGAATATTTGAAACCTACCTAGAATATACAGCCCTATTATCGTAACAGATCGGAGAAAGATACGATCGTAGAGAAGTTCCGATCGTAACATTTGCTTTGTTTATGTTATCTGTTTCGTAAAGGAAATACTGATGCGTAACGACGCATTAAAACATATGTGAAATAAATTCATAGTGAGTCTGTGAATCATGGATAGCGCAGCATTATTTTTGGAAGCTCATCGATATGAGAGAAGAACGTCAAGTAAACAAAAAAGAGCAACACTTAGAAATTCCTCAGATATTTTCCAACTTTCAGATACAGCGTAAGTTCACATAGCAAAGCTTAGAATTTTAATTAATTTGTTTTGCAAAAATTATCTTTAGCTTCAAAAAGAATTATCGCTTGAACCAATCTGCATTTAATTACGTTTTAAATATGATTCAAAACCGAGTACCAGCACCTTCTCGATGCGATGCTTTGTCCGCTAAAGACAAACTTGCAGCTTGTTTAAGGTTCTTTGGGGAAGGAAGTTATCAGCATGGGGTTGGCAAGGATTATGATTCACCTCTAGCACAGTCCACTTTTTCTATCGTTCTACAAGAAATTTTGAATGTTCTGGAGGAAGACTTGTGCCCAAACTGGATAACCTTGAAAATGTCAACACAGCAAGTCGAAGAGTCAAAGACTCACTTTCAAACTAAAACAGGATTTCCCGGCGTAGTATTTTGTGTTGACGGAACATGTCAAAATTGTAAAACCAAGAGACGATGAACACTTACTTTTCAATAGAAAAGGATACTATTCTCTTAACTGTAAGTTAAAAGAAAGTGATATTAGTTTACAAATGAATGACAAATATACCCATTTAGATGTGTGACTACAAAATGTGGATCAGAGCCGTTAATAGCAATTACCAAGGAGCAACCCACGACTCACACGTATGGAACATCAGTCCTCAACGAAGTCATTTTGAGCAAAGGTTCCAAAACGGTGTTAGAGGGGAATACATCTTGGGTGAGTATAACACAATACTCAAAAATAGATATTTATTTATGATTTTAAAGGAGATGCTGGATATCCGTTGGAACCATGGTTAATGACACCATACAGAACACCAATTCAAGATAGTCCTCAAAGTCGGTACAATAAATCCCACTGTAAAGCACGAAATGTAGTTGGAAGAACAATAGGTTTGCTGAAAAACAGATTTCGCTGCTTGTTAGAAGCTCGGCAGCTGTATTATACTCCGCAAAAGGCGGCTCAAATTGTCAACGTCTGCTCTGCTTTGCATAACGTATGCATTCATTTCAATGTAGATAGTGATTTGGTCGAGGAAAATCCCGAAGATGAGAATGTTACGATAAATGATGATAGCTTCACAACCAGATCTCAGTATCACAGCCAAGCAATAAATGCAAGGAATGAAATACTTCAGAATTATATAAAAAAAGAAATATTATAAAAAATTATTTTTTATTGACTCTTAAAACCTATTAAACAAATATGTATTAAGAAAACAAATCAAAAAAATTTAAAAAAAACTAAAACTTCAGTCCAATTCAATTTAAAAAAAACTTATTTACACTTAAAAAAAAATATCACTTCATAAAAAATAGCCTTAGTTGATAAATTGTTCAGTTTTACTGCATCATAATGGTGTTCCTTTGGATGTCCAGTTCCAGCATCCTCGCTTTTAATTGCAGCTTTTGATTAACAATTCTATTGGTATTTCGTATTTCTTCCAGCTTCTCCTTTTCTATTTCCTTTAACTCTCTTAAAGTTTTTACAAGCTTCCATTTTCTTTGAAAATAATTACATCTCCTGTTTACTAGTCAGTTAAAACTATGGTTTTCAGAATTGGATTATTCAAACTTGGAATCTTTTGTTTCTGATACTCTGGTTTAAGAATTTGTAGTTTTTCTGCGAGTTTTTATATAAGTTAGAAAAGTTTATGTTATTTTAATTTAAAAAAAAACTTTATTTATCAAATCAAACTGGCAGCGTTTCTGCCTATTACACAACTGAACAATGTTTTCTTAAAATCTATATCTTAAATACTAAAATTGTGCTTGCCTAAGCCATCCTAAGCCTCGTGCACTGGTGTCTATGGAATGCGGCAGGTGTTGAGTATTAGGTGTCACAGACGCAGACTCGCAGTAAAATGAGTTGAATCGTGGGATTCTGGTTCGAGAATATTTCTCATTAATTGTGGCGTTAACTCCTCCACCCTTTAGAATCGAACGCCCTCGTTCGATACCGCTGATTTTAATGTCTTTACAGCTTCCTCTACGCCAATTGTTCTGGGCGTTGAAATTGGTTGCTCCACCGAAACGTTTACTGCTGTATTCGAGGTTTCCGCTTTGATGACTGATTCCCTCATTGCAATTTCTTCTCTCTTAGCCTCGCGTTTGCGAATGTTGCAAAGCTTCAAAGGGTTTCCCGATATTTTGAAGAGAATGAATATGACTGCCAAGACTGCGATGGCTGCTAATAGCAACATGGCCATGCTCTTCTTTTGATTTGAGATTTCCAGCATTTGAATGTACCGGGTGTTGTTAGTTTCGATCTCCTTGATCATTTCTAAGGAGAGTAGTTCTTCAAGCTTGGGCCTGATTGCAGAAGGTTGTAGCAGTGCCGGAAGGGGCTTGTGTTCTGTAACCTCAGTTGCGGTGAAGGTATATTTTTCGGCTTTTATGGTAGCGTTGTGGAAGTGGATGATGTAGGTTCCGTTCAGTGGAACTCGATTTTCGTCTATTTCTATATTACCGTCAAACTGGTTTAGAAGGATGACACCAGGAGTAAGTTCTTCTACGGCGGGGACGTGTTGATTGTTTATTTGTGTGCAGGAAGGCGGGCGGCTGGATAATAAATGGCTAATGCACTTGTCGTTACTTACATCTAGAATAGAAGTCTGTTTACAAATAGAAAGTTTGTTAATAGTCTTACAATTATCGATTAACCCATAGATTGCTTTTCGGCATTGCAAAATTTCCTTAAAATCTAACTTAATTATGTTTTTTCCTCTTTTTACCGGCTTTATTAGCAATTTTTTACATATTTCTGGGTCGGCTACTGGCAAACTTAGGATGTACAGTAATATTGAATTGTTTGATGCTATTTTTACATTAGCGAATTCTATTGCTTCAATAATATTATCATAAGGCATGTTTTCTCTGTTTATTACTTGTTCAATTAATTTAATTTCAGTGTTGGATAAAATATATGAGTTAACAACGCCAGTTTTTGCCCATTGTATGGCATATTCAATATTAATTATTTCCTCTTTTAACATATCTAGTTTAAATTTCAAGTTTAATAGGAGTTCTTGCTTAAGGCTTGCTTCTGAACTTCTTACAATTTCGTTTGTTACATTACTTACTTCGTTAATTTTATTTAACAACAAGCTGTTAACAATCCTTTGTTGGTTGTTATTTGACAGTACATTATTAACTTTCTCCTCTACTATCTCAAAGTCGTGCCGGTCTGGTGTTCCAGCGATCCACTTCCAGGCGGAACCAAGGAGATCTATTGAGCGTTTATTTCTTAACTTGGGAAAGAGGCGGTTAAGGTGAATTTGTATCTGTTGGATCTCGTGGGATAGGAACGGAAACATGGGATGTGGAAGGTTACCGAAATCGCGTATACTTAGGTCTATTTTCTTTAAGGATTCTTGATATTGATCAATTTCGATGACATGTATAATTTTGAATGTTCCGGTCTGCACTTTTGCAGAACCGGAATTTATTGCTATCAGTTGGGCGTTAGAGTAATCCAGCATTTTGACATCCGCGATGATGGGTGCAACGCAGAGCCTAAAAAATTTAATTCCTTATTAACGACTTATGAATTACTCTGCCAGATGTGGTTAAAATTGTCGTTGACCTATTTTCTGAAACTACTTCCTTTCTGTACCTTGCAGAAAGCTTATTGCCTAATCTCTTATTTATTTTAACATATATTACGTCGCCTGCGCTATACGTTTTTGGTGGTTTCCTACTTTTGTTGTGATAGTCTAGGTCGGCTTCTTGTTTGCTTTTTATTCTCTCCTCATTTTCCTTCCTTTCTGATTCTAATAGTTCTGGGTTATTAAGCGACTCCTTACCAAAGAAAACATCGATAGGTTTCCTTTTAATTGTTGAGTGCACTGACCCGTTATATTCGTACACCGTCATGTCCAACAGCTCAGAGAAGGAGTTGTGAATCTTCTTGGTCTTCATGCAGCGCAATAACTCGGAGAGTGTGGAATGAAAGCGTTCCACTTGACCGTTAGCAGAGCTTGTGTAGGGGGGAACCTTGAAGATTGTGATTTTAAATAGATTTTCTAACATATGGGTTATGGAGCTTGAGCTCAACGATTTCTCGTTATCAATCACGATTACTTCGGGAACTCCAAAGGCCAACACGAGTTCTCTGAGAGGTTGCTTGATGTCCTCTGTGGCTCTAGACTTTAGCATTCTTGTAAGCGCGTATTTCGAAAACTTATCGATGGCAGTTAAGATTATTTTGCCGTCCGTGAAATATATGTCTAAATGAACGATCTGACCAGGGAACTTAGGGATTGGTGTTGCCTGAATTTCCGGCTTGTTTGGATGGCGGTCGTACTTGTTTTCTATGCAGACTTGACATGCTTTCGTAACTCTGCGAATTTTCCCTATCATTCCCGGAAAATAATATTTTTTCAGGATTTGAACCTTGTTCTCTTTTGCGTCTCTATGCGCTCTCCGGTGAGTACTGATCACGATGTTCTCCTGATCCGAATCGTCAGTAACATCTTCGACCTGAATCTGAGTGAATCTAATTTTGAAGCTACTAAAGTGGGACACGTATAGTGTTTGTATTAGGCCCATTATTGGTTCTGTGGCTCTGATACCATTAATAACTGAAGGGTTCATCACTTTCTTCAGGATTACCTTTAAGTTCCCCTCGTTGAACTCAGGTTCTGTCACGACATGTCGGTGATAGGTTGGGAAAACAATATTGAAACTCATTGAAGAGATTTCGCCTACCTGTAGAACAATCTGATTTTTAAATACATTAAGGGGGACTTCCACACTGTGTATTAAGTTGTGGGACGAACTGTCGTCACTGTGCTCGGTGACCGTAAGCGAATTTACTAGCGAGTTTATCTGGGGAGGACGTGAAAGAGCGTCTGCTACCATGTTTGTTTTACCCGGTTTATAGTGCAGTTCATAGTCGTACTCCTCCAGAATAGCCTTCCACCGCTTCATCTTGCTGTTATTGTTTTTGCTGCTGAGAGCATATGTGAGAGGCTGGTGATCTGTGTATATTTTTACATGCGCAGGTCCATATAGGTACTGGCGTAAGGCATTTAGTGCCCATATAATTGCCAACATTTCCTTTTCATTGGCTGCGTACCCCTCCTCGGTTTTACCAAGTGTACGGGAGATAAATGTTATTGGCCTATTCTGTTGAGCCAAGACCGCACCAAGAGCGAAGTTGGACGCGTCTGTAGTTAGCTCAAATGGCTTCGTAAAGTTTGGATATGAAAGAACTACGTCTTCAGAAGCGAGAGTGCTTTTAATTTTTTCAAATGAATCAATTTCTTCGGGGCCGAGATAGATAAGCTTCTTGGCGGATTGGGTTTTGGACATACGTCCCTCTTCCCCTCTTAAAAGGGCTGTCAGGGGCTTCGTAAGCTTCGCGTAATCCTTCACAAAGCGACGATAATACCCTGACAGTCCAAGGAATGATCGTAGATCTTTCAACGTTTGAGGTTTTGGGAAATCCTGTATTGCCCTTACCTTTTCTGGGTTAGTTTTTATTCCTTCGGATGAGATAATAAATCCCAGGAATTCCACTTCGTTCTTAAAAAAATGACACTTGTTCAATTGAACTTTCATATTTGCTTCATCGAGTGTTTTGAAGATGTCTACTATGTGTTTGGCATGATCGCTTTCGCTTTTACTAAATATCACTATGTCGTCTATGTAGACATAGCAGATCTTGCCTATGTGGTCCCGCAAGATGTCGTCGAGAGCCCTCTGGAAAATTGCTGGGGCGTTTTTCAGCCCGAAAGGGAGCCTGGTAAATTCAAATTTACCACTATTTATGGAGAAGGCAGTCTTCTCGATGTCAGATTCCTTCAAGGGAATCTGATGAAAGCCGCTTTTCAGGTCTAGAACGCTGAAAAATTTGTTTTCTCCCAATTGCGATAAAACCTCATTTATGTTGGGAATTGGGTAACGGTCGGCTATGGTGATACCGTTCAATTTCCGGTAGTCAATCACCATTCTGTATTGCTTTTTTCCTTCGGGATCAGACTTTTTGGGTACGATCCACACCGGGGAATTATACGGCGACCTAGAAGGTCTAATAATTCCATCAGCTAGTAGGCTTTGGATTTGTTCCTCGACCTCAGATTTGAGAGCCATTGGGAAAGGATAGTACTTGCTGTAAGTAGGAGCATCGGTAGATGTCCGAATTTCCCCTACGACTTTCGTAGTGAAAGTCAATTTCTGGTTAGGTTCAGAAAAAAGGTTTGGACAGCAACTTATGGCTGAGCCAATAAGCTTCTTTTGCTGTTCTGTCATGTGATCAGAATGTGTTGTGAGGGTGTTCACCCCTGGTGCTTTTAACTGCCTTATCTTAATCTTAATGGAGTTTAAAATTTTCATAGTATTGTTTTTGGTATCTATGATTGCAGATAGTTGTTTAAGACTATCGTTGCCAATAATACCATTGAATGTTTTTAATGTAGGCAATAGGTAGAATTTTAAGCCTAAATTCTGATTGTTGAACAGATGGATGGTTGTATGTTGAGTTATCTCAACATCTCCAGCTATAGACTTAGCAAAAAAAGGATTTTCATTTTGCTGAGGATTCTCAACAATTCCTGGTTGGATATAATTTTTTGAGGATCCTGTATCTATCAGGAATCTAAAAGTCTCACCTTTTTTTGATTTGCATTCAAAATATGGCAGGGAGGAGTCGCAGAGCCCGATGAAGTTAATGTCGATATGCTCTAGTTCGGCGACTTCTCCTCCTCCAATGTTGGAGGCTGCGTCAGTGTTTTCGAGATATTCAGCAAAATTTTGCTCTTCCTGTTCGTCACTTAAGTCGAGGTTTTGGTAGTATGAACTAAGTTCCTCTTCGGACGGTTGGATGTGGAAATTGGGTTGATAGTTCCCAGTTGGAGGGATCTTGTTAGCACCTACCTTCCAAGCCGTACCGCCAAAGTTCTGCCGGTTTCGGTTGTGAATATCTCTGGCCTGGTTACTAGGCCCTTGGGTGAAAGGTTCCTGTTTTACAGGTTGACCCTGTGAGAAAGGTCTTGCAAATCTATCGTTCTGATTCATGAAACTTCTCTGTTGGAAGTTTGGTTGGCCACGGCCAAACCCTTGATTATGCTGATTTGGTCGATAGGGTTGAGGCTGAGTGAAATTAGAAGGATTTGCCCGATTGGGTTGGAAGTCCGGGTATTGTTTACGGTGTCCAGGATTAGTATTCCTTGGAGGAAACGTGCTTTGTAAACGTGTTGGAGTAGGTTGTGGAGCAAAATTTTTTCTTATTGCTCCCTGAGTGTTCTGAACGTATTGGGATCTATAATGCTGGTTTTCGTATTTTTGGCAGAGGTGTAAGGCTGTGGGAAGGTCTGCGGGTTCTTTCATGCCGAGAAGATCGGACAGATTACCCTTCAATCCCCTTACAAAGGTATCGAGAGCCTTGTCCCGATACGTTTGAACCAATAACCTCATCGCCTCTTGACCGATGTCCATGCAGGCAATGTTATTGGTTATTAACGTGAGTTGCCAGGTTACCGTTTGGTAAAACTCCTGGATGGTTTGATTACCTTGAACCAGCCCAGACAGTTGATATTCGAGGGTTGTGATATCCCTCTTGTCGGCATAGTGTGTTGCCAAACAGTCAACGATACTGTTCCACTCAAGGGGCGTACCGTTAGCTTCCAAAGCAGCGTCAGCCTGACCAATAATTTTGTTACGGATAACGTTAAGTATCCCGTAATACTTCATGGTATTCCTCATTGGTTCGTAAAGTTTTAATACCCGGTCTACACTTCTTTTCCACGAAGAAAACTCGGAAGCCTCTCCCGAAAAGTTTCTCAAACTTTTTACCACGTCTGGAATTTTTTCTAGCTCACTGACGGACTGGTTTTGATTTACTGAAAAGGGATTCAATTGTTGCTCGAGTACTCGACCAACAATTGATGTAATTAAAGCATCTAATTCGGCGGAAGACCTAACGTCTTCAGCCGGAAGTTGATTATCTAATGAACGTCTACCATTCTGGTGACCATTGAAATTGGAAGATGATGCAGCGCTTGCCGCGGTTACGTAACTTACTTACTTAGGTGGGCATTACAGTTCGGGGTGAACCTGGGCCTCAACCAACATCCTTCGATAACGACTTCTATTTCGGGCGAGCTCTCTCCAGTTTCGCACTCCAAGTCGGTTGAGGTCATCCTCCACTTGATTGCGCCACCTAAGACGAGGTCTTCCCCTTCCGCGATTTCCCTGCAATGTGCTTTCGAACACCCGACGAGCCGGAGCGTGTGGGTCCATCCGCTCAACATGGCCCAACCATCGTAGCCTCGCGATGCGTACTCTTCTGGCTATGCCCATGTCGCGGTACAGCTCATACAGCTCGTTGTTGTATCTTCTTCTCCACACATTGCCTTCGCATACGGGACCAAAGATCATTCGGAGAATTTTTCTTTCGAAACGACCAAGGGTTTCCTCATCCGCTTTCGATAAGGTCCATGCTTCCGCGCCGTACAGCAGGACTGGGATGATTAAGGTCTTATATAAGGTTACCTTGGTTTTTCTGGAGAGGGTTTTGTTTCTCAATTGCCTTCTTAACCCAAAGAAGCAACGGTTGGCAAGAGTTATTCTCCGTTTGATCTCCGCACTGATGTTGTTTTCCGTGTCTACAGCGGATCCTAGGTAGACGAAGTCCTGTACTACCTCGAAGTTATGTCTGTCTATTGTGACGTTTTGTCCAATTCGTCGATGTTCTGTGTCCTTGTTTGATGACAGCATATACTTTGTTTTGCCCTCATTAACCATCAAACCCATTTTTGCCGCTTCTGTTTCAATACTCGCAAAAGCACCTATGACATCACGCTTTTTTCTTCCCATTACGTCAATATCGTCTGCATATGCGAGCAATTGCACAGACTTTTGAAAGATTGTTCCTCTGGTGTTGACGTTTGAGTTTCTTACAATCTGTTCAAGTATGATGTTGAAGAAATCGCATGACAGTTTATCGCCTTGCCTAAAACCTTTTTCGACATTAAAGGTCTCGGTGAGTTCTTTACCGACCTTGACGGAGCAGCGTGAATTCTCCAAAGTCATCCTGCATAGTCGTACGAGTTTTGCAGGGATGCCGAAACTAGACATGGCTCTGTACAGCTCGTCTCTGTAGATACTGTCATACGCGGCCTTGAAATCGATAAAAAGATGGTGAATATCGATATTGTGTTCTCGGGTTTTTTCCAAGATCTGCCGTAATGTGAAAATTTGGTCTATTGTGGACTTCTCCGGTCTAAAACCACATTGATAAGGACCTATCAAGTTGTTGACGTGGGGTTTCAGACGTTCACATATTACAGCAGACAAGATCTTATAAGCGACGTTAAGGAGGCTTATTCCTCTATAATTGGCGCAGTTGTGAGGGTCTCCTTTCTTTAGGATCGGGCATACGATACTGAGGTTCCATTCATCGGGCATGCTTTCTTTCGACCATATCATGCAGATCAGCTGGTGCATGCTCCTTTCCAACTGATCTCCAGCTGCCTTGAAAAGTTCGGCATCAAGGCCATCTGCACCTGCAGTCTTATTTGATTTAAGTTTGCATATAGCAAGCTTAACTTCTTCTAGGTCGGGAGGACGGCATTCTTGATCATCGTCCAGGCTGAATGGGGCAGTCTGCCTGACAGCGGAATTTGTGTCCTCTTCGCCGTTAAGCAGTCTGCAGAAATGATCTTTCCAGATCCTCAGTAGCGACTGTGACTCTATAACTATGTTTCTCTGCTGGTCTTTACAGGCTTGAGTTCGGGGTTTGCCACCCTTGCAGGATCTTTTTACCTTTTGGTAAAACTTCCGAGTCTCGTTCCTGTCCTGAAACCTCTCTATTTCCTCAAACGAGCGCTTCTCATGTTGCTTCTTTTTCTTTTTGAGAAGTCGGTGTTCTTCCCTTCTTCTCTCCTTGTAAATCTCGTTATACCGATCGTGAGCAGCCCTCGTTCGTGTTTGCAAAAGCATTTGTCGTGCTCTTTGCTTGGCTGCATTTGCCTGCCTACATTCTTCATCGAACCATGGGTTTCGTGTTGGTGGCCGAGTGAAACCCAGAATCTCAGAGGCAGCGGTTCTGATGGCTTCTTGGCATTGCTGCCACTGGTCTTCAATGTTTAATGCTGGCGGCATGGGATTCAAGGATAATTGAAGGGACACTCGATTGGAAAAGGCATTGGCAATCTCTTGTGATTGTAGCTTTCCAACGTCATATCTCTTCACAGCGTTAGTTCGTGCTGGTCGTGAACAAGATATCCTCATTCGTACCTTGGCTACAACAAGGTAGTGGTCCGAGTCAAAGTTGGCCCCTCGGAAAGTTCGGACATCTAGCACACTGGAAGAGTGCCTTGCGTCGATCGCAACATGGTCAATTTGGTTGACGGTTAATTGATCTGGGGATCGCCATGTGCCTTTATGAATTTTGAGATGCGGGAAGCGTGTACTACTTACAACAAGATTTAGCCCCGCAGCAAAATCGATTAGCCTCAATCCGTTTTCGGAGGTTTTGTCGTGGAGGCTATGCTTACCGATTGTGTTTCCAAAGATGTCCTCCTTCCCTAGTTTTGCGTTGAAATCGCCAAGAACGATTTTCACGTCGTATCTAGGGCATTGCTCATATGTTTCTTCGAGGAGCTCGTAGAAACAGTCTTTGGAATCGTCGTCTTTCTCTTCTGTGGGGGCGTGGGCGCATATAAGGCTAATGTTGGCGAATTTAGCCCTGATGCGGATGGTCATTATACGCTCATTGACTGGATTTTGGCTAATCACCTTATCCCTGAGTCTTCCTCTAACGACAAATCCACACCCAAATAAACGCTGTTTCTGTTGTCTGTAGCAGTCGCCATAGTATATGTCACAGTTTTTCATCTTCTTTATGCCCGGTCCACTCCATCGCACTTCTTGGATGGCGGTTATGTCTGCTTTGCAGCAGTCCAGGGCGTCCGCTAATTCTCCAGCTGCACCTAGTCCGTAAAGAGATCTTACGTTCCAAGTGCAGATCCGGAGGTCGTTGTCCTTTTTTCGTTTGCATGGGTCGTCAACTTTGAAATCATTATCGTTATCCGAGGCTGTTCGTTGTTTCGGAACAAATTATTTTTTTCCGTGGTAGGGTAGTTAACCCTACGCACAACCCCCAACCTGGAGGGCCAGGTCCTTTTGGATCCCTTCGGACACAAAGGGCTGGAATATCCAGTGTCAGTACCCTGCTGCAGGGGTGTGAGTGCTGCCGTTGGCTCACCTGGAGCTCATCCGCCACCATCTCTACTTCAATACCCTGTCCTAGTATTGAAAGACCCTGAAAGACCTTTAAACCAAATATGTTGGAGTAGCTCCTTCAGGGGTTTCTGCTTTTATGGCTGCTGAAGTCCACCGTTGATTCTGTCCTTCGAATTCATCCGCTGGGACATTTACACGAAAGCTCTCGTAGACCACTGAGATTCGTGCAGTCAGTCATTGTTCGCAGAGCAATTATAGTGTTGATCGATCACAATTCTTTGTTCCGGATTCCCTTATCTCAACACTCGCACTTACTAGTTTAGCAGGTCAGCTCTGGACGGAGCATCCCAGGTCCCAGTGGATACCGCTTGGAGGTATAGTAAGCACAGTTGACGTGTACTATAAGTTACAGCATCTGGGCGCCGCCAAGTTAGCACCAATCAGAGCCTACCCGAATAGTACAACGCCCATCGCGGTTACGTAAGTTGGTGGGGTATTATTGCTGCCAGAAGGGCTATAGGTAGTTATTGGATTAGGTTCGGCCTGGTCTGGATCTGACGTAG
Source organism: Melanostoma mellinum (assembly GCA_914767635.1). NCBI lineage: Eukaryota > Metazoa > Arthropoda > Insecta > Diptera > Syrphidae > Melanostoma > Melanostoma mellinum. The sequence continues at coordinate 106,927,638 of OU612058.1, forward strand.
CACCAGCTCCTCCCCTTGTTAAAACCATTTCTACTTTAATTTTCTTAATTTCACTTCACAAATATGTTAGATTTAACTAATTTCTTAATTTTTATTATTTCTTTAAACTTTTCACTTTGGGTTTTGACTAAAATTAATTGCTCCTAGACTAATGGTTCAGTTTTATAATTTTCAAATTTGAAGTTTCAGTTTCACTTTCCTAATTAATTATTTCGTTTCAATTCTCTTTTCAATTAGTTAAAGCTAATTTCAAAATTCCACTTTCTCTTAGTATGCTTAGTTCTATTTAATGATTCACAAAATTTTCAATTGGTTATAACTTAATCTTAATCTTACATCAACCAGAATGCGACGACGGCCATGGGGATGAATTCCTTTTTGCTATGACCACTACTCGGGATCCCTCGTTGACTCCTTTAATTGCTCGCGATTCACTGATTCTACTCTTGTTTTACTTTTGAGTTCACTTATTACTAGTCTTTCCTTTGCACTGATTTTACTTTTGTTTTACTTATTAATCCACTTATTACTAGTCTTCTTTTTGCTCGGGCGCCAGTTAGAAAAGTTTATGTTATTTTAATTTAAAAAAAAACTTTATTTATCAAATCAAACTGGCAGCGTTTCTGCCTATTACACAACTGAACAATGTTTTCTTAAAATCTATATCTTAAATACTAAAATTGTGCTTGCCTAAGCCATCCTAAGCCTCGTGCACTGGTGTCTATGGAATGCGGCAGGTGTTGAGTATTAGGTGTCACAGACGCAGACTCGCAGTAAAATGAGTTGAATCGTGGGATTCTGGTTCGAGAATATTTCTCATTAATTGTGGCGTTAACTTATATTATTGTTTCATATTCCTTATTTGGTTTTCTTTTTTTGTACTTTGTTCTTTGCTTGAAGTTTTTCTTTTTGTACTTTCATAACTTTAAATTATTGTCTAATTCTAGTCTGAGGGTCACCCCACCCATAATATTGTTTTAATTAGATGTGCTTATATTAAAGTGGCATTCAATACTATTTAAATAACATTGTAATTTGAATACAGAATGTTACATTTTTCTTTTATATTTTTGTATTTATTAATATTGCTTAATTTATTCTTATCTTATCAATTTTATAAGAGAAAAAATAAACTGTATCGAACTGTAACTGTAAAAAAAAAGTTTGTTCCATCCTCTTGGTTCTATATGCGATATCCTTGATGGACTTACTGGTTGACTGCTGTAACCCAAGCTTCCAAAATACGTTGAACGTACGCCTGTCAATGAGCTCCTCAAGTCTATGAGCCCAATGACACTTTCTTCCAAATCCGTGAAAGATTTTTGCCTGTGGTCGATACCACCATCTGTTGCCGTACACTCTTTAGCGTTAGCCATTAGCTTCCTTTTTATGTATGTTTTGTAGTCGCTCCAGACCTAAGAACATACAAATATTGTTATTAGAAATTGTCACATAAGGTTTTGTTCACAAACCTTTTTCCAGGCCAATGTTTCCCTGCAAGGTGGACCGAGAGAATTCACAGCCTCTTTTATGTTTTCCCAAAATGCATTTGTCTCCTCAAGCGGCCGGTCTGTGAAATTTCGCGCTATATCGGGTTTGGTAAGCATCAACTCGACTAACCTTTGGTATTGCATTTGGTTTGTTTTTGTTTTTTTTTTTCTGAAAGAAATATCATTTCATTAAATAACAGAAAAAAATGAATGAAAATGTTTACTTACAACAGTTCTGTCCCCTCCTCACAATTCATGTTTTTATTTGATTTGTTTTTATTTTTTGTAAGTACACCCTTTCCGCGACCACTTTTCTGTCGTAGAGATCGTATAGAACAGAAAACCAAGAAATCGGCATGCATCGCATGAATTCCGAATGCGTTCCCACCATTTTCACATTTTATCGCTATGCATCGCATGAATTCTAGACGCGTTGCGGTGAGTTTGACATTTTCATCGCATTGTTTCGTTCTTTTCGGACGTATGTCCCATTAAGCAATCGGAAACGTTACCATAATACAAATATCTTACATTTCTTACAAATCGGAATGAATTTCGTTCCGATCTGTTACGATAATAGGGCTGATAATATTAGCACCAAAAAACATCTTTCGAACACTAGTTTCCCTAAAATGGCAAATGAAAGTATTACTGGCTTGAGAATTGAATCGTTTAAGCAAATACCTAATGACAACAATAAAGAAATTTGTAAGGAACTCGCGTCAAAGTCTGACTTGCAGCTACTTGGCAACGAATTATTTGACATGAAGGCAAAATACATCGAGCTTAATACCAAATTTCTTCAATTAAAAATTAGAAATAAGCAGTTGGAATTGCAGATAGACAAAATCATGTAAAAAAAACACGGAGTGTAATTTCATAGTTCACTTTTTTGTTACCAGAGGAACAAAATGTTGACATGAAGGAGAGGGCAAAGTTCGTTTGTACGGAACTTCTCGGCGCTAACAACACGAACGACATTGAGACTGCATTTTTTATCCCAACTCAAAAATCACATTTGAAATCCGAGATCGTTAAAATTAGGTGTCACGAAGCCATCTGTGCAGTACCTCGTTACGCATCACAACAAAGAAATAACGAAGGACTTGCCATACAATATGCGCACAAGAAGAGGCAAGCTATCGGCGATCTTGAAAACACTACGCGAATCTAACTTGCAAAAGAAAATTGTTCTCACAGATGACAGGTTTTTGATAGAAGATAAAGTATTCACTTGGGACACGTCAGAAGGACTAAAATGGTTTGGAAAATAGATTAAACGCGCTCACTAAAATTCTAGGATTCATGCCGGCAGGCATCGAAAAAGTTATGAATGAACTTCTTAAACAAAACAATGTGTACCAAACGTCAAGAAAAAGCCAACCTCAAATGTCAAATCAATCAAGAACATCAACATCAACTCAATGTAAGCTATAAAATTCAACCACTGGCGCTGTACGCAGAAGCAGGTAGTGGTGGCGAGCTAATTGGATATAGAAAAAACATCAAGGAAATTAGCATAACATTCGAAAAAACTGGAAAAAATTATACCTTTAAGTTGGCGAAAAACAACCATACTTACTACATAATACCTACGTACTTGAACTGCAGTCACTAGGAATCGGACTTTGAAAAACCTAGCGATCAACTTTAAGACTACTTAAATCTACTTAAATCTACTTTAAACTAGAGCAGCCACAGCAGCTTTTATTTTTTTGGTTTTTGTGTTTTATAATTTTTTTTTTTTTTTGATTTTATAATTTTTTTTTTTTTTAGATTTTATATTTTTAATTTTTTTTTTTTTTGATTTTTTGTGATTTTTTTGTTTGCCACTGTGCCCACCCCCTATACCCTAAGACTTACACGCTAAACCTGTGTAAGCCAGCCATTGGCGACTCGCTATCATTATCAACTTCAAATGGTTGCTCCGACAACCACCAGAACAGTTTTCGACGTTTTAACAACGTCACGACGATCGCGATCTGAAACCGCCCTACTGAACCGGAGGAGCTCTTCAGCTTCTCCGCCTACTGCGGTGACGTCTCGGTTGTAAAGGAGCCGTCGTTCCACGGACTTCCGGCAGACGTAGTAGATCAGCGGAACCGCCAATCTATCCTGAATCAGCCCTACCATATTAAAATAGAGGAAAGCCTCCGGTGGGACAAATCCACTGAAGCGCGTTCTCTCCATATATTCAGTGTTGGGGTAATAAGCCCCAAATATCAGACCATTGGTCGAGGTCATCGCTCTTGCAGTGTGACCACGAATCAGTTTTATAATGAAGTCATCGATCCTGTTTATTTGAGCCCCGTTGTAAAGGACCTCATTAGGATAATATTTTCTGTACTCCGACTCTGGTGTTCTGTGCAATCCAAGACAGGTACGCAGACACTGTCTCTCAAACACCCGAATCTTTTCCATTTGAGACGCTGTAACAGTGGTAACACTGGTTCTTGTGTGTTTGGTTGTGCTTAAACCGTGTCTTAATTAATTTCATTTTTGTAGTGCAATTTACTTGTTGTAATTAGAAAGTGCATTTTGATTAAGTGTTTTTTAGTTCGAGTTACAGTCTAATATGTTCTTTGGATTTGTAAATCAGCTTGTTTCCAATTAATTTTGATTATCTGTTTACCTTAATTGCTTAATTGTATAGTGATAGTGATTGGTAAGAAAAAAAAAAAATTTTCCGTTCACGTTAATTGAGTGTAATTTGAGTGTTATTTATAAATATTAGTCTCTCTCTTTAACTACTTTAAAACTCCTAATCTATCCTTTTTCCTCACACCATAATCTCCTTAGAAAACCTTAACTTCATTTACTTAACTTTGTAAGCTCTAAATTATCGTCTGCTTGGTGCAGTTGGTAAAAGCGCGCTTTTCTTTTAGAATAAATACTAAGTAAGCCAAACTTTTCCGGTTCGATTCCCAGTCAATCCCTAACTTTTTTTTATTTTATTTTTTTATTTTAAATTTAAATTTTTTTTGATTAGCCATGGCTTCTGCGGCAGGTAAATGTGTGGATAATTCCAACTCACCTCTTTTCGCATGCTATGGTCCATGTGGTAATGCATTTCATGCTAAATGTATTGGGGCTAACAATGCACTTTTAGATAAAATAAGTGCTTGTTGGTATTTCGAGAATTGCAAAAAGATATCTACTTCCCAATTAGCGATAAAGATGTCTACGTTCAAACTAGAAATTGAAAAGTTGTCGAAAGGTTTCGATCAGCTGCACAAAGCTTTCAATAAATCAGTTTTGAACTTAGAATCATTTTCTTCTCCCTGTAGCTCTGTTGAAATATCTTAATCTACAGATGACTTAGAGATTTCAATTCCCCAGAAAGCTCTCGATTTAAATGATCTCAATGCTCAGTCTACTATGTCAGCAACTAAAAGCTCTGCCTTGATTCCAAGTACAGAGTCTAAAAAAAATCGTGAAGGCGTAGTGACTAGCAAAAATTTGAGCCCTCCTTCAAAGCGCAAGACTTTGAGAAGCAACTCGGCCAAAATCAATATTCCTTCTGTCCCGTTGGAACCAGTAGTTGAAGTTGTTGATCTTGAAAATAGATCATTGCCATCTAATTCTAGTTCTGTTACTGAATCTGGTGCATATTTTACACCAATGGAGGCAGTTCCAAAACCTAAGTTAATTTTTGTGTCTCGGCTTAGGCCAGATCTTAATTCAAACCATGTTTTGCGCTGTCTAGTATCAAAAAAATTAATTCCTAATGAAAATTTTATTAAATGTAGTAAGATAAGCAAAACCGATAGCCGAGTCTTCGTTCAAATTAAAAGACTTAAGAAAAGGCTTTTTCAAATGTTAAACGATGAAAAACTTTATTAGGAATAACGAAAATAATATTTCTGTTTTAGAGCAAACAAACAATGAGTACTTGATTGTATTACAAACAGCAAAGTAGAAGTACATGTTATTAAATTATACAGTAGACATTATAACACCGCCTCTTAATTTAAATTAACATTACTTTCATACATGCAATATATTAAAACAAAACAAACTGAACAAAATTTAAGAAAAAAATAAAAAAAAACTAATTAGGACAACATTTTAAATTCAACTTCTTGCGATGTTTTTCAAATAATGTTCTACTAGTTCCTTTGGTCATTACATCAGCTAATTGATCACCACTAGCTTTGTATTGCAATTTCATTTCTTCATTTGAAATAGCTTCGCGAATAAAATTATATTTCACATCTATATGCTTCATCCTTTTGTGTTCACGTGGCTCTTCTGCCACCTTTATACAGGACTGATTATCTTCGTAAATGATTGTTGGTTTACTAATATCAAAACCCATTTCCTTCAGCAAGCTTCGCATCCATTTCGCTTCACAGATGCCTTCCCCAAGCGCTATATATTCTGCCTCCGTTGACGATAAGCTTACAGTTTTCTTGATGCCCAACTAACAGTATTGTTTAAGACTTTGAACACGTAACCGGAAATGGACTTTCTATCATTTTTGTCGCCAGCCCAATCTGCATCAGTAAAACCATCCAAAATGTCAGCTTGTTCATTTCTTGTGAAAACCATCTTCAGTTCCATTGTAGCTTTGATGTACCTCAAAATTCTTTTTGCATTAGAGAAGAGTTCAATAGTATAACAACTTTGAAAACGACTAAAATAATTCGTTGCTGCACAAAGATCTGGCCTAGTTGTAAGTGTTGCATACGTCAAACATCCAATTAACTCCCTGTATGGAACATCTGGTAGTTCGTTTGGATTTCCCTTTTCAATATTTAATCCAGATTCCATTGGAGTTGCGACACCCTTGCAATCACTCATTCCAAACTTCTGGAGAACATTTTTTAAATATTGGTTTTGGCTAAGAGTCATTGTACCATCTTCAAAATTTTGTTCAATATGAATACCTAAGAATGTGTTCACTTTTCCAAGGTCGGTCATATCAAATTCATTCTTCAGCAAATTCTTGATTATGTCAATTTTTCGCTGATTGGTGCAAACAATCAGTAAGTCATCAACATATAACAAAACGAAGCTTCTGATTCCAGTTTCAGTCTTTGTGTACAAACATTGATCCGTTGCACAACGTTTGAAACCAATCTTCAACATAAACTGATTGAACTTTGCATTCCATATCCGGGATGCCTGCTTCAGACCATATAGCGCTTTATTGAACCTACATACCTTGTTACCGTTCTTGAATCCCTCCGGCAAATCCATGTAAATAGTTTCTGAAAGATCGCCATTCAGAAAAGCGCATCTTACATCCATTTGGTGTACATGCATGTTATGATTAGTTGCAACAGATAACAGTGTTCGCATTGTTGTTAGTTTTGCGACTGGAGCATATGTTTCACTGTAATCAAATCCGATCACTTGCGAAAAACCTCTCAACTAGGCGAACTTTATATTTGTCGATTTCACCATCCGGGATTGGCAACCCTGGTTTTGCTTTGTTGAGTTAAGTTTCACGGTCACTCTTATTAATTTTGCTTTTTTATCAGTACAACTAAAGTAATAAATTTAAAATATAGTTCAATAAAATTCTTTAAAAACACAGTATTCGAATAAGGTATTATTTTATGGTGAGTCCTTCCGTTTTCACTCTAAGTATTAAAAAGGAAAAAAACCCAACGGTGCACATATATATAGTTGCATAAAACAAAGAAACAAAAATGAATCGAACCCCTCCAAGCAAATCTATTAATATAAATAAACAACAACCAAAACGACCGCATACGGAAGTTGTTCCCGAGTCCCCACTGAAAGAAACACCCGACACAAGTAAAAATACCACAGCTGTTGGAGCGATGGAAGTGACGGATTTGAGAAAAATGATCCATGAAATAATGACGATGATCTTAGATAACAAAATGAAGGACATGCCAACAAAATCGGATCTAGATGTCATTTACAACGAAATCCATGGTCTACAGGACAACAACTCAGCCTTACAGGCACAGATGAAGCACTTGGAAGCCCGTTGCAACTCATTGGAGCGACAGGTTGAGTTTCTTGAAACGAAGGCAAACGAAAAAAATTTAGTGGTTCACATTCCTGTGCAACAGGGGGTAGATGCTGCGGAGGAGGCAAACAAGTGTTGCATGGAGCTATTGCAAACAAACGACAAAAACATTATTGCATCAACACGGGTCTTACGCTCAAGTAACAACAATATTGCCAATGTCATCGTAAGGCTGAACCGAAGGGAGGATGTTGGACGTATCTTGAAATCAACTATTAATGCACGGAGCAAGGGAATTTCAATACACCGAGATTTACCCGCTTCTGCACGAGCCCGAAGAAGACGTGTAATTAAATTAAAAACGGATATATTCGCCAAGAACAAAAATCTAAAAACACAAATCCGAGGACAAACATTGGTGGTTGAAAATAAGACGTTCTACTATGACAGCGAAAACAATTTGAAATGTGACGGCATGTGCGGAGACCATTTATTAGACCAACTGGTAAATGACATTACTGTGGGATGCGTTCCGGGTCGGAGTAAAATTGTTGAAAACATTGATTCTCACGCGACATCTATGATGCCTCGACATAATGTTTAGTTTTAATGCCGTCTGCCTATTAAATAATTCGAAACAAGTTATTGTAGAAAACAAAAATATTGAAAATTGTATAAAAAGCTTAAAAATTATGAAAATTTTATCATACAATGTAGGAGGACTTAGTAATAAGTGCATTTTTATAGATTTTTATAATTTTATTAATCAATTTGAAATATTTTTTTTATATGAGACATATTTATCTGATAATTGCTTTGTAAATTACGAAAACAAATTTAAAAACTATGAATTAAGAATAATACCTGCAGTTAGGAACCATACAAAAGGAAGAGCAAGTGGAGGTTGTCTTTTTGGTTGCAGAAAAGAAATCGACAACATCAACTGTGAATTCAAAAGTTATGGAGAGATTATTTGCTTGGATTTAAATATCTGTGGAAAAGTTTTCGTTTATTACCAGCTTATATCAATTGTAACCACTGGGATACGGATTTTGAAAAAATCAAAGAATTTTTAAATTGTGGAGATACATCAAATGTTTTGCTTGTTGGAGATTTAAATGCAAGAATAGGAGGTGAAAGAGGTATTGAAAACGAAAGAATTGGGCGCGACAGACAAACAAAAGACACATCTAAAAATGCGAGGGGTACTAAGCTGCTTGATCTGTGCGACTCATTTGGGCTTCGAATCCAAAATGGTACGAGTGATGGAGATCAACACGGTGAATACACATTTGTGGGCAAACAAGGGAGTTCCGTCATCGATTACAGCTTAGAAGGTAGCGAATGGTGCTCAATTATAACGGACTTCGAAGTGCAAAAGAAACCTTTTTCTGACCATATGCCGATTATTGTGTCATTTGTATGTGAAGAAAAAAACAAAAAAGATATATGTGCGGAGTTGGGACTCCTTCCTAAACTGCAATGGAGAAATTCAATAGCCCCTAACTATAGACTACAATTGGATACACTGTTACTGGAGAGTGACGATCAATGTAATTTAAATACTACCGAAATATGTATAAAAGGAGCCCACGGTCGATCGAGCAGTTACCCTGAACACAAAAAGCCTTTTAGAGAACCATGGTTTGATAAAGATTGTATGCAAGCGAGAAAACTTTCATATGCTTGGCTAAATGAGTTTCGACGTTTTAATGAAAGCTTCGCAAGATACATGTACATTGATTACAATCAAAGATATAAAAAGCTTTGCAAAGAAAAAAAGAATAGCTATTATGAATGCCAAGCTCTCCAATTGGCAAAGTGTAATAACTCATCAGAATTTTGGAAGTTGGCCCGGAGACTAAACGGCACAAAATATGTCATCGGTAACGGACTTGATTCTAATAGGCTGCAAATCCATTTTAGGCAATTGCTCAACCCATCCCCTACAAGTTTACACATGCTACAATACGCACAAGCTGGCTTCCATGATTACATTCTGGACTCGCCTATAACCCAGAAGTTCTTCTCTCGGTAAATGAACTATCTGATGGAAAGGCAGCTGGATCGGATAGAATTCCAGAAGAATTCTATAAATATGGTACAGAAGAACTTAACAAAAACCTTGGAAGAATATTTAACCAAATTTTAGAATGTGGAATCATACCTGATCAGTTCAAGGAAGCCCTGATCTTTCCGATCCACAAAAAAGGAAATATTGAAGACCCGGCAAATTATAGAGGAATCTCCTTTTTAGATGCGTCCTATAAAATTTTTACATCCATCCTTCTTAAACGATTGAACGCATGGATACAAGCAAACCATCTACTAGGAGAATTTCAGGCTGGGTTCAGATCAGGGTACTCTACCGTGGACCACATCTTCTTACTAAGAAGCATCGCTGACTCGTTCCTTAAAAGAAATAAAAAATTATATACTTTTTTTGTAGATTTTCGAGCCGCCTTTGATACAATCGACAGAAAAGCAATGATATACAAGTTATTTGGATTGGGAATGTCACGGAAATTTGGACGAGTACTGGAGATTTTGTACATGGATACAAGGGCAGCAGTTTGGAATGGTAAAAATATATCTGAGTGGTTTCAGACGACGACAGGAGTCAGGCAGGGTTGTGCGCTAAGCCCAAGTTTGTTTGCACTCTTCATCGAGGATATAACGACGGCATTACCTGGAGGTGTAGATTACGCAGGTGTAATTATTAAAGCTCTGCTTTTTGCTGATGACATTGTGCTGTTTGCATACACTCCGGAATCGCTTCAACTTATGATAAACAAGCTGTCCGAATACTGCACGAGTTGGAATCTGATTGTAAACTTGAATAAGTCGAAGGTAATGGTATTCAAAAAAGGTGGAGGCAGATCAGGCTCAAATGAACAGTGGAATTTTAATAACGAACGAATCGAAGTTGTAAAAGAATATAAATATCTAGGAGTTCTTTTCACAAAAAATTTAAACATGGATAAACATCTAAACGAAAAGTTGGTGAAGGCGAAAACTGCCATTAATATGGCTTGGAGAGAATGTTTTAATAACAAAAACATTGCGCACAGCAGCAAATATAAAGTCTTTAAAGCAGTATCTGAGTCGGTTCTTTTTTATGCAGCTCAAGTGTGGGGAGGAAAGAAGTACGAGGCCGTAGAAAAATTGCTTAGGTTTTACATAAAACGTATTTTTCACCTACCTCTAAGCACCCCGAACTACATGATAATGCTGGAAACTGGAATATCTCCACTATTCATCAAAACACTAAAACTCCAAGTGGACTATATTTTGAAAGTGCTCGATATGTCAAATGATCGTCTTCCGAAAAAAGCAGCTCTACAAGCTATACAGAGTAAAACAGGGTTTTTCAAAGACTGGATGGAACTGTCACAGGAAACTGGGGTTGAATTAGTAGCTAACGAAAGGAGAACCTGGAAGTCGACTCTGTACGAGCTAATAAAACGTTTGGATGAAAAATATAGAGAAATGTTCATGGATGAAGCATCAAGTTCTTTACATCGGGTGGTTTATAGCAGGCTTAATCACAACCTCAACCAGAACAACTATTTTCGGGATGAGTATACCATCGATCAAATCTCAAACATGTTCTGACTAAGAGGAGAGCTTCTTAACCTAAATTTTGTACCCCATCGCGAAGATTTACCGATACTTTGCCAACTGTGTAATATCGCGGAACAAGAGAATATTTTTCATTTTGTTGGGAGGTGCCCGATTCTTAGGGAAACAAGAAGATACATATTGGGTCGTGACTTTCTCACGGAGGACGAAACAATACAACTACTCAATGAAATGGATGTGTCGAAGTTATTCAAATTTTGCAAAACTGCGTTAAAATATAGAAGCAGAATATTAGAAGAATGTTTTTAGTTTATAAAACTGTAACTCTTTTTATTTTAATTAGTTTAGTATTAGTATTCTTGTCAATCAGGCAGACGGCAATGCCATGCTTTATTGATTGTATATACATATATAATTGTTAAAAGAAACAAAAACCAAGGCAATAAAAACAATCTTATTATCTTATCAATATTATCTTATCCATCCGCCTTTCGCTTCAATTTGAATACCCATTTACATGACACTGGTTTTCTGCCTTTTGGTAAATCACATTCGGTCCAGGTTCTGTTTTTGACCAATGATGAGTATTCTTCTTGAATGGCCTTTTCCCAAGCATGCCAATCACTTCTTTGTTTCGCTTCAGTAATTGTGAAAGGATCATTGTTGACGTATTGCTGAGCTGATAAGGTGAAATGAGCATCCATCTCCCATTCTCCATAACGCTGTGGGGATTGACATATTCTAGTACTGCGTCTCAAGCCTGTATCTTCTTGCTCATATTCACCGATGTTTTCATTATTGCTATATCTGTTGTCACCAATGCCATCCAAATCAGAATTGTCGTTAACATCTTTTTCAAATGATGATTCATTTACTTCAGAATTTATTTGATTGATCGGTGTTTCACTATCATCCGCCTCTGAAACTGATGAATCCTTGATCTTGTGACGACATATTACTGAGCCTTCATTGAAAACCACGTTTCTACCAACAATCAATGTTTTACTTTCAATATTCCACAATCTGTAACCATTTGAAGCATATCCCATCATGATACACTTAACAGATTTTTGATCAAACTTAGATCGCTTCTCAGCCGGAATGTGATTGTAGCACAACGCACCAAATATTCGAAGATTCGACAAGTTTGGTTTAGTTCGAAACCAAATTTCTGACGGAGTCTTGTCGATGAACTGTTTTCCAAAAGCACTAGTCGGACAACGATTTTTGACGTAATTAGCTGTTAGAATTGCTTCGGACCAAAACTTCTTTTCGATACCACTTGAATTCAACATAGTTCTGGCTTTTTCTACAAGGGTTCTATTAAGTCGCTCAGCCACGGAGTTCAATTCAGGATTATAAGGAACTGTATAATTCAACTGAATGCCTATTGCTTTGCAAAACTGCTTGAAATCGTTTGAAATATACTCGCCGCCATTATCTGCTTTTAGTCTTGCAACCTTACATCCATGGAAAGCCTCTGCACTTGAAACAAATTCTTGAAACTTTTCGAAAACTTCGCTTTTTCGTTCAATGCAATACACAGTTGTCGCTCTCGAGAAGTCGTCAGTAAAGGTCACGAAATATCTTGATCCATCATGCGAAGCGACAGGCATCGGTCCGCAAACGTCGCTATGAATCAATTGAAGAATACGATTAGAGCGTGATTCCCTCTTTTGCGGGAAAGGTAATCTTGATTGCTTTCCAAGAATACATGATTCGCAAAAAACATCTTCGGTATTAATTTTCAATTGTTCAAGACCATTTACCATTTTTCGACTAACCATTTTCTTCATATCCCCAAAATTCAAATGGCTTAATCGAAAATGCCAATAACTTTGAGGTGTAACCTTCGAATTCTCTTGAGTGAATGAAGCAAATGCGCCTCTATCAATAAGAAATTCAACCTCATAAAGTTTGCCTGCACAGCGAGCCACGAAAATCGTTTCACCATTAAGAGATACATATGCAAAGTCTCCCTCAAAAACAATATGACATCCACGCTTAGTTAAACTGCGAATGGACAACAAATTACATTGCAAACCTTTTACGAGTAAGACATCTTTTAAAGCTTTTGTGTTGCAATCGCCATTATAAAGTGTTTTCACAAGAATGTCACCACGTTGCTTGGTTACTAGCATAGTATTCTTTTTAGCAACTGAAATCTCTATTTCTTCAATGTCTCTCAGATCATTAAATAAATTTTTATCATTTACCGTGTGCTCTGTAGCACCCGAGTCCAAGATAAACCTTACAGATGAACTTCTTGTTCTTGGATCTGCTTTTGAAGCTGTATTTAAAATCATCTCAGAATCTTCGTTACCATTTTTAAATACACGTACTTTGCTAATGGCACTCAAAGAAACAACTGCTTCATTTAGTGAAGATGTATTTGCACTATTCTTCGGTGATGCTTCTTTCTTGAAAAAATTTTTCTTGAACTTCTTTTTCGCCTTTTTGTTGCATTGTGACTTAATGTGACCTACTTGGCCACAACCATAACACACAATATTCGCATTCATTGCAACCGTTGAGGCTTTAGCACAGGAACTTGACTTGCGTTTGTTGTACTCGTCCAACAAACGACATTTCACAAAATCCAAAGTCAAATTTGTTTGCTCAATAGTTTCGATAGCTATTACCAAGGTATCGAAAGATTTTGGCAAAGTGAGCATCAACGAAATAGCTATATCTATGTCTTCCATCTCTTTTCCAGAGCTCTTCAGATCGCGAATCAATCTATCGAAGTTCAAAATATGCTCCTTCATATCGTCCCCTTCACGATAATACATCGAGTGCAGCTTACGTTCAAGCAAAATTCGACCTGAAATAGTTTTACGTTCAAAAATACTTGCCAATCCATCAACCATCTCTTTTGCAGTAGATTTCCCCTTGATGTTTTCCAATTGACTATCATGTACGCTTTGAACTATAATATTCTTGCACATCTTTTCTTCCGGTCGAATTTTCGTCTTCTCATCTTCATTTGTCTTAGCTTCAACAAGCTTTTCAAGGTCTTCTTGAATGTAGATTCCTAATCTTTTCTCATCCAGAGCAATTTCGATGCGAAAACGCCAATTATTAAAGTTGGTTCCATCGAACAGCGGAATACCAGTCCTGGTATTAACAGATACCATATCATTCATTTTAAACCCAATAAATGACAAAAACTGATATATGCTCAAAACGTTTCTGGGCCTATAACCTAAAAGACTTAAGAAAAGGCTTTTTCAAATGTTAAACGATGAAAAACTTTATTAGGAATAACGAAAATAATATTTCTGTTTTAGAGCAAACAAACAATGAGTACTTGATTGTATTACAAACAGCAAAGTAGAAGTACATGTTATTAAATTATACAGTAGACATTATAACACAAATTGCTTGTCCCGCCCTCGTCTTTTGACTCTATTTGTGACAGTAACTCTTGGCCTGGTGGTGCTCTTGTTAAAGAATTTTCTATCAACAGGAGAGCTAAAAACAAATTGCTTATTAATACTGCTCCAAAAAACTAATTAGATTCTCCCTCTTTTATCAAAATGTAAGAGGTCTTCGCAGTAAAACTGCTGATTTGTATGTCAATTCCCACGTTTTTAAACATGACGTATTTGCTTTGACTGAAACTTGGCTAAATTCAAGTCACTTGAACACCGAGATCTTGAGCCCTGACTTCTCGGTCTACCGTAAAGATCGGCACGTAGACAGACCAGATGATGTCGGGGGTGGTTTTTTGATTTCGGTCAGGAATACATATATGTCGTCTCGTATACTCTTTCCGTTTGAACTGTCTATTGATGTTGTTTGTGTGAAAGTTTGTACACTGTTAAAAAATATTTTTATTGTAAACGTACCTATATATTGTCCCAAAAAGTTCAGCCTCAGCTTATTCTGAACTGGCCCTGATTTTGGATCATGTTTTTGAATTGTCAGACTTAGAAAGCCAAATTCTTTTAATTGGTGACTTTAATCTACCATACGTTCAATGGTTACCCTCTGACGATGGATCTTTCCAAAAACCTTCTCTAACTTCACCGCAGCGTGAGCTTTCTAGTTTAGATAATATTATATCTACTGACTTACAGCAAGTAAGCTGTACTAGAAATTTTCAAAATCGTATGTTAGATTTAGTTTTCTCATCCGAAGCTATTAGCACGGTAGTTCTTCAATCAAATTCGGGCATTACTAGAATTGATGATCTCCATCCCCCTTTAGATATTTTTATAGAACTAAGCAACGTCTCTCAAGATATTAACAATTTAAATGACTGTGTATATACTTTTGACTTTCGAAAAGCGAATTTCGATTTGCTATCGAATGAATTATGCATTGCTGGTATTGAAAATATATCAACTATTGCAAATATTGACGAAGCAGTCGCTTGCTTCTACTCAATTTTAGAAAATAGCATGAAAAAAACAATTCCCCTAAAGTTGCTTAGAAATAGTAGTTTCAGTCAACCGTGGTTTACCAAGGAATTAAAGACTCTGAGGAACAAAAGAAACAAAGCTTGGAAGATCTATTTAACTACCCTCTCTCCAACTGACCACCAACGATTCATAAGTTTTTTTGAAGATTTCAAAACTCTTTCTGAAAATCTATACTCTAACTATGTGAATCAAATGCCCCAGTTCTCTGAAAAATGACCCAAAAAGTTTTTGGACTTTTGTAAACTCTAAAAAAAAAATCAGACGGCTATCCACTGAACTTTGTTTATAATAGCAATTCTTTAAAAAATACTCCTGAGATTTGCAATGCATTTGCAAATCATTTTTGTGGTTCTTTTTGTAGTAGATACGAATTTAGAAATTGATGAACATTTTTTTCAGTATTTAACTCACTGCTCGCAAGTAAATTTTAATAGTATCCCTATTCACAGAGACAGAATTACTTACTACCTTTCTTCTCTTAATGATGACGTTTCTTCTGGTCCGGACACAATTCCGCCAATTGTTTTGAAAAAATGTTCTTCATGTTTATCATTTCCACTCGAATATCTTTTTAAGCTTTCTTTAAAAGCTGGAATATTTCCCACTATTTGGAAAAAATCTTTTATAACACCAGTTTTCAAGAAGGGTGGAAAGATCGATATAAAAAACTACAGGCCAATTTCAAAGCTCTCATGTATACCCAAGCTATTTGAACAAGTAGTCTGCGAAAGCTTATCCTTCTTTGCAAAGAATGTTATCTGCCATCAGCAACATGGATTTATGCAAAGAAGATCGACGGCTACGAACCTTCTATCTTTTTATCATAAATGTTCCAACGCCCTTGAATATGGGAACGAGCTTGACTGCATTTACACTGACTTCTCCAAGGCGTTTGACCAACTGTCTCAAAATATTATACTATATAAACTAAAAGCATTTGGATTTCCCCCATTTTTTATTGTTTGGATAAGCTCCTACCTAAAAAATAGGTCTTATGAAGTCAAATTTCGAAATGTTTTATCAAAACCTTTTATTGCTTTGTCTGGTGTGCCACAAGGAAGTCATCTTGGTCCCTTACTTTTCATTGTTGCAATTAATGATGTAATTTCTTGCATCTCCTACAGCGACATTTTAATCTTTGCTGATGATATGAAGATTTTTAAAACCATCAAAAATGCTTCAGATCGAGAGTTCTTACAAAAAGATATCGACTGTTTTGCTCTATGGTGTTCTAAAAACGGACTTAGTTTGAACGCTTCCAAGTGCCAAAGTATGACCTTCTCCCGCAAAAGATCGCCAAGTATTGGAGAATATTCAATATCGCAACAATCCCTATCTCAAGTTTTTAGATTCCGTGACCTCGATGTTCTATTTAGTACCAACCTCGAGTTTAATGAACACATCAACCTCATTATTAACAAATCAAATACAATGCTTGGCTTTATTAAGCGATGGGCAAAAGAATTTAATGATCCCTATGTCACTCTCTCTTTATATAACTGTTATGTTCGTCCGCATCTAGAATATGCGTCTCAGGTGTGGTCACCATTTTATGATATTCATAAATCTCGAATCGAAGCAATACAGCACAGATTTATACGTTTCGCTCTCAAAGGTCTCCCTTGGGAAGATCCTTTCAATCTCCCCCCTTATGAAAATCGTATTCGCCTTTTAAGTCTTCAAACCCTCTCACAGAGGCGAATCAACAATGATTTAGTATTTTTTCATCAATTAATAACCGGTTCAACTGATACCCCAGACTTGCTCTCCCACATTAGTTTCAACTATCGTGGAGGATCTCACCAACTACGTAATTTAGAGTTTTTACATTGCTCCCACCACAGAACTAACTATGGCATGCATGAGCCATTAGCTCGCATGAGTGGGTTATCTAACTCCTATCCTTTTGTTTCCGATTTCAACCTTAGTAAAAATACTTTGAAATTAAAACTAAGAACCAGTGTGCCACCTGCATGACTTATATTTGATATTTTGTTATTGTTATTTAATTTCTGTTCTTATTTATAGTTTTTGATTAATAATGTTTCTCTAGTTTATTTAGTTCTATTTAATAATGTACTTTTACTTGTTTTTTTTTTTGTTAAAAATTGTAATGTCTTTAATTGTTTTCCGTATACGTTCACTTTGTGCTTGTGTTTGCGTTATTTACTAACCACTAACACTTGCATTAATGATGAAGAGCGTAGATAAGCGTGTACAAATGAACTTGCTCTAAGTTCAGTACCGCTTAAGACTCTGAGATGCAAAAAAAAAACATTGAACCACACGGGGCACCCATAGACAATCATTGGCCTTATGAGGGCCATGTAGCAAATCACTTTCACCCTGCTGTCAAGTTGTCTGCTGTGAAACAGTCGCCTTGTCAGAGCAAAAGCTTCTCTAGCCCTGGCCAGAGCCGCATCCATATGTTTGTTAAAATATAGATACTGATCTAGCCAGATGCCCAGGTACTTGACTACTTCTTTGTTTGGCAGTGGGTGGCCATCTAGATCAACGATCACCAGCTATCGCCAGTTCTTTCTCGTATCCCATGAGGCCCGAGCCAACGAGGTTCTAAACACAATTGTTTCCGATTTCTGGACGTTGATTTTCAACTTCCAGTCATCGCAATATTGCTGGATCTTATCGAAGTCACGCTGCAAAAGTATTCTCATAACTTCGATCTTTGGACCTGTTCTGTACGCAATAAGGTCGACGGCGTACGCTATAGCATGGTGAAGAGAACCAATTAGATCGCCGGTGAAAATGCTAAATAGTAAAGGAGAATTCTCCGCTCCTTGTTGTAGACCGTTCTGTATTTTAAAAGTTCTGGTAGAAGTTCTATTGCAACTTTTCACAACAAACGTTCTACCATGAAGCATGTCATTCAGAATATATAGCAGTGGTTTACTCATGCCATACCTGATCAACTTATAGAAAAGACCGTCTAACCAAACGGTGTCGAAAGCCTTCTCCAAATCAACCAGACATGCACCCGTACACTGCTTTTTAGCTTTGTTCCATTGAATATCAGACACTAGTTTAGACGCGGCATGTATGGTATCATGACCCGCCTTAAAACCGAACTGATATTCGGGAATAATATTTTTGTCCTCAGCCCATGTGGACAGTGCTCTATTGAGAACTTTCTCGAATACTTTGCTGATACTCGGAAGAAGACTAATTGACCGGAGATTTGCTGGATTGGAACCATCCTTACCTTTTTTAAGGAGAGGATGGACCACTGCCGTCTTATAACGCACTGGATAATATGCATTATTCAGCGCATTGTTGAACAACGTGGTGTATATGTTCACCGCTTCCGCAGGGAGGTTTCGCAGCACAACATTGGGTATGCCGTCGACTCCTGCTGACTTCTTTTTCTTTATTTTGTGAAAAATGTCGAAGAGGTCCATCTTAGAAACGAACAGGGTGTTATCCCCGTTTCGCTGGGCGATGACTGCATTTGCAAGTCGGTCGTCATTGAACCTGGTGAACCTGGTGAAACCAGGATTCTCGGATCGCCAATGCGAGATCTCGTCTCTAAGATAGAAGTGTCCAACGAAGGCTCTATTCTCGAGGTCGTTATTCGGGCGAATGCACTTATTCACCTTATATACTCGCTCGAAAACAGCACCCACCGTCTCTACCTTCTCCTGAGCATCTTCCACTATAAAGTGGTCATCATCCAAGATGGCCTCATCCGGATCTATCCCTATTGTCATAAGTAAGTTTTTGTTCTCTGTCGTCCTTTGAAGTTTAATACCCTGAAGGTCATTTTGATCTTTTCTCCTAAAAATTTTATTTATTTCCGGAAACATACTCGGGTTGTTGGACTGCACAGCCCGAATTTTATTGTTCCAGAAACATGAAATGGAAATTCTATAGTTTTCTTTAATAAGTTGTTGGAGATTTCTGATCTGTGACCTCAGAGATCTAATCTCAAAATCGTGCCGGTCAGTAAACCTCCTGTGCAAGAGTTTGAGTCTCGACAGGAGTCTACTTTTTTGTTTGTAAAGTGCGTATAGGGTCGCGTTTCTGTAAATGTTCGTTGGATCGTTTTGCCTATACTTAGGAATTGCCCTGTCCATTGTACTACGGATTGCATCCTCCATACGTTGCAGGTACCCATCGATCTCAACGTTCGACAGATTCCTGTTGCATGGCGGCGCAATACCGTTCGAACGAAGTTCCCTTGAGACGGCACCGGAAAAGCGCGGCCAACGTGTCTTACCGTAGTTGTAAGAGTGCGTCGGCACGTACTCCTCCAGTTCCACAAGGTCGTTCGGAAGCAGTATGACGGCGGCAAGTCCACAGTTGTCACTGTCGTACTCAACCGTCGCCGTCAAACAATTTTTCGTCCGTCGAAGAATGTCGTCGGTCAGTTTCAGTCTTGAGTCTAAAAGCAATAGATCTAAATAAGAGCCACTTCGAGGATATGAAGGCCTGTCAGTAGCCAGCAGATCGACTTTACACTCAATGCTGTGGAGCCCTAGCCAATTGAATAGCTGGGTCCCCCTTGGATTGGCTTATTGATTTCCCCAATCTTGGTGTTTAGCATTGTAATCACCGTCCAAAAGGAAATAGTTTTCATCCGAATTCAGTTTCAGACATCGAAAAAGTGTTTCGAGCTCTGTTATAAAACATGAATTTTGAGAGGCCTCCGGCGCATAGATCGCGACCAAATACAACCGCCTCCCTGTCAGAGAGGAATGCATACAATACACGCTTTAAGCAACTGGAATCGGCGTACTTCACCACTATATATTACCTTAAGAGCAATGCCCTTACGTATGAAGATCGCAACCCCACCCGCGAAAGTCGAGTTGGGTCGGTCCCTCCTTACGATAATGTAATTATTATTCGTCAGATTGTGATGCTGGTTTAGCCTAGTTTCGCTAACCATACATACATCAGGACGTTGGTCTTTTAACAACTCAAAGAAGTTGGTTCGTCGTTCTATCCTAACTAGCGAATTCACATTCACGGCTAGGATCTTATAAGGCCTCTCCGACAGCGCGCCCGTTAACCTAAAAATTGCGCAAGCGAAGGCACTGCACGTTAAATCAAGTTCACCCTACGCGCCTGCTCACTTATTTGCCGTGATAGTTCACTCATTTGTGCCTGAATGACACGCAGAGCGACCATCACCTCTGACTCCCCAGTAGCAGCCTTTGACACAGATGACCGTGCGGCAGCTTTCTGAGGAAACCGTACCGTTTTCCCAGCCCCCCACGCCATTTGGGCGTAGGAGACTTCGGGAACGACGGCCCTTGGAATTGGTCTGGCTGTTTGCCTTCCCTCATCCTTAGTTGCTGTTGGAGCAGCTTTTTAAGATTTTTTAATAATTTGGTATCGAGGACAACCCCGATAATTAGCATGGTGCCCATCTCCACCACAGAGAACGCACTTCAGTAGGGTCTTGTCTTCGACCCTTGTCTCACCGAGCTTACACTCTTTGTCGTTGTGGTTCTCTCCACACTTGACGCACCTCGACTGCATTTGGCAGTTGAATGTGGCGTGACCGAACCGTTGGCAACGAACACATTGTAAAATGTCCCCGTGCCTGTTTAATTTTTCCCATCTTACCATCTGGTAGTCCAGGACGGAGATTTTCCTTAGACTCTCCAGACGGCTATTGGGTGATAGGGTGACGAGGAACATCGGCAAAAGCCGCTTCTCCCGTCTTGCCTTGGCCGTGGTGAACGACTTGACCCCGATAAACGCGAGATCGTCGCCCGCCAACCTGCGGAGTTCAACTAAGAGCTCCTCTGGATCAGAGGTAGGCTCTATCCCTTTAAGAAACATGATTTTGGGTTTCTCCTCTTTGGGAGTAAAAGTAAAATGTTCGGTGGCTTTTGTTTGCAACAACGCCCGGACGATCTTATGGTCACCAATGTTTTCACATTGGATCGCATGTCGATCTTGACCTAATCGCTTAATTTTAAATTTGTCACCAACAGCGGACTTACATAGATTTGTAGTGCCTTTCAATTCCATGTTGAGGGTATTTATCGGGGGCACCCTAACTTTCTTTGTGGTCTTTTCTTGCGGCTGCTGCTGTTGTTGTGCTGGCTGTTGTTGTTGCTTCTTCTGTTGTTGCTCTACTGGCTGCTGTTTTCTGCTGGAGATCGTTGTCGTGGCTTTTATAGTCGCGGTCCCACGGGGCTGCTCTTCTTTGGAAGTTATTTTATTTTGTACAGTTTTTTTTTCTGTAGTCCCGCGTTGCTAAACGGGCGCAGTTTTTATATCAGAAAGGCTGCTGTTGTCTTGTTGCCTTATCTGCTGCTGTCTGTCGCTGTGATTGTTGCTTGGACTCGGCTGCCGCTTGCCTGCGGGCAATCTGCCTTGCTTTAATTGCCTCAATTTCTTTGTTCATCTTCACCAATATCTCTGTCAACGATTGGATCCGCTGATCATCTTCTTCTTCGTCGTTTTTATCATCGGCTAGGGCCGCGAACGGATTGCCGCTACCTATGTAACGGCCCTCTCCTCCGTTCGATTCGTACTCGTATGTGGAATTCATACTTTCCTCGTCAGAACTGGTTGACATCATTTTTTCTCCAACCTCCTTATCTTCCACCACTTTCTGCTTACGCTGAACCAGATTTGGCTTCGCTTGAATGCGTCGCCTTCTCTTGTGTGCGGTTGTTGTTATCGCTGTTGTTGTTGCGGTAGTTTCCGCTACTGATGTTGCGGTTGTTGCCACTGCTGTGGTTGTTGTTGTTGCTACCAACCTCGCCTCACCAGATGTTGATGGACCTGATTTGTCCATCACATCATCAGTTTTCTTCCTTATCTCTTTCAATAACTTTTCTCGTTCTTTTTGTTCTACAATTTTTTTAAGCCAAAAAAGCTGAACTTTTAGGTTCGTGTGGGGATCGATCCCGTGTCCTTCCACACTGTAGCCGAACGCTTTAGTTTTTCAGTTTTAAAATTCATTTTTTATTCATTCTTTCTTAAAACTACTTATTTGCTAACAAAAATGATTAAACTAGCTTATTTAATAACTTAATTAACTTACTGACCCTAGGCGGGTACTCTAAATTATACAATAACTTATTTCTAATGCCTTTCGGCCTAATGATCTAATATCTATTTCTAACTATAACTAGTATTAAGGCTAAGAAAATTTTAAAAAACTTAGCTTTTTCGATCCTTTTTTAGGTTTTTCTTAAAATTACTTAGACTAATTAAAACTACTTAAAACTAATTAAAACTACTTAAAAACTACTTAAAACTAGAGCAGCCACAGTAGCTTTTATTTGTTTTTTTTTTTGGTTTTTTTTTTGTGTTTTATAATTTTTTTTTTTTTTGGTTTTTGAAAGTTTTTCTTTTTTTGTTGGATTTTGGGACGCAACAATAACTTTTTACATTTTTTTTTTTGATTTTTTAAAATTTTTTTTGATTTTCGACGCAGCTTAATTTTTAATTTTTTTTTTTGTATTTTTGTATTTTTAAAATTTATGTTATTTGGTTTTTTTTCTGTTACGTTTTTTAAATTTTTTTGGTTGCCACTGTGTCTACCCCCTACACCCTAAGTCCTACACACTAGGCCTGTGCAAGCCAGCCATTGGCGACTCGCTATCGGTATCATTTTCTGTCTGTCCGATCTGATACCGCCCTACTGAACCGGAGGAGCTCTTCAGCTTCTCCGCCTACTGCGGCGACATCCCGGCCATAAAGGAGCCGTCGCTCCACGGACTTACGGCAGACGTGGTAGATCAACGGAACCGCCGATCTGTCCTATATCAAACCTATCATGTCAAAATAGAGGAAAGCCTCCGGTGGGACAAATCCACTGAAACGTGTTCTCTCCATATAGTCTAAGTTGGGGTAATAAGCCCCAAAAATCAGGCCATTGGTCGAGGTCATCGCTCGTGCAGTGTGACCACGAGTCAGTTTTATAATGAAGTTGTCGATCCTGTTTATTTGAGCCCCGTTGTAAAGGACCTCATTAGGATAATATTTTCTGTACTCCGACTCTGGTGTTCTGTGCAATCCAAGACAGGTACGCAGACACTGTCTCTCAAACACCCGAATCTTTTCCATTTGAGACGCTGTGACATTGAACCACACGGGGCACCCATAGACAATCATTGGCCTTATGAGGGCCATGTAGCAAATCACCTTCACTCTGCTATCAAGTTCACTGCTGTGAAACAGTCGCCTTGTCAGAGCAAAAGCTTCTCTAGCCCTGGCCAGAGCCGCATCCATATGTTTGTTAAAATATAGATACTGATCTAGCCAGATGCTCAGGTACTTGACTACTACTTTGCTTGGCAGTGGGTGCCCATGTAGATCAACGATCACCAGCTTTCGCCAGTTCTTTCTCGTATCCCATGAGGCCCGAGCCAACGGGGTTCTAAACACAATTGTTTCCGAGTTCTTAAAGTTGATTTTCAACTTCCAGTCATCGCAATATTGCTGAATCTTATCGAAGTCACGGTGCAAGAGTGTTCCGATGACCTCGATCTTTGGACCTGTTCTGTACGCGATTAGGTCGTCAGCGTACGCACCATAGCATGGTGAAGGGAACCAATTAGATCGCCGGTGAAAATTCTAAACAAAATAGGCGAATTTACCGCCCCCTGTTGTAGACCGTTCTGTATTTTAAAAGTTCTGGTAGAAGTTATATTGCAACTTTTCACAACAAACGTTCTACCATGAAGCATGTCATTCAAAATATATAGCAGTGGTTTACTCATGCCATACCTGATCAACTTATAGAAAAGACCGTCTAACCAAACGGTGTCGAAAGCCTTCTCCAAGTCAACCAGACATGCACCCGTACACTGCTTTTTAGCTTTGTTCCATTGAATATCAGATACTAGTTTAGACGCGGCATGTATGGTATCATGACCCGCCTTAAAACCGAACTGATATTCGGGAATAATATTTTTGTCCTCAGCCCATGTGGACAGTGCTCTATTGAGAACTTTCTCGAATACTTTGCTGATACTCGGAAGAAGACTAATTGACCGGAGATTTGCTGGATTGGAACCATCCTTACCCTTTTTAAGGAGAGGATGGACCACTGCCGTCTTCCAACGCACTGAATAATACGCATTATTCAGCGCATTGTTGAACAACGTGGTGTATATGTCCACCGCTTCCGAAGGGAGGTTTCGCAGCACAACATTGGGTATGCCGTCGACTCCTGCTGACTTCTTTTTCTTTATTTTGTGAAAAAAGTCGAAAAGGTCCATCTTAGAAACGAACAGGGTGTTATCCCCGTTTCGCTGGGCGATGACTGCATTTGCAAGTCGGTCGTCATTGAACCTAGTGAAACCAGGATTCTCGGATCGCCAATGCGAGATCTCGTCTCTAAGATAGAAGTGTCCAACGAAGGCTCTGTTCTCAAGGTCGTAATTCGGGCGAATACACTCATTCACCTTATAT
Organism: Melanostoma mellinum; assembly: GCA_914767635.1. NCBI lineage: Eukaryota > Metazoa > Arthropoda > Insecta > Diptera > Syrphidae > Melanostoma > Melanostoma mellinum. Next base: position 106,952,486 of record OU612058.1, read on the forward strand.
ACTCGCTCGAAAACAGCACCCACAGTCTCTACCTTCTCTTGAGCATCTTCCACTATAAAGTGGTCATCATCCAAGATGGCCTCATCCGGATCTATCCCTATTGTCATAAGTAAGTTTTTGTTCTCTGTCGTCCTTTGAAGTTTAATACCCTGAAGGTCATTTTGATCTTTTCTCCTAAAAATTTTATTTATTTCCGGAAACATACTCGGGTTGTTGGACTGCACAGCCCGAATTTTATTGTTCCAGAAACATGAAATGGAAATTCTATAGTTTTCTTTAATAAGTTGTTGGAGATTTCTGATCTGTGACCTCAGAGATCTAATCTCAAAATCGTGCCGGTCAGTAAACCTCCTGTGCAAGAGTTTGAGTCTCGACAGGAGTCTACTTTTTTGTTTGTAAAGTGCGTATAGGGTCGCGTTTCTGTAAATGTTCGTTGGATTGTTTTGCCTATACTTAGGAATTGCCCTGTCCATTGTACTACGGATTGCATCCTCCATACGTTGCAGGTACCCATCGATCTCAACGTTCGACAGATTCCTGTTGCATGGCGGCGCAATACCGTTCGAACGAAGTTCCCTTGAGACGGCACCGGAAAAGCGCGGCCAACGTGTCTTACCGTAGTTGTAAGAGTGCGTCGGCACGTACTCCTCCAGTTCCACAAGGTCGTTCGGAAGCAGTATGACGGCGGCAAGTCCACAGTTGTCACTGTCGTACTCAACCGTCGCCGTCAAACAATTTTTCGTCCGTCGAAGAATGTCGTCGGTCAGTTTCAGTCTTGAGTCTAAAAGCAATAGATCTAAATAAGAGCCACTTCGAGGATATGAAGGCCTGTCAGTAGCCAGCAGATCGACTTTACACTCAATGCTGTGGAGCCCTAGCCAATTGAATAGCTGGGTCCCCCTTGGATTGGCTTATTGATTTCCCCAATCTTGGTGTTTAGCATTGTAATCACCGTCCAAAAGGAAATAGTTTTCATCCGAATTCAGTTTCAGACATCGAAAAAGTGTTTCGAGCTCTGTTATAAAACATGAATTTTGAGAGGCCTCCGGCGCATAGATCGCGACCAAATACAACCGCCTCCCTGTCAGAGAGGAATGCATACAATACACGCTTTAAGCAACTGGAATCGGCGTACTTCACCACTATATATTACCTTAAGAGCAATGCCCTTACGTATGAAGATCGCAACCCCACCCGCGAAAGTCGAGTTGGGTCGGTCCCTCCTTACGATAATGTAATTATTATTCATCAGATTGTGATGCTGGTTTAGCCTAGTTTCGCTAACCATACATACATCAGGACGTTGGTCTTTTAACAACTCAAAGAAGTTGGTTCGTCGTTCTATCCTAACTAGCGAATTCACATTCACGGCTAGGATCTTATAAGGCCTCTCCGACAGCGCGCCCGTTAACCTAAAAATTGCGCAAGCGAAGGCACTGCACGTTAAATCAAGTCCACCCTACGCGCCTGCTCACTTATTTGCCGTGATAGTTCACTCATTTGTGCCTGAATGACACGCAGAGCGACCATCACCTCTGACTCCCCAGTAGCAGCCTTTGACACAGATGACCGTGCGGCAGCTTTCTGAGGAAACCGTACCGTTTTCCCAGCCCCCCACGCCATTTGGGCGTAGGAGACTTCGGGAACGACGGCTCTTGGAATTGGTCTGGCTGTTTGCCTTCCCTCATCCTTAGTTGCTGTTGGAGCAGCTTTTTAAGATTTTTTAATAATTTGGTATCGAGGACAACCCCGATAATTAGCATGGTGCCCATCTCCACCACAGAGAACGCACTTCAGTAGGGTCTTGTCTTCGACCCTTGTCTCACCGAGCTTACACTCTTTGTCGTTGTGGTTCTCTCCACACTTGACGCACCTCGACTGCATTTGGCAGTTGAATGTGGCGTGACCGAACCGTTGGCAACGAACACATTGTAAAATGTCCCCGTGCCTGTTTAATTTTTCCCATCTTACCATCTGGTAGTCCAGGACGGAGATTTTCCTTAGACTCTCCAGACGGCTATTGGGTGATAGGGTGACGAGGAACATCGGCAAAAGCCGCTTCTCCCGTCTTGCCTTGGCCGTGGTGAACGACTTGACCCCGATAAACGCGAGATCGTCGCCCGCCAACCTGCGGAGTTCAACTAAGAGCTCCTCTGGATCAGAGGTAGGCTCTACCCCTTTAAGAAACATGATTTTGGGTTTCTCCTCTTTGGGAGTAAAAGTAAAATGTTCGGTGGCTTTTGTTTGCAACAACGCCCGGACGATCTTATGGTCACCAATGTTTTCACATTGGATCGCATGTCGATCTTGACCTAATCGCTTAATTTTAAATTTGTCACCAACAGCGGACTTACATAGATTTGTAGTGCCTTTCAATTCCATGTTGAGGGTATTTATCGGGGGCACCCTAACTTTCTTTGTGGTCTTTTCTTGCGGCTGCTGCTGTTGTTGTGCTGGCTGTTGTTGTTGCTTCTTCTGTTGTTGCTCTACTGGCTGCTGTTTTCTGCTGGAGATCGTTGTCGTGGCTTTTATAGTCGCGGTCCCACGGGGCTGCTCTTCTTTGGAAGTTATTTTATTTTGTACAGTTTTTTTTTTTGTAGTCCCGCGTTGCTAAACGGGCGCAGTTTTTATATCAGAAAGGCTGCTGTTGTCTTGTTGCCTTATCTGCTGCTGTCTGTCGCTGTGATTGTTGCTTGGACTCGGCTGCCGCTTGCCTGCGGGCAATCTGCCTTGCTTTAATTGCCTCAATTTCTTTGTTCATCTTCACCAATATCTCTGTCAACGATTGGATCCGCTGATCATCTTCTTCTTCGTCGTTTTTATCATCGGCTAGGGCCGCGAACGGATTGCCGCTACCTATGTAACGGCCCTCTCCTCCGTTCGATTCGTACTCGTATGTGGAATTCATACTTTCCTCGTCAGAACTGGTTGACATCATTTTTTCTCCAACCTCCTTATCTTCCACCACTTTCTGCTTACGCTGAACCAGATTTGGCTTCGCTTGAATGCGTCGCCTTCTCTTGTGTGCGGTTGTTGTTATCGCTGTTGTTGTTGCGGTAGTTTCCGCTACTGATGTTGCGGTTGTTGCCACTGCTGTGGTTGTTGTTGTTGCTACCAACCTCGCCTCACCAGATGTTGATGGACCTGATTTGTCCATCACATCATCAGTTTTCTTCCTTATCTCTTTCAATAACTTTTCTCGTTCTTTTTGTTCTACAATTTTTTTAAGCCAAAAAAGCTGAACTTTTAGGTTCGTGTGGGGATCGATCCCGTGTCCTTCCACACTGTAGCCGAACGCTTTAGTTTTTCAGTTTTAAAATTCATTTTTTATTCATTCTTTCTTAAAACTACTTATTTGCTAACAAAAATGATTAAACTAGCTTATTTAATAACTTAATTAACTTACTGACCCTAGGCGGGTACTCTAAATTATACAATAACTTATTTCTAATGCCTTTCGGCCTAATGATCTAATATCTATTTCTAACTATAACTAGTATTAAGGCTAAGAAAATTTTAAAAAACTTAGCTTTTTCGATCCTTTTTTAGGTTTTTCTTAAAATTACTTAGACTAATTAAAACTACTTAAAACTAATTAAAACTACTTAAAAACTACTTAAAACTAGAGCAGCCACAGTAGCTTTTATTTGTTTTTTTTTTTTGGTTTTTTTTTTGTGTTTTATAATTTTTTTTTTTTTTGGTTTTTGAAAGTTTTTCTTTTTTTGTGGGATTTTGGGACGCAACAATAACTTTTTACATTTTTTTTTTGATTTTTTAAATTTTTTTTTGATTTTCGACGCAGCTTAATTTTTAATTTTTTTTTTTGTATTTTTGTATTTTTAAAATTTATGTTATTTGGTTTTTTTTCTGTTACGTTTTTTAAATTTTTTGGTTGCCACTGTGTCTACCCCCTACACCCTAAGTCCTACACACTAGGCCTGTGCAAGCCAGCCATTGGCGACTCGCTATCGGTATCATTTTCTGTCTGTCCGATCTGATACCGCCCTACTGAACCGGAGGAGCTCTTCAGCTTCTCCGCCTACTGCAGCGACATCCCGGCCATAAAGGAGCCGTCGCTCCACGGACTTACGGCAGACGTGGTAGATCAACGGAACCGCCGATCTGTCCTATATCAAACCTATCATGTCAAAATAGAGGAAAGCCTCCGGTGGGACAAATCCACTGAAACGTGTTCTCTCCATATAGTCTAAGTTGGGGTAATAAGCCCCAAAAATCAGGCCATTGGTCGAGGTCATCGCTCGTGCAGTGTGACCACGAGTCAGTTTTATAATGAAGTTGTCGATCCTGTTTATTTGAGCCCCGTTGTAAAGGACCTCATTAGGATAATATTTTCTGTACTCCGACTCTGGTGTTCTGTGCAATCCAAGACAGGTACGCAGACACTGTCTCTCAAACACCCGAATCTTTTCCATTTGAGACGCTGTGACATTGAACCACACGGGGCACCCATAGACAATCATTGGCCTTATGAGGGCCATGTAGCAAATCACCTTCACTCTGCTATCAAGTTCACTGCTGTGAAACAGTCGCCTTGTCAGAGCAAAAGCTTCTCTAGCCCTGGCCAGAGCCGCATCCATATGTTTGTTAAAATATAGATACTGATCTAGCCAGATGCTCAGGTACTTGACTACTACTTTGCTTGGCAGTGGGTGCCCATGTAGATCAACGATCACCAGCTTTCGCCAGTTCTTTCTCGTATCCCATGAGGCCCGAGCCAACGGGGTTCTAAACACAATTGTTTCCGAGTTCTTAAAGTTGATTTTCAACTTCCAGTCATCGCAATATTGCTGAATCTTATCGAAGTCACGGTGCAAGAGTGTTCCGATGACCTCGATCTTTGGACCTGTTCTGTACGCGATTAGGTCGTCAGCGTACGCGCCATAGCATGGTGAAGGGAACCAATTAGATCGCCGGTGAAAATTCTAAACAAAATAGGCGAATTTACCGCCCCCTGTTGTAGACCGTTCTGTATTTTAAAAGTTCTGGTAGAAGTTATATTGCAACTTTTCACAACAAACGTTCTACCATGAAGCATGTCATTCAGAATATATAGCAGTGGTTTACTCATGCCATACCTGATCAACTTATAGAAAAGACCGTCTAACCAAACGGTGTCGAAAGCCTTCTCCAAGTCAACCAGACATGCACCCGTACACTGCTTTTTAGCTTTGTTCCATTGAATATCAGATACTAGTTTAGACGCGGCATGTATGGTATCATGACCCGCCTTAAAACCGAACTGATATTCGGGAATAATATTTTTGTCCTCAGCCCATGTGGACAGTGCTCTATTGAGAACTTTCTCGAATACTTTGCTGATACTCGGAAGAAGACTAATTGACCGGAGATTTGCTGGATTGGAACCATCCTTACCCTTCTTAAGGAGAGGATGGACCACTGCCGTCTTCCAACGCACTGAATAATACGCATTATTCAGCGCATTGTTGAACAACGTGGTGTATATGTCCACCGCTTCCGAAGGGAGGTTTCGCAGCACAACATTGGGTATGCCGTCGACTCCTGCTGACTTCTTTTTCTTTATTTTGTGAAAAAAGTCGAAAAGGTCCATCTTAGAAACGAACAGGGTGTTATCCCCGTTTCGCTGGGCGATTACTGCATTTGCAAGTCGGTCGTCATTGAACCTAGTGAAACCAGGATTCTCGGATCGCCAATGCGAGATCTCGTCTCTAAGATAGAAGTGTCCAACGAAGGCTCTGTTCTCAAGGTCGTAATTCGGGCGAATACACTCATTCACCTTATATACTCGCTCGAAAACAGCACCCACAGTCTCTACCTTCTCTTGAGCATCTTCCACTATAAAGTGGTCATCATCCAAGATGGCCTCATCCGGATCTATCCCTATTGTCATAAGTAAGTTTTTGTTCTCTGTCGTCCCTTGGAGTTTAATACCCTGAAGGTCATTTTGATCTTTTATCCTAGAGATTTTGTTTATTTGGACTGCACAGCCCGAATTTTATTGTTCCAGAAACATGAAATGGAAATTCTATAGTTTTCTTTAATAAGTTGTTGGAGATTTTTGATCTGTGACCTCAGAGATCTAATCTCCAAATCGTGTCGGTCAGGAAATTTCCTGTGCAAGAGTTTGAGTCTTGACAGTAGTCTCCTTTTTTCGTTGTAAAGTGCGTCTATTGTCGCGTTTCTGTACATGTTCGTTGGATCGTTTTGCCTATACTTAGGAATTGTCCTGTCCATTGTACTACGGATTGCATCCTCCATACGTTGCAGGTATCCATCGATCTCAACGTTCGACAGATTCCTGTTGCATGGTGGCGCAATACCGTGCGAACGTAGTTTCCTTGAGACGGCACCGGAAAAGCGCGGCCAACGTGTCTTACCGTAGTTGTAAGAGTGCGTCGGCACGTACTCCTCCAGTTCCACAAGGTCGTTCGGAAGCCGTATGACGGCGGCAAGTCCACAGTTTTCACTGTCGTACTCAACCGTCGTCAAACAATTTTTCGTCCGTCGAAGAATGTCGTCGGTCAGTTTAAGTCTTGATCCAAATAAGAGCCAAATAAGAGCCACTTCGAGGATATGAAGGCCTGTCAGTAGCCAGCAGATCGACTTTACACTCAATGCTGTGGAGCCCCAGCCAATTGAATAGCTGGGTCCCCCTTGGATTGGCTAATTGATTTCCCCAATCTTGGTGTTTAGCATTGTAATCACCGGCCAATAGGAATTAGTTTTCTTCTGAGTTCAGTTTCAGACATCGAAAAAGTGTTTCGAGCTCTGTTAAAAAACATGAATTTTGAGAAGCCTCCGGCGCATAGATCGCGACCATATACAACCGCCTCCCCTGTTGGAGAGGAATGCATACAATACACGCTTCAAGCAACTGGAATCGGCGTACTTCACCACTATTTATTACTTTATGAGCAGTGCCCTTACGTATGAAGATCGCAGCCCCACCCGCGAAAGTCGAGTTGGGTCGGTCCCTCCTTACGATAATGTAATTATTATTCGTCAAATTGTGATGCTGGTTTAGTCTAGTTTCGCTAACCATACATACATCAGGACGTTGGTCTTTTAACAACTCAAAGAAGCTGGTTCGTCGTTCTATCCTAACTAGCGAATTCACATTCACGGCTAGGATCTTAAAAGGCCTCTCTGGCAGTGCGCCCGTTAACCTAAAAAGTGCGCAAGCGACGGCACTGCACGGTAGATCAAGTCAACCCTACGCGCCTGCTCACTTATTTGCCGCGATAGTTCGCTCATTTGTGCCTGAATGACACGCAGAGCGACCATCACCTCTGACTCCCCAGCAGCAGCCTTTGACACTGATGGCTGTGGGGCCGGTTTCTGGGGAGGTTGTACCGTTTTCCCAGCTCCACCCGCCATTTGGGCGTAGGAAACTTGGGGAACGACGGCCCTTGGGATTGGTCTGGCTGTATGCCTTCCCTCATCCTTAGTTACTGTTGGAGCAGCTTTTAATGATTTTTTAATAACCTGGTATCGAGGACATCCCCGATAGTTAGCAGGTTGTCCATCTCCACCACAGACAACACATTTCAATTGGGTCTTATCTTCGACCCTTTCCTCACCGAGCGTGCACTTTTTTCTTTGTGGTTCTCTCCACACTTTACGCACCTCGATTGCATTTGGCAGTTGAATGCGGCGTGCCGAACCTTTGGCAACAAAGACATTGTAAAATGTCCCCGTGCCTGTTTATTTTTTCCCATCTTACCATCTGGTAGTCTAGGACGGAGATTTTCCTCAGACTCTCCAGATGGCTACTGGGTGATAGGGTGACGAGGAACATCGGCAATAGCCGCCTCTCCCGTCTTGCCTTAGCCGTGGTGAACGACTTGACCCCGATGAACTCGAGATCGTCGCTTGCCAACCTACGGAGCTCCGCTAGGAGCTCCTCTGGGTCAGAGGTAGACTCTACCCCTTTCAACAGCATACTTTTTGGCTTCTCCTCTTTGGGAGTGTAAGTATAATATTCGGTGGTTGTCTTAGCAAGAAACTCCCGAACGATCTAGTGGTCACCAATGTTTTCACATTGGATCGCATGTCGATCCTGTCCAAAACGTTTAATAACAAATTTATCGCCTATGGCGGACTTTTACAGGGCTTTTTATTGCTTGAAGTTCCATCTTGTGGGTGTTTATCGGGGCACCCTGCTCTTAGCAGCTGTCTTCTTTGGCTGCTGCTTTTGTTGTGTTGGTTGTTGTTGTTGCTGCTGCTGCTGATTTGGCATCGTCTCTCCTGGCTGCTTCGTTGGCGCGTATTTTTTAGACGCGGTCCCCCGTTGCTGCTCTTGGGTAGCAGTTTTCTTTCCATGCTCCCCAGCTATTGTATTAGCTGTCGTGCCTAGTTGCTGCACGGGAGCTGTTTTTGCATTTGCCTTTGTTGTTGTTGGCTGTTGCTGTTTGTTGTTTGGTTCGAGTTGTTGTTTCTTTGCCTCGCTTTCTGCTTGTCTGCGGGCCACCTGTCTTGCCTTTATCTCCTCTATCTCCTTGTACCATTTCTCCAAGGTTATCGACATCCGTTGTAGTTTCTTGCTTTCTACATCATCGTCGTCGTCATTTAATTCCTCTTGACTGGCACTGGCACCGTGATTTCCATTGCGGTTGTTGCCGCTGCTTTGCTTGTTGTTGTTGATTTTAGTGTTGGATTTTCATCCAACACTTTTTTTCGTTGTTGATGGACCGCTATGGTCCATCATAGACGACTCTGTCGCTGTTTTGTTCTGCTTCTTTTCGGATTTTCTCCTTAATAATAGCAATTTGCTTCAAAGCAAGAATAAAAATTCGAGGGCCCGGCTGAGAGTTGAACCCACGTTCCTCCACACTGGGTACCTGCTGAGCTACGCGTTCGGCTACTGCCTTTTTGAAATTTCACTGAATTTAGACTCTTAAATCGCACTCCACTTGTAAATATACACAGCTAAAGTCGTCAACACGTCTACACACGATAGCTGTTGCTGAACGACTGAGTCGCGCTTTACCCACTAGGCTACTGCCCTTATTAAAAATCACTGCTTCTAATACTTTTTTAAAAACACTCCGAATTCAATTAGACACTGCCAAAGTCGCCAACACGTCTGTGCGCTTTCACAGTTGATGAACGACTGACTGAACACTCTAGCACTGCACCACGGCCGTCCAAGATATCTTTTCAGCTTTCAATACGAATACTTTTTTTTACCTTTGAAACTGAAAAGTAATAAGGTTTTCTTGTTCATCAAAGGCCTACATTTTTATAAGGAAAACTTTTCGATTTAAGAAGATCTCCTTATTAGCCTTTACAGAAAAAATATGTGAATAAGATTTTCTTCTTAAAAATGATTAGTAATAAGGTTTTCACATTGTTTACATCATTTAATGTGACTTTCCATTTAGAAACTGTAGTACAAAATTTTCAAAACCTTAATAAGATTTTCTTTATAAAATCAATAAGATTTCTCTATGAAAATATCATATTATTTAATACTTTTAATAAGATTTCTTAGCAAAGTAGCTCAATAAGGCAATCTTATTGATTTTATGTAGTACTTTTTCGCTGTGTTTTAAAATTTAAACTAATGTATAGGTTTTTGGCTTTTTAAAATGCTATAGCACGACTCTGTAGGTATTACCGTTATTTTTAAATATTTTTTTCCCGTTTTAAGTGATTTTTTTCTTAAATTGCCCCTCCCGCCTAAACGGGGTGAAATGGACCCCCCCCCCCTCCCATACGATTTTTTGCTTGTCTAAGTCCAACCTACACACCCTATCTTTTTGTCACACCTTATGCAAATCACCCTGTATAACGATAAATTAGTTAACAGTCTTCAAATAAACACCCTTATGCAGGTGGAATACCAGGAAAGACTGATGGGCATTTTAAGGAAATATCAGGGAATTTTTGTGGATGCTTACCGTATAATACAAACTTTAAATGTAGTATTAATACTGTATATGAAGAACCAGTTTGGCAAACAGCATACCCATATCCGCTATCTGCTTCCGCGTTTATTAATAAGGAGATACAAAATTTGTTAGAAAACGATATTATAAAACCATATCGAAGCGCGTATAACAGTCCAGTTTGGGTGGTAGATAAAAAAGGTTTCAATGAAGATGGCACAAAGAAACTACGAATGGTCATTGATTGCAAAAAATTAAATTCTTTTACGAAGTCTGATAAATATCCCATGGCAGAAACCTCAGTGATTTTATCCAATTTAGGCAAGTCAAAATTTTTCTCTACTTTAAATTATTTACTATCAGGATTTTATTAAATCCTTGCTAATGAAAAACATAGACCGAAGACTGCATTTTCAGTCAACAACGGGAAATACGAATTCAATCGTATGCCATTTGGGCTTAAAAACGCTCCAACCAGCCCTGGATTTACACTAGGTGCTCTCGGTGCTTTGGCACAGGGCGGCAAATTCTATGGGGGCGGCAAAATTTGAAACGAAAGTCAAAGATTCTTTCAGTCATAAAAGAATTTTTCGGGACAAAGGTGTTATTACGCCTCAAACGCATCACATTATCACTGTAAATTTCCGGAATTATCTTATTATTATTCATTTGGACTTAATTTTCTACATCTTCCCGATTAAAATTAAAATCACGAGCCTTAGCATACGAAGAATAAAACTCCCTTGTACACTCGTCGTCAACGATACTCGTCTTCAAATATACTTGCCGCACGGGCGGCAGCTGTTTCTTCGTGGTAGTAGCGACGAGTGTATGTATTTATGTTTTTGCCTACTACCGCCAACAATGTTTTTATACCAAGTGATTCAGCTGTCCATTTTTTTCTCTCTCTCATTTGACGGTGACACTATTGTGAGAAGCTCTATACTCTATACACTCTGGCAATTTTTCTGTTGCCCATCGTCTGTCAGCTGCTGTGATTCGATTTCCGATCAATTCAAGTTAATATTATCAAAACAAAACAATTTAATATTTATCTTTTTGTTCAAGTTGATGATATATATTCTGTAGACTATGAGTGATGGGCGGAAAAGGTTGAGCGGTGCTGCTTATAAAAAGCGCGCTTGGAAGAGGAGATTTTGTGCGAAACTCCAAAACTGGAAAGTTTTTTTTATTAAAAAGAAAGAAGGCGAAAAGCGTATTAATGACGGCAATTGTTTCTCATGGTTTCTCATGTTCATTGAAAACACTGGACATAAAGCAGAAGATTTGTTGATGGCTGTAATATCTGTTCTTGAATGCTTCGACCTTGATATTCAAAATTGTCGAAGTCAGTCGTACGATAACGCGAACAATGTGTCAGGCATTTATTCAGGTTTACAGAGTCAAAGAAATCAACGATCTTGCAGTGCATGCTCCTTGTGCTGGCCATTCAATGAATTTGGTCGGGATTCACGCAGTCGAGAGTACCCCCGAAGCAGCATCTTATTTCAACACAGTCCAAGCATTGTACAACTTTTTTACTGCATCTACACATCGCTAGGAAATTCTACAAACTCATGCAGGAAAGAAGATTGCTTTGAAATCATTGTCAGCAACAAGATGGTCAGCTCGTCACGAAGCAGTTAGAGTGCTCAACAAGTTCTATGGTGAGATAATTGAAACTCTAATAACCATTGAAGAAGATATTACTGAGAACGCGATCACGAGGCAAGAAGCAAAAGGACTTCGCATTCAACTTGAACGACTGGAAACAACATTCATACAGATTCTTTGACATTTTTTACTTTCAGCCAAAGGTTGCAAAAGGTTGATATCAGCATAACTGATGTGATTGATGACTATCGTGGACTGATTAAAGTAGTAGCTGATGCACGAATGGAATTCGAAATTTATGAACAGAAACCGTTAGAAATCTTAGAGAGTCAAGAGTACCAGACAAGTGTTTCTAGAAGAAGAAGGATTAAGTTGCAGGCTGATGAATCACCAGACGGAGATGTTCAATTGTCAGGAAGGGATAATTTTCGAGTCAACACTTTCAACGTAATTCTTGACAATTTTGATTCTGAATTGCGAAGAAGATGCCAAGCATAGAAATTCATGGAAAGTTTTCAGTTATCACTGAATTTGGAGATTTGAATTCCTGCGAAATTCGTAAGAAGTCGGAACATCTAAGGACAATTTATACCTCGGACCTCGAACATTCATTGGATGACGAATTGGTGCACTTCCACGCGTATTGCTCCGAAAAAAAATTAAAACGTGATTCACCATCCAAGCTATTAAAATTCTTGAAAACGAACGACTTATATACCGAGTTCCCAAACGTTGAAATAGCATTTCGTATATTTATGACATAAGCAGTGACGAATTGCATCGCAGAACGTTCATTTTCATGTTTGAAAAGAGTCAAAGACTATTTTCGTTCAACTATGACGGGCAGTCGGCTAAATAGTCTAGCAATTCTGTGCATCGAGTCGGATTTGCTTGAACGCTTGAATTGTGAAGAACTAATAGATCAGTTCGCGGTAAAGAAAGTAACGAAAACGATTATAAACATCCGTAATTATCTTGTATGTCAACTTTGAGTTTTATTTTCTTATGAAAAAGCTTTATGTGATTATTCTCTTACCATGTAACAATAAATGAATTCAAACCTTACATTTTCCATTCATTTCATTCGTTAATTATATAGTTAACGATCTCACTAACATTTCAATTATTTATAAATCAATGATAAAGGCGGCATTTTTTAAGGAGCACAGGGCGGCATTTTAATGAAATCCGGCCCTGGCTCCAACCGTATTTCAAAGAGCTATGGATGACATTCTCCGAAAATACATCGGGAAATTCTGTCATGTCTATCTAGATGACGTTATAATATTTTCAGGAACACTTGATGAACACTAACATCTCATTGCTAATGAGAAAATAATTAAAGCACTTTCAGAAGCTAACATGAGAATTAGCAGTGAAAAGTGTAAGTACTTCATGGAACAGGTGGATTTCTTAGAATATGTTGTATCCTACAACCATATAAAAACCCATCCAGATAAAGTAAAAACAATTAGGGAATATCCCGAACCACAGACTTTACGTCAATTGAGAAGTTTTCTTGGACTATTAGGTTATTATAGGAAATTTATCCGAAATTATGCAATGATAAGCAAAGGGTTAACAAATTTTTTACTGGGAAACGAAAAATAAACAGTATGAGGATAAATATTGAATTAGATTCAGAAGGCAAAAAAGCGTTTCAGGTATTAAAGGATAGGCTTACAGAAGAAGTTGCGTAAAATCAACCGGATTTCGATAAACCATTTGATTTAATAGGGTTGGGTTCGAAATCCCAGTTTTTATATTCCCGCTTATTAAAATCCCGATTTTGAAATCCCGCTTTCTGAGATACCGTTTTTAAAAATCCCGCTTTTTTAAAATACCGAATTTCAAAATCCTGCTTCTTATAATCCCGTTTGTTAAAATCCCGCTTTTGAAATCAAAACTAGTTGTTTTATTTAAAAAAATCGCGCGATTTTTTTAAGGGAGCGTATCGGAATCCCGCTTTTTAAAATCCCGTTTTTTAAAATCCCGTTTTTTAAAATCCCGACAAAAAAAAGTTTATAATCCCGTCTTCTTAAATACCGTTTTGTTAAAATCCCGTTCGTGACAATCCTGTTTAATCAAAATCCCGTCTATCAAAAGCCCGCCTTTTAAAATCCCGTTTAATCCCGCTTAGCCCGTTTTATATTTGGATAAGTATTATTCAATATTGTTCATTTAAACACTACATATCAATTCTCAAATGTTGAAAGTTTTGTTGTCTGAACATTTTTTTTATTAATACCATTATACAGAGAAACTGGGACAGATCTTTGAATATATAACTGATAACTGTTTTTCTTGTTGCATTTTCTGCATAAAAAACTTGCGTAAGCAAGAGAACAATAAAATTTCTTGTTTTAATTGAACATTTTTTTGTTATCAATGTCTATGCATTATACAAGCTATGCTATGCATTATTCAAGCTGGGACACATCTCTTTATCTCTTAAATAACTGAATATTTGCGTCGTATAGCTCACAATATTCAACTGTAATCATTTTTTTGTTATTTTTTGTTGTGATCTTTTTTGGAATTACATTTTTGTTATGTATTATGTTCTTTTCTTTTAAAACAATAATAATGTTTGCAATAAAATTATCTAGACCAAATATTCTTCTTCTTTTTAATATTTAATCCCGCTTTTGTAATCATCACCAGGTGTTTTATTTTAAAAATCGCGCGATTTTTAAAATAAAACACCTGGTGATGATTACAAAAGCGGGCTTATAAAAACGGGATTTCAACAAACGGGATTTTAAAAACGGGGTTTTAAAAAAGCGGGATAATAACAAAACGGGCTTAAAAAACGGGATTTTAAATGCGGGAAAATAAAAAGCAGGATTATAAAAAACGGGATATCGAACCCAACCCTTTTTTTAAATAAAACAACTAGTTTTGATTGCAAAAGCGGGATTTTAACAAACGGGATTTTAAAAAACGGGATTATAAGAAGCAGGATTTTGAAAGGCGGTATTTTAAAAAAGCGGGATTTTTAAAAACGGTATCTCAGAAAGCGGGATTTCAAAATCGGGATTTTAATAAGCGGGAATATAAAAACTGGGATTTCGAACCCAACCCCGTTTGGATTTCCCTTTTCAATATTTAATCCAGATTCCATTGGAGTTGCGACACCCTTGCAATCACTCATTCCAAACTTCTGGAGAGCATTTTTTAAATATTGGTTTTGGCTAAGAGTCATTGTACCATCTTCAAAATTTTGTTCAATATGAATACCTAAGAATGTGTTCACTTTTCCAAGGTCGGTCATATCAAATTCATTCTTCAGCAAATTCTTGATTATGTCAATTTTTCGCTGATTGGTGCAAACAATCAGTAAGTCATCAACATATAACAAAACGAAGCTTCTGATTCCAGTTTCAGTCTTTGTGTACAAACATTGATCCGTTGCACAACGTTTGAAACCAATCTTCAACATAAACTGATTGAACTTTGCATTCCATATCCGGGATGCCTGCTTCAGACCATATAGCGCTTTATTGAACCTACATACCTTGTTACCGTTCTTGAATCCCTCCGGCAAATCCATGTAAATAGTTTCTGAAAGATCGATATTCAGAAAAGCGCATTTTACATCCATTTGGTGTACATGCATGTTATAATTAGTTGCAACAGATAACAGTGTTCGCATTGTTGTTAGTTTTGCGACTGGAGCATATGTTTCACTGTAATCAAATCCGATCACTTGCGAAAAACCTCTCAACTAGGCGAACTTTATATTTGTCGATTTCACCATCCGCCTTTCGCTTCAATTTGAATACCCATTTACATGACACTGGTTTTCTGCCTTTTGGTAAATCACATTCGGTCCAGGTTCTGTTTTTGACCAATGATGAGTATTCTTCTTGAATGGCCTTTTCCCAAGCATGCCAATCACTTCTTTGTTTCGCTTCAGTAATTGTGAAAGGATCATTGTTGACGTATTGCTGAGCTGATAAGACGAAATGAGCATCCATCTCCCATTCTCCATAACGCTGTGGGGATTGACGAATTCTAGTACTGCGTCTCAAGCCTGTATCTTCTTGCTCATATTCACCGATGTTTTCATTATTGCTATATCTGTTGTCACCAATGCCATCCAAATCAGAATTGTCGTTAACATCTTTTTCAAATGATGATTCATTTACTTCAGAATTTATTTGATTGATCGGTGTTTCACTATCATCCGCCTCTGAAACTGATGAATCCTTGATCTTGTGACGACATATTACTGAGCCTTCATTGAAAACCACGTTTCTACCAACAATCAATGTTTTACTTTCAATATTCCACAATCTGTAACCATTTGAAGCATATCCCATCATGATACACTTAACAGATTTTTGATCAAACTTAGATCGCTTCTCAGCCGGAATGTGATTGTAGCACAACGCACCAAATATTCGAAGATTCGACAAGTTTGGTTTAGTTCGAAACCAAATTTCTGACGGAGTCTTGTCGATGAACTGTTTTCCAAAAGCACTAGTCGGACAACGATTTTTGACGTAATTAGCTGTTAGAATTGCTTCGGACCAAAACTTCTTTTCGATACCACTTGAATTCAACATAGTTCTGGCTTTTTCTACAAGGGTTCTATTAAGTCGCTCAGCCACGGAGTTCAATTCAGGATTATAAGGAACTGTATAATTCAACTGAATGCCTATTGCTTTGCAAAACTGCTTGAAATCGTTTGAAATATACTCGCCGCCATTATCTGCTTTTAGTCTTGCAACCTTACATCCATGGAAAGCCTCTGCACTTGAAACAAATTCTTGAAACTTTTCGAAAACTTCGCTTTTTCGTTCAATGCAATACACAGTTGTCGCTCTCGAGAAGTCGTCAGTAAAGGTCACGAAATATCTTGATCCATCATGCGAAGCGACAGGCATCGGTCCGCAAACGTCGCTATGAATCAATTGAAGAATACGATTAGAGCGTGATTCCCTCTTTTGCGGGAAAGGTAATCTTGATTGCTTTCCAAGAATACATGATTCGCAAAAAACATCTTCGGTATTAATTTTCAATTGTTCAAGACCATTTACCATTTTTCGACTAACCATTTTCTTCATATCCCCAAAATTCAAATGGCTTAATCGAAAATGCCAATAACTTTGAGGTGTAACCTTCGAATTCTCTTGAGTGAATGAAGCAAATGCGCCTCTATCAATAAGAAATTCAACCTCATAAAGTTTGCCTGCACAGCGAGCCACGAAAATCGTTTCACCATTAAGAGATACATATGCAAAGTCTCCCTCAAAAACAATATGACATCCACGCTTAGTTAAACTGCGAATGGACAACAAATTACATTGCAAACCTTTTACAAGTAAGACATCTTTTAAAGCTTTTGTGTTGCAATCGCCATTATAAAGTGTTTTCACAAGAATGTCACCACGTTGCTTGGTTACTAGCATAGTATTCTTTTTAGCAACTGAAATCTCTATTTCTTCAATGTCTCTCAGATCATTAAATAAATTTTTATCATTTACCATGTGCTCTGTAGCACCCGAGTCCAAGATAAACCTTACAGATGAACTTCTTGTTCTTGGATCTGCTTTTGAAGCTGTATTTAAAATCATCTCAGAATCTTCGTTACCATTTTTAAATACACGTACTTTGCTAATGGCACTCAAAGAAACAACTGCTTCATTTAGTGAAGATGTATTTGCACTATTCTTCGGTGATGCTTCTTTCTTGAAAAAATTTTTCTTGAACTTCTTTTTCGCCTTTTTGTTGCATTGTGACTTAATGTGACCTACTTGGCCACAACCATAACACACAATATTCGCATTCATTGCAACCGTTGAGGCTTTAGCACAGGAACTTGACTTGCGTTTGTTGTACTCGTCCAACAAACGACATTTCACAAAATCCAAAGTCAAATTTGTTTGCTCAATAGTTTCGATAGCTATTACCAAGGTATCGAAAGATTTTGGCAAAGTGAGCATCAACGAAATAGCTATATCTATGTCTTCCATCTCTTTTCCAGAGCTCTTCAGATCGCGAATCAATCTATCGAAGTTCAAAATATGCTCCTTCATATCGTCCCCTTCACGATAATACATCGAGTGCAGCTTACGTTCAAGCAAAATTCGACCTGAAATAGTTTTACGTTCAAAAATACTTGCCAATCCATCAACCATCTCTTTTGCAGTAGATTTCCCCTTGATGTTTTCCAATTGACTATCATGTACGCTTTGAACTATAATATTCTTGCACATCTTTTCTTCCGGTCGAATTTTCGTCTTCTCATCTTCATTTGTCTTAGCTTCAACAAGCTTTTCAAGGTCTTCTTGAATGTAGATTCCTAATCTGTTCTCATCCAGAGCAATTTCGATGCGAAAACGCCAATTATTAAAGTTGGTTCCATCGAACAGCGGAATACCAGTCCTGGTATTAACAGATACCA
Source organism: Melanostoma mellinum (assembly GCA_914767635.1). Taxonomy (NCBI): domain Eukaryota; kingdom Metazoa; phylum Arthropoda; class Insecta; order Diptera; family Syrphidae; genus Melanostoma; species Melanostoma mellinum. Next base: position 106,970,402 of record OU612058.1, read on the forward strand.
TATCATTCATTTTAAACCCAATAAATGACAAAAACTGATATATGCTCAAAACGTTTCTGGGCCTATAACCTAAAAGACTTAAGAAAAGGCTTTTTCAAATGTTAAACGATGAAAAACTTTATTAGGAATAACGAAAATAATATTTCTGTTTTAGAGCAAACAAACAATTAGTACTTGATTGTATTACAAACAGCAAAGTAGAAGTACATGTTATTAAATTATACAGTAGACATTTTAACACAAATTGCTTGTCCCGCCCTCGTCTTTTGACTCTATTTGTGACAGTAACTCTTGGCCTGGTGGTGCTCTTGTTAAAGAATTTTCTATCAACAGGAGAGTTAAAAACAAATTGCTTATTAATACTGCTCCAAAAAACTAATTAGATTCTCCCTCTTTTATCAAAATGTAAGAGGTCTTCGCAATAAAACTGCTGACTTGTATGTCAATTCCCACGTTTTTAAACATGACGTATTTGCTTTGACTGAAACTTGGCTTAATTCAAGTCACTTGAACACCGAGATCTTGAGCCCTGACTTCTCGGTCTACCGTAAAGATCGGCACGTAGACAGACCAGATGATGTCGGGGGTGGTTTTTTGATTTCGGTCAGGAATACATATATGTCGTCTCGTATACTCTTTCCGTTTGAACTGTCTATTGATGTCGTTTGTGTGAAAGTTTGTACACTGTTAAAAAATATTTTTATTGTAAACGTACCTATATATTGTCCCAAAAAGTTCAGCCTCAGCTTATTCTGAACTGGCCCTGATTTTGGATCATGTTTTTGAATTGTCAGACTTAGAAAGCCAAATTCTTTTAATTGGTGACTTTAATCTACCATACGTTCAATGGTTACCCTCTGACGATGGATCTTTCCAAAAACCTTCTCTAACTTCACCGCAGCGTGAGCTTTCTAGTTTAGATAATATTATATCTACTGACTTACAGCAAGTAAGCTGTATTAGAAATTTTCAAAATCGTATGTTAGATTTAGTTTTCTCATCCGAAGCTATTAACACGGTAGTTCTTCAATCAAATTCGGGCATTACTAGAATTGATGATCTCCATCCCCCTTTAGATATTTTTATAGAACTAAGCAACGTCTCTCAAGATATTAACAATTTAAATGACTGTGTATATACTTTTGACTTTCGAAAAGCGAATTTCGATTTGCTATCGAATGAATTATGCATTGCTGGTATTGAAAATATATCAACTATTGCAAATATTGACGAAGCAGTCGCTTGCTTCTACTCAATTTTAGAAAATAGCATGAAAAAAACAATTCCCCTAAAGTTGCTTAGAAATAGTAGTTTCAGTCAACCGTGGTTTACCAAGGAATTAAAGACTCTAAGGAACAAAAGAAACAAAGCTTGGAAGATCTATTTAACTACCCTCTCTCCAACTGACCACCAACGATTCATAAGTTTTTTTGAAGATTTCAAAACTCTTTCTGAAAATCTATACTCTAACTATGTGAATCAAATGGGGTGTTCTCTGAAAAATGACCCAAAAAGTTTTTGGACTTTTGGAAACTCTAAAAAAAAATCAGACGGCTATCCACTGAACTTTGTTTATAATAGCACTTCTTTAAGAAATACTACTGAGATTTGCAATGCATTTGCAAATCATTTTTGTGGTTCTTTTTGTAGTAGATACGAATTTAGAAATTGATGAACATTTTTTTCAGTATTTAACTCACTGCTCGCAAGTAAATTTTAATAGTATCCCTATTCACAGAGACAGAATTACTTACTACCTTTCTTCTCTTAATGATGACGTTTCTTCTGGTCCGGACACAATTCCGCCAATTGTTTTGAAAAAATGTTCTTCATGTTTATCATTTCCACTCGAATATCTTTTTAAGCTTTCTTTAAAAGCTGGAATATTTCCCACTATTTGGAAAAAATCTTTTATAACACCAGTTTTCAAGAAGGGTGGAAAGATCGATATAAAAAACTACAGGCCAATTTCAAGGCTCTCATGTATACCCAAGCTATTTGAACAAGTAGTCTGCGAAAGCTTATCCTTCTTTGCAAAGAATGTTATCTGCCATCAGCAACATGGATTTATGCAAAGAAGATCGACGGCTACGAACCTTCTATCTTTTTATCATAAATGTTCCAACGCCCTTGAATATGGGAACGAGCTTGACTGCATTTACACTGACTTCTCCAAGGCGTTTGACCAACTGTCTCAAAATATTATACTATATAAACTAAAAGCATTTGGATTTCCCCCATTTTTTATTGTTTGGATAAGCTCCTACCTAAAAAATAGGTCTTATGAAGTCAAATTTCGAAATGTTTTATCAAAACCTTTTATTGCTTTGTCTGGTGTGCTACAAGGAAGTCATCTTGGTCCCTTACTTTTCATTGTTGCAATTAATGATGTAATTTTTTGCATCTCCTACAGCGACATTTTAATCTTTGCTGATGATATGAAGATTTTTAAAACCATCAAAAATGCTTCAGATCGAGACTTCTTACAAAAAGATATCGACTGTTTTGCTCTATGGTGTTCTAAAAACGGACTTAGTTTGAACGCTTCCAAGTGCCAAAGTATGACCTTCTCCCGCAAAAGATCGCCAAGTATTGGAGAATATTCAATATCGCAACAATCCCTATCTCAAGTTTTTAGATTCCGTGACCTCGATGTTCTATTTAGTACCAACCTCGAGTTTAATGAACACATCAACCTCATTATTAACAAATCAAATACAATGCTTGGCTTTATTAAGCGATGGGCAAAAGAATTTAATGACCCCTATGTCACTCTCTCTTTATATAACTGTTATGTTCGTCCGCATCTAGAATATGCGTCTCAGGTGTGGTCACCATTTTATGATATTCATAAATCTCGAATCGAAGCAATACAGCACAGATTTATACGTTTCGCTATCAAAGGTCTCCCTTGGGAAGATCCTTTCAATCTCCCCCCTTATGAAAATCGTATTCGCCTTTTAAGTCTTCAAACCCTCTCACAGAGGCGAATCAACAATGATTTAGTATTTTTTCATCAATTAATAACCGGTTCAACTGATACCCCAGACTTGCTCTCCCACATTAGTTTCAACTATCGTGGAGGATCTCACCAACTACGTAATTTAGAGTTTTTACATTGCTCCCACCACAGAACTAACTATGGCATGCATGAGCCATTAGCTCGCATGAGTAGGTTATCTAACTCCTATCCTTTTGTTTCCGATTTCAACCTTAGTAAAAATACTTTGAAATTAAAACTAAGAACCAGTGTGCCACCTGCATGACTTATATTTGATATTTTGTTATTGTTATTTAATTTCTGTTCTTATTTATAGTTTTTGATTAATAATGTTTCTCTAGTTTATTTAGTTCTATTTAATAATGTACTTTTACTTGTTTTTTTTTTTGTTAAAAATTGTAATGTCTTTAATTGTTTTCCGTATACGTTCACTTTGTGCTTGTGTTTGCGTTATTTACTAACCACTAACACTTGCATTAATGATGAAGAGCGTAGATAAGCGTGTACAAATGAACTTGCTCTAAGTTCAGTACCGCTTAAGACTCTGAGATGCAAAAAAAAAACATTGAACCACACGGGGCACCCATAGACAATCGTTGGCCTTATGAGGGCCATGTAGCAAATCACTTTCACCCTGCTGTCAAGTTGTCTGCTGTGAAACAGTCGCCTTGTCAGAGCAAAAGCTTCTCTAGCCCTGGCCAGAGCCGCATCCATATGTTTGTTAAAATATAGATACTGATCTAGCCAGATGCCCAGGTATTTGACTACTTCTTTGTTTGGCAGTGGGTGGCCATCTAGATCAACGATCACCAGCTATCGCCAGTTCTTTCTCGTATCCCATGAGGCCCGAGCCAACGAGGTTCAAAACACAATTGTTTCCGATTTCTGGACGTTGATTTTCAACTTCCAGTCATCACAATATTGCTGGATCTTATCGAAGTCACGCTGCAAAAGTATTCTCATAACTTCGATTTTTGGACCTGTTCTGTACGCAATAAGGTCGTCGGCGTACGCTATAGCATGGTGAAGAGAACCAATTAGATCGCCGGTAAAAATGCTAAATAGTAAAGGAGAATTCTTCGCTCCTTGTTGTAGACCGTTCTGTATTTTAAAAGTTCTGGTAGAAGTTCTATTGCAACTTTTCACAACAAACGTTCTACCATGAAGCATGTCATTCAGAATATATAGCAGTGGTTTACTCATGCCATACCTGATCAACTTATAGAAAAGACCGTCTAACCAAACGGTGTCGAAAGCCTTCTCCAAGTCAACCAGACATGCACCCGTACACTGCTTTTTAGCTTTGTTCCATTGAATATCAGATACTAGTTTAGACGCGGCATGTATGGTATCATGACCCGCCTTAAAACCGAACTGATATTCGGGAATAATATTTTTGTCCTCAGCCCATGTGGACAGTGCTCTATTGAGAACTTTCTCGAATACTTTGCTGATACTCGGAAGAAGACTAATTGACCGGAGATTTGCTGGATTGGAACCATCCTTACCTTTTTTAAGGAGAGGATGGACCACTGCCGTCTTATAACGCACTGGATAATATGCATTATTCAGCGCATTGTTGAACAACGTGGTGTATATGTTCACCGCTTCCGCAGGGAGGTTTCGCAGCACAACATTGGGTATGCCGTCGACTCCTGCTGACTTCTTTTTCTTTATTTTGTGAAAAATGTCCAAGAGGTCCATCTTAGAAACGAACAGGGTGTTATCCCCGTTTCGCTGGGCGATGACTGCATTTGCAAGTCGGTCGTCATTGAACCTGGTGAACCTGGTGAAACCAGGATTCTCGGATCGCCAATGCGAGATCTCGTTTCTAAGATAGAAGTGTCCAACGAAGGCTCTATTCTCGAGGTCGTTATTCGGGCGAATGCACTCATTCACCTTATATACTCGCTCGAAAACAGCACCCGCCGTCTCTACCTTCTCCTGAGCATCTTCCACTATAAAGTGGTCATCATCCAGGATGGCCTCATCCGGATCTATCCCTATTGTCATAAGTAAGTTTTTGTTCTCTGTCGTCCTTTGAAGTTTAATACCCTGAAGGTCATTTTGATCTTTTCTCCTAAAAATTTTATTTATTTCCGGAAACATACTCGGGTTGTTGGACTGCACAGCCCGAATTTTATTGTTCCAGAAACATGAAATGGAAATTCTATAGTTTTCTTTAATAAGTTGTTGGAGATTTTTGATCTGTGACCTCAGAGATCTAATCTCCAAATCGTGCCGGTCAGTAAACCTCCTGTGCAAGAGTTTGAGTCTCGACAGGAGTCTACTTTTTTGTTTGTAAAGTGCGTATAGGGTCGCGTTTCTGTAAATGTTCGTTGGATCGTTTTGCCTATACTTAGGAATTGCCCTGTCCATTGTACTACGGATTGCATCCTCCATACGTTGCAGGTACCCATCGATCTCAACGTTCGACAGATTCCTGTTGCATGGCGGCGCAATACCGTTCGAACGAAGTTCCCTTGAGACGGCACCGGAAAAGCGCGGCCAACGTGTCTTACCGTAGTTGTAAGAGTGCGTCGGCACGTACTCCTCCAGTTCCACAAGGTCGTTCGGAAGCAGTATGACGGCGGCAAGTCCACAGTTGTCACTGTCGTACTCAACCGTCGCCGTCAAACAATTGTTCGTCCGTCGAAGAATGTCGTCGGTCAGTTTCAGTCTTGAGTCTAAAAGCAATAGATCTAAATAAGAGCCACTTCGAGGATATGAAGGCCTGTCAGTAGCCAGCAGATCGACTTTACACTCAATGCTGTGGAGCCCCAGCCAATTGAATAGCTGGGTCCCCCTTTGATTGGCTAATTGATTTCCCCAATCTTGGTGTTTAGCATTGTAATCACCGTCCAAAAGGAAATAGTTTTCATCCGAATTCAGTTTCTGACATCGAAAAAGTGTTTCGAGCTCTGTTATAAAACATGAATTTTGAGAGGCCTCCGGCGCATAGATCGCGACCAAATACAACCGCCTCCCCTGTCGGAGAGGAATGCATACAATACACGCTTCAAGCAACTGGAATCGGCGTACTTCACCACTATATATTACCTTATGAGCAATGCCCTTACGTATGAAGATCGCAACCCCACCCGCGAAAGTCGAGTTGGGTCGGTCCCTCCTTACGATAATGTAATTATTATTCGTCAGATTGTGATGCTGGTTTAGCCTAGTTTCGCTAACCATACATACATCAGGACGTTGGTCTTTTAACAACTCAAAGAAGTTGGTTCGTCGTTCTATCCTAACTAGCGAATTCACATTCACGGCTAGGATCTTATAAGGCCTCTCCGACAGCGCGCCCGTTAACCTTAAAATTGCGCAAGCGAAGAAACTGCACGTTAAATCAAGTCCACCCTACGCACCTGCTCACTTATTTGCCGTGATAGTTCACTCATTTGTGCCTGAATGACACGCAGAGCGACCATCACCTCTGACTCCCCAGTAGCAGCCTTTGACACAGATGACCGTGCGGCAGCTTTCTGAGGAAACCGTACCGTTTTCCCAGCCCCCCACGCCATTTGGGCGTAGGAGACTTCGGGAACGACGGCCCTTGGAATTGGTCTGGCTGTTTGCCTTCCCTCATCCTTAGTTGCTGTTGGAGCAGCTTTTTAAGATTTTTTAATAATTTGGTATCGAGGACAACCCCGATAATTAGCATGGTGCCCATCTCCACCACAGAGAACGCACTTCAGTAGGGTCTTGTCTTCGACCCTTGTCTCACCGAGCTTACACTCTTTGTCGTTGTGGTTCTCTCCACACTTGACGCACCTCGACTGCATTTGGCAGTTGAATGTGGCGTGACCGAACCGTTGGCAACGAACACATTGTAAAATGTCCCCGTGCCTGTTTAATTTTTCCCATCTTACCATCTGGTAGTCCAGGACGGAGATTTTCCTTAGACTCTCCAGACGGCTATTGGGTGATAGGGTGACGAGGAACATCGGCAATAGCCACTTCTCCCGTCTTGCCTTGGCCGTGGTGAACGACTTGACCCCGATAAACGCGAGATCGTCGCCCGCCAACCTGCGGAGTTCAACTAAGAGCTCCTCTGGATCAGAGGTAGGCTCTATCCCTTTAAGAAACATGATTTTGGGTTTCTCCTCTTTGGGAGTAAAAATAAAATGTTCGGTGGCTGTTGTTTGCAACAACGCCCGGACGATCTTATGGTCACCAATGTTTTCACATTGGATCGCATGTCGATCTTGACCTAATCGCTTAATTTTAAATTTGTCACCAACAGCGGACTTACATAGATTTGTAGTGCCTTTCAATTCCATGTTGAGGGTATTTATCGGGGGCACCCTAACTTTCTTTGTGGTCTTTTCTTGCGGCTGCTGCTGTTGTTGTGCTGGCTGTTGTTGTTGCTTCTTCTGTTGTTGCTCTACTGGCTGCTGTTTTCTGCTGGAGATCGTTGTCGTGGCTTTTATAGCCGCGGTCCCACGGGGCTGCTCTTCTTTGGAAGTTATTTTATTTTGTACAGTTTTTTTTTCTGTAGTCGCGCGTTGCTAAACGGGCGCAGTTTTTATATCAGAAAGGCTGCTGTTGTTTTGTTGCCTTATCTGCTGCTGTCTGTCGCTGTGATTGTTGCTTGGACTCGGCTGCCGCTTGCCTGCGGGCAATCTGCCTTGCTTTAATTGCCTCAATTTCTTTGTTCATCTTCACCAATATCTCTGTCAACGATTGGATCCGCTGATCATCTTCTTCTTCGTCGTTTTTATCATCGGCTAGGGCCGCGAACGGATTGCCGCTACCTATGTAACGGCCCTCTCCTCCGTTCGATTCGTACTCGTATGTGGAATTCATACTTTCCTCGTCAGAACTGGTTGACATCATTTTTTCTCCAACCTCCTTATCTTCCACCACTTTCTGCTTACGCTGAACCAGATTTGGCTTCGCTTGAATGCGTCGCCTTCTCTTGTGTGCGGTTGTTGTTATCGCTGTTGTTGTTGCGGTAGTTTCCGCTACAGATGTTGCGGTTGTTGCCACTGCTGTGGTTGTTGTTGTTGCTACCAACCTCGCCTCACCAGATGTTGATGGACCTGATTTGTCCATCACATCATCAGTTTTCTTCCTTATCTCTTTCAATAACTTTTCTCGTTCTTTTTGTTCTACAATTTTTTTAAGCCAAAAAAGCTGAACTTTTAGGTTCGTGTGGGGATCGATCCCGTGTCCTTCCACACTGTAGCCGAACGCTTTAGTTTTTCAGTTTTAAAATTCATTTTTTATTCATTCTTTCTTAAAACTACTTATTTGCTAACAAAAATGATTAAACTAGCTTATTTAATAACTTAATTAACTTACTGACCCTAGGCGGGTACTCTAAATTATACAATAACTTATTTCTAATGCCTTTCGGCCTAATGATCTAATATCTATTTCTAACTATAACTAGTATTAAGGCTAAGCAAATTTTAAAAAACTTAGCTTTTTCGATCCTTTTTAGGTTTTTCTTAAAATTACTTAGACTAATTAAAACTACTTAAAACTAATTAAAACTACTTAAAAACTACTTAAAACTAGAGCAGCCACAGTAGCTTTTATTTGTTTTTTTTTTTTGGTTTTTTTTTGTGTTTTATAATTTTTTTTTTTTTTTGGTTTTTGTAAGTTTTTCTTTTTTTGTTGGATTTTGGGACGCAACAATAACTTTTTACATTTTTTTTTTGATTTTTTAAAATTTTTTTTGATTTTCGACGCAGCTTAATTTTTAATTTTTTTTTTTTTTGTATTTTTGTATTTTTAAAATTTATGTTATTTGGTTTTTTTTCTGTTACGTTTTTTAAATTTTTTTGGTTGCCACTGTGTCTACCCCCTACACCCTAAGTCCTACACACTAAGCCTGTGCAAGCCAGCCATTGGCGACTCGCTATCGGTATCATTTTCTGTCTGTCCGATCTGATACCGCCCTACTGAACCGGAGGAGCTCTTCAGCTTCTCCGCCTACTGCGGCGACATCCCGGCCATAAAGGAGCCGTCGCTCCACGGACTTACGGCAGACGTGGTAGATCAACGGAACCGCCGATCTGTCCTATATCAAACCTATCATGTCAAAATAGAGGAAAGCCTCCGGTGGGACAAATCCACTGAAACGTGTTCTCTCCATATAGTCTAAGTTGGGGTAATAAGCCCCAAAAATCAGGCCATTGGTCGAGGTCATCGCTCGTGCAGTGTGACCACGAGTCAGTTTTATAATGAAGTTGTCGATCCTGTTTATTTGAGCCCCGTTGTAAAGGACCTCATTAGGATAATATTTTCTGTACTCCGACTCTGGTGTTCTGTGCAATCCAAGACAGGTACGCAGACACTGCCTCTCAAACACCCGAATCTTTTCCATTTGAGACGCTGTGACATTGAACCACACGGGGCACCCATAGACAATCATTGGCCTTATGAGGGCCATGTAGCAAATCACCTTCACTCTGCTATCAAGTTCACTGCTGTGAAACAGTCGCCTTGTCAGAGCAAAAGCTTCTCTAGCCCTGGCCAGAGCCGCATCCATATGTTTGTTAAAATATAGATACTGATCTAGCCAGATGCTCAGGTACTTGACTACTACTTTGCTTGGCAGTGGGTGCCCATGTAGATCAACGATCACCAGCTTTCGCCAGTTCTTTCTCGTATCCCATGAGGCCCGAGCCAACGGGGTTCTAAACACAATTGTTTCCGAGTTCTTAAAGTTGATTTTCAACTTCCAGTCATCGCAATATTGCTGAATCTTATCGAAGTCACGCTGCAAGAGTGTTCCGATGACCTCGATCTTTGGACCTGTTCTGTACGCGATTAGGTCGTCAGCGTACGCGCCATAGCATGGTGAAGGGAACCAATTAGATCGCCGGTGAAAATTCTAAACAAAATAGGCGAATTTACCGCCCCCTGTTGTAGACCGTTCTGTATTTTAAAAGTTCTGGTAGAAGTTATATTGCAACTTTTCACAACAAACGTTCTACCATGAAGCATGTCATTCAGAATATATAGCAGTGGTTTACTCATGCCATACCTGATCAACTTATAGAAAAGACCGTCTAACCAAACGGTGTCGAAAGCCTTCTCCAAGTCAACCAGACATGCACCCGTACACTGCTTTTTAGCTTTGTTCCATTGAATATCAGATACTAGTTTAGACGCGGCATGTATGGTATCATGACCCGCCTTAAAACCGAACTGATATTCGGGAATAATATTTTTGTCCTCAGCCCATGTGGACAGTGCTCTATTGAGAACTTTCTCGAATACTTTGCTGATACTCGGAAGAAGACTAATTGACCGGAGATTTGCTGGATTGGAACCATCCTTACCCTTTTTAAGGAGAGGATGGACCACTGCCGTCTTCCAACGCACTGAATAATACGCATTATTCAGCGCATTGTTGAACAACGTGGTGTATATGTCCACCGCTTCCGAAGGGAGGTTTCGCAGCACAACATTGGGTAAGCCGTCGACTCCTGCTGACTTCTTTTTCTTTATTTTGTGAAAGATGTCCAAAAGGTCCATCTTAGAAACGAACAGGGTGTTATCCCCGTTTCGCTGGGCGATGACTGCATTTGCAAGTCGGTCGTCATTGAACCTAGTGAAACCAGGATTCTCGGATCGCCAATGCGAGATCTCGTCTCTGAGATAGAAGTGTCCAACGAAGGCTCTGTTCTCAAGGTCGTAATTCGGGCGAATACACTCATTCACCTTATATACTCGCTCGAAAACAGCACCCACAGCCTCTACCTTCTCTTGAGCATCTTCCACTATAAAATGGTCATCATCCAAGATGGCCTCATCCGGATCTATCCCTATTATCATAAGTAAGTTTTTGTTCTCTGTCGTCCTTTGGAGTTTAATACCCTGAAGGTCATTTTGATCTTTTCTCCTAGAGATTTTGTTTATTTGGACTGCACAGCCCGAATTTTATTGTTCCAGAAACATGAAATGGAAATTCTATAGTTTTCTTTAATAAGTTGTTGGAGATTTTTGATCTGTGACCTCAGAGATCTAATCTCCAAATCGTGTCGTTCAGGAAATCTCCTGTGCAAGAGTTTGAGTCTTGACAGTAGTCTCCTTTTTTGTTTGTAAAGTGCGTCTATTGTCGCGTTTCTGTACATGTTCGTTGGATCGTTTTGCCTATACTTAGGAATTGTCCTGTCCATTGTACTACGGATTGCATCCTCCATACGTTGCAGGTATCCATCGATCTCAACGTTCGACAGATTCCTGTTGCATGGTGGCGCAATACCGTGCGAACGTAGTTTCCTTGAGACGGCACCGGAAAAGCGCGGCCAACGTGTCTTACCGTAGTTGTAAGAGTGCGTCGGCACGTACTCCTCCAGTTCCACAAGGTCGTTCGGAAGCCGTATGACGGCGGCAAGTCCACAGTTTTCACTGTCGTACTCAACCGTCGTCAAACAATTTTTCGTAGGTCGAAGAATGTCGTCGGTCAGTTTAAGTCTTGAGTCTAATAGCAATAGATCCAAATAAGAGCCACTTCGAGGATATGAAGGCCTGGCAGTAGCCAGCAGATCGACTTTACACTCAATGCTGTGGAGCCCCAGCCAATTGAATAGCTGGGTCCCCCTTGGATTGGCTAATTGATTTCCCCAATCTTGGTGTTTAGCATTGTAATCACCGGCCAAAAGGAATTAGTTTTCTTCTGAGTTCAGTTTCAGACATCGAAAAAGTGTTTCGAGCTCTGTTAAAAAACATGAAATTTGAGAAGCCTCCGGCGCATAGATCGCGACCATATACAACCGCCTCCCCTGTTGGAGAGGAATGCATACAATACACGCTTCAAGCAACTGGAATCGGCGTACTTCACCACTATTTATTACTTTATGAGCAGTGCCCTTACGTATGAAGATCGCAGCCCCACCCGCGAAAGTCGAGTTGGATCGGTCCCTCCTTACGATAATGTAATTATTATTCGTCAAATTGTGATGCTGGTTTAGTCTAGTTTCGCTAACCATACATACATCAGGACGTTGGTCTTTTAACAACTCAAAGAAGCTGGTTCGTCGTTCTATCCAAACTAGCGAATTCACATTCACGGCTAGGATCTTAAAAGGCCTCTCTGGCAGTGCGCCCGTTAACCTAAAAAGTGCGCAAGCGACGGCACTGCACGGTAGATCAAGTCCACCCTACGCGCCTGCTCACTTATTTGCCGCGATAGTTCGCTCATTTGTGCCTGAATGACACGCAGAGCGACCATCACGTCTGACTCCCCAGCAGCAGCCTTTGACACTGATGGCTGTGGGGCCGGTTTCTGGGGAGGTTGTACCGTTTTCCCAGCTCCACCCGCCATTTGGTCGTAGGAAACTTGGGGAACGACGGCCCTTGGAATTGGTCTGGCTGTATGCCTTCCCTCATCCTTAGTTACTGTTGGAGCAGCTTTTAATGATTTTTTAATAACCTGGTATCGAGGACATCCCCGATAGTTAGCAGGGTGTCCATCTCCACCACAGACAACACATTTCAATTGGGTCTTATCTTCGACCCTTTCCTCACCGAGCGTGCACTTTTTTTCTTTGTGGTTCTCTCCACACTTTACGCACCTCGATTGCATTTGGCAGTTGAATGGTCGTGCCGAACCTTTGGCAACAAAGACATTGTAAAATGTCCCCGTGCCTGTTTATTTTTTCCCATCTTACCAGTCTCTCTCAGTAGTCTAGGACGGAGATTTTCCTCAGACTCTCCAGATGGCTACTGGGTGATAGGGTGACGAGGAACATCGGCAATAGCCGCCTCTCCCGTCTTGCCTTAGCCGTGGTGAACGACTTGACCCCGATGAACTCGAGATCGTCGCTTGCCAACCTACGGAGCTCCGCTAGGAGCTCCTCTGGGTCAGAGGTAGACTCTACCCCTTTCAACAGCATACTTTTTGGCTTCTCCTCTTTGGGAGTGTAAGTATAATATTCGGTGGTTGTCTTAGCAAGAAACTCCCGAACGATCTAGTGGTCACCAATGTTTTCACATTGGATCGCATGTCGATCCTGTCCAAAACGTTTAATAATAAATTTATCGCCTATGGCGGACTTTTACAGGCTTTTTATTGCTTGAAGTTCCATCTTGTGGGTGTTTATCGGGGCACCCTGCTCTTAGCAGCTGTCTTCTTTGGCTGCTGCTTTTGTTGTGTTGGTTGTTGTTGTTGTTGTTTCTGCTGCTGCTGCTGCTGATTTGGCATCGTCTCTCCTGGCTGCTTCGTTGGCGCGGATTTTTTAGACGCGGTCCCCCGTTGCTGCTCTTGGGTAGCAGTTTTCTTTCCATGCTCCCCAGCTATTGTATTAGCTGTCGTGCCTAGTTGCTGCACGGGAGCTGTTTTTGCATTTGCCTTTGTTGTTGTTGGCTGTTGCTGTTTGTTGTTTGGTTCGAGTTGTTGTTTCTTTGCCTCGCTTTCTGCTTGTCTGCGGGCCACCTGTCTTGCCTTTATCTCCTCTATCTCCTTGTACCATTTCTCCAAGGTTATCGACATCCGTTGTAGTTTCTTGCTTTCTACATCATCGTCGTCGTCATTTAATTCCTCTTGACTGGCACTGGCACCGTGATTTCCATTGCGGTTGTTGCCGCTGCTTTGCTTGTTGTTGTTGATTTTAGTGTTGGATTTTCATCCAACACTTTTTTTCGTTGTTGATGGACCGCTATGGTCCATCATAGACGACTCTGTCGCTGTTTTGTTCTGCTTCTTTTCGGATTTTCTCCTTAATAATAGCAATTTGCTTCAAAGCAAGAATAAAAATTCGAGGGCCCGGCTGAGAGTTGAACCCACGTTCCTCCACACTGGGTACCTGCTGAGCTACGCGTTCGGCTACTGCCTTTTTGAAATTTCACTGAATTTAAACTCTTAAATCGCACTCCACTTGTAAATATACACAGCTAAAGTCGTCAACACGTCTACACACGATAGCTGTTGCTGAACGACTGAGTCGAACGCTTTACCCACTAGGCTACTGCCCTTATTAAAAATCACTGCTTCTAATACTTTTTTAAAAACACTCCGAATTCAATTAGACACTGCCAAAGTCGCCAACACGTCTGTGCGCTTTCACAGTTGATGAACGACTGACTGAACACTCTAGCACTGCACCACGGCCGTCCAAGATATCTTATTAGCTTTCAATACGAATACTTTTTTTTACTTTTGAAACTGAAAAGTAATAAGGTTTTCTTGTTCATCAAAGGCCTACATTTTTATAAGGAAAACTTTTCGATTTAAGAAGATCTCCTTATTAGCCTTTACAGAAAAAATATGTGAATAAGATTTTCTTCTTAAAAATGATTAGTAATAAGGTTTTCACATTGTTTACATCATTTAATGTGACTTTCCATTTAGAAACTGTAGTACAAAATTTTCAAAACCTTAATAAGATTTTCTTTATAAAATCAATAAGATTTCTCTATGAAAATATCATATTATTTAATACTTTTAATAAGATTTCTTAGCAAAGTAGCTCAATAAGGCAATCTTATTGATTTTATGTAGTACTTTTTCGCTGTGTTTTAAAATTTAAACTAATGTATAGGTTTTTGGCTTTTTAAAATGCTATAGCACGACTCTGTAGGTATTACCGTTATTTTTAAATATTTTTTTCCCGTTTTAAGTGATTTTTTTCTTAAATTGCCCCTCCCGCCTAAACGGGGTGAAATGGACCCCCCCCCCTCCCATACGATTTTTTGCTTGTCTAAGTCCAACCTACACACCCTATCTTTTTGTCACACCTTATGCAAATCACCCTGTATAACGATAAATTAGTTAACAGTCTTCAAATAAACACCCTTATGCAGGTGGAATACCAGGAAAGACTGATGGGCATTTTAAGGAAATATCAGGGAATTTTTGTGGATGCTTACCGTATAATACAAACTTTAAATGTAGTATAAATACTGTATATGAAGAACCAGTTTGGCAAACAGCATACCCATATCCGCTATCTGCTTCCGCGTTTATTAATAAGGAGATACAAAATTTGTTAGAAAACGATATTATAAAACCATATCGAAGCGCGTATAACAGTCCAGTTTGGGTGGTAGATAAAAAAGGTTTCAATGAAGATGGCACAAAGAAACTACGAATGGTCATTGATTGCAAAAAATTAAATTCTTTTACGAAGTCTCATAAATATCCCATGGCAGAAACCTCAGTGATTTTATCCAATTTAGGCAAGTCAAAATTTTTCTCTACTTTAAATTATTTACTATCAGGATTTTATTAAATCCTTGCTAATGAAAAACATAGACCGAAGACTGCATTTTCAGTCAACAACGGGAAATACGAATTCAATCGTATGCCATTTGGGCTTAAAAACGCTCCAACCGTATTTCAAAGAGCTATGGATGACATTCTCCGAAAATACATCGGGAAATTCTGTCATGTCTATCTAGATGACGTTATAATATTTTCAGGAACACTTGATGAACACTAACATCTCATTGATAATGAGATAATAATTAAAGCACTTTCAGAAGCTAACATGAGAATTAGCAGTGAAAAGTGTAAGTACTTCATGGAACAGGTGGATTTCTTAGAATATGTTGTATCCTACAACCATATAAAAACCCATCCAGATAAAGTAAAAACAATTAGGGAATATCCCGAACCACAGACTTTACGTCAATTGAGAAGTTTTCTTGGACTATTAGGTTATTATAGGAAATTTATCCGAAATTATGCAATGATAAGCAAAGGGTTAACAAATTTTTTACTGGGAAACGAAAAATAAACAGTATGAGGATAAATATTGAATTAGATTCAGAAGGCAAAAAAGCGTTTCAGGTATTAAAGGATAGGCTTACAGAAGAAGTTGCGTAAAATCAACCGGATTTCGATAAACCATTTGATTTAATAGGGTTGGGTTCGAAATCCCAGTTTTTATATTCCCGCTTATTAAAATCCCGATTTTGAAATCCCGCTTTCTGAGATACCGTTTTTAAAAATCCCGCTTTTTAAAATACCGCCTTTCAAAATCCTGCTTCTTATAATCCCGTTTTTTAAAATCCCGCTTTTGCAATCAAAACTAGTTGTTTTATTTAAAAAAATCGCGCGATTTTTGATTGCAAAAGCGGGATAGAGAAATCAAAATAAAGGAAGCAACAAGTGATTTGTTTGGAATACATTTATTGTAGCGCTAAGCAAATAACAACAATTCAAATTATCAAAATAGATTATTAGCATATCAAATGGTACACTAAAAAAAAGAACATAGGAAAGGAACTTATTAAACTGATCCACAAAATTTTTTAACAAGAAAGGTACTTGCTAATTTTGAGTGACCTACATATAAACCCTCATTTTATTGCTTGTTTATTGATGTAATACACCCATTTTGAGAACAGATTTGGATTCAGCACACGAAAAACCATAGGAAAAGTATTGGTCTGTTTTTGAGTTTCATGTTAAAACATTTCTATTTTTTCCCATTTTGAAGGCTCAATATCTCGAAAATGACACGTAGCCAATCAATTCTGAGGCTAGATTTGGATGCAGCAAGGTAAAAACCTTAATAAAAACATGGTCTCCTTTCTGTTACCGAAAAACCGCAAATTTTGTTGACCAGTGTAATCGTCAACAATATTTCTTATAATTTTATATCAGTGTAATTGTATGCTGTGAGCAATGCGACGTAAAAAACCTGTTTTACTAATTTTTGGTCTATGATTTTAGTAGTTTGTAAAATGTTGAGATGTATAAAAACGGGATTGGCGGGATTTTAAAAAGCGGGATTTGTATAAATAAGGATTTTGATCGAGCGGGATTTTAGAAGTCGGGATTGTAAAAAAGCAGTATTTTAGTAGACGGGATTTTAAAACTTTTTTTTCGGGATTCTTGAAAAACGGGATTTTGAAAAGTGTGATTTCGATACGCTCCCGTTTAGGGTTGGGTTCGATACCCCGTTTTTTATAATCCTGCTTTTTATTTTCCAGCATTTAAAATCCCGTTTTTTTAAGCCCGTTTTGTTATTATCCCGCTTTTTTAAAACCCCGTTTTTAAAATCCCATTTATTAAAATCCCGTTTATTAAAATCCCGTTTTTATAAGCCCGCTTTTGTAATCAACACCAGGTGTTTTATTTTAAAAATCGCGCGATTAAATATAAAAAAGAAGAAGAATATTTGGTCTAGATAATTTTATTGCAAACATTATTATTGTTTTAAAAGAAAAGAAAAGAAAATAATACATAACAAAAATGTAATTCCAAAAAAAAATAACAAAAAATGATTTCAGTTGAATATTGTGAGCTATACGACGCGACGCAAATATTCAGTTATTTAAGAGATAAAGAGATGTGTCCCAGCTTGAATAATGCATAGCAAAGCTTGTATAAATGCATAGACATTGATAACAAAAAAATGTTCAAACAAAACAAGAAATTTTATTGTTCTCTTGCTTACGCAATAGTTTGTCTCGAACTCGAAGAGATGATGAGAAGGAGGCGAGCGGACATCTTGTGTGTTCAGGAAACGAAATGGCGAAACACAGCAAACAAAGCCCGTTTCTTAGATGCAAAGACCAAGGCTTACAAGATGTTCTACTATGGAACGGAACAAGGTAGGAACGGAGTCGGTATCATCCTTGACCAAAGTTTATGTAACAGCGTGTTGACCATTTTGAAGTCCAGTGACCGTTTGATGTCTCTTAAATTGGTGATGGAAGGAAAGGTCTGGAATATAATCAGTGCATATGTTCCCCAAATAGGGTGTGAGCAGGAGGAAAAAGATGTATTCTGGATTGATTTTCATAACCTACTTAAGAACATCCCAAAAGAAGAGTATTTGTTTGTTGGAGGAGATTTGAATGGACATGTCGGGAAGACAAACGAGGATTATGAAGACTGCCATGGAGGTTTGGGATTCGGCACCAGGAACACTCCTGGTGAAGATATTCTAAGTATGTGCAAGTCATACGGTCTAATCGTACTAAATACCATGTTCATCAAACAAGACCGACACCTTATCACTTACAGCAGTGGAGGAAATGAAACCCAGATTGATTACCATTTGGTAACCAATTACATGAAATCTCGGGTGAAAGACTGCAAAGTGATACTAGGAGAAGCTGCCGCTCAACAACACCGTCTTCTTTTAACAGAATTTTTTACGGATGCGGTGAAGGAAGTCAAACAAACAAAGGCTCCTAGGAGAATCAAGTGGTACAATCTGGAGAAAACCAAAGGACAGAAATTCATTTCGTATATGCAAAGTCAGCTATGTAATACCATCGACGCAGTTTCAAATGCAATCTCGGCAAAAATATGTGGGATCGCCTACAACGAACCTGCTAAGAGAGAGCCAAATCACTGTTAGGAGTCTCAAAAGGACACCACCAACAAGCTAAAGAAACCTGGTGGTGGGATGATGAAGCTAAAACAGTGATTAGAAAGAAGAAAGCAGCTTTCCAAGCTTGGTCGAAGTGCTCCTCAAGAAATACAAATGAAAAGCGCGTTTCAAAATGGAATACAAGAGCTGCAGAAAAGAAGCGAAGAAAAAGTGCGCCCAACTTCAAGCAAAAAGCACGGAGGGCCTGTATCGAGAGCTGGAAGAGATTTCTGCCCCAGCTGCTGAAGCAAATCAGGCAATCCAAGAGCTAAGACAAAACAACTTGAATATGGGAGCAACCATTTTCAAAATAGCCGCTCAGAGAAGGAGAAATGCGCAGGAGATTCGTTCGCCGAATGATGCTCAAGGAGTGCTACTTGTGGATGACGACAAAATTCTTCACAGGTGGCGACAGTATTGTGATGATCTTTTGAATGAACAGTTTCTTCGGCGCCACTTTCCAACAGCTGCACCTAACTTTACGGAAGTATCCGACGTCACAGTCGAAGAAGTTAGGGAGGCAGTTAAGAACTCCAAAAAAGGCAAAGCGATTGGGCCAGACGAGGTACCATATGAGTTTTGGAAAAATATGGGAGACATAGGGTTAAGATGGCTCACGATTCTCATCTCCAAACTTGTAAGAGGTGACAGTTTGCCTAATCAATGGAGGGAAAGTTTTCTTCTTCCAATGTACAAGGGAAAGGGAGATACCAGAAGCTGTGACAACTATCGTTCGATCAAGTTGATGTCCCACACTATGAAGATCGTTGAGCGGGTTTTGGATAGCCGACTGCGGAAAATAATAAGGCTGTCTGATGACCAATGCGGGTTTGTCGCGGGTAAGTCAACTACAGACGCAATCCAAAGCATAAGGATCATTATGGAAAAACACCGAGATGCCTTAGACCTTAGAGGATTTGCATATAGTTATCATATTTATATAATCAAGTTGAAATAAAAACACTTTTATAATTAATTTAAACTTTTATTAGGCGCATACAATTTGCCTCGTTGTCGTTTTTGTACATTGAATTTATTTAGGAAAACTCTTAAGCTAAAGCAACTAAACTGTTGACCACTCAAATAAGAACTGGGGGAGAAAAGCTCTCTTTAGCATTATCTTCTAAGAAAGATGGAGATGGAAAGAGATAACATGATAAACTAGTTACAGTGCACTGCTTGTCGTTTGCTTGCTATGCAAACGACAAGGAGTGTGGTGAAAAGTGACATATTACACTAGGTATCAATTAATCATTCAGGGCAGCTATAGATGCACATTTCAATATGTAACACCTCCCCCAATAAGTATTTTTTGGTCTCCAAAAAAAATTAAACAATAATTTAAATTTAAACTTTCAAAGAAAAGTTTGATAGTATTTATGCTTTTACATCAATGAGTTAAATAAGATTATTTAATATTGCCTTTTTGGTTTTTTGTAAGATTTTGACCTTTTAACAATTAAATAGAAAAGTTTGATAGCATTTATGCTTATACATCAATCAGTTAAATAAGATTATTTAATATTACCTTTTTGGTTTTTCGTAAGATTTTGGCCTTTTAAACAGTTAAATAGCAATTAGCAATGCATTTTTTCTTTTTTAAATTAAATTAATCACAATTATAATTATATACTTTTGCGAACTATTTAATTTACTGATCAGCCAGTTATTTGTAACGATTACATTAATTACATTGAGCCTTTATTAATTTTTAACAGTCTTTTTAAGTTTTAACAGTTGATAGATTTCCATTGGCAACTATATGTCGTTAACGCGATCTTTTTTTTTTTTTTTTATTATTTCATTCCCTTTATTTGTGCAAATGTGCGCCATATAAACAGACAATTTTGTGCTCCCACCCTAATAAATAGTGAACGAGTTCTGAACACGTTTATGACAGAAGAAATTTGACTGCAACATGTAAGCGCATTCCAAAGTGACGTTTGACGTTTGACTTGTTTTTTTTTTTAAAGGTATCTACTCTAAGCTACATACATACTACATACCTCTACGAATTTTGATGTTTATGTTCGCGTTTTAATCGTTTTTATAAATTCTGATGTTTGTATTTGCGTTTTAATTGCTTTTTATGGTACCTAATGTTTCGTTTTGTTGATTTATCCACTACGTAATTAGCATCTTGCTCAAAGTTACTGAGCTTCTTATATTTCGGTCGGTTTTTAAAAACAGTCCTATTTTGAACAATGTTTGAACATTGGGCTACGCAATTTTCTATTTCCTTATTTTTGTTATTTACTCTGCTTTCTTTTTCTTTTTGAAATTTATCTGCTAGTGATTCAATGTCTTTGTTACTAATATTTTTCGTAATAAAATCTAATGGCCTAAGCTTGGTCGTCGAATGGATGGTGTTGTTGTAAATAGTAATGATTTTAAATATCTTTTCATCTAATTCGGAACTATCTTTGGCTACATTCATTATTCGCAAATGCTCGTTTAAAGTGCCATGTAACCTAACCTTTCTACATCGGCATTTCCAGTTTTAAGGGAAGCTGTTGTTTTGTGAAATACAATCTTGTTTTCTCTTAGAAATTGTTCGACCGCTGAGTGCAAAATGCAAGTATCCCCGTCGGAAACTATTTTATTTGGCTTTCCGAGAAACTGGATTCTTTGTTTTATAGCACTCAATATGGCGATCCAATTTCTATCTTCTAGATTGTGAATACTGGCATACTTAGAAAACTTGTCGATGGTTGTTATGCTATGTCCGCACCTGAGAGTTTACCTGGGTTATCTCAAAACAATCCCAAACCAACATGATAACCAAGTGGTTTGCCATACAAAACGAAACCTTTTTAGTCACTGGGTTTCGAGATAACCTACTCGAAACCAAGCGCGCTGAATGCACTATTTCCAACATTCCATTGAATTTGACATTTAAGAGAGTGGAAGTGAGTGGAGAGAGAATGAGTTCTCTCATACGTCGTTGACGTTCTGCTCACACTTTATGTCTGTTTCTTTTTAACTTAAGACAAAAAGATAAACTTAAAACTTTTTGGCATATGCGGACACTACTTGGTTAACTCAAACCAAACTGGAACGAAACCCAGGTTAACTTCAGGTGCGGACATAGCATTAGATACATTTTTCCACGTTCGGGAAACCAAATGTCCATGTGAATGATGTCATTGAAATGTTTGGCTGTTTCTGTAACTTGCATTGGGAATTGCAATTGTTGTCGATCATGTTTTGCAAGATTACACACGTCACAATTATTTACAAATTTATGTATTTGGACTTGTAGCTTTGGATAAAAATACAAACATTTCAATTCCATGAACATTTCGTTTACCCCTCGGTGGTTTTTTACTTAGGTGTTCGTTCTTTATTATTGTAAATATTTCATTTTTATCTAAAATATCGGTCAGTTTATTACTGGACTTCAATATTTTAAGATTTTTATTCATTGAGAAGTATTTAACGTAAAGATTTTGAAAACGGAGAAACAATGACAATTCGTCGCAGTACAGGCAGATGAGACCCTTTGGTATTAAAAATCTTTTCATTATTTCTAGCAAGTCACTAGTATCTTTTTCGATTTGAACGAGATTTTGAATTTTTCTGTGAATTATTTTCATTGAAACTTTTTCGTAAGCCCCATAAAAGAGATAAATTTGGTTTTTAAAAAGGTTTACGGGTTTTTCTGTTATGTAAATATGACGAGTTTCATCTTCTAATGCGCTGTGAACAGTAACATCCATAGACATAACTTCTTCGTCATGGTTCCTAGCTATAGAAACTGGCGACCTTGCTTCCTCGTCGTTTACATGAATCTCGTTATTAAAGAGGTCTACTAAACTTACTTCGTCGCAAGCATGCGACTTGTTTTCAACTTCATTTTTATCAGTGTACCTACTCAGCCCATCTGCTACGCAATTTTCTTTTCCCTTTAGATACTCAACGTCGAAATCATACTCGTTGAGCAATATCTTCCACCGTTGAAGTTTCATATTTGGTTCTTTAATGCCATTGAGCCATACGAGGGGCTTGTGATCTGTTTGAACTACGAATCGTCTGCCATATAAATAAGTCCTAAAATATTTCACAGACCACACAACTGCAAGGAGCTCTTTCTCTATGGTGGAATAGTGCAGCTCGTGTTTGTTAAGCGTTCTAGACGCGTAACAAAGAGGGTGGTTGTCTTGACTAAGGACTGCTCCTAGAGCATAAGCAGACGCATCTGAGGTAAGAACAAAATTTTTGAGAAAATCAGGGCTCTTTAAAATGGGGTCAGAAGTTAATAAAGTTTTAAGGGTATTGAATGATTTAACATACTGAGGGTCTGTAACTTTCAATTTTTCTGTCTTTTTTAAATATTTTATCATCGGATACGCCACCTTAGCGTAGTCCTTGATGAACTTTCTATTGTACCCGGTTATTCCGAGAAATTGTTTTATACCTGTTGTGGTAGTTGGTATTTTCATTTGCGTAATTGCTTTGACTTTGTTTTCATTTGGTTTAATTCCATTGTTTGCTATGGTATGACCTAAATAGTTGGTAGACCAATCAGCGAATAGACATTTATTGATTTGAATTTTCAAATTGCTCTCCTTGAGCTTTTGAAAATTTTTTTTGAGCGATTGTACGTGCTCTTCAAAACTAGTAGAAAAGACGAGGATATCGTCTAAGTAGACAACACAAATTTTATTTATGAAATCCCTTAAGACGTGGTTCATAAGTCTCTGGAATGTCGCTGGGGCATTCTTTAGCCCAAACGGCATTCGCAGAAACTCGTAATGGCCGTTTTTTGTTGAAAAGGCGGTTTTTGCTCTGTCGCGTGGATCAACTTCGATTTGATGAAAACCCTTCACAAGGTCAATCGTTGAGAAGTAATTGCACTTTCCCAGTTTATCGAAAAGATCGTCGATGTTAGGCATAGGGAATCTATCCTCTACGGTCTGGGTGTTTAACTTCCTGTAGTCTACGACGATTCGCCATTGCTTTTTTCCGTTTCTGTCGTCTTTTTTTGGGACTACCCAAATAGGAGAATTATAGGGGCTACTGCTGGGAACAATAATTTTTTGGTTTAACATTTCAGAAACCTGCCTATCTACCTCGTCAGAATGGATCTGCGGATAGCGATAAAGCTTGGAATAGATGGGAATATTATTATTTGTTATTATTTGGTGTCTTATTTCGTTGGTGAATGATAACGCATCACCTTCTTTATAATTTATATATATATTATATATCTAGTTTTGTTTTTGTTTCACGCGCTGCCACGAGCCGCCCGGCACTTGTCATTACATACTTGTCTGAACCTGTTTTTCGCGCCGCGCCGCGGTTTCGTGCGGTAAATAGTAGGCATTGGATTAACGATTAACGGACTTCTGCACATTAACGGAAGTTAACGTGTCCGTTAACATTTTTCAAAGTTAACTTAAAAGTTAATCCGTTAATCAAAATGTTAACTTCGTTAATTAACGATTAACGGATTAACGAGTTAATGCCCAGCTATGTTTATAAATAATAGATTTAAAATTGCAAAGTAGGGTTTTCAACTTTGAAACATCAGTACTGTTCAAATGAGTTGCGAAAACACTATCGGAAATGTCGGAAATAAAGGTTTCACTACAAAAAACGTTCAAAACTTCTTTGTTTTGATCGATAAGGTTCGCATATATTTCTTCTTCTTCGTTGAAATATATTCGAATCGTTGCGTTCTCTGTAATTAGTGACCTAATTTTATAATCTATTATTGGATTAAGGCCAAGAAGGATGTTGTTTCCGATCAATCCGTCAAAGTGATCGTGAAATGGGTATTCCAAAAAATTAACAAAATAATTACTTTCGTTAAACTCACTGAACAGCGGAATTCTGAATTCTACATTTGTATTGACAATGCGGTCCAGTACTTTAAGAGTGTGGTTTTTAGATTGGATTTTCCATTTAGGGTTGCATACATTGGTATTGATTATGCTGTACTCAGCACCGCAGTCAATAATAAATTTTAAAGGTCTTATATGGTTCTGTATGGTTATATAGGGTAATTGTTTTGGCGATTTATAGAAAAATTTTGACGGTTGTTATAAGAATTTTGATTGTTTTCATTACCACTTTGATTAAGGGAAACGTCCATGGGCTCATAACTATTATTTAGAGGTACGTTTCTGTTTGATCTTCTTGTTTGCCCACTTTGCGCACTAATATAATGGTTGCCTCTATTGTGATATTGATTTTGTGGTGTATTGCTATTATTTGGCCTAGTTATTGTTTGGCTACTTGGTATATAAGTATAAGGGTTGCTAATGTATGGATTACTATTGTTTCTAAAATTTCTAGTATTTTGGTTAGTGTTACTTTCTTGCCTATTATTAAAATTTTGAAAACGATTTACCTGCCCGAAGCTTTGAGACGTTGTAGGTCTGACTGCTTGGTTATCTATTTCTACTATTATTTTATAGGCGTCGTTAAGCGATTTCGGGTTTCGGCCGAGCACAATCGATTTTGCTGGCTCAGGTAAATTGTTTTTAAAAACATCTAAAGCGATTCTATTGTTAGAAGCGATAATAACATTATCGTCCTGATTGTTTAAGAGAAGACGATCATTGATTCTACTCAAAAGGTTATTTATGTGATTGTAAAATTCTTCTATATTACTTTTAACTCTAGCCGTTCGTATTTGATCTATAAGCTTATCAACGGTAAGCCTTTCCCCAAATCTGTCTTTTAAAATTTCTTTGACCTTAGGCCATTCGTTTACCCTCCCGTGTTTTTGGAGCTCGTACCTTGCTCTTCCAACAATTTTATCTTTAATGTACCCCCAAATAATTGTGATCGAACTGTTATCGAAGGTAGACAATATAGTTGACAAGGAATCGATTCTATCAAGAAAGTGAACTAAACAACTAGAATTGCCATTGAATTCGGGAATTTTATTAATCATCTCTAAAACAATTTTAAATTTATCAGCCTCGTTAAGCGCTTCCATTGTGATGATTTAGTGATGTACTTACGACAGGATGAAGTTGAACGATGGAGGATAAAGTTGAACGATGGAGGATAAAGTTGAACGATGGAGAGTATATGTCTGGATGGAGTAGATGTCTTCTCTTAGTTGTTAGATGTTATAAGCACATATGTAGGTAGGTATCTTCTTTTTAAATTTAGAATTGCTGTTGGGTTTTTTTTTTTTTTTTATGGTGCGAGAATGTGTTCTCGATTTTTTTTTTTTTTTTTTTTTTTTTTTTTTTTTTTTTTTTTTTTTTTTTTTTTAAATGTATTCAAATCACGTTTATTATTTTGAAGGAAGTTCAATTGAGTTTGAAAAAGTTCTTAGAAAGCTTTTACCTTATGGCATGGTTTGATTGCTTTGTTTCGAACTTTTTTCTATGCAACTCAAACAAGCTTCACGTTATTGAACACGTATGACGAGTTGTTTTTCAACTATTTAAGACGCCCGCGTCTGTAACTGTACTTTGTTTGAGCTGTTTTTTCACTATACCGTTTTTATTCTCATGGATATATTTTCTTTTCTTATTCTTGGAATTCGGTAGGTATTATTTCTTTTTGAATTTAAGTTTTTAAGTTTTTTTTTCTTTTTTTTTTTTTCATTTAAAGGTTTTTCACTTTGAAGTACGTAGGCTTTGTACTTTTGTTAAAACGCGCTACGCTTTTTCACGTGTGACGAGTTGTTTTTCAACTATTTAAGACGCCCTCAACTGTACTTTAGGGTAAACTGTCCCACAGTGAACCAATTTCCGCTTAACTTGATATAGCATCTGAACTACTGGTTTATGAACAGGAAATCTTCAATGTGCTTAAAGTTTAATATTTTGACTTTGTATTTCACCATAGAAATGTTAGAATACATCAAGCAAAATACTTCATTTTGAGCTTTCAAAAGTACGCCAAAATTGGTTCAGTGTGTACCAGGGGGTGTACACAGTGAACCAAGGGGTATTACACAGTGAGCCATTACTATATATTCAAAAAATATTTTCAAAAAATCTTTAAAAAAGAAGAAAACGTAAAGACTTTCTCTGAAAAATTAAAACCGAAATCATTTGATTTATTAGACATTTTTATTTCGTTTTACGAACATTTATTGATGTTTTTGAAAAAAAAAATTTTTTTTAAAAAATAAAAAATTAAAGGACATTTTTCTTTCTACTTTTACTCAAAAACTATGAAAAAAAAAATAAATAAATTAAAAAGTAAAAAGGAACAACAGAAAAAAAAACTAACACAATCCTTCACGTATTGTTCTTGCAAACTAAAATAACAAAATAATAAAAAAAAACCCAAAAAAGCACTTTTAAAGTAAAATAAACATAGGAAAATGTAGGTAGGTACATAAATATATCGATGGACTTAAACTATTATTATGGATAATCCTGAACCATTAAACCATGGTTCACTGTGGGACTTGATGCACTGGTTCACTTGTGGACATAGTGACTTTTTCTAAAAAAAATATTGAAATAAAAAAAACTATTGCACATATTCAACTTTTATGCTGTTTTATATATATGAAAATAACCAACAAAACATATGTAATGAAACCACATCACTTCATAGACCACTTTTAAAATTAAAAAACAAACAAAAACCACAATTTCTAGTTTGCTCACCTACCAAATTCACTTTTCCATGCGCACAACCGACACCGGCTAGAACACAACTTCAACTTCAGGATGTACTCAAAAAGGATTAAAATGCGGGTGTTACTCTATCTTTTTTTCTTTTCTATCTTGGAATGGGTGGGAGAAAATTGGAATGGTTCACTGTATCTGCTGGCTCACTGTGGGACAGTTTACCCTATTTGAGCTGTATTTTCTTTATACCGTTTTTATCCTTATGGATATACCTATTTTCTTTTCTTATTTTTGGAATTTAGTAGGTATTGTTTCTTTAGATTAAGTTTTTAAGTTTTTTTTTCTGCATTTAAAGGTTTTTCACTTTGAAACACGTATGCTTTGTACTTTTGTTAAAAATGGCTACGCTTTTTCGATTTTACCCGAGCGGTTTTTTTTCCGACTGCGCCAGTTATGATATTTATCCAATCAAGTTGAAATAAAAACACTTTTATAATTAATTTAAACTTTTATTAGGCGAATACAATTTGCCTCGTTGTCGTTTTTGTACATTGAATTTATTTAGGAAAACTCTAAAGCTAAAGCAACTAAACTGTTGACCACTCAAATAAGAACTGGGGGAGAAAAGCTCTCTTTAGCATTATCTTCTAAGAAAGATGGAGATGGAGAGATAACATGATAAACTAGTTACAGTGCACTGCTTGTCGTTTGCTTGCTATGCAAACGACAAGAAGTGTGGTGAAAAGTGACATATTACACTAGGTATCAATTAATCATTCAGGGCAGCTATAGATGCACATTTCAATATGTAACAATATTGTGTTGGTTGACTTCGAAAAAGCATTCGATCGACAACCACGAAATCTGATATGGGTGGCCCTCAGACACCGAGGAGTTCCTGAAGCCTATGTGCGAATAATTATGGACATGTACGAGGGAGCAGTTACAAAAGTGAGATGCCCAGCTGGAGTCACCGAAGAATTCCAAATAACAGTAGGTGTACATCAGGGAAGTGTCTTGAGTCCACTACTCTTTATTGCTGTTCTGGATTATTTGCTCGAAGGAAAAGTAACGGACAATAAAGTACAACAATTATTCTTTGCTGACGATGGAGCCATCATAATCGAGGATCCTACATCCCTGCAACGAGCACTTGACGTTTGGATTGATGTTCTGGAAGGAAATGGGTACCGTATTAGCGCTAAAAAGACGGAATACCTGTGCTGCCCTTTTTCAGATCCAGACAAGCCTATTCCAGACATTTATTTGAATGGAAATGTGCTTCCCAAGTGTGAAAAGTTTAAGTATCTGGGATCTATGATCAATAGTGAAGCAACTTGTGATGACGACATCAATCATCGAGTAAGCGTAGGGTGGATGAAGTGGCGAGAAAACTCCGCTATTTTCTGTGATCGAAAAATGCCCCCTAAGTTGAAGGGAAGACTCTACACAGCAGTTGTCTGTCCAGCTCTGACATACGGTTCACAATGTTGGACAATGTACAAAAAGTATGAGAGCAAATTGACGGCAGCCGCTTGATCGAATTAGAAGTACTAAGATCCGTGGAAGCCTTCATGTCAAAAGTACCATCTTGGACAAAATTCAGCACGACCGGCTCAGTTGGTATTGTCATGTTCAAAGGAGAGATCCGCAGAACCCCGTCCAAAAGGCAATATCGTACAACGTTTCAACAAATTCGCGACGAAAAAGAAAAGGCAGGCCAAAACACACCTGGTCCAAGCAAATGCAAAGACAGCAGCATTTGGTTGGCCTCAGACATGGAACAATCCAAAACCGGGAGGCTTGCCGACGCTTTCTGAGGTCAACGCGGCGTACCCCACAGGCGGATCACTAGTGTGAAGCGGAAAAGTGGGAGAGTTGTGATCGCTTCAAGATCACTACTCGTAACGCCGGAAATGAAAA
This sequence comes from Melanostoma mellinum, assembly GCA_914767635.1. NCBI lineage: Eukaryota > Metazoa > Arthropoda > Insecta > Diptera > Syrphidae > Melanostoma > Melanostoma mellinum. The sequence continues at coordinate 106,999,177 of OU612058.1, forward strand.
AGAAGAAGAAGAGAAGAAGCTTACGCAATAGTTTATTATGCAGAAAATGCAACAAGAAAAACAGTTATCAGTTATATATTGAAAGATGTTTCCAAGTTTCTCTGTATAATGGTATTAATAAAAAAAATGTTCAGACAACAAAACTTTCAACATTTGAGAATTGATATGTAGTGTTTAAATGAACAATATTGAATAATACTTATCCAAATATAAAACGGGCTAAACGGGATTAAACGGGATTTTAAAAGGCTCACTCAACTGATTTCAACTAAAAGTAATTGTGTCCAAGAATGGGATAACTTAGCAAGCAAGTGTGGAGTAACTGCAATAACAAACTTTGAGCAAACCCCTATTTTAAGAAGTAATTTCTACGAGATCCTAAAGAAAACAGGCAACCTACTTTATGACTCATATATCAGCGAAGCTCAGTCTTCTCTGTATAGAGCATATTACAGCAAACTAAACCACAGTTTACAAGAAAAAACATATTTTTTGGACAATAACTCAACTGAAAAAATTAATGTCATATTTAAAATTAGAGGAGAACTAACAAACCTAAACTACATTCCGCATCGTCCGGATCTTCAAATCGAATGTGGTCTCTGCAACCTTCGAGAGAGAGAAGATGTCTTCCATTTTCTCGCAAAATGTCCTGTTTTGTACGAATTAAGAAGGATTTACTTTGGAGCAAATATACTGGATATTGATGAAGCATTGTCAATTTTAAATGGCAACAAGGGATGGGATGTGTTATATAAATATACCGTTAGTGCATTACGCTACAGAACACGCATTATTGAAGGATACTTTTTATCAAATAATCTATAGTAATATTATTGTTTTTATATTAAAAATAGTTAAATTATTAAAATTAAACTCTTTAATCGAATTAAGAAAATAAAATGTCAATCTGGTAGACGGCTTATCGCCAAACCATCTAGACTATAAGATAACTTTGTAATAAGGAATATACAATTTACATATACACATGAATATTTAGTCAATAAAAATAAAAAAAATAAAAATAAAAGGCGGGCTTTTGACAGACGGGATTTCGATTAAACAGGATTGTCACGAACGGGATTTTAACAAAACGGTATTTAAAAAGACGGGATTATAAACTTTTTTTTGTCGGGATTTTAAAAAACGGGATTTTAAAAAGCGGGATTCCGATACGCTCCCACCCGTAATAAACTATAAACCAGGTAAGGAAAATGTTGTAGCAGATGCATTAAGTCACCAAGAAATAAATATAAAGGAAAATAGTGAAGATTAAGCTACAGTACATAGTACTCACAGCAGCCCAAGAGAAGAAATTAAAAGGTTAGGTGGAATAATCAATCGATTCAGAAATCAATTAATTATAGAAGAAGTAGATTCCAATAATATAAATAGTGAACAAATTCATAAAGGATATTGGAGGCATACTATTAAATACAAAGCTGATGACGTTTTCACTAAATTGAAAGAAATAAACGCAATATATTCAACAGAAGAGACTCTATTTTTTATTTAAAGACAAATTACTAAACGAATACCCAACAACACAGTTCGCGTACACTTCAAATTTTGTAGAAGACATAACAGACAAAGACATGCAAATAACCATTATGAAAGAGGAACATAATAGAGCACATAGAGACTCTAGAAAAAAATTTAAACAAATTTCAGCTAAATGTTACTGGCCCGAATGTTTTAAACAATTACTCGATTACGCTAAAGACTGTTCTGTTTGTAAGGAAAACAAATATGACAGACATCCTGTTAGATATAAGATGGAAGAGGGTCCAATTCCAAAGAAAGGGGGGAACACATACATGCAGACATATACTACATTGACAACGATCAATTTTTGACTATGATAGACTCTTTTTCGAAATTCTTAATAGTTAGACATATCGACAGTAAAATAGACGCTAAGGAAAAACTGATTGAAACACTACCAGTATTTGGGAAAGTAGAAGTTTTGGTAACAGACAATGAGAGAACATTCTGTACTCCGACGTCAGAACAAGAATTAGAAAAAATTGGAGTCAAACACAAAAAGGTAGCTCCGAATCATAGTAAAACCAACGAAAACAGAAATTCATGCAGACACAAAATTTATTATGCCGTTTGTAGTAAAGAAATGTAATGAATCTTTTCACTCAGTAACGAATTAACAACCATTAGATGTCTTCCATAACTTTGAAAAGTTTAAATCTCTTACAGATGTATTGAAAACAAAAAGAGGATAAAGATCTTTCTTATTTCAATAAAAATAGAACTGAAATTGAGTTTAGGCCAGGACAAAAAATACACGCAATATCAACACGTAGGAAAAGTAAAGTTAAACCATTATTTAAAAAGCGAATTGTTAAAGAGGATAGAGTAATAGACCAGGGTCGATAATTTTTGAGACCAAAAAAAATTATAGTAGGATGAAACAAATTGGAAGAGGTAAAAAATAAACCAACAAAAAAAGGAAAAAACAATTACGGGCGATCTGAGGTCGGGAAGGGGGAGGGGGAGAGTATTTAAGGGTAAAAAACGGTTAATCTCGATTCCCGGTAAAACTGCAAGTCTTACGAAAAAAAAGTTAAATGGCAAAGTTGTTGGACAACTTTTGTAAAGACGCTTTTTTCACATAACCTCAAATGTATGTGAAAAATTCGAATAACTGAGTTTTAAATTTTTTATTTTTATCTTTTGCAAAAAAAACTTATTTTTTCACGAAATTTGGTGAAAACATACCTTTGTATGTTCCAAACATACAGTATTTTTTGATTAAAAATATTTATTTTTTCACCTTATTTTGCCAAAATATCGAAAAATCACCCTAATTTTGAATCGAAAATTCTCACGTCAAAATATCTGCTTTTCTAAAAAAGTTGGTGTATTTCTTGTTCATTGAAATCTCTACTTTCAGATGGCTAAAAAAATTTACATGACTATGGTAAATGTTCTCAGAAAATGCAAATAATGAAAAAAAACCCAAATCCGAAAATATTTTTTTATTTAAAAAAAAATTCAAAATTTACACTTTAATTACTAGAAAAACGTAAGATAGTAGTATATTTCGATTTTTTGTTTTTCAGTATAACATAAAATCTTACGTTTTTCTAGTAACTAAAGTGTAAATTTTAAATTAAAAAAAAAATCAGTTTTGGGCTTTTTTCATTGTTTGCATTTTCTGAGAACATTTACAATTTTTCCTAAGACTTGCAGTTTTACCGGAAATCGAGATTAACCGTTTTTTACCCTTAAATACTCTCCCCCTTCCCCTTCCCGAGCTCAGATCGCCCGTAATTTATTTTTCCTTTTTTTGTTGGTTTATTTTCTACCTCTTCCAATTTGTTTCATCCTACTATAATTTTCTTTCACTTTTTACCATTTTAAAAATTATCGACCCTGGTCTAGAAGGGTTGTAGTTGACAGTAAAGACAGGATTATACATAAGGAAAACATAAAGAAATAAAATATTATTTGTATTAAATTTCAGATGTATATAAGTACAGTTTTGAGATTTTTGGCATTACTAGCCACAACATCTGCACAAGTGCAGATAACTAATTATAGTTCAGAGGAATACATTCTAATACTCGTAGAGGACGGACCTGCTTCATTATACGAAGATACAGGAGAATTGTATCATGTAATTAACTTGACATATAACAGGGAAATTTTGAATAACATAAAAGGAAAAAATACTCGACTGACCAAGTTAGAACTTAGAAATCTAGAAACGGCAGACAGATTGCTAGACCAATTAACGATAAGAAATCGATCCAAAAGAGGTATTAACGAAATTGGCACATTATGGAAATGGATATCTGGAAGTTCAGATCACGACGACAAAGTTAGAATTGAAACAAAGTTGCAAGAGTTAATAGAATCGAATAATAAACAATACCAGACCAACTCACAGATGTTTAAGGCTATAGAAAAACTAGCAGCAGAAGATAACGAAATAGACAAAGAGGACGATTTAGTATTACGACTGATAACACTAGTTTACACGGTTTTCATACCCCAGCTGAAAGTTGTTATTTTATTGTTCATTTTGGATAGAATTATCAAAAAAAAAAAAATATTCTGTCACGTCTGGTTCAAGAAATATTTATTTACTTAATGGAAATACATAATTTTGGTATTAATACAAAATAAAATTAAAAATGACTAATTTTGCCTTCTTTTTATAGTCATTTGAATCAGTTTCAATAATAGACAATTAATAGACCAACAGTAGTCCCCTAACATGTTTTCATCCCAAAATCCTTGATGGCGTTCTTCAAAAACCTTTAAGTCCTGGTGGAAACGTTCCCCTTGGTCGTCACTCATACTTCCTAAGTTTTCAGGGAAAAAATTCAGATGCGAGTGCAAAAAATGAATCTTTAATGACATGTTCACTCCAATTTGTTGAAAATTTTTCAATAAATCGGTAACAATTTCTTTGTAATTGTCACTTTTTTTATTTCCCAAAAAATTTTCCACAACCATTTTGAATGAATTCCAAGCAGATTTTTCTTTCACAGATAAAAGGCTTTCAAACTGAGAATCTATCTGGTCGTCACTCATACTTCCTAAGTTTTCAGGGAAAAAATTCAGATGCGAGTGCAAAAAATGAATCTTTAATGACATGTTCACTCCCATTTGTTGAAAATTTTTCAATAAATCGGTAACAATTTCTTTGTAATTGTCACTTTTTTTATTTCCCAAAAAATTTTCCACAACCATTTTGAATGACTTCCAAGCAGAGTTTTCTTTCACAGATAAAAGGCTTTCAAACTGAGAATCTATCATAATTTTACGAATTTGTGGACCAACAAATATACCCTCTTTCAGTTTTCCCTCCTTAATGTTTGGAAAGATTTCTTGTAAATACCGGAAAGCATCACAGTTTTTGTCAAGCGCCTTCACAAAATTTTTGATGAGCCCCAATTTGATGTGTAAAGGGGGTAGAGTGATGTTATTTTGATCTACCAACAGCTCGTGTCTAATGTTCATATTACCCGGAATATACTGTAACGTGCGCTTAGTTAGAATAATAAAACTTCACTTTTCAATTTATTTCAACCACTTTTATTCAATATCTATACTTTATTCGATCTCAACTCAACTTTTGGACTATCACTTGTAGACAATTTACTCTTCACTTTATCACTCTATAATCAAAACTGCCCCCTGGTTGCCTCGGGCGGCCTATTTATATCGAATGACATTTCATCTAGAACTCTCCAGTAGTTTCCACATTGTCTCCACTCTCCACTACAACTGTCAAACATTTTTCCTCCTGGTATATTTCTACACTTACACTAGTGTTGCCCGTTTGTGTTTTCGTTTGAACATTTTCGATTAGGAAATTGGTATTAAATGTTGGGTTCGCGTTACCCCCTCCTTAAGATTGTTCGTCCCGAATAATTCCATCTTCAGCCTCGCCACTGTATCGATGCAGCCGGTCACAATGCACTACTTTTAACTTGCCTCTTAGTCCTCTTTGGATGCGGTAAACCACGTCGTTAATCCTCGTGACAACAGTATAAGGACCTTCCCAGTTCTGCTGAAGTTTCGGTGACAATCCCTTTTGACGATGCGGATTATAAAGCCGCACACGATCTCCTGCTTGGAATCCTGTCGTTGTCACTTTTGTGTCGTACCGTGTCTTCATCCGGTCGCTGTAGGTTTTCATCCGTTCCCTTGTTCTTTTATGGATGTCAGCGAGTCTCTCCTTGAGGTCGTCCACATACTCTTTCGTGTCCTGTGGCTCCTCTGTGGGGCATCCAAATTTAAGTTCGCTGGGCAGCCGCATGGTTTTCCCGAACAGGATGTCAGATGGTGTTTGTCCTGTCGAGCTATGTACTGCACTTCTATAGGCCATCAGGAATAGCGGTACGTGCCTATCCCAGTCTCTTTGGTAGTCGCCTACGACCTTGGTGAGGTGTTCTTTCAAGGTCCGGTTGAATCTTTCAACCATCCCATCAGACTGTGGATGAAGCGGTGTGGTTCTAGTCTTCTTAATGCCATGTAGTCCGCACACTCCTTGGAAGATGTTTGACTCAAAGTTCCTCCCTTGGTCGGAATGGAGTTCCATAGGCACGCCAAACCTACTTACCCAGTAAACACAATCTGGTCGACCACCGTTTTGGCTTCTTGATTTGGGATGGCATACGCCTCAGGCCACTTGCTAAAATAGTCCATTACAACCAGAATGTACTTGTTTCCAGCGTTGGTCTCTGGAAAAGGCCCAGCCACATCTACTGCAATCCTCTCAAAAGGCAATCCAACGTTGTACTGATGCATCTTACTTTGAATCTTCCTACCAGGTCCTTTGGTTGCAGCACACTTGTCACATGTTCGGCACCACTTCTTCACGTCATCTCTAGCATGCAACCAGTAGAACCGATGTCGCACCATCTCCAGTGTTTTGTTTACTCCCAGGTGGCCTCCAGAAGGTCCATCGTGCATCTCCCGAAGAACTTCACTGACTTTCGATTGCGGTACGATCAGCTGCATCACATATGACTTACCGTCAGCGGATTCCCATCTTCGCCTGAGGACACCTTCTTGCACATATAGTGAGTCCCACTGTGCCCAATAGGCTTTGAGAACTGGACTCCTGTCAGAGATGTCTCCCCATTCCGGTTTCTCTTCATTTTCTTTCCATGCGAGAATGGGTTCGATATCTGGATCCTCCTGTTGAGCAGTCCTCACTTCCTCATTGCTCCATCCGCTTATGGGGTCAGCTCTTAGTCGCTGAGCGGTAATGACTTCTTTGTCTTCTTGCCGCCTGTAATGCTTGCAATCCACTTTGCAAGGTCTTCGGGTTAATGCATCGGCGTTTGAGTGCAACTTTCCTCTGCGGTGTTGGATCTGGTAGTCATAGGTCTGCAATCTTTCTATCCGCCTTGCGACTTGACCTTCTGGATTTTTGAAGTTCAACAGCCAGCTCAGAGCACCGTGGTCTGTCCACAGAAGGAATTTCTGTCCATAGATGTACTTATGGAAGTGCTTTGTTGCAAAGATAAGAGCTAGCAGTTTCTGGTCACGCAGTAGTTTCTTTCGGGTCTCGATAGGACCTTGCCACCACTTTCTCTTCGCCATCATGCACTTTAGATAGTACCGCCCCGATCCCAACGTTGCTTGCATCTGCGTCGACGATGAATGTTTTGCCAGGTGTTGGATGTGCCAGCACTGGAGCGTTACAGAGGCGGTATTTGAGTTCCTGGAAAGATTTCTCACACTCACCTGACCATTTAAACTTCTTACCCTTTTCGGTGAGCTGATGCAAACTCTTTGCAACTCCAGCAAAGTTCTTAACAAAACGTCGGTAATATGTGGCAAGTCCCAGAAAGCTTCGGAGTTGATGTTTGTCCTGTGGTGTTGGCCAATTTTTGACAGAGTCAACTTTTCAGGATCGGTCTTTACTCCTTGGGATGAGATGGGTGCCGTGAAATAAGGCCAAGTGAAATAAGGCCAAATGAAGAGATTTGGTCTTATTTCGCTTTCTAAAAGTGAAATGAGGCCAAATTGTACCGTTTGGCCATATTTCATTTCGATTGCCTTCGATTGCCTAGATTACCCAAAATGAACAAAAAACCATTCTTGAATTTTTTAAATAAAGAGAACATAACGATTTTTTTATTTTAGATGTAGGTATGTATAAGCAACAGTTTAAGTTTGTACATAAATTTACAAGTCAGTATAGAAAATGTATAGAACTAACAGAAGATTTTTGTGCTGTTTTCAACAATTTGCCTAAAAAATGGGGCACAGAATCGGGTTGTTATTTTTTATATAGTTATAGTAAGGAAATTTAAATACATTAAACATTATACACTCGGCTATTTAGTTTAATGTATTTAAATTTCCTTATTGAAAAAATAATAATAGCAACAAATTCGCGCGAATTTTTTGCTATTATTATTTTTTCAATAAGGAAATTTAAATACATTAAACTAAATAGCCGAGTGTATAATGTTTAATGTATTTAAATTTCCTTACTGAAAAAATAATAATAGCAAAAAATTCGGCGAATTTGTTGCTATTATTATTTTTTCAGTAATGTATTTAAATTCAGGTTTAATGTATTTAAATTTCCTTACTGAAAAAATAATAATAGCAACAAATTCGCGCGAATTTTTTGCTATTATTATTTTTTCAGTAAGGAAATTTAAATACATTCGCCTATTTAGTTTTCCTTATGAGATCTTCCAAATGTTTCATGCTGTCACGTTGCCTTCGAAACTATGTATGCGAATGACAAGAAAGCAAAATTGTTTCTCATCAATGACCTCACATTATCTAACAGAAAGACCCGTTACCAAAAACGAAAAATTTTGTAATTTGTCTACCAGATCTGTAATGAAAATGGAAAGCAATTTATATACAAAAAAAAATACAATTACACTTTTCTCCAGTTTCAAGTTGATTTGGCCTTATTTCACTATCGCAAAGCGAAATAAAGCCAAATAATAGCATTTGGCCTTATTTCCCTTCGAATGAGTTAATCTGTTTGGCATTATTTCACTTCAACAAAGTGCAATAATGCCAAACGTTAAAATTTGGCTTTATTTCACTCTTAACAAGCGAAATAAAGCCAAATCCCTCCATTTGGCCTTATTTAACTTGGCCTTATTTCACGGCACCGATGAGATGATGTGTCCCAAATACGTGACTTCGGTTTTGAAAAGTGCACATTTTTCTGGATTCAGTTTAAGGTTAGCCTCTCGAAGTCTCTGAAACACGGCTTTTAGGTTCTTGCAATGTTGGTCAAATGTTTTCCCGTAAACAATGACATCGTCCAAGTAGACTAGGAACGCTTACCACGTCAGTCCTTGAAGAACGCACTCCATCAAACGCTCGAATGTTGCCGAAGCGTTGCAAAGCCCAAACGGCATAACTTTGAACTGCCAGAGCCCATTACCTGTAGAAAACGCCGTCTTTTCCCGATCATCAGGGTGGATGTCAACTTGCCAATATCCACTCTTCAAGTTCCAGCGTCGAAAACCACTGGGCTCCCTCCATGGCATCCAGGGTATCACTGATTCTCGGCAGGGGATAGCTGTCCTTCTTAGTCACATCATTCAGCCTTCGGTAGTCCACACAAAAACGAGTGCTTCCGTCTTTCTTTTTCACTAGCACCACTGGTGACGCCCAAGGACTTTTGGAATTTTCGATAAGACCGTCCTTCTTCATTGCTGTTATCATGTCCTCAACCTCACCTTGTTTGGCCAGTGGAAGGCGTCTTGCGGGTTGACGAATCGGTCTTGCATCTCCTGTGTTGATGCGATGCTGCACCAACTGTGTCCTACCATATTGTCCCTTTTGCGATGCGAAGATGTCAGTGTACTCTTGTAGGAGATTTTCAGCCATCCTTGTTTGTTGGTGATCAAGGTTGGATGAATTCAGTATTTTAGCTCTGATGGTTTTGAGCTCCTCCGGAGTTATAGTTTTTCTCGGGGCTTCGTCTGTGATCTTCGTAATTGCTGCAACCGATTCGCAACGTCCAACGACTTCTCATTTATTCAACCTTACATCGTACGGTCTGCTGTTTAGTAATCGTACGGGGACCATTTTGTTTTTCGGTGCTACCAGTGTTTTCCAAATGATGACGCTTTGGGAGGAACACTCTGGGTCTGGTTCCACCATGAAGTATCGAAGGCTTCCAAACTCACCTTCCAGTTTTGTCCAAACGAACACTTCAGAAGAAGGAGGCAGAATCAGATCTTCCGTGATGACAGTCCTCAGTGTCAAATAAAAAAATTAACCGTGCCTCGCAGTCCAACAAAATACTAATCTAATACCTAAACTAAATAGTCTCGGAAAAAAAAAAATCAATCGCGCCGTGTTATTGCCAAAATATAAAAACAACATCACATAACACAAATCAGTAATACAGTGAGCGGTAATTTCCTTTCTTTCCTATCCCCATCACACACTGTTGCTTTGACTTAACAAATGCATTGATTACGTTGATTACGCCAACTCAACGCTTCCAGAAAGTGTTATGGCTCCTCCAGTACTTGAGCGTGTGAACGATTCCATGGGACCAATCTACTTTCGCACTCGTACAGTGGCAAGAGTCTTAAAAGATCTCGACATTCATAAATCCGCTGGCCCGGATAGTATCCCTGCTATAGTTCTGAAGAGGTGTTCTTCCACGCTGGCAAAACCACTGCGTAAGCTTTTCCATCTGTCCTACTCTACAGGTCTCTTCCCGAGTGGATGGAAAACAGCATTTGTCCAGCCAGTTCCTAAAAAAGGCGAATCTTCCTCACCCTCGAACTACCGTCCAATTGCACTTACTTCCCTTCTTTCCAAGGACATGGAAACGCTGATCAACTATCAGCTTAAGAAATATCTCGAAGAACGAAAGCTTCTTAATGACCGACAGTATGGCTTTCGTTGCAATAGGTCCACTGGTGATTTGATGGTATATCTCACCGAACAGTGGCACAAGTCTTTACATCGATTTGGTGAAAGTAAGATTATTGCGCTTGATATTTCAAAAGCATTCGATAGAGTTTGGCATCAAGCTCTTTTATCTAAAATGCGTGCATTTGGTTTCGATGAGTCTCTTCTTCGCTGGATTAGTAGCTACCTTTCTAAACGTTCATAACAAGTTGTTTTGGACGGCTATAAATCTGAAACCCACAAAATAAATGCTGGTGTGCCCCAGGGCTCCGTTTTGTCTCCAACACTTTTTCTTATTTTCATTAACGATCTTCTGTCTGAAACTGCTAATCCACTTAATTGGTTTGCCGACGACAGTACCCTCAGCTTTTCATATTCGTTCTTAAGTTCACATCCCTCATCTTCGGACGTGGAATTAGAGCGGCAACGTATGTTAAGTTCATTAAATTCTGATCTAGACAGCATTGTCCAGTGGGGAATAAAAAACCGCGTAGAATTTAATGCTTCAAAAACTCAATGCTGTCTTTTGTCGTTGAAGCGAAACTTACCTCCCTTGCCACTATCCATGAGTGGCTCTTGCATTGTTGAAACAGAACAGCTTTCAATCCTCGGTATGTGCATTACCAACCACCTCTTGTGGAATAACCACATACTTGAAATCGCCAAAAACGCTGCAAAGTGCTTACGCTTTCTTCGACGATGCAAGAAATTTTTTTCACCCAATGACCTGGCAGTCATCTACAAAACGTACATTCGTCCTAAGATGGAGTATAACTCCCATATTTGGGCAGGTGCTCCTTCAACCCACCTCAATCTTTTGGACAGTGTTCAGAGAAGAGCCTTTAAAATGATTGGAGATACGAACATCATCGAAACTTTCACGACACTCGAACATCGTCGTAATGTTTCTTGTCTCTCCTTATTTTATCGTTTTTTCTACAGACAGTGCTCTCATGAGATTGCCAGATGCATTCCTCCCCTTAAACAATTCAACCGTAATACTCGCGCTTCCAGGAATGCCCATCAGTTTACCCTTGAGCCCCATTTCGGACGTACTGTTAAATTCAGACATTCCTTCTTCAGCCGTACCACGCGAATGTGGAATGTATTGCCCAGCTCTATTTTTCCCTCTCATTACAATCTTCAGAAATTTAAAACTAATGTGCATCGGTATCTCCTTTTAAACTCCTCCCTTTTTCCTAACGCTCGTACTGTGTTACTTAACATGTTAAGGGTAGTCACAACCCCTTGAGTGCGCGCAAATTATAAAAAAAAAAAAAAAAAAAAAGTGTCGGCGTACTTTCGTTCGAATAGGTCATTGGAAGTTCCTTATTTTGGTACTTCAAAACCTGATTACCGATGTTCAAAATAACTCCGTGCTGTTTCATAAAGTCAATTCCAATGATGCACTCGTCACATATATCTGCCACCAGGAATTGATGAGTAAACACTAGATCGGCCAGTCGGATCTTAAGACTCACTTCTCCGTATACTCTTGCTGCTTCTCCCGTTGCGGTTCTTAGATGGTAGCTATTGGTGTTATGAAGCCACGTCATCTTTACCAGGTCTCGACGTACTATGGATGCTGTGGCACTGGTGTCAATGGTAGCCACATGTTTGTTCCCGTTAATAGTCTCCACAGTCAGACTTTTGTTGTCTCGTTTGGTCTGAGAGACCTGGATGGTGGTTCTGGGGCCATCGATACAAGAAACCAGCCTCTGCCCCTCGAAGTTGGTTCTTACTCGTTTCCCTGATGGGAAACGGGCTGATAGACAACGCTGGTGTTGTTGTTACCTTGCTCTAGGTTGGATCTCTTGCTTCCACAATGTTGACAACCGGCTTTATTTGGTGGTAGTCGGCATTGACGCTGTAAGTGCCCGGTCTTGTTGCAGTTCCAACATCTTGCTAGTCCACTCCGCTGGTTCTTTTGTATTTCAGCTCTTTGGCACGAGCACTCTTCGACTATGGCTTCTCTAAGTCGATGTACTCCATGAGAAGCTTGTTCTGCTGCTTCAATTGTCAATGCGAATGCTAAAGTTTCAGAAAGAGTACGTGTTCTAGCAGTTCGCACAGACCTCTGAAGATGTATATCGGAAATGGCACGAACGAAGGACTCAACAGCAAGCTGGTTGATGATTTCTTCTCCAGCATCCAGATATGCCAGGTGAACCAGTCTTTCGACATCTGCCTGGAGCTGCTGTAGACTTTCACCTCTTTTCTGGACTATGTTATTGAGTTGGACTCGGAAGACTTCTTTCAAGTGGCTATCTCCAAAGCGTTTATCTATAGCTGCCACGAGAGAACTGAAATCGCCGCTCTTACCAGCTGGAACTGTTTGAAGTAATTCAGCTGCTGGTCCTCTAAGAGCAAGAGTCAGTGCAATGTACTTGTCTTCGTCATCCCAGCCATTTGTTGTCGCAGCTGCCTCAAATTGTCTCTTGTAGACTGGCCAAGAAGACTGTCTATCAAATGTTGGCGGTTTCAGCTCCTTTTCTTTGCAGACTGTCCATTAGATTCTCGAATTTTGATTTTGCGGATCTGGTCTAATTCCTTGGTCAGAACAGAGAACTATTTATCACATCGGCTTTCTACGATTTCGAAACGATTCTCTACAACAGAAAGCTGTTTTTCCATACCTTCAACGCGTTTGTCAAGGGCAAACACATTTTTCTCAATGTTGCCCAATTTGCCTTCTTGATTGTTTTTCTGACCTTCCAAAACGTTCTGTTGCGCCTCAAGTCTTTCGAGAACATTCTGCTGTTCCTTCTTTTGTTCGTTTCGTTGTTCTTCAATCAGCTTCTTTTGTTCGTTTCGTTGTTCTTCAATCAACTTCTTTTGCTCGTTTCGTTGTGCTTCAAGTTGTTCCAGAACATTCTGCTGTTAATTCTTTTGCTCATTTCTTTGTGCTTCAAGTTGTTCGAGAACATTCTGCTGTTCCTTCTTTTGCTCGTTTCGTTGTTCTAACAAAAGTTTCATCATACTAGAAAAATCTACATTTTCACTTACTTCCTCTTCTTCCACTTCTGTTTCAAAAACAAGTGTTTACGTCTTCCCCTTGCTGTTACAAATAGTTACGCAAGCGCAGGACGAGCTCATTTTTCGATCCCGCTCTAGAAAGATTTCGCTTACCTAACTCACTTTTAGCTCAATGCAGTTGAGCTCTTCTAACAACTTACCCATTTTCACTGTATATAATTATCATTTCTCTTTTTACTTTTTTTTTACACTTTACTAGTCAAATAAGTTTTATTTACACTTCTGACACCAATGTAACGTGCGCTTAGTTCGAATAATAAAACTTCACTTTTCAATTTATTTCAACCACTTTTATTCAATATCTATGATTTATTCGATCTCAACTCGACTTTTGGACTATCACTTGTAGACAATTTACTCTTCACTTTATCACTCTATAATCAAAACTGCCCTCTGGTTGCCTCGGGCGGCCTATTTATATCGAATGACATTTCATCTAGAACTCTCCAGTAGTTTCCACATTGTCTCCACTCTCCACTACAACTGTCAAACATTTTTCCTCCTAGTATATTTCTACACTTACACTAGTGTTGCCACTTGTGTTTTCGTTTGAACGTTTTCGATTAGGAAATTGGTATTAAATGTTGGGTTCGCGTTACAATACTCATTCCGAATAGGCCAATCTTTTCTTACATAATGATGTTGTCTCGCTCTACTGTCCCACAAACAAAGAAAGCAACAGTATTTTGTGTAACCACCTTGCAATCCCAATAACATACCGATGACCTTGAGGTCACTGCACACTTTCCATTGATGTTCTTTATATTAAATTAATTAAAATACGCATCGTTTCATAGCTCTCTTTACAGTTTACTGCGTGTCCTATTGGTATTTACGGTTTCTTATTTCCGTTATGTAATAAAACAGCTTTGAGACTGTACTTTGAAGAGTCTATGAACAAGCGCCACTCTGTTTTATCACAGGTGTGATTCATTGCTTCAAAAAGCCCAGGGATATCAGTACAATAACAATTTTCACCATCTCTTTTGAAAAGTTCTGAGTAAACTTTGCTGCTGTTTCTATAAAACGTAACTTTTGTGCCTGGTAGTAATAAGTTCCATTGTTGTAAGCGGGAGCCAAGAAGCTCTGCCTTAGATATTGATAACTGTAAATCTCTCATTAGATCATTTAATTCGGCTTGGTTAATTAAATGTGGAATGTTTTCTTGAAGTAAGAATTCGTCGGAATCACTAGAAATCGATTTGATTTCAACGTCACTTTCATTGTCATCTAGTATATTTGCACTCGAATGACCGGGACGAACTGGATGTGGTAGATCTTTCGAATGTATGATGGGCTTAGTAACAGACGGAACTTCAGCATATATAATACCTGCCTTATTTTTTTTATTATATCCCAATGTCTTCGTACCACAAAAGTAACAATCATTTTTATGATTACTAGGTTCTCTCCATAGCATTGGTGAACCAAATGGAAGGTGAACGTTTTCTCCTGATGACCACGTGAATAAGACGATTCTACAGCTTTCGCAAAACACATGAGGCACCCACTTTTTGTCTTGGTTAACAACAGGAAATCCAAAATAATGAAGATATGCACTTTTTAACGAATCTACAATAGGTCTTTTCTTTTTTGAAAATATAAACTGTCCACAAACATAACAAAAACGATCAGAACTTTGTTTGCACTTTCTATTCGACATTTTTAATCAACCCGAAACAAGATAAACTGTAGTTTGAAGCGAACGAGCAAACAATAAACTGTCGTCACCACGTTAGGTCGTTGAAAAAAAAAACAATTGACTGCAGGAAAAAAATGTGATGTGATAAAATATTTCTGCTAACACTTTTAGGTTTGAGGAAGGTAGATGAACATTTTTATATACTTAGACTGGGCCAAAAAATTTTTTTTATTTTTGAATCAAAATCCATATTGAAAATAATGTTAAGGATAGCTAAAAAAAAATTCCAAAAAAATTTTAGCTCAAAAAAAAATATTTAGAGGTCTATCAATCGTGTTTTATATTTTTTAGACCTAACCTTACTTGAGCGTCAGAACTGTTCAAGTATTTTGAGCGCAACAAATTAAACGACAAATATTTTTGTAGAAAATTAAATTTCCTTTAAAAAAGGTCTTTATAAAAATTTTTCTCAGACTAACCGTTTCTGAGTAATCAAGCTTTGAAAAATGGTATGTTTTTTTTATTTTGCTCTTTTATTTTGGAGATTCATAACTCACGTACAAATCAATATGTGAAAAATTGCAAACATGTTTCTTAAAGAAAATTTAACCTTCTAAAAAAAGATTTTTTTTTCACTTTTTCACAAAGTGCTCCCTTCAGAAGTTATTCGTGATTAAAGTTGAAAAAATAAAACGTTCTCGTTTTTTTTCGTTGTTGATTCTTTTTTTTTTTTTACTTAATGTAGCAAACTGATAGTCGAGATCATGGAAAATCATTATTTTAGCAATGTCATCACTAAAAAAAACTATTTGCTTTACGATAATGTAGCCTTATTGTCTTAAATTTATAATTTTGTTGTTCTCCAACAAAAAATTATTTATTTACTGTACTTTACATATTAATATAATATCATACTCATTCATATCCACGAATGCGCGAATCTATCAATAACTGTTCTTTTATATCTCTCTTCTCTCTATTTCTTTCGATTTTCCATGACCTCGACTATCAGTTTGCTACACTAAGTAAAAAAAAAGAATCAACAACGAAAAAAAACGAGAACGTTTTATTTTTTCAACTTTAATCACGAATAACTTCTGAAGGAAGCACTTTGTGAAAAAGTGTATAAAAATCTTTTTTTTAGAAGATTAAATTTTCTTTAAGGAACATGTTTGCAATTTTTCACATATTGATTTGTACGTGAGTTATGAATCTCCAAAATAAAAGAGCAAAATCAAAAAAACATACCATTTTTCAAAGCTTGATTACTCAGAAACGGTTAGTCTGAGAAAATTTTTTATAAAGACCTTTTTTAAAGGAAATTTAATTTTCTACAAAAATATTTGTCGTTAAATTTGTTGCGCTCAAAATACTTGAACACTTCTGACGCTCAAGTAAGGTTAGGTCTAAAAAATATAAAACACGATTGATAGACCTCTAAATAGTTTTTTTTTGAGCTAAAATTTTTTTGGAATTTTTTTTTAGCTATCCTTAACAATATTTTCAATATGGATTTTGATTCAAAAATAAAAATTTTTTCTTGGCCCAGTCTAAATACATTTATTTCGGGGTATTAAAAAAAAGTAAAATTTTGTAAACTAGTGTAATAGAGGACTTACGTGAAAAAATAAATACCACTAATCTAAGTGAGAAAGAATACTGTAATTTAAAATATGAATGATTTGAATAAAATAATCAATACTGAAACTTTACCAATTTCGATAGCTGATGTATTAGATGCATCCGACTTTAAGATAATTCATTAATTTATATTGAATACCCACTAGGAAATAAATAAAAAAATATATTGTTGAAAGTATAAATGTTTGTGATGGAAAACTATTATTACCCAATCAACTTGTGTTATATAAAGAAAAATATAAAATGGCAAATTGCATTAAAGAATTAAATAACATATATTGTAAAGTGAATAATGAAACTAATTGCCTAACGAATTTGTTATGATGATGATAAGAAAGCCGATTGTCACAAAGCAAGAGAAAATAATCCAGAGGTCAAAATAATTAAAGACGGTATTATTTTTGTAAGTGGAAAACCCACAATAAATAAAAAAGTATACAAAGGTATATTCTAAGAGATATGAAAATAAGAGAACAGAAATTCTGAAACACATGAAATTAAATTCACCAATTGAATTAAACATTTTGAAATATTTAGAATCAAGTGACGAAAAGCTAAAATTAACCAACATTGACCCCATAACACCTTATATTAAAGATATGAAAGAACATCCAATATTGTATGGTATAACTTTGAATATTGTTCTAGTACTTAGCATTTATATTGTTATTAAATTGTTGAAAATCTACAAGTTGAGACAGGAAAAAGAAAACCGAAAAATATTTGCAATGACATCATTGAAATGTTTACAAGAAACCAGGAAAGCAATAGAAGAGCGATCGGGACGATCACTTCCAGGGTGAGAGGGTGTTAACGATATGGAGACTCATCACATTTCTTTGTCATACGAAACCTTCATAAGATTTAACATAAACATAAACATCCGACTGACAAGATCGATATTGTCCCTCGCGATCATTGTAGATACACACATACCATACTGAATTGGAGACCTAGTACTAAAGCATTGTAAAATTAATTTTAAGGCTAGGTGCCCTTGCATTTTTCGTTAAAATTTAAAAGGTTCGTTGGCTTATTGCTTCATAACTTTTGCAATTTTCTTGATAATTTGATGAAACAAAATGATTTGTAAAGATGATAAGCACACAAAGATATGTGTATCATTCAAATGCTGAAATGTATTCCATAACGGTTTTTATGGCGACCGAAAGTTTTTTTTTTATTATTGAAAATTTCGATTTGTTCACTATTTTGGTATTTATGAACTTTTTATTTTTTTCTTTTTCGTTTTATAACTATAAAATATATATGCAACAAACCTCCGAGCGCGTTTTTCAAATATTGTCTCCTTATATGAAAAAATTTTTCCTCAATTTGTTGTAATTTTTCGGTTTTCAGCATACTCTTTTGGTAATAACTTTGCCGTTTATTAATATTTTTTCATAAAAAAAAAGGAAATAATAAATAAATATCAGGCGCATCTTATAAAATCATTGGTAATAGTTTTAAGTGTTTTGAAACAGGTGTTATGATGAGAAGTTGGTGAAACTGCCTTTTTTTAACTTATAAAGCATGGGGCAAGGCGTGGGTGTTTTCAAGCACATATATAAATACACTTTTTTTTGAAGTTAATAAAGCTCCTGAACTAACCTCCGAGCCTAAAATCAATATTTTTTTCTCCAAACCGCTAATTTTCAATTTCAATAAAGTCATATTTGCAAACGATTTCTGAAGAAAGAGAAGCCAAAAGAACCTCAATTTTTTGTTGGTATTTTTCTTTGATATAATCTCAATCAATTTCAGTTAAAAAATATACTAATGGTGGTCACAGAATTTGAAATATTAATCCTATAAAAACTGTCTACTTTGGGTTTTTTCTAGAAAATCCTGCTTAAAAACATATACATACGCACAATTAGTTCGAAACAAATCCGCCACCAAGTCTAGCGCCATTTTCTCTTTTTGTCTGTTCTCTCTATACGGAGTATCGCTCAGATGATCTTATGCGTTCTTATGAATCCCCTCATACATATCATCTAGGTATATTCTGTACCTATGACCTTATTTTGTGATCTTTGGTGCTATTCATTTCTCATTACAAACTGTGTGCCTGTTGTTGTTTTTACTGGTAGCAGTAGATTGCAGTGTAAAAAAAAAGTTTGAAATGACGAAGGACTGAAAGAAACGGACATAGGCAAACGCACAAAGGGAAATGGGTGAGAAAATAGCACCACTGCACTAATAGAATGGAATTCCTTGGTCAAGTGTACGCAATTTGATGAGAGTGTGTTTCTTTTTTTTCTTCAGCTAAAATTTTTTTATTTGACTAGGTAGTTATTTTGTGTTTGAGAACTTCTATTGTTTTGTTGATGACAAGATGCGGTTGGCATGAAAATGTGTGTAGGTATAAGTCAGTAACTTACATAGGCATATAGGATTCAACTTATTTGGAATAAGATATGAGTTTGGGTAAGGTGTATGCGAAATAATTTTTTTAACTTTGTTTCAAAATTATTGGTTGTACCTACTATTCTTTCGTTGGTGGTTTGTATTTTTTTATCTTATTTACCTCTTTTATTTGTGTTTCATATTGTGGAAGGCAAGCTGAGGGTGGATAAGTGTGGGTAGGTAGTACCTAGGTACTTATATCTATGAAAATACATATCCGGATGTTTATGGGCATTTAATTGCAACTCAGCGTCTTCTTTATCTTAACATAGTATAAAATAAAGCCGCTTTCTCTGTCCCTATGTCCCTATATCTGTGGCCACAACCCATAACCGCTAAACTCGACTTAAGACGCAATCTAGATTTTGATGCCATTAAATTCAGCGTACTCAAATCTATTTTGTAAATTTTTTTCAGCTTATCTTCAAAAATGTGGCCACAGTTAAAAAAAAAAACATAACAGCTTAAGTCGCTTTTTTTAGTTGAAATCAAGGAAAAATAACTAAACTAAAAAAAAACTTAATTTATTTTCTAAAATTGAGTTTAGTTAATTTTTTTTTTTTAGATTTACAACAAGGAATAAAGACTAAACCAGAGTTTAGTAATTTTTCATACAATTATAATATTTGGTTGTCGTGGAAAAACAGCTAAATTTGAGTTTAGCTCTTTTTCCGTGAAACTATATTTTTTTTTCAGTTTTGTGAAACGGAATAACGACTAAACTGCAATTTAGTGGTTATTCCTAAAACAATAATAAGTAAAAACACTCCCCTATCTGTAGCTTAGCGCTTATTCCAAAATTAAATTCTGATGCACGAAGGACCATTTATTTTTTCTCCGTCAGTAATTCAGTTCGTGAAAAGCTAACCTCTAGTTTGGTTGTTCTTCCCCAAATAGGAATAAAAAAAGTGTTTCTTAAATTCAAGTTCTTTTTCCATATTTAAATAAAGAATAAGTGTAGTCTAAACTAGACTTTATTGTTGTGTTCCCTGTGTTTTCAAGCGAATTTTCTCAATACTTGTGTTGTCCGTTGTGTTTTTAAAAATAATAACTTTTGAAAAAATAAAAAACTTTACTATGTCGAGATCACAAAGACTTTTGGCACTGGCACGTATGCTTAAAAAAAAGCAAGAGATGAAGGTAAGAAAGTTTTAGTTACTACTTTTTCTGAATAGGTATCGTTTGAAGATTCCAGTTTTTATAACATACAATTTAATGCCCTAACTTGATTTTATTTGAAAGCATTTAATAAGCTTGCCTTAAATCAAAATCAACCTGCGCCTGCTCACTCGTTATCACAGATTTGACAGAAAAAAACAATGAGCTAATTTGATATCATTGCTTACACAAGCTTTTTTGAGCCTCTTTCTTATTTGCTTTGTCGTATAAAAATTTTACGTTGTCGTTTGTAGAGACCCAGATGTTAGATTGTCGGAAGAAACAAGAGCTTGGCGCAGTAATAAACCTTGTCGTATATAAATCCAGCCTTTAATGGTAATTTTATATATGTACATTTTTTTTTAAACGTCTGTTATTTGAATACACTTTTACTTACAGAAAATAAAACTCATTCAAGAAAGGTTTTTGTGATGCAAAGAACTTCCACACCAGAACAAAGTAAAGATATAGGTAAAACGATTTATATTTTACTTTTTTAAAGAAATGTCGAGGTTTTTTTTAACTGCGCAGAAAACATTGAATTCGCACTACCTAAATTTCCGGAGACAAAAATCACAAAAGAGTCGATATACCAATGGCCACAGAAAAATGCAATTTATCAATATTCGGATTCGGTTCACGAAATTGTATCAGAAAAGAATGATTACTTTCCTAAAATATCTAATGAAACTAGATCATCGATGAACGGATTTGAGTTTGATATAAATGCATTCAAACGTAAGAACACTAACTTTTTTTGAGAATACATTTTTAGTCTTCCATTGTTTTAGATAATTCAAACAAGTTCAACATTGAACATAACAATGCAATATTTCTATCATTGAACACCACTTATGATAAGTTGCCAGAATTTGAATATTCCGATGATTCCTTAAACGACCCCGATTTTATAATTAATAATACCATTACGTCTTCTGATTCCAACGCAGAAAGTGAAAAGAGCGAAGTTTTAAATATCCCCATCAGCAACAACTGTCCACAATTGAAAATAAAGAATAAAAAACTATTACTTCAGACGTTAAGGAACACTGGAAAATCTTATAAAACACTTTCTGGAAAAGATAGGCATGCAAGAACTCCAAAACCCGTTGAAATGTGTCGAAACAAATGCCAAGAAAAAATTTCGTTCTAGCAGATAAAACAACTATTTAAACAGTATTGGGCGTTGGCGTTGGGAACCTATAACCAGAGAATTCTTCACATTGGTAATCTTCTGACCATAGAAAATAAGAAATGTAATACTCTTTGTAACGCAATGGAAAGAAAACGACGCGACGCCGTGAAAATTCAGTGAAGTACTTTTTGGAATATGATGGTATGCGTACACAAGTTTGCCGAACACTTTTTACAATATGTTTTTCTGAAACGGAAAGTTTTATTAGAAACGTAATATCCAAAAAAGTTTCAAGTCCAAGCGCACCGTTAATTGTAGGGGTAAGAGGATTCCTGTGAACAAAATAACAATAGATAAAGAAGAGGAAGTGCCCAACCACATCAATGAGGTTCCATCGTATGAAAGCCATTATAGCCGTCTCCACACATCCAAAAAATATATTCATGGCAGTTTAAATCTTTCCATAATGCATCGAATGTATTGTAATGAAGTTTGTAATCCTGTAAGCCTTACTAAATATGCTAAAATATTCAAAACAATGAATTTAAAATTTAAATCTCCTAAACTAGACACGTGCACGACTTGCGATGGATTTCTGTCAAAGATAAAAATAGAAAAGAATGAAAAAGAAAAACAAACTTTGGAAGAGCAAAAACTAATTCATGTGAAAAAGGGAGATTTTGGCTTTGAACAAAAAAGGATCGATAAGGAAAATGCTAAACAAAATAACGATATGGCAGCGTTCGTGTTCGACTTACAACAGTGCCTACCAACTTCATTCCTAAGGAACTCTGTTAGTTTCTATAAAAGGCAGCTTTGGACCTTTAATCTAACCATCCATGACTTGAAAACGAACGATTCTGCTTGTTTTATGTGGCATGAGGGAATTGCGCGGCGGGGTGGAAATGAGATTGCTTCCTGCGTTTTCAAACATCTACAGTCTTTGCCTTCATCTGTCAAGAATGTTACGTTCTTCAGTGACTCATGTTCCGGCCAAAATAAAAACTCGCATGTCTCTGCTATGTTCCTTCTGTTCATTAAAGAAAATCCTTCATTGGAATATATAGACTATAAGTTTTTGGAACCTGGCCATACCCACCTCGAGTGTGATTCTGATCATGCTCTGATTGAACGAAAAAAGAAAAAGTCAAATGTCGAAATTAGTGTACCAATTCAGTTCATCGGAAGTATTAATTCAAAAATTAAAGTTTTTGAGATGAAAGATAGTGATTTCTTCAGATTTAGTGAGATCGCGAAAAATAATTTCAATTGGAAACGATGTAATTCGGAAGGCCAGAAATTTATATGGAATTCGATAAGGTGGATTCGCTATAGGAACAATCCTAACCAAATTTTGTATAAGAAAAGCTTAAATCCTGAAGAACCATTTGACGTCTTATGATTAATTAAACGAGGAGCAACAACATTTTCATTAGATCATTTGAAAAATATTGAAGACCAACCGGTCTTATCAGCAGATAAGAAAAAAGATCTTATGGATTTATTACAATTCATAAATCCTGATTTCCATCCATTTTATAAAAACCTCAAAACAAGTTCAACCGAACTCAACATCCATCCAGACTTAAGAATTGACAACGAAGATTGAAAACGCTTGTTTATTTTGGTCTTTACTTAAATATATGTAATATTTAATTTTGAACTAAGGTTGATTGTTTTTTGTATTTTTAATCGTATAAGTTTTTTAATAAAGAAAAATAATTTTAACTTAAGGTTCCATTGGGTTCTCACTCTCTGCGAAGAACATATCCAAAGTCGATACATTTTTCATTCTTAATTTAGGAACAAAAACTAAAGTCGAGATCAGAACTAGCTAACTTAACGCAATAGACAAAGAAAAATGGCTTAAGTATACTTAAAACCACAACAAAAAATTTCTTTGAAATGGAAAAACAATTAAACTCTAGACAAGATTGCTTACGATGAAAAAACTTGAAAGCACTAACAGCTAAAGTGTTAGTTTTGTCAATAATATGATTTACAATCTCTTTTTCGAAAAAGTTTAATTTTGATGCTATAGATGGTAAGATTATCTACATTTTACTTTTTGTTTCAATTCGATCGGAGCTTCCAATCGCCCATAAGACTTATTTGTAATATCACGCGTTTGTCAAAAACTTTAAACCGCTCTCCTGAAAAATTAGTAAAACAGACTTAGGCGGTTTTTCCTTGTGGCCACAGATATATGCTTAGATATTTAAAACAACGCAACGGATTTTGATGCCGTTTATTTTTTAATGAATAGAGTGATTCAAGAGGAAGGTTTATATGTATAATACATGCATATTATAGCAGAGAAAAGCCAAGAAATTTAAAGTTTTGTAATGCGATGTCATAACAAACATATTTATTAAAAATATGTACTTTTACTTTTACTTCAATTTTATAATTTTCAAAATCGGTTTGAAACTCGCACGAAAAGCAAACTATTTTTTAAAGCATCGTAGTTTATGTTGAAAAGAATAGGTATCTTTTGTTTTTGTTTCTGAATGGTAAGTATTTAGATATTTTTTACTGCGGCACATACTAATAATATGGCAATTTGTGCATAGGTAATCATTCATATAGAACTGAGAAAATTTTGTAAAGAAATTTTAAAGTCATGTCTGGAAAACGTCGTCGTTCGAACATAGGTCGTAGCACAGTGAATGCCAAAAGAGTACGTTCAGCAAGAGATGAAAAATCGTCAACGGAACGTGAGGCTCGCCTCAGTCAGGCTCTAGCCTGACATTGATAACATAAGTTCAAAGACAATATCTTGGTTTAAAGAAAGAGCGATTCTGTCACCAACTCACGAACAAGTAGATAAGGTTAATAACTTGATTCTTTCAAAGATTGATGCGCCAACGAAAATATACTACTCGGTCGATACTGTTCTCGATTTGGAAGAAGCTGTTCATTCTCCTACAGAATTTCTAAACTCTTTGAACCCATCAGGACTCCCTCCACACAAAATGGTGTTAAGTAGGTTGTCCTGTTATTTTATTGAAATAAATAAATAACTAGGGTGGCGCAACAGAGCGAGGAACCCTTGGGCCTAGCGCATTTCTCACAACCATGCCTTGTGAGAAAATGGGGGGGACCTACAATTTTCTGCCGGTTCCGAACGGCTAATCGAGAAAGCGCGTTTCATGGCAATGCATACTAACGGAGGACTTGCCAATTCCTCGCGAAAGGCGATACCCGTGGAAAAAACATTTTTGCCTCTGTTGGGATTCAAACTCGAACCTCTGGATTAACAGGCGGACATGCTATCCATCACACCACGGGTACCACCTGTTATTTTATTAAGAAACCTGATTTCACCTAAGCTTTGCAATGGCACGCGTTTGCTGGTAAAATCACTGAAAACTTTCATAATAGAGTGCACAATACTCACAGGATGTGGTACCGGAGAAGATGTATTGATTCCCCGAATCCCTCTGATTACATCGGATTTACCCTTCCAATTTAAACGCTTGCAATTTCCGGTTAAGACATCTTTTGGAATGACCATTAATAAATCGCAAGGTCAAACCTTTAACGTTGCAGGCTTAGATTTGAGCGTTGACTGTTTTTCACATGGCTCTTTCAAGAGTAACTTCCAGAGAAAATATGTTTTTAATTTTATACTCGTACGAAGCCATAGCGGACCGCTGTGTTTTTATATACAACGTTCACAGTTTTTCTGTAGGGTATTTAGTATCAGCATTGTACCCGTGCGAAGCCGGGCGGGTCGCTACTCAACTATAAATAGGTGTGTTCGTTGAAGCCCTAGGGTCACCCTTGGATCGCCATAAAGCGTTTTTTGAGAAACCCAAAGTCGCCCTGAATGTCAAATTGAGTTTTTTTTGAGCCCTAGGGTTGACCTAGGTTTTCCATAAACTCGCCCTAGCTTTTTGCTGTGGCGAGTTGAAAGCTTTCAAATGGCATGTGTTTTTTTTAATGACAGGGATGTGTGGTGATTTGTGGTTTACCTTTTTTTGAGGACTGGAAAACCCAGGTTTTTTGACAACTCATATAGGGTTGTCAAGAAAACCTGGGTCAACCCTGGGGAAAGTTCAATGAACAGACCTAATGATGGAAATATATATGTATAAACCTAGAAATTTTCAGGCATTCTTAAACTTAGTCTTCTTAGTTTTCGTTTCTTGACAGTTTTGTGTTAACAACGCTTTAAATAAGTTAGACCCGAGCAACGCCGGCTGGGTCAGCTAGTTTCTAATAAAGAAGGAACTTTTTTGTATTCGAGAATTCTTTCAATTGAATTTAAAATAAATTATACATTGAGAGTTACAGTGTAATTTTCTGTAAATTGTGTTGTGCTGATTGTTAATTTTGTTTATTCGTGCTGTTGACAAAATTTCAGCCCATTCATTCAACACAACAAAACTTGTAAAAATGTCTCAAAAATCGTTTTACAAGAAAAAGTTAGGGAAGGTAATTATTCATAAGCTAGATTATTCCTAGAGAGATGGAATTCCCTTTTTTTTTTTGAAAAAACAAGTAGGTCTAAGGAGGTGGTGTTGATACGACCAAGTACATGAAGTTTTAAATTCTGTAGTGATGAGAAAGACTTTTTTTTTCTTATTATCTATGCATATATATATTTTTTAAGTGGACCATCCAACGTGATTAGTTTTGTTTTTTCATAAATTGCTTTCTTAAAATGTCTAGAATACGATAGCAATGTGATTTTTGAAAATTCGAAGTCGTTTTAAGAATACTGCAGTTAAAAAAGTTTTATACTTTCACAGTTATAAGCGGACCTAAAACTTTTTTTCTCAGAACTGTGTTTTTCAGACTTTCCTCTATACTATCATACTACACACTACACACTTCTATCAACCAAATATTCCCAAATTTACGACTTTTTTTTCTAGCAAAAACCAAAAAAACCAACGCCAATCCGGAACTATTTTTTCCAAATATCTACCAAAAGTCCAATTTTGTATATATTCACTTCATAATAGTTCATGCCATGCATTTTTTTTTTGTTTTCGACAAGCCAGTTGGAATCGTGGAGGAATTGCGAGTTCATTTTTTGAAGCGGGGTATACAGAGAACTATAACTCATATTCTACCATATATTTTCAGCTTAAAATTTATATTTATCAGTCGATATATATGTTAGTAAATTATAGTAAATTTAAAGTTCTATCTATTTACTGGTCATTGAAAATAATCCTTAGAACTCCCACAAAAAACAGGCCGTTTCATAAGATGACTTCTTTAAATCTCAATTTGCTTGGTTATGGCCTACAAGATTACTGTTTTTGTTCAAATTTCAAGTGAAAAAAAAAAAATAATAATAATAATTGTAACGGAAAATTTTTTAAATCAAATTTAACTTGAAAAATTTTGAATTTTCTTAGGGAATTTTTTGTCCTTCGATTGCAGTTTTCAAAAAGCATTCATTCCTTTATTTTCTTAAAATGAAATTAAAATGGATACAAGTTATTGGTAAAAAAAAAATAAATAAAAATAAAATAATAAAAATAGATAAATGAAAAAAAAATGAGTAGGTACCAATTATCTAAGTTCCCAAGTTATGGCCTTTTTCATTAATTTTGCTGATCAAACTAAGTGAAGAAACTGACCTGCATTTAAATCACACAGATATCATGTTTTCCACATCCGCAAAAACGCAAGATAAGAAATATCGACATTACAACATCTTCATAATTTGTAATTATCTGTATTTATCTCAGCAAGCAAACTGACAAAAAAAAGTAACCGGTTTTCTTACTTTCCTGACTTGACGCAATACATATTTCTATTCTCAACCCATCCAAAAACAAGAAATCGTAAAAAATGTTCATTCGGACATATTGTGTCTTGTATCTGTTTTTTTTTTTTATATGCCTACTTGCACAGCGCATGCTCGTATAATTCTCACCCCTTTTTTCTGCTTATGCAAGTGCGTGATTCTTTTTAAGTTTCTGGCTGTTGCCGAGACCAAAAAGAGAGAGAAAAGAGGGAGAATTTGAAATCACACGCGACGATGGCAATTTTAAAAGAACAAAATGATTTAATAATACAAGCAAACACTTTTTTTTAACGGCCACCTAGCCTTAAGTCAGACACCGAACGGGAAAGATCTCATAGAGATCTCGGCTAATTTTTATTATTGAATTAAATAAAATTGTTCTTTTTTAAAAAACTTAACGATTCAAAACAGTTTTAATTCGGCGCCCAGATGTTGCAACTTATAGTACACGTCAAATAAGCTTACTTTACCTCCTCGCGGTATCCACTGGGCATGGGATGCTCCGTCCGAAGCGGACCTGCTAAACTAGTAAGTGCGAGTGTTGACAAAGAAATGCGGATAAAAAAATTGTGATCAACACTATAATTGCTCTGCGAACATTGACTGACTGCACGAATCTCAGTGGTCTACGAGAGCTTTTGCATAAATGTTCAAGCGGATGAGTTCGAATGACAGAATCAACGGTGGACTTCCGCAGTCAAAAAAGCAGAAAACCCTGAAGGGGCTACTCCAACATATTTGGCTTAAAGGTCTTTCAGGGACTTTCAATACTAAGCCAGAGTATTGAAGTAGAGATGGATGGTGGCGGATGAGCTCCTGGTGACACAACGGCTGCACTCACACCCCTGCAGCAGGGTACTGACACAAGATATTCCAGCCCTTTATGTCCGAAGGGATCCAAAAGGACCTGGTCCTGCAGGTTGAGGGTTGTGCGTAAGGTTGACTAGGACTACCCAGCCACAAAACAGCCAGTTCCGAAACCTTAAACAGTCTCTGATTACGATAATGATTTCAAAGTTGACGACCCAAGCAAACAAAAAAAGGACAATGACCTCCGGATCTGCACGTAAAACGTAAGATCTCTTAGCGGACTACGTGCAGCTTGAGAATTAGCGGACGCCCTGGACTGCTGCAAAGCAGACATAACCGCCATCGCCATAGGAAGAATGAAAAACTGTGTGTACTATGGTGACTGCTGCAGACAACAGAAACAGCGCTTATTTGGATTTCTCGTTAGAGGATTACTCAGGGATAAGGTGATTAGCCTAATATGCGCCCACGCCCCACAGTGCGGCCGAATCCCCAAAGTGCGGCCAAAAGTAAAAAAAAAAAAGTTTTTGTTTGGGGTTTTTTTTCCCTTGTGTTGGCTGCACTGATGCTTCAAGAAACTAAAACCGTTCATAGTGATGACTAATTCGTCATGCCCCTCCTTTAAGCTCAGTTGGAATGTGGCCTTCGCTCTAGCTTCTCTATAAAGTTAATATACTGTGAGTGGTTAAAAAGGTGTAAAATTGTGTGTTTTAAAGAAAATCAAAAAAGACAAAATGGAATCCAATTCTGAAGGTGAGTAAATATGTAAAAAAAAGTACTAATTATCAATTGTTAAGTAGTGAATCAGGGAAAACATAAACAATAGTGTCATTTTTTCACGTAATTTTTCCGTAAATTTAACTTTTCAAATGATATTGCATTAAAACGCTGCAAAACGCTGCTTTGAAACCATATTTAAATGATAATTGTATGTATTGTCTACCAAATAAAAAAAGATTCAGCTGCCAAGAGCTGCCTATTCAAATTTTATACCGTTTTTTCGAAATCAAATTGATAGTGAGCTGCATCTGTACCTGACGATGAAAAAGAACCGGAAAATTGATCCACTTCCTCTGCCTTAGAGTCAGAAGCTGACATAGATGCGGATTCCTACGAAACCAATTTCTTAATGTAATATAATTAGCCTACCAATTATCAGTTTCCTACATTGAGTAAAAAAAATTAAAAAAAAAAAAAAAACAATGAAAAAAAAAACGAGAACGTTTTATTTTTTTCAACTTTAATCGGGACTAACTTCTGAAGGAAGCACTTTGTGAAAAAGTGTAAAAAGACCTTTTTTTAGAAAATTAAATTTCCTTTAAGAAACATGTTTGCAATTTTTCACATATTGATTTGTACGTGAGTTAAAAAACTCCAAAATAAAAGAGCAAAATCAAAAAAACATACCATTTTTCAAAGCTTGATTACTCGGAAACGGTTAGTCTGAGAAAAAATTTCAAAAAGACTTTTTTTAAAGGAAATTTAAATTTCTATAAAAAAATTTGTCGTTGAATTTGTTGGGCTCAAAATAATTGAACAGTTTTGACGGTCAAGTATGGTTAGGTCTAAGAAATATAAAATACGATTGATAGACCTATAAATACTTTTTTTGAGCTCAAACTTTTTTGGAATTTTTTTTAGCAATCCCAAACAATATTTTCAATATCAAATTTTTATTTTTGGCCCAGTCTAGTGTACACACAGATGGTTTTTTTTAATTCCTCCATTTTTGGCTGTATTAGGTGTGGCAATATGATGCTATATTGGACCCACCATCTTTAATTTCGTAACTCTGACAATGGATTCGTAATCAGCGACCCCAAAAACCCCCAAGTACAAGATTTCAGGTCGATCGTTAAAGTTTTCGAGTTTTGGCCGCACTTTGGGGATTCCGCCGCACTGTGCGCCCCCACAGAAGAGAAAGACGACAATTGCAAAGAGTGTTTCAACGAGCTCCTCTAAGAAACATATGAGCAGTGCCCTAGACACAACGTGAAAATCCTTCTTGGTGATTTTAACGCAAAACTAGGGAAGGAGATCATCTTTAGAAATATAATCGGTAAGCATAGCCTCCATTATTTTATTTTTTATTCTTTATAACGAGATTTAGATACATGGAGAAAAGAAGGGAGGAACACCGAATTCTCAAAAAGAAAAAGAAGCAGCATGAGAAGCGCTCGTTTGAGGAAACTGAGAGTTGCCATAACAGGAACGAGATTCGGAAGTCTTACCTAAAGGTAAAAAGATCCTGCCAGGGTGGCAGTCCCAAACTCAAGCCTGGAAAGACCAGCAGGGAAACATAGTTGTAGAGTCGCTACTGAGGATCTGGAAAGATTACTTCTGCAGATTGCTTAACGGCGATGAGGACACAAATTCCGCTGTCAGGCAGATTGCTTCATTCAGCTTGGACAATGATCAAGAATGCCGTCCTCCCGACCTAGAAGAAGTTAAGCTTTCCATATGCAAACTTAAATCAAATAAGACTGCAGGTGCAGATGGCCTTGATGCCGAACTTTTCAAGGCAGCTGGAGATCAGTTAGAAAGGAGCATACACCAGCTGATTTGCATGATATGGTCGGAAGAAAGCATGCCCGATGAATGGAACCTCAGTATCGTATGCCCGATCCTAAAGAAAGGAGACCTTCACAATTGCGCCAATTATAGAGGGATAAGCCTCCTTGACGTCGTCTATAAGATCTTATCTGCTGTAATATGTGAACGTTTGAGACCCCACGTCAACAACTTGATAGGTCCTTATGAATGTGGTTTTAGACCAGAGAAGTCCACAATAGACCAAATTTTCACATTTTACAGCAGATCTTGGAAAAAACCCGAGACTATAATATCGATATTCACTATCTCTTTATCGATTTCAAGGCCGCGTATGACAGTATTTACAGAGACGAGCTGTAAAGAGCCATGTCTAGTTTCGGCATCCCTGCAAAAATCGTACCACTATGGAGGATAACTTTGGAGAATTCACGCTGCCCCGTCATGGTCGGTAAAGAGTTCACCGAGACCTTTGATGTCGAAAAAGGCTTAAGGCAAGGCGACAAACTTAGTCCGGGATCCCTGGTCCAATTTTTTTTTGTGATTACTATCAAGCTAATTTTCCCTGAGTGGCTTCATTTTGTTAAGACGCCCAAAAACTTTCTTACGAAAACTTTCGACTGTCGTAGCTAACAGAGGGTGAAATATGTCGATTTCATGATACTAAAAAATTTATTAGTAACAGTTACTTTCTTAGTTAAACTTCAAGATAATTATCTAGATTATGTAAAAAAATATTTGTCCTACAAATTGTATGGTTTGATCCCAAGAGTCCCCTTCCTCAAACATGTATCGATTACAAGGTCAAAAAAAGGGATAACTAACAATCTGATTTTTTGGTTTTTACTTATTTAATATTTATATAATCTAACAGTCGGATTGTCCTACAAATTCCGTGGTACGTTTTTTCATTCCTACGCTCAGAAAATGTCAATACCACCAGATTACTATTTTCATTACTAACTGTAGGACAAAAATATTACATTATAGCTTAGTGTGTTATCTGCCCAATTCAAACGTTAACCTACAAGAAAACAGGTATGCATCGCTTGTCCGACAAGAATTGTCATTTTTTTGTTTGTTTATTTGTAACATAAGGTACAAGGTCCATTCTTTGAACTTTCTCCAGGGTTTTTTTGACAAACCTATGAGTGTTCAAAAAAACCTGTGCTTTCCAGTCCTCAAAAAACGCTAAACCACAAATGCACACACATCTGACCTCTGTCATTAAAAAAAAAAAAATACATGCCATTTGACAGCCCTCAGCTCGCCACAGCAAAAACCTAGAGCGAGTCGAGGGAAAACCTATGTCAACCCTAGGGCTTCAATGAACAAACAAACCTACAGTGAAAAAATCTTGCTCTAATTTTAAATATTAAGCTTTAGTTTTTAGTGAATTAAGCACAGAGATTTCGGTATTTATATTAAAAAAAAAAATTTATCCTCCTCAGATTCATCAGACAACCCTTCGCTGCTATCGCTACTATCGCAACTATCGCTGTCATCGGCATCTACTTCACTTCCTTCATTCGTGATATCTGACTCTGTAATAACATAAAAAAATTAAGTAAATCATAAAATAATAATGAATAGTCAATCATAAAAAACAATAGTATAAATAGGGTACCTTGAATGTCAGAAGATATTTCTTCAAAAGATGGACTTTGGGGACCATCAAACCAATAATATTCATATTTGCCATCAATTACTGTCCATCCAAAATTTTCTGGCAATTTTTCCGTGGGGCACCGGTTGTGTGTATTACACCATACATTGCACATAAACGCAGTTCTTTTAATTTGTTGCAACAATTCTTGTTTTGTTATTGGCAAGCTGGAATGATCATATCCTACGATTTTTTGTTTTAAAATATCTTCGTTTTCATTTTTTGGTTTATAACTCATACCGTCCTTTGTTAATATAATTTTTTGTTTTTAATGAATAAACAAATACCTCATTCGATGTTGTAAATGCTATATTTTCAATTCGTAGGAGTTGACTAAAAGCCTCTTGAAACATGTTATTTTTCTTCAAAATACTGAAAGGTCTCTTTTTTCCTTAACGAAAGAAAGTCGAAACCGATTATTCGGCTTAACATCAACCATCGGCCGAAGCTTCAAGCAAAACTTCGGCCGATTTTGGACGAAGCCGAATGATTAGCCGATTGTAGTGTTTTTTGCCGAATATAGCCGAAGCTGAAACTTCGGTTGGGCACTAACAGAGACCCAAGCGGAACAAATTTCTGTTCGTTATATTTTGCCTTAGGTTGAGTTGACATTCACTAATTTTTTAACTTATTGTTAAGTGGAATCTACCAAAAAATCAACATTTTTTTGTCACGCTTGAGATTTTTTATTTCATGAATTTCAAATACATATATATTCAATTGGAGCACCGCTATATGTAGAGTAGCGCGCTATTTTTATCAAGGATCTGTACTACTACTATTGGGCGTAGGATAACGTACCACGGAGTTTATAGGACAATCCGACTGTTAGATTATATAAATGGTGCCGTGCAACAAAGCCGTGCGAAATAAGGCCGAAGGGGCTTTATTTCCACTTAAAATCGGAAATAACGTCGAATTGTAACAATTTCCTAATTCGACCTTATTTCGCAAAAAAATTGTAATAAGTGGAAATAATGTCGATTTCTGGATTGGGGATATTTGTGTGGTAGGCGTTATTACCCAATGCAAAACACCACATGTATTGTATATTGAAGTAACAAACAAAATTTTATTCCTGTGAAAACAAACAAGAAAGGTATACTTTTGCAATGAAAAGTTAGCATTACATCATGTCATAAGATCTTTATCTGAGATGAGTTGTATTGTGAAAAGTTATTTATTAAGCAGCTGAGCGCAGTGCGGAGGGGGGGGCCGTGGCGGCGCGAACGCAACACCGCGCCTGCGGGCCCACTCGCCCGCACCGCCCCGCGCCAGCCCGCGCGCCCTCGCACTGCGCTCAGCTGCTTAATAAATAACTTTTCACAATACAACTCATCTCAGATAAAGATCTTACGACCTGATGTAATGCTTACTTTTCATTGCAAATTCTTGAGAGAATTACAGCTATTCCCATCATAAAAACAAATTTTTTTCTCTTTCGCCGCATTTCTGCATATATGCCATGTACAATTTTTTTTTTTTTAAACTATTCTACATGCCATATGGGTGCTGTGCTTCTTTGTAGAATTTTTGTTCAATTTCCACTTTATTACCTTCCGATTTCTATCTGTGGCCTATTGCACCACCTTACAATATTGTAAATTACAAACGTTTTTATCACAAATTTGTAAAAAAAAAATTTTTTGTATTTCCTAAGAATTTTGTTGTTACAAAATTGTAGTTGTGAATTACAAAATATTAATTTTTTAAAAAATATAATTTTCTGTTGCACGAAAATAAGTTTGTAGTTGTAGATTACAATCAAAAAAATGTTGAAAATCCTACTTTATTGTAAGTTTCTGTTGCACCATATGAAAGAGAATCACAAATTTGTTTCAATTTTTGAAAGAATTTCACAGGTGAACGACTGTGTGTATATTTTTCTACAAATTTGTATTACTATGAATAATTTAAAATGTCTTTGCGTAGAAGGCACAGCATTAACTCTAAAGCGTATTTTTTCGTACGAAAAAAAGTTTACTGTCCGCGGGAAAATTATAATATAGAGAGCCATTTAAATTTTGATGAAAGATTTCGACTAAGATGTTCTAAAGCATAAGAAATCATAAATATTATTGGACGCAGAGTACAAAAAAAAAAAAAAAAACAGAAAAAAACTGCGCACCAACGCCAAGACGGCCAAAATTTTTTTGTTTTAACTACACTAGTCAACAAAAAAATTTTTTCTTGCACGTGGGTTTTACCCAATATATTTTGATTATATAAGTAAATCGATAAAAAAAAATTGCGATTACAGAACGAAAATATTTTGCTTTTAAGATGTTAAGGGGGGGACGTTAGGGTTTCAAAGTAAGAAAAAAGACTTTTTTGCGAGTTTTTTCCTTAAATATGGATTAAGTAATTTTATTCGGACCTTTTGTACATTATTGAGCATACTTTCGACAAAATATAGGGTAATTTCAGGCAGAATTATTGAAGCATAAGCTTAGCATAGCATAGTATAGAACAACTGAAAAAAAAAACTATTTTGCGGTGTTTTTGGTTCAAAGAAAGTGTACAGAGTGTTGGAAGTAAGGGAAATGTGTTTCATATGGACGCTTTGTGTAAGAATCAAAGCTACTGGTTTTTCTATGTTCCTTCCAAAAATGATGTTTAAGAACTCCCACAAGCTGCCAACTTTAATAAATTGATTTATAGCTCGACTGGGTTGGGTAACTGGCACGTACACCGCAATAACTTTGGATTGGTAGTGAGTGCTCGAGCCAATAATTTAGTTGCAAGGCAATCGTGAATCCCACAAAACTTACACCGGTCAACAAAAAAAAAAGTTATGGTGAACATCGCAAATTGTTTTTTTTTTTTTTTTTCTCAAGACGTTCTGGAGGAAGCTCTATTACAGGCTTAAAAAATTACCCTATATTGTCGAAAATATGTTCAATAATGTACAAAAGGTCCGAATAAAATTACTCAATCCATATTCAAGAAAAAATTCACAAAAAAGTCTTTTTTCTTACTTTGAAACCCCCCCCCCCCCCCCCCCCCCATAACTTCTTAAAAACCAAATTATTTTCGTTGTGTAATCGCAATTTTTTATATAGATTTGCTTATATAATCAAAATATATTAGGTAAAACCAATGCACAAAAATGCTGCTGACCGGTGTTATTCATAGTTTTGTTCGCTTCAACGTTCAACAAAATTGTGAATTAAATTTGTAAAATACAAGCGCCGAGCATAAATGGTGCAACAGAAAATTGTAGGTGATCTGTACAATTTGTAATTCTCATCACAAATTTTATTTTAGTTTTTTTATTTTTATTTGTAGTTCGTGCAACGCAAATTCATGTACAAAAATTGTGATTGTGGATTACAAATACAAATTTGTGATTGTAATTTGTAAACTGGTGCAATAGGGCCCTGGTTTGTGATTTTTCCCAATTCGACTTCATTTCCTCTTTTTCGGCGTTATTGCCACTTCGCTAAGGAAATAGCGCCGACCCTTGTAAGAGGTGCAACTCGACATTATTGCCACATAGGAATGGTAATAAGGTTGTTGGGGCCTTATTTCGCACGACTTTGTTGCACGGCACCTATATAAATATTAAATAAGTAAAAACCAAAAACTCAGCTTGTAAGTAATCACTTTTTTTTACCTCGTAATCGATACATGTTTGAGGAAGGGGACTCTTGGGATCAAACCATACAATTTGTAGGACAAATATTTTTTTTACATAATTCAGATAATTTTATCTTGAAGTTTAACTAAGAAAGAAACTGTTACTAATAAATTTTTTAGTATCATGAAATCGACATATTTCACCCTTGCTACCTCTGTTAGCTACCACAGTCGACAGTTTTCGTTAGAAAATTGTTGGGCGTCTCATCGAAACAGTGGCGTAGCTAGAAAATTGTTCGGGGGTAAATATTTGTACATAAGTAAAAGCTGTTGTTCAATTGTATTGATTAGGTTTTTTCCAATTTATTGATATATAATAGTAAAATGCAGAAAATAAGAACATATGAAAATACACGAAATTATAAATCAATTCTTCTCTGCTTTGCGCGAATCATTCGATAACTTCTTCCACCTTAATGTCAATGTGCCTGTTAATGCTCATAAGAGCAAGCCCAATCAGCCTATCTTCGCCTGTAGAATTCCTAATCCAATATTTTAGACGCCTCAACGTGGAAAAACCACGCTCGCTGCTAGCAATGGTCGCAGCCAATGTTGCACCTATTTTCAAAAACTTGAAAATGTTTGGAAAAAGTGCATCGTTACAAAGATTTAATGATTCTATAAATGTCTTTCAGCCATATTATGGTTGTCAACTATCAATCAATTGATACACGATAAGTGCTATCAATGAATTGATAAATCGGTATTATGCATGCCAATTGATAAATTTACTTCCACAGTGTGCTCGTACTAAGCGTTGACACACTCCACATCTATGTACAAAGCGACCATTTTAATTTCCTGCATTCAATGAACACTAAACACATTTAACTTCAAAATTCAATTTGGAATGAATTTTTGCTATACGGCGTAGAAAAAACGCTTCACGATATAGCCCTTACCCTAGTCAACCACGTACCTGTGTTTTGGCTACACATTTCCAGTAAAATAAACCAAAAAAATGTTTATCAACGACGAATTTGCGAATGACCGAAAAATTGATAGATATCAAAAAATACCGAGTAAGCAACCAGACACGTTCACAATGGATCACAAAAAAGCATTTCATTCACAACTGATCAAAAGTTCTGATGGTTGTTATCCGTAATACCACTTAACCAATTTCATTGATAAACGAACAAATTTATCAAGTATCGTATTGATATTTGACAACCATAATAGGGCTGTTTGGTTGAGTTTCTGGCCCAAATCAACGTTGTCTCCAAAATAACACTTCATTTATTACGGTTGAAGCAGCTGCCTCAGTCGCTGTTGGCCATTGATTCATAATTACTTCCACGGTTTCATCAATATTCTCAACGTCTTTCCTGACCATTTTTTCAGGGATGGTATTTCCGATTATTGTAAAATTTTTTTTGTGTTTCGCAAATCTGTAAGATATGGATGATATGAAGTGATCCAGGAAAAGTATGAATATTGATATACGGTAATAATCTTCTGCTGAACTGCTTTGGTAATTTTGTCGGTGTTTTTGACGATGCACAATCCTGGATGCACAATCCTGGAAAGTTTTCTCCTATAGACTCGGCTATTTTTTCAGCATCAGCAAATTTTCGTTGTACATTCTGATGATGATGAGTAAAAGTTTGAAAACAAGGACACAGTTGAGCTGAGAATTATGTTCCACAAAACTGTTTGCGCTCCGTCAAAGTGACATTGAGCGCTCAGTGAGATTTTTCTTTGTGGAACTGGCGTAATAGATCAATGTGATTGAAACATTGTATTGACTTATGATACATGGACTGCTAGTTGCATTAATTCTCTATACAAAAGTTGGATAATAATGATTGCACTTATTTTTGGTTACACTAGCCAATATCTTACTCTTAACTAAAACACTAACGACATCTGCTGTGATTTAGCTAGCGTGATTATTTAGCAGTGTCAAAAATGTTTCGCTAGTTTTCCGCCGAAATGATGCTCGCTAGTATTGCTTAGAATACGTGGAACCATCGTGAAGTTGGGTCCTAGCAGTCCATGTTTAATAATTCAATGATTTTTATAAATAGGAGCCCTACTAACGCATTTCAACTGTTTTCTATACCTCAATGTAGGCAAAACACAAACATACATGTATTTAGATACTGATTTGTGAAAAGCTCGAACTTAAATTTTAAATATGAGAAACAAATTTGCATCAATAAAACAAAAAAAAATAAATGAAGCGTTTAAATGATATTCGACTGAAATATTTTCGGGGGGGGGGGGGGGGGAGTTATCCCCAAAACCCCCCCTATGCTACGCCACTGCATCGAAACGATGCTATTCACGAAGAATCAGCTTAATAGTTATAATTTTTACATCATGCATATGTATGTACTACTACTTTTGGGCGTAGGACTGAAAAAACGTACCACGGAATTTGTAGGACAATCTGAATGTTAAATTATATAAATGTTAAACTAGTAAGAACCAAAAAATCAGCTTGTTAGTTATCATTTTTTTGACCTTGGAATCGATACATGTTTGAGGAAGGGGACTCTTGGGATCAAACCATACAATTTGTAGGACAAATATTTTTTTACATAATTTAGATACCTAATTATTAAAGTTTAACTAAGAAAGAAACTGTTACTAATAAATTTTTTAGTATCATGAAATCGACATATTTCACCCTTGCTACCTCTGTTAGCTTCCACAGTCGAAAGTTTTTGTTAGAACATTGTTGGGCGTCTCAACAAAATGAAGCTTAGGGAAAATTAGCTTGATAGTAATCACAAAAAAAATTGGACCAGGGATCCCGGACTAACTGTCATACGATTTCTTCAGCATCATTCTTGTAAGAAACTGAAACGTCAACACCAGAGGAACAATCTTTCAAGAAAGTCTGTACAATTACGCCTATGCAGATGATATTAACGTAAGGGGAAGAAATAAGCGTGATGTCATAGGTGCTTTTGCGAGTATTGAAACGGAAGTGGCAAAAATGGATTTGATGGTTAATGAGGGCAAAACGAAGTACCTATATGTTGTCTTTGTCATCAAACAAGGACACAGAACGTCGGCGAATTGGACAAATCGTCACAATAGACAGACATAACTTCGAAGTCCTGTAGACTTTGTCGACCTAGGATTCGCTATAGACACGGAAAAAAACGGAGATCAAACGGAGAATAACTCTTGCCAACCGTTGCTTTTTTGGGTTAAGAAAGCAATTGAGAAACAAAACCCTCTCCAGAAAAACCAAGGTAACCTTGTATAAGACCTTGATCATCCCAATCCTGCTTAACGGCGCGGAAGCATGGACCTTATCGAAAGCGGATGGTCGTTTCGAAAGAAAAAATCTCCGAATGATCTTTGGTCCGGTATGCGAAAACAATGTGTGGAGAAGAAGATTCAACAACGAGCTGTATGAGCTGTACCACGACATGGGCGTAGCCAGAAGAGTACGCATCGCCAGGCTACGATGGTTGGGTCATGTAGAGCGGATGGACCCAA
This sequence comes from Melanostoma mellinum, assembly GCA_914767635.1. NCBI lineage: Eukaryota > Metazoa > Arthropoda > Insecta > Diptera > Syrphidae > Melanostoma > Melanostoma mellinum. The sequence goes on from OU612058.1 coordinate 107,038,484, forward strand.
ACGCTCCGGCTCGACGGGTTTTCCAAAGCACATTGCATGGAAATCGCGGAAGGGGAAGACCTCGTCTTAGGTGGCGCAATCAAGTGGATGAAGACCTCAACCGACTTGGAGTGCGAAACAGGAGAGAGCTCGCACGAAATCGAAGTCGTTATAGAAGGATCTTGGTTGAGGCCCAGGTTCACCCGAACTTTAATGCCCACCTAAGTAAGTAAGTTATGTGAGCTGTAATTCGGCCCCTGATTGGTCCTGGTCCTGTCACGGTCGCCAATATTTATTTAAAAATTTTCAAAAAAATGAAATGCCTTTTTGAGCTGATTAGTAGTTGATTACATATGGCTAGCACTGACTAAGAGTTGTCACCAAACAAAGCTCGAAAAATAAGGAAAACACACAAGAAGAAGTAGTAAGTTAAACGATAGGAGAACTGAAATTAATAGTATTAATATTAATATGAACGTTGATAGATCAAATTTTATCAAACTGCTCGTTATTAAGATTAGTTGTTGGAATAATAGGAAAACATGTATTATAATCAAAACTAAAACTGGATTTGGGTAGTTTTTTGGAATAAGTAGTATTTATAAATAATATCTTCAAGCAATTCATTTACCTTTATAACTCCGTTAATTCCATTTCTAGAACAAGTTTTTTTTTTCATTTCACAAATGTTGGCGTAGATCAGACCATCTGAGCCGCAAACTGGTTCTGCTTGAATAGTGGAGGATGGCGGACAAGACCGTGGACAGATGGAAGATGAAGCACGTGCTTGTCGTTGCATCATCATGGATTGCGTCCCATTGTTTATTGTTGGTTCAACATTGAATGATGATGTTATAGAGATTTTATATCTATTTCTTGGGATGGAATATAAAGATGCGGAGTCTGTTGTCGAATCACTTATTTTTATCTCCCGTGAGTTGTTAATGGCTGCAAAAATCTCAATACGAGATTCTAAAAAGGAAGAAATGAAAAATGAAGAGAACTTATTTAAAAAAAAAATTTATCCATTTTGATGTTACCCTAACAGTTAAAAAACGATTGTCCCAATAGAGATCCTCAGACTTTGAAATTATGAAATTATTCCCACTGTAGGTGTGAAATAACTTCACCAGAAGATTGTGAGAAGTTATTTCCAACTGCAGTTTGAAGATTATAGACTGTTTGGAACTGGATGGGAAGAATTAGAACTCAAATAAACAATACTAAAACATACGTTCCACAAATTGTAAGCGTAAACAAAAACATAGAATATTTACAAAAATTAATGTACTTAATATACCAAAAGTCATATGACTAAAAGTCTAGAAGAATTAAATACAACCAATTTACAAGTGAAAAAGTGAAGTTGTGTGTTTTCGTTTTAAATAGCTTTTTTCCTAGTTTTTTTTCAAATATAGTAATAAAACCTAGTCGGAACATAGACATTCAACAAAAGAGAAATTATAGGTTTTGAGTGATTTATTTCAAACAAAAAAACATTTACAAAATAGACAAAGGCACAAAAATGAAAATAGTACGCGGTTGTATATTCAAAAAATATATAAAAGAACTGTATTGTGGAAAAAAAAAATAATAATGTTAAACTATACTTTCAAAATAACAGCGCTTTGAAACGAAGACTTGGAAAGTAATAAATATGCTAAACATATTGGCAGCTCTGGTTACCATAGTGTTGGTTGTGTGTCATAATACTCCTTAAATTTTCTCTATTTTTACAATTTCTACTGTGATTTATTTGTGTCTCATAGTTTATTTGGGTGCTTTTAGGTCCATTTTCTTAGTTAACAACAGTCTATACAGTGAAATTGTGTTAAATATCTAAATTTTTGCCAATTAATTGTGTTTAGCTTTGGTAAGCGGTGTAGTTCTCTCGTTCAAAAAAAAAAAAATCCGTAACCTTAATTGAGTAATAATTCAAGCGCAACTCTCTTGAGTGCTTTACGTTGCTTGAATTATCATAATTACTGCATCAAAGCTTTTTTTGTGTTTTATAATCATAGTTTTTGTTTTTTAAATTATTATTTTTGTAGTGCAAACTTTAAATTGCTCCACGGCGTAGTTGGTTAGAGCGAAGATAGTCGTTCAGCAACAGCTATCGTGTGTAGACGTGTTGACGATTTAAGCTGTGTATTTCCAAGTGAGAAAGTGTTTTACTAAGTATAAAATCAGTGAATTTTAATATAGGCAGTAGCTTAACGTGTAAAGCAGTTGGTATCAGTCGTTCAGCTTCAGCAACAGCTATCGAGCGTAGACGTGTTGACGACTTTAACTGTTAGTATATTTACAAGTGGAGTGTGTTAGAAAAGTTTAAAAAGTTCAGTGAAATTCAACTAAGGCTGTAGCCGAGTTTGTCTAGCAGCAAGTACCCAGCGTGGGAGGACCCGGGATCGATCCCCACGCGAACCTAAAAGTTCAACTTTTTTGTTTAAACAAAATTGCGGAGCAAAAAGAACGTGAACGTTTATTGAAAGAAATAAGAGAAAAAATGTATGTGATGCACCAGTCAGGTCCATCAATATCTGGTCAGGCGAGGTTGACAACAACTACAACAACCACAGCAGTGGCAAAAACCGCAATAACAACAGCGGCAACAACCGCAATCAAGAGAAGGCGACGCATTCAAGCGAAGCCGAATCTGGTCCGTCGCAAGCAAAAGGCGGTGGAGGAGAAGGAGGTTGAAGGTATGATGTCAACCAGTAACTCTGATAGCGAGGAAAGCCTAAACTCAACGTATAAATACGAGTCAAACGGCGGAGAAGGCCGCTATACAGGGAGCGGTAATTCTTTCGCTGCCCTAGCAGAGGACGAGGAAGAAAAAAATGAAAAAATGAAAATAATGAAAATAAAGATAAGCGACTACAATCGATTACTTTATTGATGGAGAAGCTTAGTAAAGAGATAAGCGAGATAAAGGCAAGGCAAGAGGTCCGCAGAAAAAATGAAAGCGAGGCAAGACAAAAACAGTCTGTGCCAAAAGAAAAAGCTCCAAAGCAAAATAGAGCACCTGCAGACAAAACTGCAACCAAACAGCAGTCAGCAGCAGCAAAACAGGCTGCTAATAAAGAAACTGCACCCGTGCAGAAACGCGGGACGTCAGCAAAAAAAGCTGAAATAAGTAAAAAAAAACTGCTACCGATGAGCAGCCTCGAGGGACCGTGGCTATAAAAGCCGCGACAACGATTCCCAGCAAGAAGCAGCAGCCATCAAAGCAGCAACAGAGGAAACAACAACAAGAGCCAGCACAACAACAGCAGCAGCCACAAAAAAAGGCAGAGTGCCCCTGATAAATACCCACAGCATGGAGTTGAAAGCGACTATAAATCTGTGTAAGTCCGCCATAGGCGAAAAATTTACTATAAAACGATAAGGTCAAGATCGGCATGCGATCCAATGTGACATTGGTGACCATAAGATCGTTCGGGAGTTGTTGAAAGTGACAGCCACCGAACATTTTACTTTTACTCCCAAAGAGGAGAAACCAAAATGCATGTTATTGAAAGGGGTAGAGCCTACCTCTGACCCAGAGGAGCTCTTAGTTGAACTGCGCAGGTTGGCGAGCGATGATCTCGAGTTTATCGGGGTCAAGTCGTTTACCACGGCCAAGGCAAGACGGGAGAAGCGGCTATTGCCGATGTTCCTCGTCACTTTATCACCCAATAGCCGTCTGGAGAGTCTAAGGAAAATCTCCGTCCTGGACTACCAGATGGTAAGATGGGAAAAATTAAACAGGCACGGGGACATTTTCAATGTCTTCGTTGCCATAGGTTCGGTCACGCCGCATTCAACTACCAAATGCAGTCGAGGTGCGTCAAGTGTGGAGAGAACCACAACGACAAAGAGTGCAAGCTCGGTGAGACAAGGGTCGAAGACAAGACCCTACTGAAGTGCGTTCTCTGTGGTGGAGATGGGCACCCTGCTAATTATCGGGGTTGTCCTCGATACCAGATTATTAAAAAATCAAAAAAAGCTGCTCCAACAGCAACTAAGGATGAGGGAAGGCAAACAGCCAGACCAATTCCAAGGGCCGTCGTTCCCGAAGTCTCCTACGCCCAAATGGCGTGGGGGGCTGGGAAAACGGTACAGCCTCCTCAGAAAGCGGCCGCACGGTCATCTGTGTCAAAGGCTGCTGCTGGGGAGTCAGAGGTGATGGTCGCTCTGCGTGTCATTCAGGCACAAATGAGTGAACTATCACGGCAAATAAGTGAGCAGGCGCGTAGGGTAGATTGAATCTATCGTGCAGTGCCTTCGCTTGCGCAATTTTTGGGTAAACGGGCGCGCTGCCGGAGAGGCTTTTCAAGATCCTAGCCGTGAATGTGAATTTGCTAGTAAGGGTAGAACGACGAGCCAACTTCTCTGAGTTGTTAAAAGACCAACGTCCCGATGTATGTATGGTTAGCGAAACTAGGCCAAACCAGCATCACAATTTGACGAATAATAATTACAATATCGTAAGGAGGGACCGACCCAACTCGACTTTCGCGGGTGGGGTTGTGATCTTCTTACGTAAGGGCATTGCTCATAAAGTAATATATAGTGGTGAAGTACGCCGATTCCAGTTGCTAGAAGCGTGTATTGTATGCATCCCTCTCCAACAGGGGAGGCGGTTGTATGTGGTCGCGATCTATGCGCCGGAGGCTTCTCAAAATTCATGTTTTATAACGGAGCTCGAAACACTTTTTCGATGTCTGAAATTGAACTCAGAAGAAAACTATTTCCTTTTGGCCGGTGATTACAATGCTAAACACCAAGATTGGGGAAATCAATTAGCCAATCCAAGGGGGACCCAGCTATTCAATTGGCTGGGGCTCCACAGCATTGAGTGTAAAGTCGATCTGCTGGCTACTGACAGGCCTTCATATCCTCGAAGTGGCTCTTATTTGGATCTATTGCTATTAGACTCAAGACTGAAACTGACCGACGACATTCTTCGACGGACGAAAAATTGTCTGACGGCGACGCGACGGTTGAGTACGACAGTGACAACTGTGGACTTGCCGCCGTCATACTGCTTCCGAACGACCTTGTGGAACTGGAGGATTACGTGCCGACGCACTCTTACAACTACGGTAAGACACGTTGGCCGCGCTTTTCCGGTGCCGTCTCAAGGGATCTTCGTTCAAACAGTATTGCGCCACCATGCAACAGGAATCTGTCGAACGTTGAGATCGATGGGTACCTGCAACGTATGGAGGATGCAATCCGTAGTACAATGGATAGGACAATTCCTAAGTATAGGCAAATCGATCCAACGAACAGGTACAGAAACGCGACAATTGACGCACTTTACAAACAAAAAAGTAGACTCCTGTCGAGACTCAAACTCTTGCACAGGAGGTTTACTGACCGGCACGATTTGGAGATTAGAACTCTGAGGTCACAGATCAAAAATCTCCAACAACTTATTAAAGAAAATTATAGAACTTCCATTTTATTTTTCTAGAACAACAATATTCGGGCTGTACAGTCCAACAACCCGAGTATGTTTCCGGAAATAAATAAAATTTTTAGGAGAAAAGATCAGAATGACATTCAAAGTATTAAACTCCAAAGGACGACAGAAAACAAAAACTTGCTTTTGACAATAGGGATAGATCCGGATGAGGCCATCTTGGATGATGACCACTTTATAGTGGAAGATGCTCAAGAGAAGGTAGAGACTGTGGGTGCTGTCTTCGAGCGAGTATATAATGTGAATGAGTGCATTCGCCCGAATTACGACCTCGAGAACAGAGCCTTCGTTGGACACTTCTATCTTAGAGACGAGATCTCGCATTGGCGATCCGAGAATCCTGGTTTCACTAGGTTCAATGACGACCGACTTGCAAATGCAGTCATCGCCCAGCGAAACAGGGATAACACCCTGTTCGTTTCTAAGATGGACCTCTTGGACATCTTTCACAAAATAAAGAAAAAGAAGTCAGCAGGAGTCGACGGCATACCTAATGTTGTGCTGCGAAACCTCCCTGCGGAAGCGGTGGACATATACACCACGTTGTTCAACAATGCGCTGAATAATGCATATTATCCAGTGCGTTAGAAGACGGCAGTGGTGGTTCATCCTCTCCTCAAAAAAGGTAAGGATGGTTCCAATCCAGCAAATCTCCGGTCAATTAGTCTTCTTCCGAGTATCAGCAAGGTATTCGAGAAAGTTCTCAATAGAGCTCTGTCCACATGGGCTGAGGACAAAAATATTATTCCCGAATATCAGTTCGGTTTTAAGGCGGGTCATGATACCATACATGCCGCGTCTAAACTAGTATCTGATATTCAATGGAACAAAGCTAAAAAGCAGTGTACGGGTGCATGTCTGGTTGACTTGGAGAAGGCTTTCGACACCGTTTGGTTAGACGGTCTTTTCTATAAGTTGATCAGGTATGGCATGAGTAAACCACTGCTATATATTCTGAATGACATGCTTCATGGTAGAACGTTTGTTGTGAAAAGTTGCAATAGAACTTCTACCAGAACTTTTAAAATACAGAACGGTCTACAACAAGGAGCGGAGAATTCTCCTTTACTATTTAGCATTTTTACCGGCGATCTAATTGGTTCTCTTCACCATGCTATAGCGTATGTTAAAAATTGCATACCTAAAACACACATACATTTGCTAATACATAATGTTAATGTCATCTCTTTTTCCCTTTAACTTCTTTCTCTTTATATAATTGTAATGTTCTTGGAGTCTTTAAACATTTACTTTGTAGTAGCTGATTAGTCAGTAGCAAACGAGACTCATACGAAGTAACAACCTAATAAATACTGGAATAATTTAATCGTGTCTTGGTCTTTCTTTCCTAACGTTACTCCGGGTTTCTTTTCATTAAAGTTATTTAGACATTTTTTCCACATGGTGCCGAAACCCGGGAGAAAGGCGAACAAAGACGTATAAATAAGAATTATCTAATTTGTAACGAAAAAAAAAAGGTAGAATAACCCCTTATCGTGATCGCGATTAAAAAAGGGAATAAATCGTAAAAATGGAGCTTTCTGCTCGATCAGCCTATAGAGGGCAAGTCACTAAAATTGTTAAAGCGGCTTCGGAGTTTTTGAGTGCAGACGAATCCCAATTAAACGATCCAGATAAGTATGACGAAATAGAAGAGGAGCTTGCTTCTTTCATTCAACGGTTGACTGCTGCACATGAAAGCCTTAGGACCATAAATCAGGAGATATCGACAAGAAGCCTAATCAAAGCAGATGCTACTGATCTTGACAGAGAACTGGAGAAAGTTGCAGACTATCAAGATTCTGCAATAGGTATGCTCGCCAGATTAAACTTCCGTTTAAATAAAGTAAAGAAGAAGCAGTCTCCGCCTACGGAGAAGTATCAGCTTAACACGTCTGCTTCTTCTGTGGCAAACAGTACTTTAAAGCTCCCAAAGTTACAGTTGAGAAAATTTGATGGAAATTTCCAAGACTGGTTGCCATTTTGGGAACAGTTTCGTACGGTAGTGCATGAAAACAACAGCTTAACATCATGTGATAAATTCAGCTACCTTGAGTCCGTGTTAGTCGGCAGTGCAAAAAAGGTTATCGCTGGTTTCACAGCTTCGGAAATGTGTTACGATGCTGCTGTCTCGCTTCTCCAAGAGCAATTCGGAGACACCGAACGGCTTGTAGACAAACACATACAGCAATTGATTTCCCTTCGCCCTGTGCAATTGAAAACGGACGTCATAGGTTTACGGAATTTGTATAATTGCGTTACAGCATGTAGTCGTACTCTGACTGCATTGCAGATACCCTCACAACAGTATTACGTTATGCTTAAATCTATTTTGCTACGGTGCTTGCCAGTAGATCTCCGTGTGGATTATCACCGTCTGCCAGAACAAGACAATAATATTGGAGATTCTGATAACTCAAATACGGGAAGCGCTTCGACTCTTTCACACATTGGCGACAAACAAGTTCAAGGTTTAATGCGTTTTCTAAAACGAGAAGTAGAAGCATTAGAAAGAAGTCGTGTTTTCTCTGCCACATCAACTAATCTCAAACCTTCTGTTTCATCCACCACAACCAACACTGCAGCTAACCTGGTCTCATTAGGTGATACAAATCAATGCTTATTTTGCTCTTCTAACAATCATCGTACAAGTGAGTGTGATAGTGAGTTATCCCTTGAGAAAAAAAGAGACACATTACGCAAAGGTAATCGGTGTTTTCGTTGCGCAAAACCGGGACACTCTTCTAAAAAATGCCGCAGTGGAAAATTCATTTCGTGCAAAAAATGCAAAGGTAAACAATAACATCTTACCACCATGTGTGACCCGTCTTTCGCAAAAGGAAATTCTTTGGTTGCACCTGCAATCACAACAACAGAGGAAAATGAAACACAGGATGTGTTAAACTTGTGCGCTTCTAATTCTGCCCCTCAATCATCGACGATATTTTTAAAGACGGCTCGTGGTGTTGTTTTAGCTCCGGTAAAGAAAAATCAACTATTAATTCGTTTTATTATCGACGGCGGTAGTCAATACTCTTTTGTTCGCGAAAGCTTGGTCCAGAAACTTAATATTGCTTCCATTGGTGTTGTAAACATGTCTGTTATCCCCTTTGGCTCTAAAAATAAATCTCCATGCCAAAAGTTACAAAAGGTTAACCTCGTGATAAAAAGCCAATACAACGACAAACACGTCCAAATAGAAGCTGTTGTTGTACCAGACATCTGTGTTGATGTTTTACCAGTGCCTGACCTTTCATGTCCATCATTCAAAGGCCTACGTCTTGCAGATTCTTACCATGTTGCCAGCGAAGCCGAGGATGGACTTAGCGTTCTCATAGGATCCGACTATTATTGGAAGGTTGTAACCGGTAATCAGCGCGCCATTACACCTGTTTTGAAAGCTGTTGAAACCGTTTTTGGTTGGACGCTGCAAGGGAAACATACTTCTGTTGGTAAGAATCTCCTATCGAACATTCACTTATGCTCTTCGTTTTTTAATAGCAGCAATTTGATCTCGCCGGCCCTGAGTGACCATGATCTCAAGGCAATCTGGTCATTGGAAGCTATAGGTATCCAAAGTGAAGATGCTGAAAACCAATCACTAGCAGAAAATCTCATCGCCAAATACATCACCAAAAGAGGTTCCCGCTATGAAGCCTCACTGCCATGGAAGAATCTTGAGGTCTCGATGAAAACCAACAAGAACGAGGCTATCAAACGACTAGATTCGTTAACAAGACGCTTATCAAGGACCCCCGACAAGTTTCAAGAGTACGATGAGGCTGTTCGAAAGATGATCTCAGATGGAGTCGCTGAAGAAGTTCTTGCAGGCGCAACACCAGAGCTCGTTTTCTACCTGCCACACCGTCCTGTTTACAAGGAAGAAAGCTTGTCCACAAAGATGAGGATTGTGTTTGACGCCTCGGCCGGCAGAGTGGATTCTCCGTCACTTAACGACTTGTTGCAAGTGGGTGCCAATTTGCTACCAGATGTTCTTAAGGTGCTGCTTAACTTTCGTCTAGGACGTATTGGTATAGTGGCTGACGTCGAAAAGGCCTTTCTGCAAATATCTTTAAATGAGAAGGATCGCAACACACACCGCTTTGTGTGGTACGCTGCATCCCCATCTCCTGATCAGAGGCCCGAATACAAGGACTACAGAATGACCAGAGTCACTTTTGGTGTTAACTCTAGTCCATTTCTTTTAACTGGGACCATTCGTAAGCATTTAGAAACAGAAGAAAACCGCTACCCCATAACCTGCAAGGTGTTGCGGGAAAATTTTATATGGACGACCTAGTGATGAGTTGTAATACCGAAGAGGAGGGGAAGCAGATTAGTAAAGAGGCTGCCATCATCATGAACACCGCCAGCATGAACCTGAGAAAATGGAACTCCAATAATGCTCGAATTCGGGAGTGTCTTAACTCATCGGATGCTCCAACTACGCAAAAGGTTTTAGGAATACAGTGGTATGTGAACAGTGATGAAATCAGTGTACCGTTTCAATCTGTGGAAAGCTTGATCACTTCAAATTGGACCAGAGGTACTAAACGCAATGTTCTTCAGGCAATCGCAAGAGTTTTTGATCCATTAGGAATGCTTGGACCAGTGGTAATAAGACTCAAAATCCTTTTTCAAGCAATATGGAAGAGAAAACTGGGATGGGATGAAGTTCTGCCATCGGACTTGATAATTGAATGGAAAGCTTGTGCCAGCAGTCTCCTGAAGTCAAAAAATGTGGTTATTCCACGGTCAGCTTTGACCATTGATACTGCAAATGTGGTGGATATCCACATATTCGCTGATGCCAGCCTAAAAGCATATGGTAGTGTAGCATACATCAAAAGTACTTATGGAGCAGGTGACAGCTGCGTCTCGTTTCTGTGTGCAAAAAGCAGGGTGGCCCCACTGAAGGAGGATGGTTCGAATGAACTTACGCTGCCAAAATTGGAGTTAACCGCAGCATTGATGGCAGCTCGATTACGTTCTTATTTGAGTCGATCCCTAAAGGTTACAGTTCGCAAGTACCATATGTGGACGGATTCTAAGATTTCTCTCAACTGGATTCAAGGAGAAGCCGATCGATGGAAGCCCTATGTACAGAGCCGAGTTTCGGAAATACGACGCCATACATCTGCTGTAGACTGGAAGCACTGTTCTGGAGTAGAGAATCCTGCGGACCTTCTCACAAGGGGTATTACAGCAGAGAATCTTCAAACATCTACGCCATGGGCTAAGGGACCGGCCTGGCTTGAAACTGAGGAAAATCCTGAAGACTTCAAAACAGTTTCGAACAACGCGGCAAAGCTGGCTTTGCTTGCGAATACTACCGTTTCTGTGAGCAAATCTCTCGATCCTGTTATTTGCTATAGAAATTTTAGCACTTGGAAACGCTTGCTGAGGGTGACAGCTTATATACTGCGCTTCAGCGGATCTTGTCGTAAAACGAGCGAAAGGGCTACCTCTCCTATTTTGACCGTTGAAGAGCTTGAACTAGCCGAAGCCTATTGGCTCAGGTATATTCAATTTGAATTTTATCCTAACGAAATTTGTTTCTTACAGAAGAAAAATGTAATACCTAAGGAGTCCGATATTGCTCAATTGTGCCCTTTTCTAGACGCCAATGGCATCATGAGACTAGGTGGTCGCCTTCAGTGTTTAGAAGAATCTTTAGATTACAAACATCCTATAATATTACCGAAAAATTCTTATGTAAATGAACTCTTAGCAAGGGACTACCACGAACGTACTATACACGGTGGCGTCAACATGGTTTTATCACAGATGAGTTCTCGATTTTGGATTCCCAAGGGCCGTCAAATGATTAAGAGAGTGTTGCTAAAATGTCCTGGTTGCCGAAGACTATGGGGAAAGCCAGCTTCTCAGCCATTCGGACCAGCTCCCATCGAGAGGTTGACACTTTCAAGACCCTTTAATAACGTTGGTGTCGATTTCGCTGGTCCCCTCTACTGTTTCGACAACTCAACAGGAGAAATGAACAAAACGTATTTGATGGTTTTCACATGCGCCGCAATTCGGTGTGTGCACTTGGAGATGGTAAGAAGCTTAACAACAGAGAGTTGCATAATGGGCTTAAGGCGTTTCATGGCTACTAGGGGTACCCCCTCGGTTATATATTCCGATAACGCCCGAACATTTCGTAGGGCGGCTTTGGAACTAAGTGCTGTTAATCAACTTTTTGAAGAAGAGAAAATTCAAGGGCTGCTCTCTAATAATCGCGTCAAGTGGAAGTTCATAGTAGAACGAGCCCCATGGTGGGGTGGCTTCTGGGAGCGCCTCATACGTACCATTAAGAATGTCCTCAAGATGGTCATAGGAAAGGCAAAGTTGTCTTTCGAGCAACTTAGAACCATAGTCGTTGAAGCTGAAGGTATGGTTAATGCTCGTCCACTTACATACATGAGTAGCAATCCCTTAGATTTTACTCCGCTAACTCCATCTCACTTTTTGATGGGTAATTGTGGACCATCCGTTCGTGAAGTGGATTCGGATTCACAGCAGATACAACTGCTGTGGAAGCAGCGAATGAAGTACATTAGTATGCTGGAGAAACGATGGCTTTCTGAGTATCTGCAGTTACTACGATCCTTCCATCACAACAAATGCAGTTCCTCTATACAACTGAAAGCCAATGATGTGGTACTCGTTTTTGACGCCGCTAAGCCAAGAGTCAACTGGAGAATGGCTATCATAGAAGAAACTTTTCCTGGACGCGATGGTAAGATAAGAGCTCAGATCGAACTCGAACACGAAGACCTGTGCAACTATTGTATCCATTGGAGCTTCCTTCTACTTCGCCGGCCGGAGGATGTTAAAAATTGCATACCTAAAACACACATACATTTGCTAATACATAATGTTAATGTCATCTCTTTTTCCCTTTAACTTCTTTCTCTTTATATAATTGTAATGTTCTTGGAGTCTTTAAACATTTACTTTGTAGTAGCTGATTAGTCAGTAGCAAACGAGACTTATACGAAGTAACAACCTAATAAATACTGGAATAATTTAATCGTGTCTTGGTCTTTCTTTCCTAACGTTACTCCGGGTTTCTTTTCATTAAAGTTATTTAGACATTTTTTCCACAGCGTACGCCGACGACCTTATTGCGTACAGAACAGGTCCAAAGATCGAAGTCATCAGAATACTTTTGCAGCGTGACTTCGATAAGATCCAGCAATATTGCGATGACTGGAAGTTGAAAATCAACTTTCAGAAATCGGAAACAATTGTGTTTAGAACCTCGTTGGCTCGGGCCTCATGGGATACGAGAAAGAACTGGCGAAAGCTGGTGATCGTTGATCTAGATGGCCACCCACTGCCAAACAAAGAAGTAGTCAAGTACCTGGGCATCTGGCTAGATCAGTATCTATATTTTAACAAACATATGGATGCGGCTCTGGCCAGGGCTAGAGAAGCTTTTGCTCTGACAAGGCGACTGTTTCACAGCAGTCAACTTAATAGCAGAGTGAAGGTGATTTGCTACATGGCCCTCATAAGGCCAATGATTGTCTATGGGTGTCCCGTGTGGTTCAATGTTACAGCGTCTCAAATGGAAAAGATTCGGGTGTTTGAGAGACAGTGTCTGCGTACCTATCTTGGATTGCACAGAACACCAGAGTCGGAGTACAGAAAATATTATCCTAATGAGGTCCTTTACAACGGGGCTCAAATAAATAGGATCGACAACTTCATTATAAAACTGACTCGTGGTCACACTGTGAAAGCGATGACCTCGACCAATGGCCTGATTTTTGGGGCTTATTACCCCAACACTGAATATATTGTAACGTGCGCTTAGTTCGCAAAAATAAAACTCTACCTTTCAATTTAATTCTACCACTTTATTCAGTATCTACTTTCGATATACACTTTATTCGAACTCAACTAAATTACGTCTATCCAATATTCACACTATCACTTTCTAAATAAAACTGACTTCTGGTTGCGTCAGCTCCCTCTTTATATAGTAGTGTGAAACATCGAGAGATTTCTAGTAGTTTTTCTATGAACCATGATGTCTAGACAAGTTCCCCTCCCGGTATTTTTCTGCACACACACACACTCACTCACAAACAACGTCTGCCATTATAGCACTCCATTATAGCGTTGCCAGCACTTGTGTTTTCGGTTTAACGTTTTCAATTAGGAAATCAGCATGAAATGTTGGGTGCACATTACACTGCCCCCTCCTTAAGATTGTTCGTCCCGAATAATTCCATTTGCAGACTCCCCACTATATCGATGCAGCCGGTCACAATGCACTACTTTTAACTTGCCTCTTAGTCCTCTTTGGATGCGGTAGACCACGTCGTTAATCCTCGTGACAACAGTATAAGGACCTTCCCAGTTCTGCTGAAGTTTCGGTGACAATCCCTTTTGACGATGAGGATTATAAAGCCACACACGATCTCCTGCTTGGAATCCTGACGTTGTCGCTTTTGTGTCGTACCGTGTCTTCATCCGGTCGCTGTAGGTTTTTATCCGTTCCCTTGTTCTTTTATGGATGTCAGCGAGTCTCTCCTTGAGGTCGTCCACATACTCGTTCGTGTCCTGTGGCTCCTCTGTGGGGCATCCAAATTTAAATTCGCTGGGCAGCCGCATGGTTTTCCCGAACAGGATATCAGATGGTGTTTGTCCTGTCGAGCTATGTACTGCACTTCTATATGCCATCAGGAATAGCGGTACGTACCTATCCCAGTCTCTTTGGTAGTCGCCTACGACCTTGGTGAGGTGTTCTTTCAAGGTCCGGTTGAATCTTTCAACCCTCCCATCAGACTGTGGATGAAGCGGTGTGGTTCTAGTCTTCTTAATGCCAAGTACTTTGCACACTCCTTGGAAGATGTTTGACTCAAAGTTCCTCCCTTGGTCGGAATGGAGTTCCATAGGCACGCCAAACCTACTCACCCAGTTAAACACAATCTGGTCAATCACCGTTTTGGCCTCTTGATTTGGGATGGCATACGCCTCAGGCCACTTGCTAAAATAGTCTATTACAACCAGAATGTACTTGTTTCCAGCGTTGGTCTCTGGAAAAGGCCCAGCCACATCTACTGCAATCCTCTCAAAAGGCGATCCAACGTTGTACTGATGCATTTTACCTTGAATCTTCCTACCCGGTCCTTTGGTTGCAGCACACTTGTCACATGTTCGGCACCACTTCTCCACGTCATCTCTAGCATGTAACCAGTAGAACCGATGTCGCACCTTCTCCAGTGTTTTGTTTACTCCCAGGTGGCCTCCAGAAGGTCCGTCGTGCATCTCCCGAAGAACTTCACTGACTTTCGATTGCGGTACGATCAGCTGCATCACATATGACTTACCGTCAGCGGATTCCCATCTTCGCCTGAGGACACCCTCTTGCACATATAGTGAGTCCCACTGTGCCCAATAGGCTTTGAGAACTGGACTCCTGTCAGAAATGTCTCCCCATTCAGGTTTCTCTTCATTTTCTTTCCATGCGAGAATGGGTTCGATATCTGGATCCTCCTGTTGAGCAATCCTTACTTCCTCATTGCTCCATCCGCTTATGGGGTCAGCTCTTAGTCGCTGAGCGGTAATGATTTCTTTGTCTTCTTGCCGCCTGCAATGCTTGCAATCCACTTTGCAAGGTCTTCGGGATAATGCATCGGCGTTTGAGTGCAGCTTTCCTCTGCGGTGTTAGATCTGGTAGTCATAGGTCTGCAATCTTTCTATCCACCTTGCGACTTGACCTTCTGGATTTTTGAAGTTCAACAGCCAGCTCAGAGCACCGTGGTCTGTCCGCAGAAGGAATTTCTGTCCATAGATGTACTTATGGAAGTGCTTTGTTGCCAAGATAAGAGCTAGCAGCTCCCTTCTGGTCACGCAGTAGTTCCTTTCGGGTTTCGATAGGACCTTGCTGTAGTATGCCACCACTTTCTCTTCGCCATCATGCACTTGAGATAGTACCGCCCCGATTCCAACGTTGCTTGCATCAGCGTCGACGATGAACGTTTTGCCAGGTGTTGGATGTGCCAGCACTGGAGCGTTACAGAGGCGGTATTTGAGTTCCTGAAAAGAGTTCTCGCACTCACCTGACCATTTAAACTGCTTCCCTTTTTCTGTGAGCTGATGTAAACTCTTTGCAACTCCAGCAAAGTTCTTAACAAAACGTCGGTAATATGTGGCAAGTCCCAGAAAGCTTCGGAGTTGATGTTTGTCCTGTGGTGTTGGCCAATTTTTGACAGAGTCAACTTTTCAGGATCGGTCTTTACTCCTTGGGATGAGATGGGTGCCGTGAAATAAGGCCAAGTGAAATAAGGCCAAATGAAGAGATTTGGTCTTATTTCGCTTTCTAAAAGTGAAATGAGGCCAAATTGTACCGTTTGGCCATATTTCATTTCGATTGCCTTCGATTGCCTAGATTACCCAAAATGAACAAAAAACCATTCTTGAATTTTTTAAATAAAGAGAACATAACGATTTTTTTATTTTAGATGTAGGTATGTATAAGCAACAGTTTAAATTTGTACATAAATTTACAAGTCAGTATAGAAAATGTATAGAACTAACAGAAGATTTTTGTGCTGTTTTCAACAATTTGCCTAAAAAATGGGGCACAGAATCGGGTTGTTATTTTTTATATAGTTATAGTAAGGAAATTTAAATACATTAAACATTATACACTCGGCTATTTAGTTTAATGTATTTAAATTTCCTTATTGAAAAAATAATAATAGCAACAAATTCGCGCGAATTTTTTGCTATTATTATTTTTTCAATAAGGAAATTTAAATACATTAAACTAAATAGCCGAGTGTATAATGTTTAATGTATTTAAATTTCCTTACTGAAAAAATAATAATAGCAAAAAATTCGGCGAATTTGTTGCTATTATTATTTTTTCAGTAATGTATTTAAATTCAGGTTTAATGTATTTAAATTTCCTTACTGAAAAAATAATAATAGCAACAAATTCGCGCGAATTTTTTGCTATTATTATTTTTTCAGT
Source organism: Melanostoma mellinum (assembly GCA_914767635.1). NCBI lineage: Eukaryota > Metazoa > Arthropoda > Insecta > Diptera > Syrphidae > Melanostoma > Melanostoma mellinum. The sequence goes on from OU612058.1 coordinate 107,054,929, forward strand.
AAGGAAATTTAAATACATTCGCCTATTTAGTTTTCCTTATGAGATCTTCCAAATGTTTCATGCTGTCACGTTGCCTTCGAAACTATGTATGCGAATGACAAGAAAGCAAAATTGTTTCTCATCAATGACCTCACATTATCTAACAGAAAGACCCGTTACCAAAAACGAAAAATTTTGTAATTTGTCTACCAGATCTGTAATGAAAATGGAAAGCAATTTATATACAAAAAAAATACAATTACACTTTTCTCCAGTTTCAAGTTGATTTGGCCTTATTTCACTATCGCAAAGCGAAATAAAGCCAAATAATAGCATTTGGCCTTATTTCCCTTCGAATGAGTTAATCTGTTTGGCATTATTTCACTTCAACAAAGTGCAATAATGCCAAACGTTAAAATTTGGCTTTATTTCACTCTTAACAAGCGAAATAAAGCCAAATCCCTCCATTTGGCCTTATTTAACTTGGCCTTATTTCACGGCACCGATGAGATGATGTGTCCCAAATACGTGACTTCGGTTTTGAAAAGTGCACATTTTTCTGGATTCAGTTTAAGGTTAGCCTCTCGAAGTCTCTGAAACACGGCTTTTAGGTTCTTGCAATGTTGGTCAAATGTTTTCCCGTAAACAATGACATCGTCCAAGTAGACTAGGAACGCTTACCACGTCAGTCCTTGAAGAACGCACTCCATCAAACGCTCGAATGTTGCCGGAGCGTTGCATAGCCCAAACGGCATAACTTTGAACTGCCAGAGCCCATTACCTGTAGAAAACGCCGTCTTTTCCCGATCATCAGGGTGGATGTCAACTTGCCAATATCCACTCTTCAAGTCTAGCGTCGAAAACCACTGGGCTCCGTCCATGGCATCCAGGGTATCACTGATTCTCGGCAGGGGATAGCTGTCCTTCTTAGTCACATCATTCAGCCTTCGGTAGTCCACACAAAAACGAGTGCTTCCGTCTTTCTTTTTCACTAGCACCACTGGTGACGCCCAAGGACTTTTGGAATTTTCGATAAGACCGTCCTTTTTCATTGTTGTTATCATTTCCTCAACCTCACCTTGTTTGGCCAGTGGAAGGCGTCTTGCGGGTTGACGAATCGGTCTTGCATCTCCTGTGTTGATGCGATGCTGCACGAACTGTGTCCTACCATATTGTCCCTTTTGCGATGCGAAGATGTCAGTGTACTCTTGCAGGAGATTTTCAGCTATCCTTGTTTGTTGGCGATCAAGGTTGGATGAATTCAGTATTTTAGCTCTGATGGTTTTGAGCTCCTCCGAAGTTATAGTTTTTCTCGGGGCTTCGTCTGTGATCTTCGTAATTGCTGCAACCGATTCGCAACGTCCAACGACTTCTCCTTTCTTCAAATTTACATCGTACGGTCTGCTGTTTAGTAATCGTACGGGGACCATTTTGTTTTTCGGTGCTACCAGTGCTTTCCCTTTCTTCAAATTTACATCGTACGGTCTGCTGTTTAGTAATCGTACGGGGACCATTTTGTTTTTCGGTGCTACCAGTGCTTTCCCAATGATGACGCTTTGGGAGGAACACTCTGGGTCTGGTTCCACCATGAGGTATCGAAGGCTTCCAAACTCACCTTCCAGTTTTGTCCAAACGAACACTTCAGAAGAAGGAGGCAGAATCAGATCTTCCGTGATGACAGTCCTCAGTGTTGACGTACTTTCGTTCGAATAGGTCATTGGAAGTTCCTTACTTTGGTACTTCAAAACCTGATTACCGATGTCCAAAATAACTCCGTGCTGTTTCATAAAGTCGATTCCAATGATGCACTCGTCACATATATCTGCCACCAGGAATTGATGAGTAAACACTAGATCGGCCAGTCGGATCTTAAGACACACTTCTCCATATACTCTTGCTGCTTCTCCCGTTGCGGTTCTTAGACGGTAGCTATTGGTGTTATGAAGCCACGTCGTCTTTACCAGGTCTCGACGTACTATGGAGGCTGTGGCACCGGTGTCGATGGTAGCCACATGTTTGTTCCCGTTAATAGTAGTCTCCACAGTCAGACTTTTGTTGTCTCGTTTGGTCTGAGAGACCTGGATGGTGGTTCTGGGGCCATCGGTACAAGAAACCAGCCTCTGCCCCTCGAAGTTGGTTCTTACTCGTTTCCCTGATGGGAAACGGTCTGATAGGCAACGCTGGTGTTGTTGTTACCTTGCTCTGGGTTGGATCTCTTGCTTCCACAATGTTGACAACTGGCTTTGTTTGGTGGTAGTCGGCATTGACGCTGTAAGTGCCCGGTCTTGTTGCAGTTCCAACATCTTGCTAGTCCGCTCCGCTGGTTCTTTTGTATTTCAGTTCTTTGGCACGAGCATTCTTCGACTATGGCTTCTCTAAGTCGATGTACTCCCTGAGAAGCCTGTTCTGCTGCTTCAATTGTCAATGCGAATGCTAAAGTTTCGGAAAGAGTACGTGTTCTAGCAGTTCGCACAGACGACTGAAGATGTATATAGGAAATGGCACGAACGAAGGACTCAACAGCAAGCTGGTTGATGATTTCTTCTCCAGCATCCGGGTATGCCAGGTGAACCAGTCTTTCGACGTCTGCTTGGAGCTGCTGTAGACTTTCACCCCTTTTCTGGACTCTGTTATTGAGTTGGACTCGGAAGACTTCTTTCAAGTGGCTATCTCCAAAGCGTTTATCTATAGCTGCCACAAGAGAACTGAAATCGCCGCTCTTACCAGCTGGAACTGTTTGAAGTAATTCAGCTGCTGGTCCTCTAAGAGCAAGAGTCAGTGCAATGTACTTGTCTTCGTCATCCCAGCCATTTGTTGTCGCGGCTGCCTCAAATTGTCTCTTGTAGACTGGCCAAGAAGACTGTCCATCAAATGTTGGGGGTTTCATCTCCTTTTTCTTTGCAAACTCCCCAGCAGACTCTCGAATTTTGATTTTCCGGATCTGGACCAATTACTTGGTCAGAACAGAGAACTGTTTATCACATCGGGTTTCTACGATTTCGAAACGATTCTCTACAACAGAAAGCTGTTTCTCCACACCTTCAACGCGTTCGTCTAGTGCACATACATTTTTCTCAATGTTACCCAATTTACCTTCTAGAATGTTTTTCTGACCTTCTGTAACGAGGGGCCTAAGTACTACCTCACCTACTAATCTATGGGGGATATTAGATGGCTTCCCCAAGCCGAATTGTGTTGATGGCTAGAGAGCCTATCTGTTGGAAATAAGAATAGAGGCTGAAGAGCCAAAGTGTTCTGTTCTACTTCAAACTTAAAAGTGAATTTATTACACTGAACTTAAGCTATTTATACAAAATAATCAACTTACACACTAACATCTTAAACCAATATCAAATATACATATTATAACTAACACATAGAAATATTAGGGATTCCGAATTCTGTGGGAAATAAACGAACAACGGAACCCGGTAGCATACTTGCTATGTCATCAAATGAATAGCACATGCCAATATGCATAGCCCGTCTAATACAATGCACAAATGTATCCAAATACGTCCAGCCATATGCACTACACAGTATGCAGTACATTGAACCTTAGTGAGTAGGTAGATACACTTGACAAAAGTAATCTGAAGCGTCGCGTCCCGTCATCGTCAGTGGCATTGAAATTATTACTTAATAATTTAGTGCATGAGGTTGATACTCATGACCATGAATGAAATATGAGTTCAAGGTTGGCTATCGTGAAGCGTAATGTGGATTAACGTCAATGACCGGAATTAAATGTATAATGACGTGGTCGCTAGTGTGATCCCTTCACACCACCCTTCCTGGGGAAAAGGAGAAATCATGACATATCTTGATTTCTTCTTTTAAGCGACACTAACTTGTTTTTCTTTTTCTTCGGAATCCCAATATATATATATATATTTTTTTTTTTTTAAACATTATTTTCTTTTATATTAATTGACATAGTACAATCTTAGTGTGTATCATTACTTACGCATATAATATAATATAATTTTTTTCCCATTCATACAAGTAACTTTTTTTTCTTATATTCTAATTGTGTTTTTTAAACATTATTTTCTTCTTAGTGTGTATTACTTACGCATATAATATAATATAATTTTTCATTTTTCATTTTCATTCATACAAGTAACTTATTTTTCTTATATTCTAGTTGTGTTTTTTAAACATTATTTTCTTTTATACTTAGTGTGTATTACTTACGCATATAATATAATATAATTTTTCATTTTTCATTTTCATTCATACAAGTAACTTATTTTTCTTATATTCTAGTTGTGTTTTTTTAAACATTATTTTCTTTTATACTTAGTGTGTATTACTTACGCATATAATATAATATAATTTTTCATTTTTCATTTTCATTCATACAAGTAACTTATTTTTCTTATATTCTAGTTGTGTTTTTTAAACATTATTTTCTTTTATACTTAGTGTGTATTACTTACGCATATAATATAATATAATTTTTCATTTTTCATTTTCATTCATACAAGTAACTTATTTTTCTTATATTCTAGTTGTGTTTTTTAAACATTATTTTCTTTTATACCTAGTGTGTATTACTTACGCATATAATATAATATAATTTTTCATTTTTCATTTTCATTCATATAAGTAACTTATTTTTCTTATATTCTAGTTGTGTACAACAGTATAATTTACTCTTATTAAAAATTAAGTTAATCAATTAAATGAAGTAGTTATCTTGTATGTATATATATATATGCATATAATATTATTTACATTCTCTTCCCTTTTTTTTTTTTGATTTTGATTTAATTAGCGATTATATAAAAGTTAAATACATGTAAAATGGTTTAAGTCTATTCTTGTGTACTGTTATTCTTTTGTTATCGTATTTGATATCACAATTTACACCATTTTGAGACAAAACTTCGTATGGTCCTATAAATATTGGATCTAATTTTTTCCTAGCTTCGTTTCTTAATAAAACTAGACTTCCTTTTTCAAAACTACTACTCTTTGTTTGTCCCTCTTTATCATACCTATCTTTCCTAACATTTTTCTTCTTTATAAGCGTTTCTCGGTCATCTCTATGGGCAACTTATAATTTATGTTTAAGGTCAATTACGTAATTGTCATAGTTGTACACCGGTTCCATTTGTTTTGTCAGATTGTTGGGTAAGCTACATTGCTTTCCGAATATCAATTCGAATGGAGTGTAACCCGTTTCTGAGTGTACGGAAGTGTTATAACAGAAAACGTAATATGGCAACCAAGTGCTCCAGTCCGTGTGTTTTTCTGAGACGTAACTTCTAAGATATGCTCCTAAAACCTTATGTGAATTTTCTAAAGCTCCTATGCTCTCATGATGGTACGCTGTAGATTGTAATTGTTCTATTCTCAAAAGCTTACAGATACTTTTGAAAACCTGGTTTAGAAATTCGGTTCCCTGATCAGATGCTATTGTATGTGGTACTCCGTACCTTAGAATAAAACCTTCTACTAGAGCTTTAGCTACCGTGCCTGATTCTTTATTTGGGAGTGGTATAGCTTCGATAAACTTGGTAAGCTCATCTTGAATGGTGAGTATGTATTTAGATCCATCTTCAGATTCTTCTAAAGGTCCTACTAGGTCTATAAATATTTTGTCAAAACCTGATTCGGCTGTTGATGTGATAGTCATTGGTTGTTTCTTCGGTTGGTTATATTTGTTTCGTTGGCATACTGGGCAGTGCTTAACGAATGTCGTCACATCGTTTTGCATTCCAGTCCAAAAGTATTTTTTCTTTATATTTTGGATCATACGGTTTAAACCTGCATGTCCACTGGTTGGAAGTATGTGAAAGTCGTTTAGTATTAATTTCTTCTTACAAGGATCGGTAATTTCAATAACATTATCTATGAGGTATACCTTTATATTACTTTCTTTAAACATTTCTCCTAATATATTTTTTAATTCATTGATTTTATATTCTCGACGGCCGTCCGAGAGTTTCTTTATTTCATTTTTAGTAATATATATTCTCTTAATTGATTTGGGCCCGCAGAATTTTTGCACATCCCTCGACAATATTTTGCCAAATAATGTCGATTGGGTTGTAGTGCTGTCCTTGGGCTTCTTTAGGAGTAAACTATTCCCTTTTGGAATATACGCCAAAACTTTGTTTGGTCCTATAATTATGTCGTCCTTGAAATTAACTAAATCTTCCGTAAAATTGTCAACGATTTTTAATTCAATAACTTTTAGTCCACTTTCGGGTGGTTTCAGAAGTTCTGTTTTTAGTAATACCTATATTTTTTTCGAATATTTTCTTTTTGGGGTTTTATTGAAGTTTGCAAGTATTTCAACGGAAGTTTTTCTTTTAGTGTTTTTTATTGTGTTGAACAAATGATAACAGAACTTTTTTTTATCAATTTATGGGGGAGATATGAATCTAGGGGAAGATATGAAATTTTTTTTTTCTCTATCTTATTTTCTCTTTTTTCTTTTCCATTTTTGTAAATTTTTAAAAAAATTTTTTTTTTTTGCTTTGTTTTACAATTTTTTTTTTTTTTTTTGAGTTTTTTCATTTATGTTTTACTTTCATAAGAAGTGTTTTTCGTTCATTTTTTTTTCAAATTTAATTTTCGATTTTTTTTTGTTTCTTTTTATAAGTTTTCCATTGACATATTTTTAATTATTTATTCATATATATTTTTTTTTGTAAAAATTTTAAACTGCTACATTTTTAATTTCGTTAGTAATAATTTTCTGAACAATACAATTTTAAAATTCTTTGTGGCTAAATAAACTATAAGGATTGAAGTTTCTTGAATCATTTTCAGTTTCAAAAATCAAAAGAAAGAGTAGAAAAAAAAATCGCCAAAAATAAAAAGAAAATGGTTAAAAATTTTATGGAAATTTCTTATCTTTGATAACGTTGTAAAGTTTCTTTTTTTGTTAACCAAAAAAACTATTTTCTAAAGTAACTAGTTCTAATTGGAGCAGTTGTAGTACTGTAGTACAAAATATTATCGATTTGGAGACTCATCTGCTTTCTTCCTGTGAAACTCTTTGCGATGGAAGCAGTATAGAGTTCGGAAAAAGTTTAGGACGTTGTTTGTGCTGCTAATTGTGATCACCCTCATGATGTTGCCTGGCTTTTGTTTAATTGTAGTCATCTTTGTTGGTGTGTATTTTTGCTTTACATAGTATGGATGTCAAAGCAAACGATTTAGATACTACAATTTAGGAAACGGAGTGTAGCCAACCGCAAGCACTGTGAGGCACTGAACCTCCTGGCAGGATCGCCATGTAACGAGGGGCCTAAGTACTACCTCACCTACTAATCTATGGGGGATATTAGATGGCTTCCCCAAGCCGAATTGTGTTGATGGCTAGAGAGCCTATCTGTTGGAAATAAGAATAGAGGCTGAAGAGCCAAAGTGTTCTGTTCTACTTCAAACTTAAAAGTGAATTTATTACACTGAACTTAAGCTATTTATACAAAATAATCAACTTACACACTAACATCTTAAACCAATATCAAATATACATATTATAACTAACACATAGAAATATTAGGGATTCCGAATTCTGTGGGAAATAAACGAACAACGGAACCCGGTAGCATACTTGCTATGTCATCAAATGAATAGCACATGCCAATATGCATAGCCCGTCTAATACAATGCACAAATGTATCCAAATACGTCCAGCCATATGCACTACACAGTATGCAGTACATTGAACCTTAGTGAGTAGGTAGATACACTTGACAAAAGTAATCTGAAGCGTCGCGTCCCGTCATCGTCAGTGGCATTGAAATTATTACTTAATAATTTAGTGCATGAGGTTGATACTCATGACCATGAATGAAATATGAGTTCAAGGTTGGCTATCGTGAAGCGTAATGTGGATTAACGTCAATGACCGGAATTAAATGTATAATGACGTGGTCGCTAGTGTGATCCCTTCACACTTCCAAAACATTCTGTTGCGCCTCAAGTCTTTCGAGAATATTCTGCTGTTCCTTCTTTTGCTCGTTTCGCTGCTCTTCAATCAGCTTCTTTTGCTCGTTTCGTTGTGCTTCCAGTTGTTCGAGAACATTCTGCTGTTCCTTCTTTTGATCGTTTCGTTGCTCTTCCAGACGTCCGAGAATATTCTGCTGTTGCTTGTTTTGTTCTAATAAAATCTTCATTATACTAGAAAAATCTACACTTTCATTTACTTCCTCTTCTTCCACTTCTATTTCAAAAACAAAAGTGTTTACGTCTTCCCCTTGCTGTTCCAAATAGTTACGCAAGCGCAGGACGAGCTCATTTTTCGATCCCGCTCTAGAAAAATTTCGCTTACCTAACTCACTTTTAAGCTCAATGCAGTTGAGCTTTTCTAACAACTTACCCATTTTCACTGTATATAATTATTATTTCTTTTTTTACTTTTTTTTTTTTTACACTTTACTAGTCAAATAAGTTTTATTTACACTTCTGACACCAATGTAACGTGCGCTTAGCTCGCAAAAATAAAACTCTACCTTTCAATTTAATTCTTCCACTTTATTCAGTATCTACTTTCGATATACACTTTATTCGAACTCAACTCAATTACGTTTATCCAATATTCACACTATCACTTTCTAAATAAAACTGACTTCTGGTTGCGTCAGCTCCCTCTTTGTATAGTAGTGTGAAACATCGAGAGATTTCTAGTAGTTTTTCTATGAACCATGATGTCTAGACAAGTTCCCCTCCCGGTATTTTTCTGCACACACACACACTCACTCACAAACAACGTCTGCCATTATAGCACTCCATTATAGCGTTGCCAGCACTTGTGTTTTCGGTTTAACGTTTTCAATTAGGAAATCAGCATGAAATGTTGGGTGCACATTACAATATGGAGAAAACTCGTGGTCACACTGTGAAAGCGATGACCTCGACCAATGGCCTGATTTTTGGGGCTTATTACCCCAACACTTAATATATGGAGAGAACGCGCTTCAGTGGATTTGTCCCACCGGAGGCTTTCCTCTATTTAAATATGGTAGGGCTGATTCAGGATAGATTGGCGGTTCCGCTGATCTACCACGTCTGCCGGAAGTCCGTGAAACGACGGCTCCCTTACAACCGAGACGTCACCGCAGTAGGCGGAGAAGCTGAAGAGCCCCTCCGGTTCAGTAGGGCGGTCTCAGATCGCGATCGTAGTGACGTTGTTAAAACGTCGAAAATGTTCTGGTGGTTGTCGGAGCAACCATTTGAAGTTGATAATGATAGCGAGTCGCCAATGGCTGGCTTACACAGGTTTAGCGTGTAAGTCTTAGGGTATAGGGGGTGGGCACAAAACAAAAAAATCACAAAAGATTAAAAAAAAAAAACCCAAAAGCTTATGTGGCTGCTCTAGTTTTAAGTAGATTTAACTAGTTTTAAGAAAACAAAAAAACATGATCTTTCTAACAAAGTTTTTCAAAATTTTCTTTTTTAAGTTATCATAAGGCCGAAAGGCATTTGTAGTAGGATATTGAATAATTTAGAGTACCCGCCTAGGGTCAGTAAGTTAATTAAGGTATTATATAAGCTAGTTTTACACATTTTTGTTTGCATGTAGGTAGATATAAGAAAAATTTAGTAAAAATGAATTGAAAATGAAAATGAAAAATGAAGCAGTTGGTACGCAGTGCGGAGGAACGTGGGTTCAACTCCCAGCCGGGGAACTCTACTTTTTTTCTTTAATATAAGAAAATAGCCAAGATTAAAGAGAAAATTAGTTTACGGAACGAAAAGAAAGTAGCAGAGGTGTGTGTGATGGACCAATCTGGTCAATCAACATCTAATAAAATGTTGGAGCAAAATCCAACACTTGGAACAACAACAAGAAGCAAAGCAGAGGCAACAACCGCAATGCAAATTGCGGTGCCAGAAACCGCAGCAACGGCAGAAACAACAACTGCAAAAAAGAGGCGGTGCATTAAAGCTAAGCCAAATTTGGTTTCCCGTAGTCAGAAAGCAAAACCAACTGATAAGGAGGTCGACGATAGCGGGATGTCGACCAGCAGCGAGAGTATCGTGAGTATGAATTCGACTTACGAATACGAGTCCAACGGTGGTGAGGGCCGTTACACCGCTAGTGGGAATTCGTTCGCTGCATTGGCAGACGAAGGCGACGCGACGGTGTGGACAAGGAGCGGAATGACAACGATGTAGAAGATAAGAGACTACATGCGTTGTCGTTAACCTTGGAGAAATTATACAAGGAGATAGAAGAAATAAAAGAAAGACAGGTGGCCCGCAGGAAAGCCGAAAGCGAGGCAAAACAACAACTGTTGTCAAAGGCAGACAAAACAACAGCCAAGAAACAGCAGCCAACAACAACAAAAGCAATTGTAAAAACTGCTCCCGTGCAGCAACAAGGCTCGACAGCTAATAAAATAGCTGTGGAGCAAAACAACAGAAAGAAAACTGCTACCCAAGAGCAGTAACGGGGGACCGCGGCTAAAAGAGCCACGACATCGAAGCAGCCAGGAGAGACGGTGCCAAAGCAGCAGCAGAAACAACAACAACAACAGCCAACACAACAAAAGCAGCAGCCAAAGAAGACAGCTGCTAAGAGCAGGGTGCCCCGATAAACACCCACAAGATGGAACTTCAAGCAATAAAAAGCCTGTAAAAGTCCGCCATAGGCGATAAATTTGTTATTAAACGTTTTGGACAGGATCGACATGCAATCCAATGTGAAAACATTGGTGACCACTAGATCGTTCGGGAGTTTCTTGCTAAGACAACCACCGAATATTATACTTACACTCCCAAAGAGGAGAAGCCAAAAAGTATGCTGTTGAAAGGGGTAGAGTCTACCTCCGACCCAGAGGAGCTCTTAGCGGAACTCCGCAGGTTGGCAAGGGGCGATCTCGAGTTTATCGGGGTTAAGTCGTTCACCACGGCTAAGGCTAGACGGGAGAGGCGGCTATTGCCGATGTTCCTCATCACCCTATCACCCAGTAGCCGTCTGGAGAGTCTGAGGAAAATCTCCGTCCTGGACTACCAGATGGTAAGATGGGAAAAAATAAACAGGCACGGGGACATTTTACAATGTGTTCGTTGCCAAAGGTTCGGGCACGCCGCATTCAAATGCCAAATGCAGTCGAGGTGCGTAAAGTGTGGAGAGAACCACAAAGAAAAAGAGTGCACGTTCGGTGAGAAAAGGGTCGAAGATAAGACCCAATTGAAATGTGTTCTCTGTGGTGGAGATGGACACCCTGCTAACTATCGGGGATGTCCTCGATACCAGGTTATTAAAAAATCATTAAAAGCTGCTAAAATAGTAACCAAGGATGAGGGAAAGCATACAGCCAGACCAATCCCAAGGGCCGTCGTTCCCCAAGTTTCCTACGCCCAAATGGCGGGTGGAGCTGGGAAAACGGTACAACCTCCCCTGAAAGCGGCCCCACAGCCATCAGTGTCAAAGGCTGCTGCTGGGGAGTCAGAGGTGATGGTCGCTCTGCGTGTCATTCAGGCACAAATGAGCGATTTATCGCGGCAAATAAGGGAGCAGGCGCGTAGGGTGGACTTGATCTACCGTGTAGTGCCGTCGCTTGCGCAATTTTTAGGTTAACGGGCGCACTGCCGGAGAGGCCTTTTAAGATCCTAGCCGTGAATGTGAATTTGCTAGTAAGGGTAGAACGACGAGCCAACTTCTCTGAGTTGTTAAAAGACCAACGTCCCGATGTATGTATGGTTAGCGAAACTAGGCTAAACCAGCATCACAATTTGACGAATAATAATTACATTATCGTAAGGAGGGACCGACCCAACTCGACTTTCGCGGGTGGGGTTGCGATCTTCATACGTAAGGGCACTGCTCATAAAGTAATATATAGTGGTGAAGTACACCGATTCCAGTTGCTTGAAGCGTGTATCGTATGCATTCCTTTCCAACAGGGGAGGTGATTGTATGTGGTCGCGATCTATGCGCCGGAGGCTTCTCAAAATTCATGTTTTATAACAGAGCTCGAAACACTTTTTCGATGTCTGAAACTGAATTCGGATGAAAACTATTTCCTTTTGGCCGGTGATTACAATGCTTAACACCAATATTGGGGAAATCAATTAGCCAATCCAAGGGGGACCCAGCTATTCAATTGGCTGGGGCTCCACAGCATTGAGTGTAAAGTCGATCTGCTGGCTACTGACAGGCCTTCATATCCTCGAAGTGGCTCTTATTTGGATCTATTGCTTTAAGACTCAAGACTTAAACTGACCGACGACATTCTTTGACGGACGAAAAATTGTTTGACGACGGTTGAGTACGACAGTGACCACTGTGGACTTGCCGCCGTCATACTACTTCCGAACGACCTTGTGGAACTGGAGGAGTACGTGCACTCTTACAACTACGGTAAGACACGTTGGCCGCGCTTTTCCGGTGCCGTCTCAAGGGAACTTCGTTCGAACGGTATTGCACCACCATGCAACAGGAATCTGTCGAACGTTGGGATCGATGGATATCTGCAACGTATGGAGGATGCAATCCGTAGTACAATGGACAGGACAATTCCTAAGTATAGGCAAAACGATCCAACGAACAGGTACAGAAACAAGACAATAGACGCACTTTACAAACAAAAAAGTAGACTCCTGTCAAGACTCAAACTCTTGCACAGGAGGTTTACTGACCGACACGATTTGGAGATTAGAAATCTGAGGTCACAGATGAAAAATCTCCAACAACTTATTAAAGAAAACTATAGAATTTCCATTTGATGTTTCTGGAACAATAAAATTCGGGCTGTGCAGTCCAACAACCCGAGTATGTTTCCGGAAACAAACAAAATCTTTAGGAGAAAAGATGAAAATGACCTTCAGAGTATTAAACTCCAAAGGACGACAGAAAACAAAAACTTACTTATGACAATAGGGATAGATCCGGATGAGGCCATCTTGGATGATGACCACTTTATAGTGGAAGATGCTCAAGAGAAGGTAGAGACGGTGGGTGCTGTTTTCGAGCGAGTATATAAGGTGAATGAGTGCATTCGCCTGAATTATGACATCGAGAACAGAGCCTTCGTTGGACACTTCTATCTTAGAGACGAGATCTCGCATTGGCGATCCGAGAATCCTGGTTTCACAATGACGACCGACTTGCAAATGCAGTCATCGCCCAGCGAAACGGGGATAACACCCTGTTCGTTTCTAAGATGGACCTCTTGGACATCTTTCACAAAATAAAGAAAAAGAAGTCAGCAGGAGTCGACGGCATACCCAATGTTGTGCTTTGAAACCTCCCTTCGGAAGCGGTGGACATATACACCACGTTGTTCAACAATGCGCTGAATAATGCATATTATCCAGTGCGTTGGAAGACGGCAGTGGTCCATCCTCTCCTTAAAAAAGGAAAGGATGGTTCCAATCCAGCAAATCTCCGGTCAATTAGTCTTCTTCCGAGTATCAGCAAAGTATTCGAGAAAGTTCTCAATAGAGCTCTGTCCACATGGGCTGAGGACAAAAATATTATTCCCGAAAATCAGTTCGGTTTTAAGGCGGGTCATGATACCATACATGCCGCGTCTAAACTAGTATCTGATATTCAATGGAACAAAGCTAAAAATCAGTGTATGAGTGCATGTCTGGTTGACTTGGAGAAGGCTTTCGATACCGTTTCGTTAGAAGGTCTTTTCTATAAGTTGATCAGGTATGGCATGAGTAAACCACTGCTATATATTCTAAATGACATGCTTCATAATAGAACGTTTGTTGTGAAAAGTTGCAATATAACTTCTACCAGAACTTTTAAAATATAGAACGGTCTACAACAGGGGGCGGTGAATTCGCTTTTTTTGTTTAGCATTTTCACCGGCGATCTAATTGGTTCCCTTCACCATGCTATAGCGCGTACGCTGACGACCTTATTGCGTACAGAACAGGTCCAAAGATCGAAGTCATCAGAATACTTTTGCAGCGTGACTTCGATAAGATCCAGCAATATTGCGATGACTGGAAGTTGAAAATCAACTTTCAGAAATCGGGAACAATTGTGTTTAGAACCCCGTTGGCTCGGGCCTCATGGGATACGAGAAAGAACTGGCGAAAGCTGGTGATCGTTGATCTACATGGCCACCCACTGCCAAGCGAAGTAGTAGTCAAGTACCTGGGCATCTGGCTAGATCAGTATCTATATTTTAACAAACATATGGATGCGGCTCTGGCCAGGGCTAGAGGAGCTTTTGCTCTGACGAGGCGAATGTTTCACAGCAGTCAACTTGATAGCAGAGTGAAAGTGATTTGCTACATGGCCCTCATAAGGCCAATGATTGTCTATGGGTGCCCTGTGTGGTTCAATGTTACAGCGTCTCAGATGGAAAAGATTCGGGTGTTTGAGAGACAGTGTCTGCGTACCTGCCTTGGATTGCACAGAACACCAGAGTCGGAGTACAGAAAATATTATCCTAATGGGGTCCTTTACAACGGGGCTCAAATAAACAGAATCGACAACTTCATGATAAAACTGACTCAGGGTCACACTGCAAGGGCAATGTTTTCGAACAATGGCCTGATATTTGGGGCTTTCTACCCCAACATAGAATATATGGAGAGAACACGTTTCAGTGGATTTGTCCCACCGGAGGCTTTCCTCTATTTTGACATGATAGGTTTGATACAGGACAGATTGGCGGTTCCGTTAATCTACCACGTCTGCCAGAAGTCCGTGGAACGACGGCTCCTTTATGGGCGGGACGTCGCCGCAGTAGGCGGAGAAGCTGAAGAGCTCCTCCGGTTCAGTGGGGCGGTTTCAGATCGCGATAGACGGGACGTTATTAAAACGTCAAAACTATTCTGGTGGTTGTCTGAGCAACATATAGAAAATGTTACCGATAGCGATTCGCCAATCGCTGGCTTGCACAGGCTTAGTGTGTAAGACTTAGGGTATAGGGGGTAGGCACAGTGGCAACCAAAAAAAATTTAAAACGTAACAAAAAAAAAAAAGTAAAAAACACAAAAATCAAAAAAAAAAAATTAAAGCGGCGTCGAAAACCACAAAAAAAATCGAAAAAAATCAAAATTAAAAAAAAATGTAAAAAACCAAGCTGCGTCCCAAAATTCAAAAAAAAAAATAGAAAAAATACAAAAACCAAAAAAATTTAAAAAAAAAATAAATCAAACACAAAAAAAAAAGAAAAGCTACTGTGGCTGCTCTGGTTTTAAGTGGTTTTTAGGTGGTTTTAATAAGTTTTAAGTAGTTTTAATTTGTTGTAAGTAATTTTAAGAAAAAGCAAAAAATTGATCAAAGAAACTAAGTTTTTAAACTTTCTTAGTTATTAATAATAGTTTTATTTAGAAATAGGTATATTGTATCCTTAGGCCGAAAGGCATTAGAAATAAGTTATTGTGTAATTTAGAGTACCCGCCTAGGGTCAGTAAGTTAATTAAGCTATTATGTAAGCTAGTTTAAACATTTTTGTTAGCAAGTAAGTAGTTATAAGAACGAAACAATAAAAATGAATTTAAAACTGAAAACTAGAGCGAAGACAGTTGTGTCAAGCATCTCAGGTTCAAATCTCGTACTATCCAAGCAAACGTTTTTTTTTTCTTTAATTAAAACTAAACTTTTATTCTCAATCTCTCCGTTTTTCTTTTTCTTTTTTTACTTTTTCTTTCTTTAATTAAAATGGAATGCTCAGCGGTGAAATATCTGGACTCTTCCCCTAATGCATGCCTTTTTGCATGTTACTGCCCTTGTGGGAAGTTTTACCGGCGCAGGGGCATAACACCCAAGGAACTTACCCCCAATCAAAAAAATTGGGCCAATCGCAAAGTGGGCCTTATTACCCACTCTGGTGGCTCGTAAGGCCCAACCAAAAATGATGGGGGTTATGTCCCACTACATGAAAATGACAACATTATACATATATTTTAAACCATTTCAAGAAGAAAAATGTCGATTCGATTTTGATTCGATTACTCGATATTGCCACCAAAAACAATTTTACAGGCATACCATCATAGAACAAAAATTCAGATATAGTATTTTCTTAGCTCCAAAGACAGTGGAGTTAATTGAAAACCAATTGCCTCAATCGGAAAAGCACTTTTTGATTGACAGGACTTTTAGTGTACTACCCTATTATGCGGATGCAAGCAAAAAATTATCATATTAGTATGTACATTGCTCATGCCGAACACGTAAGTGCTTAAGTAGATGATAAATGAAAGACGTGATATTTAGGTTTTTATTTTAATCAAATTCTATAAAACTAGAATTGTGTAAGTACGTATGCAAGTTTCTGTTTGTTAAATAGAATTTGATTATTTTTAAGATTTAAAAACAAACAGAAACATACATTTATATGTACTTGCATATGCAAATAAAGTTTAAGAAAATTGGATTAAATTAAAGCCAAAAAATCGCATGTAATGTAAGTACATATAAATGTATGTTTCTGTTTGTTTTTAAATCTTAAAAAAAAATCAAATTCTATTTGTTTATAGTTTAAAATTTTTTATGGCTATAATTTTATTATTTTGTTTTCTCCGATAGTTTTTTTGTGAAATTAGAAAAGATAATATTCTAGTTTTTTCCAATTCAATACAATTTGAATTTCTTGAAAATTTAAATATGAGACTCTATATCTGTTTACCTATAATTGAAACTGTATACGTTATATATGGGGAGACCATTTGTAACCAATGATTAGTTTTCGAATTCGATTGTTTTCATTTGTATTGAAATCTTTATTTTGTTATGTTTTTGACTTTTTGTTTTCTTTTCTTGTTTTCAATGAATTTCAAAAATCGTACGTTGTCTTATGTTTTCCGCGAAGCTTTTGCTCCTTTTTCCAAATATTTGGGGTTTGAGACCCACATCGTGCAAATGGGAAAGGGCTTTATGACCCACACAAGCGGGTAACAATCCCCAACTACAATTTGGGCCTTATGACCCACTCTAGTGGGTCATAAAGCCCAATTTTTTTGATTGGGGCTAAGTTCCCTGGGTCTTATGCCCCTGTGCCACATTATACATATATTTTAAACCATTTCAAGAAGAAAAATGTCGATTCGATTTTGATTCGATTACTCGATATTGCCACCAAAAGCAATTTTACAGGCATACCATCATAGAACAAAAATCCAGATATAGTATTTTCTTAGCTCCAAAGACAGTGGAATTAATTGAAAACCAATTGCCTCAATCGGAAAAGCACTTTTTGATTGACAGGACTTTTAGTGTACTACCCTGATATGCGGATGCAAGCAAAAAATTATCATATTAGTATGTACATTGCTCATGCCGAACACGTAAGTGCTTAAGTAGATGATAAATGAAAGACGTGATATTTAGGTTTTTATTTTAATCAAATTCTATAAAACTAGAATTGTGTAAGTACGCATGCAAGTTTCTGTTTGTTTTTTAATTCTCAAGAAATTCAAATTGTATTGAATTGGAAAAAACTAGAATATTATATTTTCTAATTTCACAAAAAAACTATCGGAGAAAACAAAATAATAAAATTATAGCCACAAAAAATTTTATACTATAAACAAATAGAATTTGATTTTTTTAAGATTTAAAAACAAACAGAAACATACATTTATATGTACTTACTTACTTCTAAATAAATATGGAACGCTGGAGAGGCGTCCGTCATAAAATTTACAACATCGCCTGCTGCGTCCTCAACTTCACCGCTATATTCAGTCGCTTGCCCTTGTACCAAAGGCTCTTCGCAAACTATTTCCGTGTGGAATAGCTTTTGTTGTTTGTTAAAAGGGCGGTAACCTTCCGACCTCGCAGCTCTCTTGAATGGATTGCCACAGTAGGATAAGGGATACTTGGGCCTTTGAATTTTCTGAGCGAGCTAAAAGGGTGCCGTCGCGTCGGTCTGATCAAAGGGAGATAATAGCGTTTAGAGTCACGTAGGTTGAAGATCCTTACGATGGGATGAGAGTAAAGAAAAAATGAAAAGTAATGTGTGTGTGCGAAGAATCAAGAATAGACACGATCTGTTGATAGATCTTAGAACGGGGGTGTGAAATTTTGGTAGTTTGTTGATAGATATAGCAGGATTAGGTAGGACTGAGATTGTGATATGAGATAAGAAAATAAAGACAATAAAGGGGAAGATGGTTTCTATTGAGTATTTTTTATGGTTTTTTGTTTTAGTTTTCGCTGGCGCTCGGAAGTGGTTGATTTTTTTTTTATAAGTTTGGAATTTGTGCGCCGGTAGGTGAGGGTAATAGGAATGTTTTTTTGAATAATTTTTTTTTGGTATTGGCTGTACGCTAGAGAATTTGGTCACGTCCGATATTTGGTTGGGGCATAGATTGTGTATGAGCAAGTCGTTTTACAGCTTAGCATGAGTGGTCGTTGTCATGTGGTTGTTTTACTCTATACCGTAGGGTAAGGATGTGAGATGTGACCCATGTTCGAATAGCGATCGCTTAGCGACAAAATCCATGATCAATGTTGAAATCGAGTATCTGTGTAGCACAGGAAGGTTAAATAATTGCCAAAAGAGTAAGGATGGTTTTTTCTTGAAAGGAATTATTATAAGGTTGTCGGCATTGAACAAAGGATAATAACAAAAGCGTCTAGAGGCACGTGGACAATTGGTAAAGAAAAAAATTGAAGCTGTGTGTATTTTGAGCAATACATACGATCCGTTGATAGATCTTAGAACGAAGATAAGAGATTTTGGTAATTTGTTAATACTTGACGATAGAGAATTTTATCACGTTCGATATTTGTTTGGGCATAGATTGGACATGAGCATGAAATTTTACAGATTAGCATGATAGGTCTTTGGTATGTTTTATTATATGCTATAGAGCAGTGGTTCCCAAACTAATTTTTCTCGTGGACCACTTTCAAAATTTAACTGGTTTCGGTGGACCCCCTGCTGCTACATTTCTACCACATTCTTAAAGTAACCAAAAAAATAAAAATTGTATTGCTTCTGAGATCTGTCCCTTTATTCCGTTAGGTAAAATAAAAACGAAAAATGGTATATTTTATAACACTTAATTTATTAAAAGAATAGAATTACAAAAAAAAATTAATGATATTTTTGAGCAATCGACCCTCTGAAAAATGTCAGTATCAGTCATCAAAGAGAACAATAAAATGAAGAACAGTCACAGTTCCACAGATAAGGAAGAAATTCTGGACATCTTCCAGATTTTTGAAAAATATCTGAAGGAGTTCTCCCAAGGCTGTTGGGCTAGAGAGGTGCCAACCTTGGAGCGGCTACAGAGTGTAGCACACCTCATCAAGGTTTTAAACATAAGGAGCTGTGAGCAGGGTTTTGGGGATGATGTACCTATCATCCCTATAGAAAAATATATGTTTTTGCAAAAAGTTTAAAAAATATAAGAAATAAATTTTTTTTAAACTATAAAAAATCATGTTTTTTCTTCTTATCAGAGAGAGAGAGAGAGAATTCTTTGAAAAGTGTTTAGGCTAAGGTACCTACAGTGTGCTTTTTTCCCTCGTTTTTTATTACTGTATTGGACGGTTACCGTGTGTATCTAGCACATCTCATACACCTTCATACATCTTTCAGAGCTGTGAGCGGGGTTTTTTAGAGGTGATGCCCCTTATCATCCAAATATATTTCTGCATTAAGACAAAATTTTAAAATATGTCTCAAGTCCTCGTCCTCATCATCAGACAGGTTCTGAGGGATTATTTACCTCAATGATGAATAACTACCTTAAAATAAAGCAAGAAGCTTCAGGGTGGCCAAGTATATGTTTATCTGAAGAGGATAAAAACAAATATATTGAGGATTTTCTCGAGAAGGAAAATATCAAGCTGGAATTTTATGAAAATCTCCGAATTCCGAAGAATCTCCAAACAGTTGATGGAAAAGAATTTTTGAATAAGCATTTTGAAAATCTTATGAAGCAACATCAAATAAATCATTACTCATCATTTAGCGTTCTTAAAGCATCGATCGTTGAACGATTTAATCGTACCTTAAAATCACTCATGTGGAAGGAATTCAGTGTGAATGGTACATATAGATGGATTGACATGGTAACGTCGTTAACTAAAAACGTATAATAATTCTACACATCGTACAATAAAAATGAAACCATCGTTAATCATACAAATGACAAAACATTTACTCTCAACAGTATATAACCGTGTCAGACTCCATGTTATTCCCAAGTTTAAAGTTGAAGAGCCTGTGAGAATAAGTAAATATAAACATGCATTTGAAAAAGGATATACACCTAATTGGACCACAGAAATATTTAAAATATCAAAAGTTCAACTTTCAAATCCTGTCACCTAAAAAAAAAATAAATAGGGTGGCGCAACAGAGCGAGGAGCCCCTAGGCCTAGTGCATTTCTCACAACCATGCCTTGTGAGGGAATGGAAGGGACCTACAGTTTTCTGCCGGTTCCCAACGGCTAATCAAGAAAGCGCTTTTCAAGGCAATGAATACTAACGGAGGACTTGTCAATTCCTCGCGAAAGGCTATACCCGCGGAAAAAAACATTTTTGCCTCTGCTGGGGTTCGAACTTGAATCTCTGGATTAACAGGCGGACATGCTAACCATCACACCACGGGTACCACTGTCACCTATCTTTTAGAACATTTTCAAAATTCGGATATGACGTTTCAAACATTTCAAAGGGTGTGTTCTGAATGCTGGAATGCTTCGTATGGGTTTCTTAGTTATTGAAAAGGATAGCCCTAGTAATAATGGTTGTTATAGAAACGTTTTGGCTGATTCCTAAACTATAAAAGAGTTTAACTACAGTCACGATCAACAGTCGTACTGCATCAGTTCGAAGGTATGCAGTGCTCAAACTGATACAGTTAAAAGCAGATCATCACAGTTTACAACTATTTACATTCTATAATTCAACATCTACACTATGATGCAAATAAATGAAGATTTAACAAAAAAGCTTATTAAGACTACTGATGCTCTACGAAAAAAATATAAAGCTCTGAGAGAGGGGAAAGAAGCGCTCGAACTTCAACTTGAAGAAACTTTCAAACCTATTACGAAACCTCTTAAAGATATAATAGAACACACAAAAAGAAAACATTCGAAAAAACCTCAACAACAGCATCATTTTGAGTCTCCGCACAAGAAAATAAAACTGAATTATGAAAATGAAAATGGTGATGATGATGATGATGATGATGACGATGACTATGATGATGAGGATGTTAATGATGAATTTAGAACACCCAATATTAAGAACACTAGTACTTCACTCATGAGTGAATCAACCCCTAAAACGTCCAAGCCATCGTCAGTTAGAAACAGAACTAGTAGAAGTGATCGTGTGCGAAGAAGAAGTCTTGCTCGCAACTTTAGTTTGCAATTAAAACAAAAATTTGAAGAAACTCCTCAGTCATATATAGATTTATTAATAAATAATTCAAAATCCCTTGACGAAGTGTATGGAGTTCATTTGAACAATGGTAAACTACAAATCGGGGACAAAGAGTTAAAAATTCGAGGAAAAGCACTAAAAATTAATAATAAGACATATAACGGCACGAAGGGTTTGTTTGAACTAATATTCAAGAAAAAACCTAACACTTCCTTATATAGTAAAGAAGATTTAAAAGCGTATAAAGATATAATGTATAATACCAATGCTTACAGAAGGTCCTACGATTTCAGAAACCAGATACTAGGTCATAGAGGATATAAATACAGGGAAATCATAAGTAAACTATTAAATGATGATAATAATGCTAGTTTCACTTCACCTTCAATCGGTTCTGGATTGATGCAATTATCAAATAATAAGAAAGATTTCTTCTGGGGCAATCCAAACGAACTCGTAGATCGTTTAAGACTTCTTATTGCATCACAACAATCCGGTAACAATAATCATTCTAACGAGATTGCTTCAATTATTGAAGAATTAAAGGAGGCCAATATAGTTCAGTAAAAAAAAAGTATCGGACGTTTTTCAAATAGAACAATGAAAGGGAGACTTGGACCCCAGAGGAGTGAAAGGTGAACATCGTCCTATAGGATTGAAAGGAGAAAGAGGGTTGCCTAGTCCAGCTGAAGGATTTGACAAAACTGAAAACGATGATTATAATTTAAAGAGGAATCGATTAAAATATTCAAGACACCCGAAGAAAGTGATGATTCAGCTTCAAAGAAATATGTTGATGGAGTATATGTAATCAACTTAGAACATACTTTCCATTTCAATTGGAGACAACCGCAAATGAAATCATCGACAGTACAAATAGTAAGAAACACATTAAAAACAACCACGATGAAGCTCACTTTAATGACAAAAAATTAATTACATGTTTGAAAAATAAATATTTCTTATTAATACATACAATTTAATTTTAATCATAATTGAGTTTGTAGATGTGCTGATATCCAAGAGTTGTGTTCAGAAGGAAAACCAAGCCATTTTACAAAAACTTTATTTTTTCTCCTACGAATCACTTTTTCTACAAGATAAGTACCTATCGGGAAACTTATTTTTCTTTTTTTTGTAGTTCCAGCTCATAGAAATCACTTTTTACAGGGTGACCTTAAAATATTCTAAGAGATATGTGACAGGATTTGAAAGTTGAACTTTTCATATTTTTAATTTTCAAATGCACGTTTATATTTACTTATTCTCACAGGCTCTTCAACTTTAAACTTGGGAATAGCATGGAGTCTGACACGGTTATATACGGTTGAGAGTAAATGTTTTTTCATTTGTATGATTAACGATGGTTTTATTTTTACTGTGCGATGTGTAGAATTATTATACGTTTAAGTTAACGACGTTAACATGTCAATCCATCTATATGTACCATTCACACTGAATTCCTTCCACATGAGTGATTTTAAGGTACGATTAAGGGGTAATATCCACCAAATGCTCAAAAAAAGAAGGCTTTATTCATGATCTTTCTTAAAGGACATTTGAGATGTAAGGTACCTATATAAATAATATATCATTGGATTAAGCAACTCTTGAAGAATAGAAAAAAATATTTTGTTGTTATTTTTTTTTTACAAAATGGTGGCTGTGCAGCGATTGCCGTGAACCACTTTTTTAAAAAGTTCTTTCGCGGCGAGCAGTAGAAGTCGTACCCAACTCCACCTATAACAAAAAATTTTTTTTTTCCAATATCTAAATGAGTGTTGCTAGTGAAGTACACATGATTATATTTTTAGAAATTTTTTTCGCAAAATGGCGACGGTTTGAAATAAATTTTCTTTTTTCGACAAAAAAAATCGACTTTACTTGCTTATAACTTTTTTTGTTGTAAGCTAATCGCTAAAATCGTGTGTACTTCACTAGATAATTTAATGAAGAAACTACAGTTAAAGTTTGAAGTCAATCGGATGTAAACTTTTTCTCTTCTACTGCTCGCCGATTTCGAAAACATAGTTTTGAGAAAAACGATATTACCCCTTAAATCGTTCAACGATCGATGCTTTAACCTTTTGTCGACAGACGGTACTTGTGAACACCACTGAATTTTACTTCAAATAAGTTCCCTATATGAGTTGAATTTGAGACTGTCGACCAGAGCAACTCTTATAAGAACTATGTAGTCTCCATGTTTCAGCTTTTTTTTTTTTTTTGTTTTTTTTCTAAGTTTACGGCATGTTTACAACGGCATTTTTCGACAACATGTTTTTTATAGCTTGGTCAACAAAGGGTTAAGAACGCTAAATATTAAGTAATGATTTATTCGATGTTGCTTCATAAGATTTTCAAAATGCTTATTAAAAAATTCTTTTCCATCAACTGTTTGGAGATTCTTCGGAATTCGAAGATTTCAGAAAATTCCAGCTTGATATTTTCCTTCTCGAGAAAATCCTCAATATATTTATTTTTATCCTCTTCAGATAAACATATACTTGGCCACCCTGAAGCTTCTTGCTTTATTTTAAGGTAGTTATTCATCATTGAGGTAAATAATCCCTCAGAACCTGTCTGATGATGAGGGCGAGGACTTGAAACATATTTTAAAATTTTGTCTTAATGCAGAAATATATTTGGATGATAGAGGCATCACTTCTCAAAAACCCAGCTCACAGCTCTGAAGGTGTATGAAGATGTATGAGATGTTTCTATAAAGAATTATCTTGACGAATCATAGGAACTACATACACATTGTATTCAATTTGAAGTCGAGAAGTTATAGAAATACTTTTTTTTTGTAAAGGTCATTGACAGCAAAAAACTGAAATTATTACTAGAGACGAATCCGATATAAATCTTCGAGCAAATCCATCTGAACCTTAGTAACACATTGACAAGATAGCAGACAATAATGTCCAACATAAATATCAAGTTCATTTTCGATGAGATCCTGGATTTTATGAAAGCACATCAACATGAGCTGCTGAAGGAACATCATGAATATCTGACAGGATGCTTATCCTTCTTGAAGATGTATAGAAACGTATCCTCTACCACATCGAAACATGGATGTCATTTTGTTAACTGCCCTTGGTCAAAGAATTTATGCCAAGACGGCCCTGATACTTGTGCATGTTATTTGATTGAAAATAGAATGCTCAAAGTAAAGAAGTTAATGTTGTTGTACGAAAGATCAAAATAAATAGATTAAAAATAAAAGAATCTTTGAAATGTATTATTTCAAATCCAGCTTGCCGTCAAAATACAACTGCCCCAGCGCTTCTCACTTGACCATTAATTTAGTCATTATTTGACATGGGTATCTGTGCATCTGAAAATGAGAATTATCGATATCTTTTCACAGTAATACATACATTTTCCAAGTTTACATAGACATTTCCTTCGGTAACTGACAGAAATTTATGAATTCTAACAACTTTCCTTGTTAAAGGTCGAATGATCACAAAAAATTAGCGCCGGCTATGAGGATGGATTTTTTTGAACCTTTGAACAAACCTTTGGATTATTATTTTGCTGCTGATGATGTGGATACAAATATGCCCGTGACACAGACTCCATCGACGTCTTCTGTAATTCCACTTCATCAACCAATGAAAGACATACCACAAATACAACAACATCAACCTCAACTAGTGGCCTTCGATCATGCCTACTCATATGCATACTACGAGCCAGGTGATGTCAAATTTCATACAAACATTCCTAACAAGGACAGTCTTTTACCAATACTGTCAACTCCTTCTTCATCAGAGTGTGTATGGAGGAATTCCATTCCAACTCTGCAGCAACAACATCAACAACAACAATCTCATCGAGTGATCATCGATCATGCCTACTCACATGCATACTACGAGGTAGGTGATGTCAAATTTCATACAAACATTCCTTACTACAAGGACAGGCTTTTGCCAATACTGCCAGTTCCTGGTCCATCAAAGAGTGTACCGAGGAATTCCTTTCCACCTCGGTCAGCAAAGAGCTTTCGCTCGAAAACACTTTATACAGTTGATTCATCTGAAGATCGAAATGAATACATCACCAGATATGGCCCCACTAAAAATCATTACGAAGAAGTCGATGAACAAAAAACTCGCAAAGTCTTATCACACAATCTAATAGGTTCAGTTAATACTGATGCTGTCGAAGAAGAGCGACGACGTGTCCAGGATAACCATTTTCGAGTACTTGCCGAATTAAACTTGTCATTCGAAGCAATGATCATGCCACTAATATCACCCTGGTCAAGAGAAATGAGGCAACAAAATATGGTAGAAAACTAAAAAGAAACTACTGTTATGACAATAGCTGAAACCGAATAATTAAAAAGGCTAAAGAAAATTTGAGTTAAGTTTTTTATTTCAAAAAGTTTTTAATGGGATAATATGTGAGCCTCCTGTGGTATTTGTGGTATGTCGTCTTTGAATCCAAGCTCAATAGCTCGGATATTTAAAGCTAAAATAATATGCGCGATGGTCTGCGCACTCCCCAATGTACCAGTCCGATTTCCGTCCTGGATTTCAAAGCGTAAAGCTTCCTGCAACTCCTTAAGCTCCCAGCACGCGGCAGAGAACTCCTCCCTGTATATTGAAAAAATATTAAATATATTCTGCATGTTGCTGGCTCTTTTGTATGTTTGTTCAAAAATAATCTGAAAAGAAAACTCAGAGAACAATTGCTTTTATAGGTAGCAGAAACACTAGGGGGATGCAATATATTGGTTATTGGTGCCACTGATTTATAAAAGAAAAAAGAGACAACATCACATTCAAGAATTGAAAACAAATTATTCCATAGCTTATCTATAAGTTCTAACTACCTCAACCCTCTATCAATATTCAGAATGCATTTTTGCATTGTTGGTATATTTTACACTCCCGGTATAAAAATTGTTTTAAAATTAAAAAAAACCATCCACAACCACCAATACCGGATGTGACAAATCAATCCCAAACCTTCAAATCTTGCCAGCAAAATTAAAAATTCAGAACAAAACACAATTTTCGGGATGTGACGAAATGCATTAAGTACAAGATATGTTTCAAAACAAAACAAATATCGGACGAGGCCAAATTCTCTATTTTACATAAAAAAAAAAAAACCCAACCACCACCAATTGTCAATGAAATCTATAATACAAAAGGAAACCTATTCATTTATTTCATTTCGTCTTCTGCACATATAGTTTCTAACCTTCACATTCTGACTGTCATATCAATGCATCGATATTCACAAAAAAGCAGAAAAACAATGTACGATTGCATTTTCATCATCTCATCATCATCATCTTTCCTTACAATGTGTATTACTTTATTTTACCTTCCTCTGCGATAAAAACACACAACACAAATACGCGGTTTCAACATTGATCATGGATTTTATTGCTATGCGAACATGTCACTTCCTTAAAGCGACTTGCTCATACACAATCTATGCCCAACCAAATATCGGACGTGACCAAATTCTCTAGCGTACAGCCAAAACCAAAAACAGTTTTTAATTTATGTAGGTAAAATTTTGTATGTCATCCACATCATAAATTGATTCTTCTTACTATGCAATTGCAGCTTGTTTTATGTAAGCAATGTTCATTCGGTAGGACTGCAAATGTTCAATATCATAGAGGAATAAAAGAACAAGAGAGCAAAACTCACACATAAAATTGAATCCGTCCTCAAGCTGACTTTACAAACCGAGGACTTTGTTCAACCCCCGACAACCTTAAAATAATTTCTTTCAAGAAATCACCATCCTTACTCTATAGCATATAATAAAACATACCAAAGACCTATCATGCTAATCTGTAAAATTCCATGCTCATACCCAATCTATGCCCAAGCAAATATCGAACGTGATAAAATTCTCTATCGTCAAGTATTAACAAATTACCAAAATCTCTCATCTTCGTTCTAGGATATATCAACGGATCGTATGTATTGTTCAAAATACACATAGCTTCAATTTTTTTTCTTTACCAATTGTCCACGTGCCTTTAGACGCTTTTATTATTATCCTTTGTTCAATGCCGACAACCTTATAATAATTCCTTTCAAGAAAAAACTATCCTTACTCTTTTGGCATAGAGTAAAACATGCCAAAGACCAATCATGCTAAGGTGTAAAATGTACACACAAATATCGAATGAGAGCAAATTGCAAGAAAAAAAAATCCAACCATCACCAACCGCCAGTGAAATCTAATACAAAAAAACCTATTCGTTTATTTCAGTTCGTTTTGTGCACACAAAATATCTAAGTTTCAAATTCTAGCTGTCATATCCATCCATCGATATTCACAACAAAAAAAAAGTCAACGTGCCTCTATTTTGCTATCATCATCTTTCCTCACAATGAGTATTGGTAAATTTTACCTTCCTGTGCTACACAGATACTCGATTTCAACATTGATCGTGGATTTTATTGCTATGCGTCATGTGAACATGGGTCACATCTCACATCCTTACCCTACGGTATAGAGTAAAACAACCACATGACAACGACCTTTCATGCTAAGAGTTATAGCATCAACTATAACCCCCCACGTAAATATCATTTGATTGAATATTTACCTAATCACAAAATATGCACTCTGCATATTTTGTTTCAAAGTTTCACAAGAAAAAATAAACTCATTGAAAATATGCACTCTGCATATTTTGTTTCAAAATTTCACAAGAAAATTAAACTCATTGCAAAATATGCACTCTGCATATTTTGTTTCACAACAATTCCTAAAAAGATAAATAAATGCTAAATTCGCACTTTGCGCATTTTTTGTGTCAGAGCTCCACTTACAAACAGACACGAGCACTCTAATAACTGCAAGCTATGCAATCTGCATGTGCATAGCTTGAGAAATATTAATAATTCTTAATCAGTTCTCTCCTAACACTCATGTCATAAAGTTCTTTTCTCTTGTCCCAAACTGTATTCGATTTGTGTTAATTAAATAAAAAAAAACAAATAAAGATTGTTTTATTGATTCATTTCTGGCGCAGTCGGTAGGATCCGAAAATTTACACAAATCGAAAAACAAAGAACTTAGTACAATAAAATCAGTGGTATTTGATATTTGTGTCTCTACGAAAAAGAGAAAAGAAAAAAAATACAAAGTACAAGAAAAATAAAGAACTTAGTACAATAAAATCAGTGCGGTATTTGACATTTGTGTCTCTACGAAAAAGAGAAAAAAAATACAAAGTACAAGAAACGAACAATTTTTTTTTTTTCAAATAATACATAAAAAAAAAAAGACAGAAGGAGTGAACTCAAAATTGCACCCGGAAACCCATCCAACTATCTACTTTAACGATTTACAAATACTTGCAGAGAATCGACGGCTGTTTGAAACGGAATTCGCAAAAGTGAGCTGTTTGGAAACAGGTACCTCTACCCTATATGTTTTTTTTTTTTTTTTTTGTGAAAATTACTATTTAGTGTTATCCACTTTAATGCTTCTTTGAAAATATAAATATATAAATGTAAACTTATTTCCTCTGTCTATATATATGTCGAATCCAAGTGAAGAACTTAATAGATTAAAAAGCCAGTCAGAGGCAATCACCGAGATAGTTAACCAATTCCATCAAGACTTAGAATCTCGCGGTAGTTTTCCCGAATACAACTCTTCTTCCTCTCCGCAAAATAACATGCTTTCTTTAAATGTAAATCCACTCAAATACTTATCTAGTTTGCCAGAATTCCATGGCGAATACCTTGATCTTCAGAATTTTCTAGATCTTATAGATAAAGTCCACCCACTTTTAATAAAATACGATAAACTGAGCCAAAGTATTTTTTCTGATAAAATAAGAGCTAAACTAAAAGGCAGAGCAAGGGAAGTTGTCGAAATTAATAACCATGTTACTACATGGAACGAAATAAAGACAATTTTAATTAATAACTTTGGCGACAGACGAACTTTAGAAGAATTGTTTGATGAGCTAAGAGAAGCCACATTTAGAAACAATAGTGTAGAATTTTATAACCAAATCAAACATATTTTAAGAAGACTCAACAATAAAACTAAACAAATTTTTGATTCAAACAGTGCAACTTCAGAAGTTAATATTACACAGAACATACAATCTGCTTTACATATATATAAAGCCAAGTTACCAGAGCCAATGCGCTCATTGCTTTATTGTAGAAATCCAAAGACTTTAGAAGAAGACATCAACATTCTACACGAATCAGGTTACGCATATTTTTCACAATCAGGGAAACGCCAAATAGACCATGTAAATAATAATAGGGAAAGGGATATGAATAGAAATGCAATCTCAGGATACAACAGCAAATCTAATTACAAGAATGATACAAATTTTTACCCAAAAAGGGAACAAGTTCAGAATAATTTACCTTCACGAAGTCAGAATACTAGTTTTAAAAACTCTAATACAGGAAATTCAAGTTCTGGAAATAGTTATAACCGTAATAACAATTTCAGATATTCTTATAATAACAACTATCCGAATTACGGAAATCCCAATTCAAGTAACGCTTATTCCCGAAATCCAAATGCAGGATATTCCAATTTTGCTCATGCTTCCTCAAATAATAAATATCAAAACATTAACCACAATCAAACTTATAATCCGTACAATAATAATAATAATCCCAATGATTACACTAGAACCCCTAACCCTAACCAAAATATTCAAAAATCATCAATCACCAATAACCGAGTAGAACCAATGGAAGTCAATCATCAGTGTGCCATCGATATCGGAAATTACAACAATAAAATCAGTGGTATTTGATATTTGTGTCTCTACGAAAAAGAGAAAAAAAAAAAATACAAAGTACAAGAAAAATAAAGAACTTAGTACAATAAAATCAGTGCGGTATTTGACATTTGTGTCTCTACGAAAAAGAGAAAAAAAATACAAAGTACAAGAAACGAACATTTTTTTTTTTTTTTCAAATAATACATAAAAAAAAAGACAGAAGGAGTGAACTCAAAATTGCACCCGGAAACCCATCCAACTATCTACTTTAACGATTTACAAATACTTGCAGAGAATCGACGGCTGTTTGAAACGGAATTCGCAAAAGTGTTCGACTAGACTACTGGAGCTGTTTGGAAACAGAGAATCGACGGCTGTTTGAAACGGAATTCGCAAAAGTGTTCGACTAGACTACTGGAGCTGTTTGGAAACAGGTACCTCTACCCTATATGTTTTTTTTTTTTTTTTGTGAAAATTACTATTTAGTGTTATCCACTTTAATGCTTCTTTGAAAATATAAATATATAAATGTAAACTTATTTCCTCTGTCTATATACATGTCGAGTCCAAGTGAAGAACTTAATAGATTAAAAAGCCAGTCAGAGGCAATCACCGAGATAGTTAACCAATTCCATCAAGACTTAGAATCTCGCGGTAGTTTTCCCGAATACAACTCTTCTCCGCAAAATAACATGCTTTCTTTAAATGTAAATCCACTCAAATACTTATCTAGTTTGCCAGAATTCCATGGCGAATACCTTGATCTTCAGAATTTTCTAGATCTTATAGATAAAGTCCACCCACTTTTAATAAAATACGATAAACTGAGCCAAAGTATTTTTTCTGATAAAATAAGAGCTAAACTAAAAGGCAGAGCAAGGGAAGTTGTCGAAATTAATAACCATGTTACTACATGGAACGAAATAAAGACAATTTTAATTAATAACTTTGGCGACAGACGAACTTTAGAAGAATTGTTTGATGAGCTAAGAGAAGCCACATTTAGAAACAATAGTGTAGAATTTTATAACCAAATCAAACATATTTTAAGGAGACTCAACAATAAAACTAAACAAATTTTTGATGCAAACAGTGCAACTTCAGAAGTTAATATTACACAGAATCATACAATCTGCTTTACATATATATAAAGCCAAGTTACCAGAGCCAATGCGCTCATTGCTTTATTGTAGAAATCCAAAGACTTTAGAAGAAGCCATCAACATTCTACACGAATCAGGTTACGCATATTTTTCACAATCAGGGAAACGCCAAATAGACCATGTAAATAATAATAGGGAAAGGGATATGAATAGAAATGCAATCTCAGGATACAACAGCAAATCTAATTACAAGAATGATACAAATTTTTACCCAAAAAGGGAACAAGTTCAGAATAATTTACCTTCACGAAGTCAGAATACTAGTTTTAAAAACTCTAATACAGGAAATTCAAGTTCTGGAAATAGTTATAACCGTAATAACAATTTCAGATATTCTTATAATAACAACTATCCGAATTACGGAAATCCCAATTCAAGTAACGCTTATTCCCGAAATCCAAATGCAGGATATTCCAATTTTGCTCATGCTTCCTCAAATAATAAATATCAAAACATTAACCACAATCAAACTTATAATCCGTACAATAATAATAATAATCCCAATGATTACACTAGAACCCCTAACCCTAACCAAAATATTCAAAAATCATCAATCACCAATAACCGAGTAGAACCAATGGAAGTCAATCATCAGTGTGCCATCGATATCGGAAATTTTCCGGAAACAGCCCAAACACACTCTGTTACATATAGTGCAGTCAATGAAGCGAAAAATAGGGCCTTACCTCCGAATTTTTTTACTGTGAACCGATTTGCATGAAATTTTGGAATTAGGCTCATCTTACCCTTAACTTCAAAAGTGAAAATGATTTGAACACCGCCACCACCCTGGGTGTGGTTGCCACCCCTTTTCGGGGGTGAATTTTTTTTTCTCAAAATAACCTCGGATATCGATAAAAGGCCTAATTTTAAGCAAAAAATCAAATATAAAGTTTTTCATTAAGTCCAATACTTTTCGAGTTATTGGCAATTGAAAATTCGCAATTTTTTCATGTTTTTCATCTATTTATTGCAAATATCTCCAAAACTATACGTTTTATCGAAAATTTTATAAAGAACAAAATTGTAGCAGGTAAAACAATGAACAATTTGGTTTTTTATAAAGTATTCTTTGAACAATATTAAGCTAGATATAAAAGATCAAAGCCATTTTTTATTTTGTCTGAAATTTAATCGTTGTGGTCAATGCCATTTAGCGGCGAGCAGATGCATTTTATGCATTCTAATACTAAAGGATGTTTTGTAGTGCTTAAAATAAGCTTTAAAATGAGCACTATTAAAAGTCTTTTGCACGTAAAATAAGTGAGCTGTGGTGCAAATAAGAAGAGCATCTAATGTTTTTTTCTTTTAAATTAATGAGTTAAATAAATGGTCCAAAACCATAACTCCTTCAATTTTCATGCTATCACGACTTATAAAAAACCATTGCAAAGGTAATTAAGAGAGCTACAACATCCTTTATTGCAATATATAGTAAACAACCTTTTGCTAAGACGGTGAAGGCTTAAAGGACTTAAGAGAGGCTGCGATTGCGCTGCCACGCGCTCTTTAAACAATCATATCTCCGTCAATTTTTGTCTGACAGAAAAAACTGAAAAACCAAATTGTTTGTCAGAAAAATACCTAAATTTTTTATTCTCACACTTTTATACGTTTCTGTCGTCATTTTTGAGATATTATGAAAAAAAGTGGGTTTTTTAAAAATTTTAAAATTTGTTTTTTTTTTTTTAATTGTGACTTTTTTGAAAAATATGTGTCCTGTAGCATCCAAACTGATACTATCTATGAAACTCTTCATAAAAAACTTAATTTTAGGCGGAATACGATTAAATTTGATTTTGGTGGAAATGGCACTTATGAAACCCATTGATTTAAAAGAAAAAAACATTAGATGCCCTTCTTATTTGCACCACAGCTCACTTATTTTACGTGCAAAAGACTTTTAATAGTGCTCATTTTAAAGCTTATTTTAAGCACTACAAAACATCCTTTAGTATTAGAATGCATAAAATGCATCTGCTCGCCGCTAAATGGCATTGACCACAACGATTAAATTTCAGACAAAATAAAAAATGGCTTTGATCTTTTATATCTAGCTTAATATTGTTCTTAGAATACTTTATAAAAAACCAAATTGTTCATTGTTTTACCTGCTACAATTTTGTTCTTTATAAAATTTTCGATAAAACGTATAGTTTTGGAGATATTTGCAATAAATAGATGAAAAACATGAAAAAATTGCGAATTTTCAATTGCCAATAACTCGAAAAGTATTGGACTTAATGAAAAACTTTATATTTGATTTTTTGCTTAAAATTAAGCCTTTTATCGATATCCGAGGTTATTTTGAGAAAAAAAAATTCACCCCCGAAAAGGGGTGGCAACCACCCCCAGGGTGGTGGCGGTGTTCAAATCATTTTCACTTTTGAAGTTAAGGGTAAGATGAGCCTAATTCCAAAATTTCATGCAAATCGGTTCACAGTAAAAAAATTCGGACCTAAAATGCTTCATTGACTGCACTAATAATGATAAAAGACAAAAAATTCTTAATAGACACCGGTGCTTCGAACTCGATAGTTAACCCTCAAATATTTAATTTAAGAATTATTCACTCATTAAACTAATCAAACCAATAGCTTTAAAATCACTAAATAAAGAAACTTTGATAACGGAAAAGATAATAGTAGATTGTTTCAAGGAATTTGGAAACTCAAAAGATAAATTGGAATTTTTTATTTACAACTTCCACGAAAAATACGACGGGTTGATAGGAAATGACATACTATTAAGGTATGACGCAGAGATAAATTATAAAAACAAGTGGATTAAAATTAACAATACTGAAATTAAATTAAATTTTAACCATATTAAAGGGAATACATTATATCAAATAGATCCAGGGGAACATTACTATAAAATCCCAGTAGAACAGAAATCAGGGCATACATTAATTAATGAACTAAAGTTAAATGAACATATAACAGTTTTAGAAGGTATTTGTAATGTTGAAAATTTTAAAGCAAGAACCAAAATATTAAATACAGATAATAAACCCCACGTAATAGATTTATATAAACCTTTTAAGACAACAGAAATCGCAGAAATATATAACTTTGATAACGTCGAACCTCATGAAATCAATCAGAATCCTAACAATAACGTAATTACACAAATTAGAGTAGAGCACCTTAATATAGAAGAAAAACAACATCTCAAGAAACTTATACAACAATTTAAAGAAATATTTAGTAATTCAAAACCACTTACTTTTACAAACGAAATAAAACATAGTATAAAAACCACCGACAATACTCCAATAAAAAGTAAAATTTATAGGTATCCCTACATTCATAAAATCGAGATACAGAAACAAATTCAAGAAATGTTAGAAAACAACATAATTCAACCAAGCTCCAGCCCTTACAATAGTCCTGTATGGGTCGTCCCCAAAAAACAAGATGCGTCGGGGAAAACCAAATGGAGATTGGTTATCGACTATCGAAAATTAAATGAGAAAACGGTAGATGATCGCTACCCAATTCCTAATATTGATGAAATATTAGACAAATTGGGAAAAAGCAATTACTTTTCGACAATCGATTTAAGAAGCGGATTTCATCAAATAGAGATGCATGAAGCAGATGTTGAAAAAACTGCATTCTCTGTTGATAACGGACACTACGAATTCCGTAGAATGCCGTTTGGGCTAAAAAACGCCCCCAGTACATTCCAAAGACTTATGGACATAGTATTAAGAGAACATATCGGAACTAAATGTTTGGTCTATATGGATGACATTATTGTCTTCTCTAATGGACTCGAAGAACATATCAAAAACCTTAAGTCCATATTTTCAAAACTCAAACAGGCCAAATTAAAAATTCAGTTGGACAAATGTGAATTTTTGAGGAAAGAGGTAGAATTTCTGGGACATGTTGTTAACGAGGAAGGAATACAACCCAATACAAAGAAAGTGGAAGTTATTAGGAACTATATCATCCCCAAAACACAAAAGGAAATTAAGAGATTCTTAGGTATTTCCGGTTACTACAGGAAATTCATTATGAATTTCGCTGAAATTGCAAAACCCATGACAAAATATCTCAAGAAAAACGCAAAAATTGATATTCACGATATAAAATATGTACAAAGTTTTGAAACACTTAAAAATAAATTGGTTACGTCACCAATACTGATATACCCAGACTTCAACAAAATATTTGAGGTCACTACTGATGCAAGCCAACACGCTATAGGAGGAGTATTGTCGCAGGAAAATAAACCAATTGCATTCGTATCTCGCACACTAAATGAGCACGAAGTTAACTATTCAACTATAGAAAAAGAGCTCCTTAGCATAGTTTGGTGTTTGAAACAATTCAGACCATATGTTTTTGGAAGAGAAATAAAATTGTTTACAGACCACCAACCTTTGGTTTGGTTAGACAATTTAAGAGAACCTAACGGTAAATTAATACGTTGGAAGCTCCAGTTAGGAGAATATAATTACAAAATCTTTTATAAAAAGGGTAATGAAAACAAGGTAGCCGATTTTCTAAGTAGAATAGAAGTTAACATGTGTGAAAATTTAACGAAAATAAATTCTATTACACAAACTGTTACTCCTATTAACCTTTATAAAAATCAAATAATATTTAATCAAGTAACTTCAGGCTCGTCTTATATACAAAACAAAAATATTTATAACAAAAAACGAAAAATAATCGGAGTAGAAACTATGAATGACGAAGACCTAGTTCAAATTATCAAGAATCATTTCAACCCAAAGGTAATTAACGCGATATTAGTTAGTAACGAAATTTTTGTTAGAATTCAGACATTATATTCAAAGCATTTTAAAGGCTACAGAATAATTAAATGTAGCAAATTATTACAAGACATAAAAGATGAAGAAGAATTAGGGAACATTATAAAAGAAAAACATGAAGAAAATAATCACCGAGGAATAAACGAATTATACGAAGAATTAAAAAGACAATATTATTACCCTAAAATGAAAGCTAAAATTACAGAATTTATTAACAATTGTGAAATTTGTATTCTAGAAAAGTATGAAAGAAAACCCACTAAAGTTCTTTATAAAATAACGGAAACTCCTACAAAACCTAATCAAATAATCCATTTATGTAGATGTTTTCTATTCAATAAATAAATCCATTTTTGCCACAATCATAGACAAGTTTAGTAAAACCGCATTGTTCGTCAAATTGGACAGTCGCAAAGAATCAGAGTTCAGAAAAGCTTTACTTAAATATATAAGTGTTTACGGAAATATAAATAAAATAGTGACAGATAATGAATTAGGAATGAAATCAAAACTTATGAAAGAATTTTTAGATGAAAAAAATATTGAAATTCATTTTACTTCAAATTCAAACCATAACAGTAATGCAGACATTGAAATGCTTCATAACACTATTAATGAACACTTAAGATTACTAAAACATACAAAAAAGCATCTTCCTATAGAAGAACAAATGATTTTAATTAACGGGTTTTATAATAACACAATCCATTCGACTACAAACCATAAGCCTTTAGACTTTATACAAGGAAAAGTTAAAGATGAAGAATATGAAGACATATTCAAGCGGATGGTTGAAAAAAAGGAGAAAACTATTAGTATTATGAACAAAGATAGAAGTGACGTAGAATTAGAACCAGGTGTTAACTATATAAAAGAAATTAGAGGAGGTAAGAACCATTCGAAGTATAGAAAAATTAACACAGATTTGATAGATAGAGAACACGTTAAAGATGTAAAGACAGGTCTGAAATACTATAAAACTCATGTCAGAAAAAAAAGAAAATTCCAGAAAAACTAAATAATACATAGAAAAAAAACTGAAACCCATTTCAAACTCATTGCAGGTAATGATGATGCCGACAATCATATTCATCATCTTCACCATCTTTCTACAAACCAATACA
This sequence comes from Melanostoma mellinum, assembly GCA_914767635.1. Taxonomy (NCBI): domain Eukaryota; kingdom Metazoa; phylum Arthropoda; class Insecta; order Diptera; family Syrphidae; genus Melanostoma; species Melanostoma mellinum. The sequence continues at coordinate 107,092,038 of OU612058.1, forward strand.
CAATCAATAGAGATACAAGATATAACAAACAATGACGGATATATTCCTATTAAACTGAGAGAAAGGAAATTAATAAAGAACCATTTTAAGGTCTTACATATAATAAATATTACCGAATATGAAGTAACCAAATACCAAATCTACAAGAATATAGAAAAATTAGAACCCAAAGCAAATATTATAGGACCAATGCTTAGTACTATTAAACATAATTTCAACCTTTTAGAGAACAAAATAAACTTTTTGAAACCCCACATTAAAACCAAGAGAGCACTAGTTAATATTTTAGGTCAGGGACTTAAATTTATCGCTGGTACTATGGACAGCGACGATGAGACAGCAATACAGTCGAAACTTGATAATGTAAACCTTAATATAAAGAACATTATTTACGAAGACAACAAACAAATCAAGATAAACGAAGATATTTCTAGCCAAATAAAAAATATTACGAAACATATAACAACCCAACAATATAAAATAGAAACCTACTTAAATAATTACACTAACGCAACACATAAACGACTTAGCAATTTAGAAGAAGAAATGCGTTATATACAATATGTCTACCAGCTCAATTATGATATTAACTTACTGAAAAATCACATTGATGATATTGATCAAGTAATAATGACAAGTAGATTAGGTATTCTCACGAGAAACATCTTAACTCCTAAAGAAGTAGAAATGATCCCCAACCCCGAATCATTCCAATACATTAAAGTCGCGGTAACGTTTTATAAAAACCAAATCGTAATCATTTTGTCGATTCCCCAGCTTACAGAAACAGATTTATCAGAAATACTAATTGAAACTATACCAAACAAACAAAACAAATCCTTGCACACGAAAGCAAAAATTATCCTTGTAGATAAAAACAAAAACATATATTATAGTACAGTAAAAGATGATCTTCAATCTAATTTAATAGAGATCAATGATAATTGTATTAAAAACATAATTAAAATGGAAGAAGCTAATTGTAACATGCAGATTCAAGACAAAGAGGAAATAAGCGAAATTACTAAAGGAATAATTGTTACAAAGAATATTAAAAATACATATATTATTCAAAATTGTAATGATCTGAAAATTAATATTGAAGGTAATAAACTTATAAAAATAGAAAATTGTAAAATAAATATCAATAACTTAATGTTTGAAAATTTAGAAAAAAAGATTCATGATCATATAATATTTCCTAACTTTCTAACCAAAATAAAAGAAAATGTAACATTTTTTAATTTAGATTTAGAAGAACTAAATACAAATAACATTAAAAATAAAGATAAAATTAAGTATATTGAATACCAAAATCATGTGAAACATGTCACAACATGGGGCATCCAAACTGTAACCCTATTGATGTTGATAGTTGTAATTATATTAATTTTTAAGAAAAATTGTAAAACAAAAAATGTAAAAATTATGGTTGAAAATGCTTCGTCGGAGCCTCAGACAAACACGGGGGGAGTTATAGCATCAACTATAACCCCCCACGTAAATATCATTTGATTGAATATTTACCTAATCACAAAATATGCACTCTGCATATTTTGTTTCAAAGTTTCACAAGAAAAAATAGACTCATTGAAAATATGCACTCTGCATATTTTGTTTCAAAATTTCACAAGAAAATTAAACTCATTGCAAAATATGCACTCTGCATATTTTGTTTCACAACAATTCCTAAAAAGATAAATAAATGCTAAATTCGCACTTTGCGCATTTTTTGTGTCAGAGCTCCACTTACAAACAGACACGAGCACTCTAATAACTGCAAGCTATGCAATCTGCATAGCTTGAGAAATATTAATAATTCTTAATCAGTTCTCTCCTAACACTCATGTCATAAAGTTCTTTTCTCTTGTCCCAAACTGTATTCGATTTGTGTTAATTAAATAAAAAAAACAAATAAAGATTGTTTTATTGATTCATTTCTGCTAAGCTGTAAAACGACTTGCTCATACACAATCTATGCCCCCAACCAAATATCGGACGTGACCAAATTCTCTAGCGTACAGCCAAAACCAAAAAAAAAACATTCCTATTACCCTCACCTACCGGCGCACAAATTCCAAACTTATAAAAAAAAAATCAACCACTTCCGAGCGCCAGCGAAATCTAAAACAAAAAACCATAAAAAATACTCAATAGAAACCATCTTCCCCTTTATTGTCTCTATTTTTTTATCTCATATCACAATCTCAGTCCTACCTAATCCTGCTATATCTATCAACAAACTACCAAAATTTCACACCCCCGTTCTAAGATCTATCAACAGATCGTGTCTATTCTTGATTCTTCGCACACACACATTACTTTTCATTTTTTCTTTACTCTCATCCCATCGTAAGGATGTTCAACCTACGTGACTCTAAACGCTATTATCTCCCTTTAATCAGACCGACGGCACCCTTTTAGCTCGCTCAGAAAATTCCCAGGCCCAAGTATCCCTTATCCTACTTGCCACCATCACGAGGGCAGTTAATATAGTTAACTTTTTTAGAGTGGACAGACCTATCCACTTCCATTTTCTCTGGTGGCTTGGGGCCAACCTTAGGTGGGAGATTATTTTGCCACGCAGGAATGTAAAAAGAGCCATGGTTCTTAGGTTTTGAGTTCGGAATGGTTTGCTGCATAGCTCGCGTATTAGCCTTATAGCCTTGAGTGAAGGGTGAAGAAGTTGTATTTGACATAGCAGATGGGTAGATATTGTTATTCCGGAAGTTCAAGTTTTGAAACTCGAGGCATCTAGAACAAGATTCAGGCAGATTTTTTGGTCTTTGCAATAAAACCATCTGCGACATATTGCCGTTAAGGCCGCGTACGAAGACGTCAAGAGCTCTGTTGCGATACGTCTCGATTAGAGCCTGCACCGTTTTTTCGCTCCGAGCCTCGGTTTTTAGTTTGTTAATCATCAACGATAGTTGATGATTCACCGCGGCATAGAAATCGTCTAGCTGACTATTCTTTTGGCAGAGCTGACCGAGCTGATGCTCAAGTGTCCGCATGTCCCTTTTGTCTGCATAGTGCAGCGAACACTTTTTTACTTGCGATTATAGGTACTATAAGCCAAGTCTTGCAATCGTGCAGAAAAAAAATTTTGAGATAACAATTGATTATGACATTATTATGATAAAAAAATACGAAAAAAGTGGGTCCTGCAATTCTGTCTGTCTGTCTGTCTGTGTGTCTGTGTGTCTGTCTGTCTGTCTGTCTGTCTGTCTGTCTGTCTGTCTGTCTGTCTGTATATGGATCTACAGCCTGAACTAATAGACCGATTTTCTTCAAAATTTGCAGTTAGGGTCTGTGGAGCAGCCTACAGAGGGACTTTTGGAATTGTTATTTCAAGACCTAGAGACTAGGTCTTGAAATAACGGTATCTGCCATACAACCGATATGATAATACTTACTTTTCTCGAAAACGGCTCCAACGATTTCGATAAAATTTTGTGTGAGAGATTAATTTTTAATTGTCTTTCTCATGATGTAAAAAAAATTCTGGAAAAAGGCTAAAAACGGTACCTCCAATAGTACCGTTTTTTTCAAAACCGACTTTCTTGTTAATGGCTTTTACAATCTTGACTAAATTTTGGATTTAAGAAGTCGTAAACTGTTAAAGAAAGACTGCATATCAATATTTAAAAAAATTTAGTTTTGGAAATTTTTATAAATTTTTTTCAAAAATTTTGATTTTTAGAAATAACTTCAAAAGTGTAACTTTGATTTTTTTTTAATTTTTTGTCAAAATAACTTCTATCAAGATCTAAATCTTTGCATACTCGACTTTTAAAAAACAGTTTTAAAAAAAAGTGAAAAATAAAAAACCGTTTTTGGAAAAACTGGTCCAACGATTTTGATTAAATTTTCATCATTTATTTGTATTAGCGATTGAAAAAGAATGGCGTCTTTAGATTTTGGCTTGAAACCTTTGGAATATTTAATTTAATTTTTTTATTATTTTGCGTGATTTAATTCAATTTTCATAATTAATGTGTAATTGGCAACCCTGTACCACAAAATACATTATGAAGATCTAGATAATACCAAACCTTTGACTCGGCCTTTACATTTTGATATCGTATTTAGAACACAATCGCAAGCTCGTGCAACCCAGTCGCGCCCATTTTTAATTCTAACCAGTCAGTGCCAAAAATGTTATATGACACTAAGGCTGCACCCGCAGCGCCTCTCACTCTACCGCGGACATGTTGCAATATTGCGCGGTAAATCGGTTTTTCTTTGACTATTTCGAAGTACTTTAATATTGTTTCAACCGCGTGAATCCATGACACATATTGTGTCGGATTGCCGTCAAAAGCCTGCAGCTCTTTGACACAATCCGGTAAACGACTAATGTCTCTTAAAACTGTAAGAGTTTTCTCAAAACTCATATCAAGAGTAGATAAGACTCACTGTATCATACGTCCACTTTCTAAGACATATTATCAATTCCTCTTTATGTGCATAACAGATGTTCTAGCAGTATTTGGTCTCGCACCTTGCTCTGCAACATGTTTATAAGAAAGATCGATTAGAGTTAAGTAAGATAAGAGTTCAGTTGTAATAAAGCTATCGAACGAAGAAGAAGTATTTCATTTAAAAAGAGTATTACAACTTTCTCAGAAGTGGGATAACGTTTTTATGTATAACGTACTTATGAAAGGTTTTATGATCTTATTGTTTGCAAGAAAAGTTTTACCGTATAAAGTAATTTAAAATTTAAAGAAGATGAGTGCATGTGCTGAAAGCTTTTTGGACAGTGCCACTCTCAAGCAATTAAAAGATAAATTGGCAGAATGTAATTTGCCCACTAACGGAACCAAATGTGTGTTAAGAGAGAGATTGCGAAGTGCAGTAGAATCTTTCGACGCTGATCAGTTAGCTCAGTATTTCCCGTTGAACATGTCTTACGAAGTATCCGAGATGGGGAATGTTTCTATGTTGGAGGAGCAAAGTAGAGATATTACGCAACAGGTGGACCGATTGCGTGAAATCATCGCTAAGAAGGAAGAATTGCGTTCTCTCGAAAGAAAGCTAGCCGAGTTAAGCATGCCAGTCGAACCATCGCAACAACATAATTCTTTCAAGGAGGTTGAGGACTCGCTTCCAGTCTTCTCTGGGGATGACAACTACCCCGTTTCCAAATGGATCAAGGCATTTGAAGATGCAGTAGAGCTTTATAGGTTGGATCAGTCTAAGCAATTTATCTATGCTCAGAGGTTACTAAAAGTTACCGCAAAGCTATTCTTACGGTGTACCACGTGTCGTTCATGAAATGATCTCAAATCTGCTATGCTAACGGAATTTGATCACCGTTTAACAGCTACTGATATTCATAACAGTCTAAGAAACCGTAAGAAACAGAAGGATGAAAGCATGCAACAGTATGTTTTAGCTATGTTGGAAATTGCCTCTTCTACCGTTTTTGAGGAACAAGACATAATCGACTACATAATCAAAGGTATTCCTGACTCCGCTATAAATAAGCAAATTTAATTTACAGCAAACTCTATCACGGAATTGAAAGCTGTGCTCCGAAAGTACGTTTCTATGAAATCTGAGATTCTGCCTGGCCCTTCAGGTTATGTCAAAAATACGCTACTTTTAAGACCAACAGTTCGAGCGAAGCCACCATTGAGATGCTACAACTGCAATGAGGTTGGACACATTGTGACGACTTGCCCAAAGCCGCAAAGGGAAATAGGGTCATGTTTCCATTGTGGTCTTAAGGGGCATCTGGTGAAATATTGCCCGCAGTCCGCCTCAGTTATGATTTTGCACGATGATGAACCTGTTAGCGACGTTCAGACACCGTTCTCGAACGATTTTGAAAGTGTTTTCCACCTTACTTTCAAACTCCAGGATCAAACAACTGTAGTATCAACTTTGAGTGTAAAAACGATGATTGACACCGGAAGCCCGATCAGCCTCATCCAGGAACAGTATATTCCACCTTACCTCATGGAACCAGCACCAGCAGGAGAAAGTTTTGTAGGTATTAATAACAGTAGGTTGATAATACAAGGTAGAGTTAGTTGCATGATTAGAATTAATGATAATAACCTAAAATTATTTTTGTTTGTTGTAAAAAACGGTACAATGAAAGATGTTATTTTATTAGGACGAGACTTTTTGGCTAAGGCAGGCATAAAATTATTTTTTAATAAAGATATACCCTATTATGAGAATGAGAATGATTTAGAACAAGATGTTAGTGAGATTTTAAAAATTGATGCATGTAATGATTATGATTATAAAGACTTTAAAATTAACGAATGCTTAGATTATGTTGAAAAAACAAAGATACAGAACCTAGTTAATGGGAGTTTATCTAGTAACAGTTTTTTTAATTCAAATAACTATGAAATGAACATTAAATTAACAGAATCGAAATATGTTTTCAATTGCGCTCCGAGAAGATTACCGTATGTTCACGTGTTGCAGTTACGCACTATTCTAGATGATTTATTGAAAGCAAATATCATTCGCGAAAGTAATTCTCCGTACGCGTCTCCAATAGTGCTTACTTCAAAGAAATCGGGAGAATTACGTTTATGTGTGATTTTAGAGAGCGCAATAAAATTACTTTCAAGGACAATTTTCCTATTCCCCTCATTGAAGTAATAATAGTAATTGAAGATCATTTAGACAAACTACGCGGTAAGAAGTTCTTCTCATTATTAGATTTGAAAAGCGGGTTCCATCACGTTAAAATGTCAGAAGAATCCATTAAATACACTTCTTTTGCTACACCGTAAGGTCAATTCGAATATCTCCGCATGCCTTTTGGGCTGAAAAACGCCCCAGCAGTTTTCCAAAGGTACATTAATACAATTTTTTTTTATTAATTATTAAGAATTAAATATTAAGAATTAACTCAACTTGTTGATGAGCCCACTTGGGTTCCAGATATAGAAGGCCATGCGGCCAACACTCTTGACTTATTTCTCACTTCTCATCCCGAAAAATACAGGGTTGTAGTATCATCTCCTTTAGACAAATCGGACCATTGTGTCATATCGGTAGATTTTTCGTTCTCCGTCATGGTAAAAAAAGATAAAGTCCCTAAAAGAACAGTGTGGCAATACGAAAAAGCCAATTGGGACGGCCTGAATAATTTCTTTCGAAATTTTAATTGGTCATTGTGCTTTCTCGACGGAAACGTTGATGCATCGGCTGATATGATATCTAACGTAATTCTAAACGGCATGAGAAATTTTGTTCCTCACAGATTAAAAAGTATCATCCCCAAAGAGAATTCGTGGTTTGATTCAAGCTGTAAAGAGGTGATAAGGGATCGAGAAGTAGTTTTCGAAAATTTAAAGACAACCCGACTGTAGAAAACCGAAATTTGTTCAAACGGGCTAGAAATATTTGTAATGCTCAAATACAAAGGGCTAAGTTTTCACATGACCAAAAAGTAAGGCAAAAAATACTATTGTGTCCAAAAGGAAGTAAAAACTTTTGGTCTTTTGTTAAGAACATTAAGAACTCGACCACGTCATCGGTCCCAACGCTCGTCTTCAATGACTCTCCGTATGTCAGTTCCATCGACAAAGCCAATTTGCTAACAGCTCAATTTGCTGCCAACTCGACACTTGCTCATAGCATATTGGCTCCGCCTGAGCTCGAGTCTGCAAATTCTTTGATGAAGCAGATATTTTTTCGAACTCGCTCGGTTGCGAGAGTCCTCAAAGATCTCAATATACATAAATCAGCTGGTCCAGATGGTATCCCCGCCGTTATTCTGAAGAGGTGTTCTTCTACGCTGGCAAAACCTCTGCGTAAACTTTTCCATCTTTCCTATTCTGCTGGGATTTTTCCGAGCAGATGGAGAACTGCATTTGTCCAGCCCGTCCCTAAAAAAGGCGAATCTTCCTCCCCTTCCAATTACCGTCCAATTGCACTAACGTCCCTTCTTTCCAAGGTCATGGATCTTGAAGAACGAAAGCTTCTTAATGACCGTCAGTACGGCTTGTGATTTGATGGCATATCTCACCGAAAAGTGGAACCAATCTTAACATTGTTTTGGAGAAAGTAAGATTATTGCGCTTGATATTTCTAAAGCATTTGATAGAGCTTGGCATCAGGCTCTTTTATCGAAAATGCGTGCTTTTGGTATCGATGAGTCTCTTCTTCGTTGGATTAGAAATTACCTTTCCAACCGTTCAATACAAGTTGTGTCGGATGGCTTCAAGTCTGATACCCACTTCATAAATGCTGGTGTGCCCCAGGGCTCCGTTTTGTCTCCGACTCTCTTCCTCATTTTCATTAGTGATCTCTTGTCTGAAACTTCTAATCCGCTTAACTGTTTTGCTGACGACTCGACCCTCAGCTTTTCATATTCGTTTCCAAATTCGTCCCTGCTCTTCGGATGTGGAACTGCAACGGTTTCGTATGATAAGCTCATTGAATTCTGATCTCGACAGCATTGTTTCATGGGGTCTTATAAACCGAGTAGAATTCAACGATTCGAAAACTCAATGCTGTCTCTTGTCGTTGAAGCTAAACATTCCCCCATTGCCATTATCCATGAATGGTACCTGCATCGAGGAAACCGAAAAGCTGTCAGTGCTTGGTATGTGTGTAAACGATGATCTTCGTTGGAACGACCACATATTTGAAGTCGCCAAAAACGCTGCTAAATGCTTAGGTTTCTTGAGACGATGCAGGAAATTCTTCACCCCTTCTGATCTGGCTACAATTTATAAGGCCTTCATCCGCCCAAAACTGGAGTATAACTCTCATATCTGGTCAGGTGCTTCTCAAACATCTTTGCGCCTACTTGATAGGGTACAAAATAGAGCGTTAAGATTGATAGGTGATAGTTCAATCGTAGAATCGATTGATTCTCTTGGACATCGTCGAAACGTCACCTGTCTCTCTCTCTTTTATCGCTTTTTCCACAAACAGTGCTCTAGTGAAATAGCCAGCTGCATTCCTCCCTTGATACAATTTAGCCGCAACACCCGCCTCGCTAGGAATGCTCATCAGTTCTGCCTTGAGCCCAACTTCGGGCGTACAGTCAAGTATAGAGATTCTTATTTTAGTCGCACCACCCGAATGTGGAATGCTTTACCTGGCTCTGTGTTTCCCCTGCATTACGATTTACAAAGATTCAAAAGCAACGTACATCGGTGTCTCCTTTCAAATCCTCTTCTATTTTCCTAAATGCTCGCACTGTGTTTTTATAACATTATAAGGGTAGTCATAACCCCTTTCGTAAATTTATAAAAGATTTTTCGTTAGTATCGAGACCTTTGTACGATCTTTTAAAGAAAGATTCCGTTTTCGTGTTTGGAGAAAAACAATTGTCAGTATTTGAGATTTTGAAAAAGAAACTATTAAATGCTCCCTTACTGAGTATATACAACCCAACTGCGGAAACAGAACTTCATTGCGATGCAAGCAGTTTCGGTTTCGGTGCCGTATTGCTGCAATGTCAGGTAGACAAGTTGTTTCACCCGGTGTTTTTCTTCTCAAAGCGGGCAACCGCTCAAGAGTGCAAATACCATTCATACGAATTGGAAACATTAGCCATAATTTATGCTCTTAGAAGGTTCAGGATATATCAAACGGGTTTAAAATTCAAGATAGTCACCGATTGCAGATCACTTACTCTGACATTGAACAAAAAGTTACTCAACCCAAGAATTTCTCGTTGGGCACTAGAGCTCCAGGATTTCGATTATATAATCGAACATAGAAGGAGCGAGCGAATGAATCACGTGGATGCTCTAAATAGATGCCACAACATTCTTGTTGTTGAGCCAGAATCTTTTGAATTTGTTCTTGCTGCATCTTAGCAAAAAGATCCTTTAATAAAACAGTTGATATCAACTCTGGAAAAAAGAGAAAGTCCTTCTTACGAGTTAATCAATGGACTTGTTTACCGCAAACTTAAAAATAAGGTTTTCTTTTATGTTCCATCCAATATGGAAAGAAACGTCATCCAAACACATCACGATGCCTTGTGTCATGCAGGCGCAGAAAAATGCTTCGAGTTCTTGCGTAAAACTTATTGGTTTCCGCTTATGAAATCTAAAATAAAAGTATATATTGAAAGTTGCCTTAAGTGCATTCATTTTTCGGTACCTGCAGGAAAGCGCGAAGGAATTTTGCATACCATTCCCAAAGGTAATGAACCATTCGATACACTTCATATTGACCATTATGGCCCATTACCTTCATCTGTGACCAATAGCAAAAAACATATATTTGTAGTGGTTGATGCTTTTACGAAGTATACTAAGCTGTTCCCTGTAAAGACCACAAACACCAGTGAAGCTGTTAAATCATTAGAGGCATACTTTTCATATTACAGTAAGCTTAAACGTATAGTTTCTGACAGAGGAAGCTGTTATACGTCGGAGGAATTCTCAAATTTCTGCCAGGGTCATAACATCCAACATATCAAAGTAGCCACAACTCGCCACAATCAAATGGTCAGGTGGAGAGGATTAATAGAAGTGTGTTAACCTATGCTCGCCAAAGAATGCGAATTAGATCCGGGGGAATGGACAAAACACTTGCTTAAGGTAGAATTCGCAATAAATAATATGGAAAACAAAAGTACCGGCTTCAGTCCAAGTAAGCTTTTATTTGGTGTGGCGCAGAGAGGGGTTTTGCATGATCGGTTGAAAGAGTATTTGGAACAGAATGTACTGTTTAAAGAAGATAGGAACCTTGAGGCAATCAGGAGTAAAGCAAAAGAAAACAATTTTCGTAATCAGGAAGTAAACAAAGTATACTTTGATAAACGGCATAAGACTCCTCATTCATACAAGGTTGGTGACTACGTTATGATCAGGAATGTCATAACAAGCCCAGGAATAAATAAGAAACTTCTATCGAAATATAAAGGGCCTTTTGAAGTGAAGAAAATTTTGCCGAATGACAGATACGTCATAAAAGATATAGATAACCTCCAAGTTACTAGGAAGCGCTATGAGGGAGTTGCAGCTCCCTACAATATGAAACCGTATGTATGTAGCTTTATAATCAGGATCATTGCAAGCATTAATATGACTTAATTCATACATTTCAGTTATGTAGGTATGTATATCCATTTTATACTTCCTTGACTAAACAAAACAAAAAACAAAAAAAAAATGAAAATATTGTTTCAAATTTTTGATTTTCAAAACAAGCAAGTGTAAAATTAATTTTCATTAATGTTTCAATTTATCGTCTAAAGAATTGATTAATAAAAGATGTCAGCATTATTTGTCGTCTTATAATAAGTAGTAAATCGTACTTGTAGTACTTATAGTATGAGAGCGTTTTATAATATGTAAATCATATTTGTCGTTATAAAGTATGAAAGCCTTCCAGAACTATGTTAACATATGCACATTAAACAGTTGAAATGTAAATCGGGGTCGATTTAGAGTCAGGATAGCCGAGTTGTAAGATTTTTCTCAAAACTCATATCAAGAGTAGATTAGACTCACTGTATCATACGTCCACTTTCTAAGACATATTATCAATTCCTCTTTATGTGCATAACAGATGTTCTAGCAGTATTTTGTCTCGCACCTTGCTCTGCAACATGTTTATAAGAAAGATCGATTAGAGTTAAGTAAGAGATAAGAGTTCAGTTGTAATAAAGCTATCGAACGAAGAAGAAGTATTTCATTTAAAAAGAGTATTACAGAACCGACTCAGTTCTAGGGGCACAGAGCGCAACGGGGGTAGGATCAGATACCGTTGTCACTAATGGTGTTACTGGCCTATTTTCTATTAATTTCAATCGATTATCAAATCCTTTTATCTGACTTATGATGCTGTTCACAGCACCAGTCCGTTCGGTTATAACTTTTGAAACCTCATCCATGTTATCGATGATTTAAGATAATTTAGATAACTTAAAGGGACAAAATTAAAACAAGGAACGCTTAATGGCTTGAGGGTTTTCTTACCCTGATGTGTACACTTTTTTATGGTTAGTGGTTTCTTTGCAACAACTTTTTCCAAAATTTCAAATTTTTCTTTCTATTTATATATAATAAACATATTTCTTCCTACTTTATATTATTTTTCACACATTTTTTTCCTTTTTAAGTGGTTTCTCTACCACAAAATTTTTCACAATTTTCACAATTTTCTTTATTTTCCTTTTTTTTTGGTTTTTTTTTTTCAATTTTTCTTGCAAGCTTTTCTTGTTCTATATTCAACGTTTCACTCACAACAGCATTTTAATTGTTCAGTTTTTTTTTATTCAAAATTTTTGATTCCAAATTTCCACTGGAAAACGAAAAATAAAAAATTGTTCTTATTTAAATTCGCGTAAAAAGAAAAAAAATTATCAAACGCGATTTTATTTCTCTTAATAGAGACCGGTAAGGAAGTGTCGTGGTGATCCCGTTTAGTTGCATGCTTGCTTACAACTTACTAGTGGCACGAACATCTTCACACCATATCCTTTCGTCTTTCGGAATAATTGCATGTTCTTATGTTAATGCAAACGAGTTTCTAGTATGAACTTTGAGACTCAGATTGGCAACTGTGCGTTCAGTTACGTTCCTCCGGGGGAGGCTTCCTATCTTTTAATTCACACTATACTAGATTCCAGGACGAAAAGGGTTACAGTTTACCGGTCCCTGCTCGGGCGCCAGTTAAGGATTTCATATCCTTGCGAATGAAAAAAAAACCGAACGCCAACCTACGTTGGCCCAACTGTTCGTAACGTTCAAATAAAACGAGGTAGATATCTTTAGTAATTAAGTGCTTTAATCGACTAATCAATTCCGCTAATTCACTAAGACTAACTGTCCCAATCTACCTGAGGTCCCACGACGCTTCGCTCGATATGCCTTGCCTTCAATATGATCTGCTCACAAACACGCATATTGTCTGCCTATGCATTTTCCCATGCACTCCCGGTGCGATGACCCACGATGAGTCGAGGTCAGCTCAAAGCTCGTGCATTGGATCGTGTTAATTACACAAATTCAAAACTCAAAAAGAAATTCAAACATACTCAGTTATTCAAAACTCAATCCATTACCAACGGTCACACTTTTAATAAGCCTCAACAGTCAACACTCTCTCTATCTCACTCTTCGCACTATTGATCAAACTGTCTCGCTCAGAAATTCCAGTCCCAAGTGCCCCAATGCCTACTTTTTTCGATCATTCGAATCCACTTGTGCATGCTAGGACACATAAATACTTCCTTGTATTGTAGTGTGTTTATGTGCACACGATTAATGCGCGTGTCAAGCGACGAATTCCACTCGTCACTTGAAACGCCGCAATGTGATCTTGTGCACATCATCACACCATAATCTTCCCACGATACACAATGAACAACGTGCATTGTGTATCGTGGAAGGAATGCACCAATATCAAGTGACGAGTGATGTTCGTCACTTGATTTGATTCCCATGAACAATTTTGCTGACTCCACTAATGTATGAATGTGGAGTCATAGTTTTAGTTTTTAGAGTTAGTTATTTTAGAGACAGTCAATAAAGAACAGCATTGAAATAAAGAACGGCATCAGTTTATTTATTATTACATGGCACATTGAGTATATTTATTATTACATGGCGACCGTGACAGATAAATAAAATTAAAAAAAAATTAACATCGAGTGAGAGATTAATAGATGGATAGATTTTTGACGTGTCTGTGGTGTGTGATTCTAATTTTGTGAAAAGTAAAAATAAAAGTTCTTACAAAGCAAACCTATTTACCAAAACATGTCTTACCTTTAAAAGGAAAAAAGAAAAATTTTACCTGAAACATTGCTTTATGCGAAAAAAAAAAACAAAATCACATTTAATCTGACTGTGATTGCTCATGTTTACTGTCTCAGCCATGAAAAAAAAAGAAAGTGAAAAATGCAAAAACAATTTGTGTCGTCCTAGCAAATAAAAATTCTCCACCAATTCGACACTTAAGGATGATGTGGGGAATTAACAAAAATTTTAAACAAAAAGGAAAAAAACACACATTCGAGAAATAGCAATTCATAAATTTGGAGAGACGTCAACTGGAAAACATATTCCAACAACAGCAAAAACTACCAAATGCACATCCCGAGGCGAATGAAACAAACAAAATACAAACATAAGTATATGTCGGTGAAAGAAGGTATATTGCAAAGATTACAAATAATAATATATCATATTTACATAAGCGTTGTTAACATTACAAAGGTCTCTTGAAACAGAAATAAAGTATTAACGAAAAAAAAGGGAAGAAATCTTCTAAGGTATCATAGAATTACATAAGCATTATTTTAATTACAAAATTCTCTTGAAACAGAAACAAAATATTAACAAAAAAAAAAATGAAGAAATATTCCAAGTAAATGTGAACTTTAAAATAATTGGTTTATTGATTTAAATCAAATATAAGTATACTTATTCTTTCAAAAAAAAAAATTTTTCAATACATATTATTACTTTTTTTTTTTTAAATCAAGATATCACGCTCAATTGTCTGATAAACTGCAACAAAGATTATAAGGAATCATTGCTCGGTATCGGCTCATCTGATTAAAGTTGATAATTTTTAAATATTAATTAATAATGGGAGGTTCAACGTCCAAGGTAAAGGATAACACAGCAAATGTGTTAAATGTTGTTGAAGTGATGGATACAACTCCACACTTGCAAACACAAACATTGCTCATTTCTTTATTAGTAGCCCTCACGGCAGTAAATTTGTTTCTAAAATTGTATTTGCTATATAAGCGTACACTTAAAAAACGCTACATAAGCCGTGCAAACGACTTAGATAAAATTTAAAATGGAATGGGAAATATTAGCAAGAAAAATAAACAATTTCAAAGACAACTTCCAAAAATCTTACAAATGTGTCAACAAAGATACAGCAATAAAAATAGATGCACTTAAAAACCACATTAAAACACTAATATCCCATTACAATAGTATTGTCGATATTTTCAACGCATACAAAAATAAATTGACAGCTGAACACGAAAAAGATTGTAGGAAGCTTTTAGAATCACTTAATAATAAGTTAAAAAATATCAGCATTAAACGGGATATTGAAATACATGTCCCAGATGAATTAGAGCTTCACGCTGAGTTTAATGAAGATCAAATCGAGGGTTTAGATGAATCAAAGCCAGTATTAGACACAGAATCTGACAGTGAAATTGAAACACTGGATGAATCCCCAAAACCAAAAATAAAAATTGATGAAAACATGGCACAAACTTTAGCAGAATTTCTTAAATTGGCCTCATCACTCTTACCCGAGTTCGATGGAAAGGCAGAAAATTTACAAAGCTTCAAAGATGCTCTGCTTCTTATTGATTCGTTAAAAGGTGCACATGAAGCATCAGCAGTTAGTCTTGTAAAGACCAAACTAAAGGGCCATGCTAGGAACCTAATAAGCAATGAAAAAACAATAGTTGAGATAGTTGAAAAGCTAAATGAAAAAGTAAAAGGAGATTCAGTAGATGTAGATGTAGAGTAGATGTACAACAGAAAAATAAGACAGCAAATCAATATTGTACAAGAAATAGAAAAATTGACAAAATCTTAAGAAGGAGCTTATATCAACGATGGTTTATCTTCTGATCTAGCTGCTAAGTACAGCACAACGCTCGCTGTAAAGGCTATGACACAAAACTGTTCTATCGATAAGGTAAAACTTATTATGCAGGCCGGAACATTCAGCGATATGAATGAGGCCATGTCCAAATTCGTAAACAGTTGCACAGATGCAACCGGACATTCTAATACTGTCTTGTTTTACAGGCAAACCAATAACAGGGGTAATCGTGGAAATTACCATGTAAGAGGTAATTATCACAATAATTCCTACCGCAACAACCAATACAATAACAGGGGAAATGGCCGATATAGAGGCAACTCTAGAGGCAACCCCAGAGGCCGTAGTAACTCGTACCGTGGCCACAATAATAACAACCGAAATTATGTTCGAGTTACCCAAGGTAGCTCGGAAAACTCCCAAGACCCTTTAGGAAACAACATATAAATACAAAAGTTCATGCTATCAATTTTAATCTCAACGTTTTCGTGTCATTTATGAATGTATTTACTAAACAAAAACTTACATTCCTTATAGACACAGGTGCAGATATTTCACTCCTAAAAGAAGATTCCGATGTTTATCAAGACATCCAAAATGACAAGATTATAAGTATCCAAGGAATAGGCCAGGGAATAATAAAATCCCAAGGTCTGGCCTTGATAGAGCTTCAAACAGATAAATACATCATACCACACAATTTCCATATAGTTGATTCAAATTTTGCAATACCATGTGATGGAATCATAGGTATAGATTTTATAAAACAATTTAACTGCCAATTAGATTTCAAATCAAATGAAGATTGGTTTATAATCAGACCCAACAATTTAAATTTTCCGATTTATGTCCCAATAACATACAGTTCTGGTAAAAACTCACTCCTTTTACCAGCAAGATCACAAGTAATAAGAAAAATTGAAATAAAAACACCAGACGACTTCATTTTCATTCCCAACCAAGAAATAAAACATGGCATCTATGTTGCAAATACAATAGCAACATCACAATTTGCATTAGTCCGTCTACTAAATACAACCGATACTGACCAACTGGTCAGCCTAAGTAACTTAAAATATGAACCACGTTCAAACTATGATGTGGTACACACTAATCAAAATAGTAGAACAGAAGCAGTCCTAAATCAACTAAAGAAAAATTTTCCGCCCCAATTCAAAAAACAATTAACTAAAATATGCACCGAATTCAGTGATGTATTCGGATTAGAAACAGAATCAATAACTACAAATAATTTTTATAAGCAAAACTTGAGATTGAAAGATAGCGAACCAGTATATATTAAGAACTACCGGAGTCCTCACAGTCATGTTGAAGAAATTCAAAAACAAGTTAATAAATTAATAACCGACAAAATAGTCGAACCGTCTGTATCTGAATATAATAGCCCGCTTTTACTAGTACCCAAGAAAGCCCTACCTGGTTCCGAAGAGAAAAAATGGCGATTAGTAATCGACTATCGTCAATTAAATAAAAAACTTTTATCAGATAAATTTCCACTCCCAAGAATTGATGACATCCTAGACCAATTGGGTCGAGCTAAATACTTTTCATGTCTCGATCTAATGTCAGGTTTTCCCCAAATTGAACTAGAAGAAAGTTCCAGAAATTTAACGTCTTTTTCAACGAGCAATGGCTCATATCGTTTTACGCGACTACCTTTTGGTTTAAAAATAGCCCCAAATGCATTCCAAAGAATGATGACCATAGCTTTCTCTGGACTTGAACCTTCACAAGCATTTCTCTACATGGACGACCTTATGGTTATAGGCTGTTCAGAAAAACATATGCTTAATAAAATCTAACAAATGTTTTTAACACACGTAGAAAATACAATTTAAAATTGCATCCACAAAAATGTTCATTGTTCATGCATGAAGTGACCTTCCTGGGTCATAAATGCACTGATAAAGGAGTATTGCCAGATGACAAAAAATATGACGTCATCAAAAATTATCCAGTTCCACACGACGCGGATAGCGCTAGACGATTCGTTGCATTCTGCAACTACTACAGACGATTTATTAAAAATTTCGCCGACTATTCACGGCACATAACGCGATTATGTAAAAAGAATATTCCATTTGAGTGGACAGATGATTGCCAAAAAGCATTTCAATATTTGAAAAATAAATTAGTTGAACCAACCCTATTACAATACCCAAATTTAAAAAAAGAATTTTGCATAATAACTGATGCAAGTAAACAAGCATGTGGAGCGGTTCTAACCCAAAACCATAACGGAATTCAACTCCCAATAGCTTATGCATCACGTTCATTCACAAAAGGTGAAAGCAATAAAAGCACAACAGAGCAAGAGCTCACAGCCATTCACTGGGCCATAACACATTTTCGACCATATATAAATATGGCAAACATTTCATAGTGAAAACAGATCACAGACCACTCACGTATTTATTCTCCATTGCAAACCCAAGCTCAAAATTAACACGCATGAGGCTAGAATTAGAAGAGTATGACTTCACAGTTGAATACCTAAAGGGAAAAGACAATTTCGTGGCAGATGCCCTGTCTAGGATAACAATATCCGAGCTCAAAGACTTACAAGCTAAAGTCCTGAAAGTCACTACCAGGCACCAAAGTAAACAGAAAAAATCCTGCGCAGGAAAAAAAAAAAGTAGATCTGCATAAGCAATCTCTTGACATTGCTTCTAAGCCCAAAGTATTTGAAGTCATTTTTAATGACGAAGTACGAAAAGTAGTGACCTTGCGAATAACGAATTCCTTATGTTTATTTAAACGTGGGAACAAAATTATAGCAAGAATTGTAGTTAAAGATTTATATACCAATGGAACTCTGGATTTAGGTCAGTTCTTCCAAAGGCTCGAAACAGAAGCCGGTATATTAAAAATCAAAAAACTCAAAGTGGCACCGTGCGAAAAGATATTTGAATTCATTTCAATTGAATCTTTCAAAAAAATGGGCAACAAAATACTAAAATCATTACGAGTAGCGCTACTCAAGCCGCTGACCCAGATAAAAAATGAAAAAGATAAAGAAGCAATACTGTTTACGTACCATGACGATCCAATTACAGGAGGTCATACAGGCATAACTAAAACGCTAGCAAAAATAAAAAGACATTTTTATTGGAAAAATATGACACGTCATATTAAAGAACACGTAAAAAGATGCCACAAATGCCTGACGTCGAAAACAACGAAACATACAAAAACACCCCTAATAACAACAGATACACCTACATATGCTTTTGACAAGGTAATAGTTGATACAATTGGTCCCTTACCTCGATCAGAGAATGGCAACCAATATGCAGTCACTTTAATTTGTGACCTTACAAAATATTTAGTAGCCGTCCCAGTTGCGAATAAAAACGCAAACACAATTGCAAAAGCAATATTCGAATCTTTTATTCTGAAGTACGGTCCAATGAAGACGTTCATTACGGACATGGGAACAGAATACAAAAATTCTATTATAAATGACTTGTGCAAATATTTAAAAGTAGATAATATAACGTCTACAGCACATCACCACCAAACCGTTGGAACAGTAGAAAGGAGCCATAGAACTTTTAACGAATATATTCGTTCCTATATATCCGTTGACAAAACAGATTGGGATGTTTGCAGGGGCGTAGCGAGGCTCTTAGCCATGGGGGGGTGAATTTTAATGAAATGCCGACTAGTCTTCAGAATTTGCCGACTGCATCAAAAAATAAATCTATATACATATATAAAATAGGATGTATGTATGTTTGTATTTATGTCCGTTATAGACTGGTTTCTTATGAGATTTTCAGGGTAGACATAGTTCAAACCAGAGATGGTTCCTTTCAAGGTTTTATCTCCATACTCCCACAGGAACGGGGTTGGGAACGGAAACCTAGAAACTACTGAAGAGATTTCAAAAATTCTTTCGCCATTGCGATGTCACATAATCCCACAGTAAAAAAACTTATATTTTATACCCATATTCCTACGGAAGCGGAAGAACGAGAAAGGGAACCTTAAAACTACAGACTCGAGCAACACCGGGTGGCTCAGCTAATAAATAAATAAAACTATTTAAAAACGTAAAAGTGTTCATTTCACAGAAATTCATTTATTAACATAAAATCAGTTTATAATTGCAATATACCTAACGATATAACAACAAAAAAATTAAAAGTATTTATAAGAAATAATATTACAATATAGTATTTGGTATGAGAAAGAGCACATATTCTTTGATTTTAGTCTTTAAAAATTTTATCATTATTCAAAAAAAAGTTCATCAAATAGAATTTAAACTCCAACTCTCCGGTGTTTTAATAATGCCCATTTGTTGACGACCTCACTAGGTTGAATATTATCAACAACATCCTTTGAGGAATACAGAAGCATTAATGAATTTAGCCTCTCACTACCCATCGTCGTACGCAAATAATTAAGAACTATTTTAAATTTACTAAATGACCGCTCACAAGAAGCCGACGTCACAGGAGCAGTTAACATGTAGCAAACTAGTTTAAAGGCTAAACGGAATCACATATCTTAATTTGAATACCTCTTTGACAATATCATCGAAATTTGAGCATTTCTCACAAGTAAAAAGAAGAATTTGCAGTTCCGATAAATAGCAGTCCACATCTTCTTTAAAAAAAATGGATCTAATTCTATGATAGATTTGACTAGTTCTATGTGTGCATTTGCTCTGGAAGCGGGTATTTTAAAAATTTTTAAGAAAGGTTCAAAAATGGTAAAATTATCTGTTAGATTATCTTTAACGTGCGAAATAAAAATTTGAAGAACCATTTTGAACTCTTTTCTATAAAATGTTTCTAGATCAAATACAAAAGCAGTTTCAGAATTTTCATCAATTCTCTTTGGTAAGCGACGCGTTCTATGATGTTTTAAAAAATCGTTTTCGGGACTTATCTTTAGTTTTTCAGCAAATGAAGAAGAACTTTTTATCAAAGCATTTAATTGAATGTCATCATCGTTCATTTCTTGAAATAACTCCAATGTGCTTCGAATCAGTAATGAAGCGTCAAAAACGTTTAACTCTTCCGCCTCTAGACTTTCGGTCAAATTTTTAACTTTAAACATGACATTTTTGCAAAAATATAACGAACTAATAAAATCAAAATCTAAGATTTTTTTCAAAAGTCCAGAAGCAGAGGTACGATTATTGTTATCAAAAGAACTGGCATCGCTTTTAATTCCTTCTAAAGCATTTACAATGCCTTCAAAGGATATCCACACAGCTTTTACTGTTTCAGCTCTAGCAGTCCATCGAGTTTTTGACAAATTTTTCAATTGCAAGGAGTTTTCAATGTTTTTGAATTTTTCTTGCATACACTGAAAACGTTTTGTACTACCATAGAAAAAAACAAACAATGCTTCCAAAGTATTAAAAAACTCTTTGATCAGCACGCTTGAATTGCATGCTGTTTCAACGAAAATATTTATACGATGCGATTGACATGGAATGTACGGGATTTTCTTACCACATTTTTCTGACAATTTTCTCTGGGTACCATTATACTTCCCGGACATATTTTTGGCAAAGTCATAGGATTGAAATACAATATTCATCACAGAAATACCTATTGATTGAAGTGTAGATATGATTTTTTGTGCCAACTCTTCTCCAGTCTTCTTTGTTAAAACGACATCCATTTCCAAAAGGCGTTCAATAGGAACAGGTTTCTCTTCGGTTTGGACTAAGTATCGAATGTTGACAGCAAGTCGATCTTGATGCGATGAGTCAGGGGTTGTGTCAACCATTACAGAAAAAATACCAGCTTTATTGATCTCATTCACGATGATTTTTTGAGTTGTATTACCCAAGAGATCAATAAATTCATTTCGGGTAGTCGGACTAAGATACGTCACACCTTGCGGCCTTTTTGAAGACCCGTCCAACCACTTTTTCATTAATGGGCAATGTCGTGAAATCAGTAAAGTGATTTGTCGAAAATTTCCATCGTCCTCATCGGACTCCTTATGACCACGAAAAGGTAATCCCTGCCTTCCCAAAGTTTTCGCAACATCAACTAAAATTTGCAGCACTTTTAAATGGTACGCATTTTCTTGTTCTTTTTGAATGCTTTGCTGTCTTTCAGCTTTGTCCAGCAAAACGTTGACGTGAGCTTTTCCATTAACAAAATTGCAATAATCAAGTAAAGCCGCTGGATGTGATTCAGAAGTGAAATGTTGAACCAATTTTCCTTTGTACCGCGACTCTTCATTTTGTGCCACTGACGAACACCCACCGATACCCATTCCGGATTAGCAAATTGTCTTTGAATCCCTTCTGGGAATAAAATGCAAACAAAGCAAAATGCAGCATCTTTGTAAGGACTGTATTTCAAAAAAGAATAATCAGAATACCATGTTGGGTTGAATCGGCATTGTTTGTATGAAGGTATGTATATCTGCATTGGTTGGAAAAATGTCAAGCTTCGGCTGGTATGGCCCAAGATTGAATTTTTTCACCGACTCATACGGCAATGAAAAGAAATTTATCATATGAAAAAAATTTGACAATTGAAGTTGGATTTTCACTAATCGAGACTCGAATTTTCGGTGAAGCTGTGATAAATGTTTTCACTTCACAGCTTCACAGATCGGGAATTGACCCCCAGGACCCTGATTATAGAATTACTAAGTTGAGACAAAAACGATTCCATTCGTGTCTTTCTGGTTGAGATCACTCGAGTCGGCATGGCAGTCGGGAAATCTACTTTGTTTTTCTACCTTAATTTGCCGACTTGTTATTTTTTTTTGCCAAAAAACGACTGTCACAAACACTTCCATTCGTGTCTTTTTGGTTGAGTTCACTTGAGTCGGCATGGCAATCGGAAAATCTACTTGGTTTTTCTAACTTAATTTGTCGATTTGTTATTTTTTTGGCAACAAATCCACTGTCACAAACACTTCCATTCGTGTCTTTTTGGTTGAGTTGACTTAACTCGACAAATCTACTTTGTTTTTCTTCCTCGATTTGCCGACTCGGAAAAATCGTGGGGGGTGCTACACCCCCCCACACCCCCCCCTCGCTACGCATCCAGGGTTTGGCTTCCATTCTTCGTTTACTGTTTCAACACGACACCCTCTATGGCACATAATTATTGTCCATACGAACTAGTTTATGGTAAGCAAAGTAATTTACCAACAAAGTTTAATTCAATAGATAATATAGATCCTATATATAATGTAGATGACTACGCTAAGGAAGTAAAATTTAGATTAGAAACAGCTTATAAAAGAGCTAAAATACTATTAGAAGTAAATAAAGCTAAAAATAAAGATTATTACGATAAAAAAATAGTTAGTCTCGATTTAAAGTTAGGAGATAAAGTTATGCTAAGAAACGAATCAGGTCATAAGCTGGACCCAGTTTATTTAGGCCCCTTTGAGGTCATAGAAATAGAAAACAATAACAACATAGTTATAAGGACAAATAAAAATAAGAAACAGAAAGTTCATAAGAATAAAAATAAAATAAAAATAAGAGTTAAAAATATATAACACTTAAGAGTTTTCATGGAATCAGTCTGATAAGCCTTTTTCAACACAAAAACAAAAAAAAAATATATATAAACAACCAACTTGTTTCTTTTTAAATAGGTAACTTTTTAAAATTTTTTTTTTCTTCTTTCCTTGTTTAAACTTCATGTTAAGCATACATATTTCGATTTTTTTTTTTGTATACATATGTTAAAAGAATAATTGCTGTAATTAAAAAAAAAATAAATAAATAACGGTCGAATTAAATAATGTAGAAAAAAAATGTATTACTTAAAATATATGAAATAAAAATATATTGGTTTTTAGCTTGTTAATCATTAAGATTTATGTACAATTAAAATAACTCCATTTAATTACGTTATTTCTTAAAAAAGGGAGGTGTAGTGTGTTTATGTGCACACGATTAATGCGCGTGTCAAGCGACGAATTCCACTCGTCACTTGAAACGCCGCAATGTGATCTTGTGCACATCATCACACCATAATCTTCCCACGATACACAATGAACAACATTGTGCATTGCATTGTGTATCGTGGAAGGAATGCACCAATATCAAGTGACGAGTGATGTTCGTCACTTGATTTGATTCCCATGAACAATTTTGCTGACTCCACTAATGTATGAATGTGGAGTCATAGTTTTAGTTTTTAGAGTTAGTTATTTTAGAGACAGTCAATAAAGAACAGCATTGAAATAAAGAACAACTTTGAAATAAAGAACGGCATCAGTTTATTTATTATTACATGGCACATTGAGTATATTTATTATTACAGTATTTACCAACCCCATCATCTCCATTGATTTGCCAGATCCACATTCAACGCTCAAATGCACCAACATGACCAGATCCTCTTTCATAAAATCTACAATTCAAAATTTAAAAAAGTAAGCAGCCACCACTAACCGACTTTTGTGATTATTCAAACATAGTCAACCATTCAAAATTCAAACCATTACCATCCGTCACGCACACTTTTTATAACGTTCAACATTGTGCATGAGCATGTCATTTTACACCTTAGCAGCATGTCTTTGTCACAACTCCCTTCAACAAAATCTAAAAATAGAACATCTAACAGCAGACAAATTAAGTTTCAAATTCAAATTTTCAGTTCTGAAATCAAACCCCCAAAGTAAAAAAATAAAAATAAAAATACGCAACCAAAGACCACTCGCTGTTCGTACCTAAACAATTCAAGGTCAAGATAAGTTGCAGAGCATCTTCATGACCATACACAATCTATGCACAATCGAATATCGCTCGAAATTCTATACCTACACATTCTGGCTATCATACCATATCAAGCCAACGAAATTGACAGCAAAAAAAAAATACCCTACATATACATACATTGTCATCATAATCTTTCCTTTCATATTTTACTCTCCTTCCCAGTCCAGCAAACACAATACGCAAAACGATACTCCCAATTCATAATTCCCCTCAACAAAATCTTAAATTAGAACAACTAACAGTGTGCATGCCTGAAAGAAAAAAACCTCATGATAAGCTGTAAAATGACATGCTGAAATGCTGATCATCCACAACCAAAAATCGATCGTGACAAATTCTCTTTCTTAAAGCAAAACAAAAAAAAAACAGATTCAAGCCATCACCAACCGGCACACTTTTTATAAGCCTCAACTAAAGCAAAACAAAATAAACAAATTCAAACCACCACCAACTGTCACTTTTTTTTATAAGCCTCAACACTCTCTCTATCTCACTCTTGAAAAAGGTCTCACTCTAGAATTCCTAGTCCCAAGTATCCCTTTTCCTACTAAAATTGATTAAAGACTACTCTAAAGTTGCTTACCCACTTATAAAATATTTAAAAAAAGACCTTTAAATTAATACAAAAGATTAAGATTCTTATATCTTCACATCCAATTTTAAAACTTCCTAATTATGATAAGCCATTTGTTGTAACAACAGATGCTAGCGATTATGCCATAGGAGCTGTTCTTTCACAAGACAGTCATCCAATATGTAACATTTCTAGGACTCTGAATAAACATGAAAAGAAATTTAGTGTTACTGACAAAGAATTCTTAGCAATCGTTTATTCGGTTACGTATTTTAGGCCATATCTATATGGTAGAAAGTTTAAAATCGTGACAGACCATGCCCCTATAAATTACTTAAATTCTAAGTACAAATGAAAAGAATTCTCTCAAAGAAATCAAAGATGGATTCTAAAATTACAAGAGTTCAACTTTGACATTGAGTATCTTAAAGGGAAGGAAAATACTGTAGCTGATTTACTTAGCAGGCAGGAAAAAAGCCCTCAAATAAATGATCAAAACAGTAGTGAATCCAATATGGACCTATCTGATACGATGTATTCAGTAGAGGAACAGAGGCAAGATCATATTTTTATTAAAGAAGAGATTGTTAATAGCTATAGAACACAGCTTATTCTTACTTATAGTCCAAGAAAGGAAGTAGACATTGTACATGGTAGAAGAATAGTATAGAGATAAATCCACAGGATGAAGAAAATAATATAATTGAAAAATTGAAGACATACGTCAAAAGAGGAAAAATTGGAATTTATTCATATGTAACAGACCAAGATTATAACAAAGTGCAGCAGTTGATTATAAAATTATTTTCAAATGACAATAAAATACAGTTTATAAAAGCCACCATGAGGGCAGAAGAAATGAAAACAGAAGAAGAATGTCAAAAGCAGATCTCTTTGTATATCATACTATAGAATCTTCACATAGTGGTATAAATAAAACATATCAGGCTCTCAAAAATAAAATGTATTACCCCAAATTGCAAGAACATATACAGTAAGTTATCAATAATTGCGGAAAATGCAAGGAAATCAAATATGACAGAAATCCAATCAAGCCAGTTTTGAATGTAACAGAAACCCCAAAACACAAAATTCCATTACAGTAAACAGACATTTGTCACTATTATTGATAAACTTACTAAGTTTGCTGTAGCATATTTAATGATAGAAATTGGATTAAGAAGACAGCTTTATTTGAAGGGTATTTAGCAAATTTTGATAAGCCAAATAAAATGATAATGGATAACGAGCTTAGATCTGAAAGGCTTATACAATTTTTAACAGAGAAAGGTATTGAAGTTCGTTGGGCCAAGCCAAATAGTCATACTGGCAATGCTGATGTTGAAAGACTGCATTCGACTTTAATAGAGAAGATTCAGGCAATCGACGAAGACATTACAGTTGAGCAAAAGATCCAAAAAGCAATTGGAAATTATAACGACAGATTTCACTCAACAATAGAAATGACTCCGAGACAGGCCAATAGAATAAATGAACCATTGTCCATCCAAAAGTTTGTTGACCTTGTAAATATGTAGAAAAAAAAATTATAACAAAATTTAATAAAAATAGGGAAACTCATGTAGAAAACAGGACTGAAGGCTACATAAAAAATTATAAGAGTAAGGCATAAGGATCAACCGTATTATAGAAAATTTCCTTTAAATAAGGTACATTTGCAAAATATTAAAAGAAAACCTATATTAACAGGTAATCATAATACTATTGATGATGATAACCTCAGCACAAGGGTTATTGCAGGTTCATCACATCCCTGAAGAAAGCGGGTATGTAAAAATTAGATTGAAGGAGGTAGATATAGTAAATGATACAGACACCATTCTAAATTTAATAAATCCAAATGAGATTATGCAAATTTTAATCGAATAAGAATCCAATATTAATGTACTTGATCCAAAAGATAAGCAAACTTTGTATCCTGAAATAAAATTAATAAAAATTAAGATAAGATCAACTCGTAGACCAAATAGACAGAAAAGAGGATTAATAAATATTGTAGATAGATTTCAAAGTTGGCTTTACAGATACAGATCGTCAAGAAATCATGGAGCGTATGAAAGTCACTGATCAAAACAACCATGCAGCCATTGAAAATCTTAATAAACAAATAAAAATAAAAAAACATTTTAACAAATCTTTGACAGATTTGAAACTTACTATAGAAAACGACAGACTCAAAATTTTAGAAAATGTAAACATGACCAACGAATTTATTCATAATCTTACTTACAAAATTTTAGTTTTGGAACAATCTAGTAAACTTAAACATTTTGAAAATTTCATCAAACAAATTCTTGATGACCGCTAAAATCGATATTATTCATCCAAGTATGCTAACTTTGGAAGAACTAGAAACATTGCGATGCTTTCTTTCTAAGGCTGAGGTAAGCTCAGCCTGTCCAAGGTATTCCCGACGAAGCACCAGAAGTCGAGATAAAGATTCCACCAAGACTTAGCCAAAATAACCAAATACGACCAACGTTTACTTTTCCAATAATAATTCCTTTTTATTTACCGTATTAATAACAATAGGTTTTACTTAAGATAGTATATACAACAGCAATTCTGTCCTTAGCGCAAATGCCAAAGAATAATCGGGTGGCTACGAGCCTGTCCTCGATACCTTCAGGAGGAAGGGAAGGAGGAATAAACACAAGTAATCTTGTCCTCGGCGCAAATGCCGAAGAATAATCAGGTTAATAATAATAATAATAATAATAATAATAATAATAATAATAATAATAATAATAATAATAATGGCTACAAGCCTGTCCTCGATACCCTCAGGAGGAAAGGAAGGAGGAATAAACACAAGAAATCTTGTCCTCGGCGCAACTGCCAAAGAATAAACGGGTGGCTGTCAGCCTGTCTTCCCTACACTCAGAAGGAGTGGAAAGAGGAATAAACAAGCAGGGTCTCGCTTGTGCCTTATGTCCAAGGCACCAATGCAATGGAATTATCGTTGAAACCATTTTTGCGTCAGCAGCTTCCAATGTCCGTGGGGATTCCTGACGGGAATTCACACGGAATAAATGTTTGAGTCTTTCCGAACTCTGTCCTCAGCGTACAATGCTGAAGAATAATCAGGTGGCTTTCAGCCTGTCCTCCCTACACCCAGAAGGAGTGGAAAGAGGAATAAACAAATTCGGATAGCTGGTGCCGTCCTTTCAAAAAGTAAATGGGATTAGTACCAAGTACTGAACCCCAAGTTCCAATTAAGTACTATGTAATTTATTTATTCGCTTAATTCAAGCTATGTAAAATACTTACAACAAGCGAGTGTGAGCTCTATAAATGAGCAAAACCCATTGATCGTTGTTTGTGGCGAATGCATATCCAATGTCGCATGCCGATCAGAGATGGCAGAAATTCAACTTTTTTTTACTTACGTTTGCTACACAAATGGAGTAGTTTATGTAGTTAAATGTAGTTTACGTAATTAAATGTAGTAGACGTAGCGTCAACTGTCAAAACTTTTTTTTTTATTTTTATTTCAACGGCCATATTGGCAAATTGCTCTGTAGTGCAGATGAAGATGCACTTCTTTTTCCAGTCTACTTTTCAAATGGATTTGTTTAGAGAAAACTTTTTTTATTCGAATACAGAAGTTTAGTTCTGCTCAATATTTCATTGTGTTTCTCTTTTTAACATCTTAAAATTTTAATTTTGATTAAATATTGTAATTCAAATTATTATGTACAGGACATTCAACCGTTTTAGGGTGGTAGTAAACGTAGGTAACAAAATGTAACAAATCAGGGATGTAGTTTACCCGATTAACTACGCGTAGTTATTCGAGTAGATTACCTCAGGTATTTTACTCTGCCATCTCTGATGCCGATGCCTGTGTTTACATACAACGAGTGGGGTGAATGGGAAACTTGGAAATGTGTATGTAACTTGTGTGTTGCTGCGGGTGCGGAGGTATTCGGTGTGTTCGTTGGTTTGATTTTTCCGATATACATATATCTTGTGTATATCGCCCGAATTTTGTTGAACAAAATATCCGCACTGTGACGGTTCGTTACAACATACAACATAGATTTACATACAATTAAACTGTTAAAGGCAGGAGTAATGGAATATAAAAATGATCTTTTGTTAATAGTTATAAAAATTCCTGTAAATTACGTAACAACAGAATTGAATATGATCAAACCAATTCCAAATTCAAATTATTTAGAAATTGATGATGAAGAAGAATTGATTGTACAAATAAACGAAAAAAATATTTAAATATCAAGAAAATACAGTATATACGAGTTTAAAACAAAGTAAAAGTTGTATTTTTACAAATTTGTGTCATTTAATTTACAATAATGTTACTAGTATCGAAGAAATAGATGACAAGACCTTATTGCTTCAAAATATGTACAATGGAATTATGTGGCAAAACTGCGATCTAAGGAACATAACATTAAGAGGAAGTTATTTAACTACTTATAACAACTGCTCAGTAAAAATTGAAAACATTTAATTCTCAAATAAAGAAGTATTAATGACAAATAAATATTTCTATCCAACAACTAATAGTAATGAAATGTTTTTAAAACCAATAGTTTTTGATAAAATAATACTGCATACACAGGGTATTTTTTTTTGTTGTTGTCAATTTCGTTGGCTTGATATGGTATGGTAGCCAGAATGTGTAGGTAACTTTGAACAAATTAAAGAGCTCAAGTATCATAGGAACATGATGTATGGGTTAAATATATCTTTAATTTTATTTTTAATTCTGAGCATAATTGGTGTAATTATTTTCATTGAATTAAGAACAAAGAAAGGAAATATCAAAATAATAAATAATGTGAAGCCGGAGGCTTCTGATATAAAGCAAGGGGGAGTTACGTACAATGACCCTATTGTAAAAAGTGATGATTCTACTCAGGAAGTTGCGCCTAATAAATACATACCACATTCGTGGTAACTTAAGCCGCACTTCTTTTAGTACGTAAGCTTACTTGGCAATTAGACATAAGTATTGTATTGTAGTGCTAAGAAGAATGAAAGAATAAAATTGAGTTGTTATTTGGACACCAAAGCGATCGGTTGATTTAATTGAGTAAACATAAATTTAACTCGCGTTTGGAAGCATTTTTGAAACAATTGGCAAAAAAAAGGTTGATTAAATAGAAAAATTCAATGTGGATGACGAAAAGAGCGAAGAATTTACGGACTTACCTGAATTGGTGAACATTAGTGCAATCAACGAATTTTTGTTTGCTGATGGAGACAATATCGATGTTTTGAATGCTAATGCTACAAATAACAATACGGAAACAACTGAAGGTAATCCGGTTGTTGTAGAAGTCACAGATTTGTTAGATTGGCCTG
Organism: Melanostoma mellinum; assembly: GCA_914767635.1. Classification (NCBI taxonomy): domain Eukaryota; kingdom Metazoa; phylum Arthropoda; class Insecta; order Diptera; family Syrphidae; genus Melanostoma; species Melanostoma mellinum. Next base: position 107,122,259 of record OU612058.1, read on the forward strand.
AAACACCATTACATAAAGGTATAAAACCGGAAAAAATAATAAGAGCTTCGTTATTACCAACTCCACGTGGATTGAACAGGAAAAAAAGATAAAAGAAGGAAAAGAAGATTGAAGAGGAAAAGGAAAAAACAAAAGCTCTGAGACTCGAAAAAAAGAAGCTTAGACCTTAGAAAAATTTAAAAAAAAAATTAAAACAAAAAAATTCCTTACAAAACTAAAGTAACGAAAACGCTTCCTCCCCCCAAAAAACAGTTTCCATCGGAAACAGTAACTTCCGGTGCTTTGGCTGATTTTCCACCTCTTTCCTCTTCAAAAATATTACCTTTGAAAACAATGACCACCAATTTATTGGTTGCTATTGAGAACTCTCCCGATAAACAAATGCTGCTGGATATTTACGATGAAGTTAGTCAAGAAAATGTATTTCTAATGAGCCCACCAAAGTCTGGAAACCACATACGAAACTAATTTTCGGATCCACCTGAAGATATAGGCAACAACAAAGTATGCGGTGGACAGATGTGCTTTTTCTGCACAAAATTTATGACAAAAACCGTCGGGACAGATAATTGCGGTCAAGTGTATGAGAGAGTATCACATTAAATGTCTTAATAAGCTTAACATCGAGTATTTTCCATTATTTTGTTGCTCCATTTGTTTAGAAATAAAAAACTAATTACATGACTTATTAACGAAAAAGAAATTAAAACTAGTTTTTGACTTTGAAAACAAAAAATAATAAGTGAATAGAATTATATTTATTTTTAAGTTTTAAAATTGAATAACCATTTCTTTGATTACATTGAACGAACGTTTTTTGTTATATTACTGTTTTTTCTACTATACAGACGGAAATATTCTTCAAGAATACTTAAACTTAATAAATAAGCAATTTATAGGAAAATGTGATTTTTACTATTATTTAATTATGTGCTCAATAATATTTTCGTTTTTTTAAAACTAACAGTAAATTTTTTAATTCAAAAAAATGAACTGTTTTAAAACAGCAAAGCAAGCAATTCTAATAAAAGAGATTTTTAAATGACATGTTTAGTTAGTTTTTTATTTATTTTTTTTATTATCATTTTTTTAATCGCGTTGAATGAAGTGTTTGTGCTATAATAAACTGTTTTATGATTTAACTTTGATAAAAGCTATCATGAAAAACCAAAATATTTCTTTCAATTTTAAGTGTGCCAATTATTGTACCCTCGGGTGCCAACAATTATACCCTCGGGTGCCAACAATTGTACCCTCGGGTGCCAACAATTGTACCTTTCTACTATCTTTTCCTATTTTAATGTTTTTAAAAAATTCTTTGTTTATTAAACATTTTTTTCTAAAAACATTCCAGTAAGAAATTCTTAAAATTTTAATTTCACATATCAATCATATTCCTAACTCTTTAAATGCGAGAGCAATTCACAATTTAAAGTGAAAAAGCTTAGGGGTGCCAACCATTGTACCTGTTATGCTATGTAGGTATCTTCGCAATTAGTAACTTAATAAATAATGTGATCCAAATTCATAACTAAAAAACTTATGAAATAATTCTTAAGTTATCTTTTAATTACATATTTATGGACACGTTAACCTGCTTTTGTTTTTGAACTGAATCGTCTTAAATGCTGTTAAGTTTAATTAAAAATATATCAATACAAAATTTTTTGATTTGGTTTTCTCTTTTTATTCTACTAAATATTATTCGAATGTCTCTCAGACCTCAGATGGACACCATACCCAGATGTTACTCATTTGAAAAGCAGTTGCTTTTCTAAAATTAATCCAGCCGCATAAAACCCACTTCCACAAAAAGTCACACCTACCCAAGCAGATATATATTTTCTCAAAAGATTTTCTTACCATCCCCACAACTGCACTTCTGGCCCAACTTACAGGTTCCTTAGGATCAGGAATCGGTTTTATCCTAAAATCCATCGATCTTCCTTTCAGATTGAAAATCCTTACCCTTTTCACTTCATCGGATATAATTTCGAAACGCTTAAATGATAAATATAACCTTCAATTAATTGTGGAATCATATAACCACCAAGTAAACATACCTTTTCGTTACATCCCCTAACCGCAACTACATTATCAGGTGTAGCATCGGCAGTAGATGATTCATCAGTGAAAAATTTAATTTCCACTTCTGAAGATGGTGATGATGATACTGCTGGAGCTGGAAACACTTCTAACAACAGACCCACAAATTGTGGCAAGTCTTCAATTGATAAAGTATCGAATTTTTCAGGTAGTAATACCTCCAATTGCTCTTCCTTCAGCATTCAAAATTTTGTTTCTTTTTGCTTGAAGGTCGCGAAGATCAACAACAGGTTTCAACATACCCAAATTAAGAATTTTTTCTAAGGACTTCACGGAATGACTTGTTTTTCAAATAAATTTTAAATAATCTCTTTTCAACGAAATTCAACTTTAAACTGAACAAAGAACAAACCCATCCATACAAAGTTTGAATCAATCTACATTTCTAAACCTCACCGCATTCCTTCATTACACAGGTCTGCAATGGTTTTCCTCTCTGAAATCTGAGTAACGTTTTCTATAGATTCTGATGTGCTGATTACGAGAAAAATAATGAAAAAAATCCATCACGTCAGGATTTTTTGATATTGAATATTTAAAATGTCTGAGCGCCTGCATTTTAAAATTTATAGAACGTCATTAAATTGCTTTAGCTTAGTTTTTATTGCATTTAATTAGTGTAAAGGGACATAGACATCAATGCAAATCAGTAATTTGTTAACTACTACATAATGAGTATAAGTAATTCGTAATAAACATGTCGAAAAAGGGGTATTTTGGCTTAATTTAGTAATGAGCTCATTCATACACAGGGTGTTCCGTAATTCGTGTTACATACTTTGGGATGAGATTCTTTGTTATATTCTAAGAAAAAAATTGTTTGACACAAAAGTCCGTTTCTCAACTTTTACATCACTAATTGGCAATTTAAGAAAAGGCTAACTTTGGTGTACTCTGACCTGTGTTAAATTCGATATCTCTGTCAATACTGATGATAGAGACCTAATCTTAGATTTAATTATTTGTTAAAATAATCTTTAAAACTGCAATTAAATAAATGAACTTTTTTCAATATAAATTTTTCAATGCGAAAACTTGTTAGTTTTTTTCTATTTTCTATATGTACCTTTTTTTTGAAAAATCTGGAGGTGATGGAGAAAAACTAAGGACATATTCGTAATCAACGTACCAAAATACCCTAGAATCAGATATGAAATACCAGAGAGGAAGTTATGACCCTCATTTTGCAGGCCAGTGTTATCTATTCACAAAAATTAATTTTACTAAAAGACACAATATGATAACTTAAAAATAAAAACCACTTACCACTTAACATAGATAATTGAATGTATGTCTTAGTGTTTTCACTATGAAAACACTAAGACGATAATTACGATAATTTAAAAACTAAAAACCACTTGGCACTTAAGAAAGATAAATGAATATTGCTGATATCCTATTTCGGACACCCGTGTCCACAACACAATATTATGTGGATTTTCATTTTTCAATTATCTTTCTTAAGATGCAAACAACTTTTTTGGAAAAAGTCTAAGAATGGTACCCCCTATAATACCTTTTTTTTTTTTTTTTTTTGAAAAACGACTTCCTCGTTGATGGCTTACGTGATTTTGATGAAAAGAGATGGTGCATAGGGCGTACACTTATGAGACTAAAACCAAATGGAAGCTTACGTTCAGCCCAATCAGTCTGTCAAATAATTTTGAATTGGGTTCGGTGATTTTGAGGTAATAAGACTTGAAGTTGAGCGCCGGAAATGGAACAAATCTGACATTTCTGCAAATAATTACGTTTATCTCGAAAAGTATAGCACGTACGACAATGATTTAGGTATCATATGAAAGATCATAAAAATATCATTCATTTTATATAAAATATATTTTTTTAAAATGCCTTATATTTCGAAAAAACAGACCTATGTAATTCGCTAAAAGCGAATAGAAACATTTTCGTTGACGTTTGCCAGCCAATATCTCGAAAAAATCAGTGATGACCTTTATTTTTTTTTGCACCACTTTAATCCTTAATGGTTAGCTTTAATTTGATATATAATTACGCTATCATACATAAAGCATATCACGTACATTATACACAATTCCTAATAAAAAAATTAAACAAAAAATATGTTCCACAGCAAATGCATTTTTTCATTTAATTTTTCGCAGTACCTACTCTGTTTTTTACAAAACATAAGACCGGAATACATATTAATGCTACAAATGCAAAAAAAAAACTAATCTTCGTTTAGATCTATCAAAATACCATCCAAAAACAAGTCTTTAAAAACGTGTTGGTAGGTACCAAGCTTAAACATACTCCAAAATGTTACAAGTCCGCGACCGTTAGGCCTAATTCATTGATAACTGATTATTGGCTTGTGAGTAAATAATGTAGTGTATTTTTGATGGATTATTTTGTACCATTCAACTTCGGTTTTCAGCATACATATAACTGTTCAGGAAGTATCCAGAAGGAACAGACTAATTCCAAACGGACTGTTTTCAAACATCAATTTAAATGAAAGTGATCGTCCATCTATAGTAATTTGCGATGGAGCATATGTGTACCTTCAAAAAAGTTCAAACTACGGCTTCCAGAAACAATCATACAGCCTACAAAAGTATCGAAATCTGGTCAAGCCTTATTTATTTACTTATTTATTATTCGTGATCTCAAGCTGTGATGGGTGTATCCTGGACGTTACAAGGCCTTATGCTGCAACTGTATCTGATGCTAGCATAGTGAAACATCTTTTCAGAGACGATTATGGAACGTTCACGCAATATTTTAGACAAAATGATGTTTTTCTTTTGGACAGAGGATGCAGAGACGCAATCCCACATCTTGAATCTCTACTGCTCTTCATAGTCTTATAGGCAACAATAACTTTTCATTGCGAAGGCGAATCAAATCCAGGCATGTAAGTAGAAAAGTGTATCTCACTTACATCTTGGTGAACAGCGATGCAAACGCAGCGCATAGTTCGAACGCAATAAAAGCTTACTATTGTAACTGTCTCGTTGGAATGGGGACTGTTGGTTGTTGCGACCATGTCATGAGCATTTTATGGTATTTGGGTTACGCAAGAAGCAATAAATATAGCACCAGCTTTGTTTTTGGATGGTATTTTGATAGATCTAAACGAAGATTAGTTTTTTTGCATTTGTAGCATTAATATGTTTTCTGGTCTTATTTTTGTAAAAAACAGGGTAGGTACTGCGAAAAATTAAATAAAAAAATGCATTTGCTGTGGAACATATTTTTTGTTTTATTTTTTTTATTAGGAATTGTGTATAATGTACGTGATATGCGTTATGTATGATAGCGTAATTATATATCAAATTAAAGCTTACCAATTAAGGATTAAAGTGGTGCAAAAAAAAAATAAAGGTCATCACTGATTTTTTCGAGATATTGGCTGGCAAACGTCAACGAAAATGTTTCTATTCGCTTTTAGCGAATTACATAGGTCTGTTTTTTCGAAATATAAGGCATTTCAAAAAAATATATTTTATATAAAATGAAAGATATTTTTATGATCTTTCATATGATACCTAAATCATTGTCCTACGCGAATTATGCTATTTTACGTATTTCTTTTTGCTCTGTTCACTTAATGAAACTTTTGTTGCAAATAAAAATTACCCGAAATGTTTTTAAGTTACTTTATTTCTTGAACTTGCTTGTTGGAGACTTGAGATACAACTGACTTGAAATTATGATCGTTGGCCAACTCCAACTATCATTTCTTTAGTTTTTTGCTTACATCAGTGGTCATCTGTTTACATCTCTTGTGGACCGAGAGATTCTTTTTGTAGTCAACTAAACTGTTGACTTCACAATTTCATATTGATTATAACAACGGAAGTATTATTTGATATTGGTTTCAGTATGCAGTATTTATAAACATTGCAAGCTCCATAGGGGATGCTCCATCGTTTGATTTTGATTTTGGTTCTTTATTTGTGCTTAGATATCTCAGTTGTTTTGTTCATTTATTTTGTGTTCTGCTTTTTAATTCACTTAACTGAATAGATGATCTCTACTCAATCTGATTACAGTTCATATGATTTTATTTTCATAAACAAAAATTAACTTTAAAAGGAAATGAGCTTAAGCGAGTTAAATGGATAAAATATAAACTTTATCGGTACAGATAGAAAATGCCATAATGCAATGAATGTCATGTATGAAAAACGTAAAATAGTAGTATATTTCGATTAGCAATTTTTTTGTTTATCGGTATAACATGAAACCTTACGTTATTCTAGTAATTAAAGTGTAAATTTTGAATATTTTAAATATAAAAAAAAAATTTTTCGGATTTGGTTTTTTTCATTATTTGCATTTTCTGAGAACATTTACCATAGTAACTTTTGCCATTTAACTTTTTTCCTAAGACTTGCAGTTTTACCGGAAATTGAGATTAACCGTTTTTTACCCATAAATACTCTCCCCCTCCCCCTTCCCTTGCTCAGATCGCCGTAACTTATCTTTCCTTTTTTTTTTTGGTTTTTTTTCTACCTCTTCCAATTTGTTTCATCCTACTATAATTTTTTTTGGTCTCAAAAATTATCGACCCTGGTCTAAAATCACCAAGACCGAATTCAAAAATATTTGACAGACTGATTGGGCTGAACTTAAGCTTTCATTTGGTACCAGTCTCATAAGTGTACGCCCTGGGCCCAAGTATGCACCACGACCACCTACTTTTATATTTAAGAAGTCTTAGATGACATAATTGATAGTTGAGTTTTTATTGAGACTTTTTATTTCAAAGTTACAATTTTATGTGAGTAAAATATACAGTGTTTTTAAGATGTAGCTGACTTTGAACTGGTCTAGCTTTTACATAATTGTTTTGATTTAAAGAATAATTATTTAAATTAATACTTAAAACAAATTAATATATCAGATGAGAAAATAAGTATTGCTCAAGGACACTTACAGATTTTACAGTTTCTGAAGGTTCTTAAAACTAATGATAGAAAGAACTTACTTACAACTTACGACTAAAATAATAATAATAATAATAATAATAAAAATAATAATAATAACTTAGAGCTAAAAAGGTGCTTAAGTCAATTCAAGTGAAATGACATTAGCACAATTCCGAATATAGGAATGAACGAAAATAACACACTACACATTTTAATGTAATAAAATAATGTTTAAATTAATTCAAGATGAATAGTTTGAGAAATGTTATCCTCTATAAGTGACGGGATTGCTCCTCGTGAAGAAAGATATTCGTTGTTGTTTAGATGGATGCATTGTCTGGAGGAGTCGTTAGCTAGGCTAATTGGGGACATATAATATCTTTCTTCTAACATAAAAATTATATTTTCAAAATACATATTTTTTATTATTTTTTCATGATAACTAAATTTTTCTAAAGAGGTTGAATTTTTGATTCTTTATATAAAATTTAGTTGATTTGAAATTCTTTAGCTTCGTGGGAGAAATTTTGAACCAAGAAATAAAACCGTAAGAAAGTATGGGATGAAAAAGAGTCTTATACAATAAAAGTTTTGTATTTTTTTAAATAAATTTAGATCTTAAAACAAATTTAAGTTGACCGGCTGCTACTTTACTTTTATTGAGTGAGAGTCTTGCGTGGGGATTCATTCTTAGTCTATGATGAAGATTTATTTCTAGATATTTTATTTGATTTTATAATGGAATTGGATTACAGTTGATAAAGAGTTGAAGCTTTTTACTCTCTTTAACTGCTAGGTAATGTCCTCTAGGGGAAACATTTCTAAAGCAAATCAGTTCGCATTTTTGAAAACTTCTTGAAATTCCCCATTTATCAAAATACGAAATTACCTGCTCAAGGTGAGATTTAATTAGTTTAAGTCCTTCATGGGTCTTTTGTGAGGGGCATAAATGATTGTATCGTCAGCATATTGAATACTCTTTGAAGGTCCTATGGAAGATAGGAAGCCGTGAATGAATATATTAGAAAGGAATGGACCCAGAAAAGAACCTTGCGGTACACTAGTATGAATTTGAATATGATTTGAAGAAAGTGAACCAATTTTTATTTTAAGGTTACAATTGCAAAAAAAACTGTTTAGAATTTTAATAACATTAACTGGAAAATTTTGTGAAATGATTTTGAAAATAAGTCCGTCTGGCCACATTCAATCAAAAGCTTTCTTAAGATCCAATGCGCATGTTACCGTACTCTCTTTTTCTCAAATTATCTAAAATGTTATTTTCTAAAAGTAATATTGCATATTCTGTTGAATGACCTTTTTTAAATCCAAATTATGTATTAGGAATAATATTGTTTTCTTCACAGAAAGGTTCAATTTGTTTATATATAGCTCTTTCTAAAATTTTACCAAAATTTGAAATGAGGGAAATCGGTCTAAAATTGTCAAGGTCATTGCTATTTCTTTTTTTTTTTTCTTTATAGGGATAAGAATGGCTTCCTTCCAAGCCGTGGGAAAATAAGAATTATTTATACAATTGTTGATGATGATTGTAATAGGTCTTAGAATTGGATTACTGCATTTTTTTAATAAAGAAATTTGGAATTTTGTCAGGACCAGACGATTTTTTATTATTTAAGTTAGAAAAAATGTTTTCGATGAAGGGAGGTGAAACAAAACAGTTTTCGGAAGTAGAATCTGATTTATTTTGGAGAGAAAAAGACGAGTGGTAGATGTATTAAGATTAAAGAAAGAATTTTTGGCTGTAGAAATTTCAAGGGCTATGGCAGGGTTAAGCATATAACTGCGTTCTGCATATACTTCACTATAAAGAAATTTTGGAACGCATTAATTTTATCTGAATCTGTATAAAGAGTAGTGTTTCTATATGTCAGTGGGTGGTGAAATGGGTTTGATTTATTACGACCAGAAAGCTGGTTAATTTCTTTAAAAAATTGAGGCAATGGTCCGAGATTTTTAAGTCTTGATTTAAGGTTTTCGTTAAGATCGATTCGAATTTTATCTTTTATAATTTTACTTAAGCAAGAAATACGACTAGAAAGCTCTTGATAATTTGGATTAGTTCGATTTCCATTTAAATGGAAGATACGTTTAAGTTGACTTTTCCAAACCTTCCTAGTTTTCATAAGGGCAATTGTATTCTGACTGATATTTTTAAATGAACTTTTAATTTTGCGTAAAGATGAATGACTGGACAAGCAAATATTTAAAGCATTTGTGATAAATTCAGCATGACTGTCAATTTCTGTATTTGATAAATTTACATCATTAGGGATATGGTGGTTAGAAATAATTTATGGTCGAGTTGTATATTGCTGTTATTCCAATTGGTGTATTTGAATGAAAGTGGCTTTAATTGAGTATCAGGTAAAGGGCTAAAATTGATAAAATTTAGAGCTAAGAGAACTGAGAAATGATCGGAAAGTGCATCGAGAGTAAGACAGGAATAATTTTGAGATTGTGGAAAACCAGAAGTATGACTGGGAGATGTTAAAAAGAAGTCAATGTGAGAAGATGATCTAGGATACGTAGGTACGGCGGGAGAAATTATATCTGTTTGGAAAAAATTATTTTGATACCTAATAAAGAGGTTCGATCTATTTTGATTTATAACCGTGTCTCCCCACATATGATGTCGGGAATTAAAGTCACCACCAATAATGAAATGACTAAATTCAGATAATGTATTGGAGAGCTCATCAAAAATTTGCTGAAATGGTTGTCCAATGCTGCTAGGTAAATAAATTGAAGCAAGTGCAAATCTTTCTGAATGACCAGTGGAGTCATTAGATTGAATACTTACGATTGTAGCCAAAATAATACTGTTGTTGAAATGTATGACTGAGTGTTGGATTGTATCTTTGAGAAGAATTCCAGTGCCAACGCCTGAATCATTTCTAATGAATTTATAATTTTCGATTTGTCTTTTATGCTTAGATTGTAAGTGTGTTTCTTGTATAAAAATAACTGTGGGTTTAATATCCTCAATGAGAAGACACTGGTCTGCGCAATTTTCAGAGGATATTGAAGAGTTTATATTAATAGTAAGAGCTTTCATATTCATGTTATAAGTGAAGCAATAAAGCCGAGATATGCACTCGGTCTATCTTGATCATTAAGAAGTTTATACCGTGGCCAAAAGTCTTTTACTTTTGACAGTAAAATATTAAGAGGAATCCCGAAAAGATTTACTGACTCATTCATAAAGTCACCAAAATTTGATTTTTCACCTTGAAGTGACTTGTTTGGTCTTACAGAACGAGCAGATGGAATGTTATCCTTAACTACTTCAGCAAAAGAAATTTGAGGGTTTCGTTTAAAAATTGCTGAGTTTTCTTCATATAATCTTCTTAATCGGACATTATTATTCATAGAGGATTTAGTTTCCTGTTTTTGCATGTATTCAAGTCTTTTTTTTTTTTCATTCGCTAAAATTTGCTGGATGGCCAAGTTACTCGCAGTTGACACAATAAACTTTATATGAAGAGCCGTCTTCTTTTGTATTAGCTGAACAATCTACAGAATTTTCACCATGAATTTTGTTGCATTTAACACAGCGTGGAGTAAAGGCACAATATCTACTTGAATGACCAAATCCTTGACATTTAAAACATTGGACTGGACCGTGTCTTTTTATGGAATCCTACCATATGCTATGATACATAATTAACTTAAACTTTTCAATTTAGCAATTTCTTCATAACTTTCGACAGTGCAAATGAAAACATCTAAACTAATATTATTATCTCTAGACCATTTTGTAGAAAAAGGTTTAATTTGAATTATTTTTAAAGAATTATCGATTTCAAGTAAATCTTTTCTGCCTTCTTCAGGAGAGAATCAACCATTAAGACCTTTTAGGAGGATTGAAGGATTTCTTAATGATTTTGGTGTAAAAGAAAAAGCTTCTACTTTATCTGATTGCTAAAATTGTCAATAAACATATGTAGTATGTAACTCAGTATTTTTAACAAATAACTTAACTCTACCATAGCCTATATTTTTAAATTTAATGTTTTCAATTTCATCACTAAATTCAGATTTAATAAAGTCAATAATTTTACTTGTTTTGAGTCCTTTGACATAAATGTGAAGGCACCATTTTAAGTTTTTCTCTTCTGTGCTGGTTGGTTGAACAGTTGATTGAGTAGTTGGGTGCATATTTGGTTGAATAGTTTCGTTGCTATGATCTTGACCTTGATCTTCAAAAGACATCATTTCATCGTCATTTGAACTAATTGTGTAAAATTTGTTGTTCGATAATCTATTGTAGTTTTCTTTGATTGGTTGAACAATCTTCTTCTTCGAGGATGACGGAGTATGGACTAAGCTATCTGCCTCTTTCTTCTATCCATAACTTTAATGAAGCATTCTTGATCATTGATAAGAATTTCACGGAGTTTATTTGAAGACAATTCCAATTTGGATTCTTCAATATTGGGAACGTTTTTTACTGGGATCTCAGATGGGGTCTTCATGGTCTTATTTGTACAGTCAGTATTTTGGTTGGAAGTATCTGGTATTTGGAGTGGCTTTTGCGGCTACCCGTGGATAACACTCACTTTATAATGGATATTTATTGTTTCTATGTTTTTGGTTTCTTTTTTTTATTAATTTTTTATATCAATTTTCAATTCTTTTTTCTTTGATAGAGAAATTCAAAGAAGTCCGATCACTACGAAGTCGACTCAGTGAATCGATGAAATAAAAAAGTTTGCATGTTAACATTCGGAAAATTTTAAATTTTGAAATGTTTATTAATTTTTTTAAAAAAATTTGGTTTTTTGAATGTTTTCAAAACGGTATTGCTTATTTGCTTTAATTTTCTTATCAAAACATCTTCTGGCTAGATCTTAAGACTTGCATACCTAACTTTTAAAAAACTTTTTTTTTTTGTTAAACAATGAAAAATAAAAAACCGATTTTTCAAGAAGCTGCTCTAACGATTTCGGTTAAATTTTCAAAGTTTATAAGTACTAGCAATTGCAAAAGAATTCTGTTTTTGGATTTTCCCTTGTCCTCTTTGGAATTTTAAATTTTAATTTTTTCAATATTTTGCTTGATTCCATATAATTTTCATTATTAAAGTGTAGCTGGCAACACTGAGCCCACCAAAAATATTTAGAGTAAATACTAAAATTTTTTACTTAGCCTTAATATTTTGGTATTGTACTAAGCACACAATCGCAAGTTCGTGCGACCCAGTCGACCCCATTTTTTATTACACCATACAGCTGATGCGACGGCGAGGGCGACGCCGACGCATTCTAACATTTTACTACGTCACATTCCTGTTCATTCAGAACATTATACTTTGAATTTGAATACATTTTGTTCTTCGTCTACCACCACATAACACTTTCAGCCAATCAGAACAGTTCCCTCAGTCGCCCCAACCCCCAACACACGGGGTTATCTTTTTGATCTCCCTGAGTCGCCGCAATACCTACTCTTATTGATACATACATATTTTAAATAGCATCAAAAGCTAATGTACAAGTACAACAGTAGGTTATTTAAGAAAAAAGAAATAAGGTTAGTTTCTCTTACACAGCGAGTTATAGGTTTGTTTAGTGCAGTGGCGGACTTACCAGCAGGCTGAGTAGGCTTGAGTCTAGGGCGCCAAATTGAACCTATTAATGCCGACGAATCTTGTTAATTTTTGTTCATTTTCGAGATAGATTCATGTCATTACAGAAAAATAGTTCTTAAGTAAAAGTTATGCATCCTAGTAATTTCGAGTGTCCTGTTTTCGTACCAGGGATTAAAATGAGGTTCTGTTCATTAGAAAAATGAATATGGTCATTAGGGTGGTCGTTATTTTTATGGATGAAAAAATGCTTTTGTTTTTGTTGAGCACCCTTTTTTTAAGCTATTTCAAAGGTGCGCAAAAACAAAATTAAGAAATTCGGAATGTGCTTTTAGATTTCTTTGGGTGATTTTTTCAAAAATGTAAGCATATTTTAGTGATTTTGTAGTGAATATATTTATAAGTAGTTTTTTAAGATGTACATAACTATAGATGTTCTCGTGATTTGTCACAGAAGTAAATATTGCTATGTACGAAAAGAAGTTTAACAGTTTTGCATTAAGATCAATGCCAGCAACTCGAACATATTCAAGAGGAAGAGCTAGTGGAGGACATATTTTCGGGTTTAAGAGAGAACTTAGCACACTGGGCTGCACATTTGAATCCCTGCATTCTGTGTTTTATGTAAAAATGATGTTAAATGGTCAAAGTCTTAGAATACTGCCAATTTATTTAAACTGTAACCACTGGGCTACTGACTTCAAAAATCTACAGGAGTTCTTAACATGTGGAAATGACAGCTGGAATATGCTATTAATTGGTGATTTTAATGGAAGAGTTGATGGAGTAAAAGGTATCGAGAACAGTCTGGCAGAAGTTGAAGGGAAATCTAAAGATGTTGTTAGCAACTCCAATGGCTATAAGCTCCTTGATCTATGTAACTCGTTTGGATTAAGACTGCTCAACGGAACTACCCATGGAGATCCAGAAGGAGAATTAACATTTGTTGGTGGCCAAGGTTCTTCCGTCATTGATTATTGCTTTATTGGATGTGAATGGAATAAACACGTTGTTGACTTTGAAGTAATGATTCGACAGTTCTCAGACCACATGCCAATAGTTGTGTCTTTTAACCAAACAGAAGCGGGTAACATCACAACAACAAATGTGAATCTCCTTCCCAAATTAATATAGAACGATAGCAAGAAACATGTTTATAATACAAAATTAAATGAGGCCCTACAAAACAATGAAGTTAGGAATTTCAACGATCTTAATGGACTCATTAAGATGGTCTATCCAAAAAACAACAAGAAAAAAAAGAGAGTAGAATTCAAAGAACGATGGTTCGATGAAAGTTGTAAGAAAGCAAGAGATGTGTCTTATTCTTGGCTGAAACTTTTTTGTAAAGTCAGTACTAGTTTCTTCAAAGAAGCTTATTTAAAAGCCAACCAGATGTTTAAGGTTTTATGCAAAGAAAGAAAAAAGTTGTATTTTGAATGGGAGGCAAGGAGACTAAGTTTAGCTATGAACTCTACAGAATTCTGGAGCTTAGCTCGCAATTTGAACGGGAAAAAATACATTGTGGATAGCAGCTTAAGCACCGAAGTTTTGCAAAATCATTTTCAAAAACTATTGAACCCAACTTTAAAAGAAACATCCAAGTTCCTGTATGCACGCCCAAGATTTACAGATCCAATTTTAGATTCGCCCATTACGTTACAAGAGGTCACTTTTATTGTCAATAGGCTCAAAGACGGCAAAGCAGCAGGAACGGATAGAATACCTGTCGAATTCTACAAGTATGCAACGAATAGTCTGATTCAAACTCTTACGGGATTATTGAACAACATTATAGAAGACGGAACAATATAAGGAAGCCTTAGTGTTCCCAATTTATAAGAAAGGATGTGCAACAAACCCAGAGAACTATAGATGAATTTCCTTTTTGAATGCCACCTACAAAATTTTTACCACTGTTCTCCAGAGACGACTAAAGACGTGGATGGATACGAATAGCATTATCAGCGAATTTCAAGCAGGCTTTAGATCGGGTTATTCAACAATAGATCATATTTTCGTCCTCAAATGCATTGCAGACTCATTCCTTGCAAGAAGTAAAAAGCTATATGTTCTGTTCGTGGATTTCAGAGCAGCATTTGACATGGTTGACCGAAATGCTGTACAAACTGTACGGGCTTGGGATGTCCTTGAAATTTGGTCAAATAATAAAGAATATCTATAAAGAAACTAGATCGGCTGTATGGAATGGAACAGATAAATCTGAATGGTTTGCAACCAACACAGGGGTCAGACAAGGCAGTCCACTAAGTCCAGATCTATTTTCACTTTTTATAGAGGATCTGGTTCCTTATCTACCAGGTGGTATCGAGTTCGCGGGTCTGCAAATAAAAGCCCCGCTTTTTGCTGATGATGTTGCCATACTGGCCTGCTCGCCCGAATCGCTGCAACTAATGCTTAACAAGCTTTATGAATATTGTAAGCTGTGGAATCTCGTGGTTAATACTGACAAAACGAAAATCATGATAATAAAGAAGGGCGGAGGCAGAAAAAGCACGATGGAAAAATGGTGGTATGACGGAGAAACAGTTGAGGTTGTAAATGAATACAAATATCTCGGGTTACTATTCACGCACAATATGAAAATGGAAAAACACCTTAACGAAAAATTAGCTAAAGCGAAAACTGCAATAAATGCGTCTTGGAAAAACTGTTTTAACAACAAACATATAAAGCACAGTAGCAAATATCGTGTTTTCGAAACTGTAGCAGAATCAATCTTTTTTTATGCGGCACAGGTTTGGGGAAGTGTTGAATACGAGACGGTGGAAAAACTTTTAAGATACTACCTCAAAAGAATATTCCATCTCCCTTCTAACTCGCCGAATTATATGCTGATGCTCGAAACTGGACTTTCACCGATGTTTATTAAGACATTCAAACTACAAATCGATTACGTACTACGGGTAATGAGGATGCCAGAGCACCGACTGCCTAAAAAGGTGGCCATTCAAATGATGCAAAACAAACGAGGGCACGATTACGGTATCCGTGGTCCCGCAAGTGCTTATGTGCAATTAATTTCCGTATGCAACAGCTTTCCGCATGGCCCGCTTCGCGGGGCTCATTATTTAAACCCTTTTTCCGCAGGGTTAAGCTGCTCATGCTAAATATGGAAATAGCAATTGTTTTCCGTAAGCAACAGCTTTCCACATGGAAATAATATAATATCGCGGGACCACGGATACCGTAATCTCCCCCAAACGAGGTTTTTAAAGACTGGCAAGATGTAGCTGAAAAATGTGGAACCGAAATAAACCTCAGCTTGGGTGAAATCAATACCTGGAAGTTAACCATGTACGAAGTAATTAAAAAAGTTGACCTTCAATACAGGACCAAATTTGAGGACGAAGCTAAGGGATCTCTTCACCAGAATCAAGAATGGTGATTTTTAAAGCAAATAAAATAGTAACTAAATATAAATAAATAGGAAAAATAATTATCGTTATCGAAGCAGATTTAAGAGTAATGATTATAGTAGTAATTGCTTTAAACTTATATAGAAATGATTGTCAATCTGGCAGACGGCAAAGCCATGCTTAAAAGATTTTATGTAATGTAAATTGTATTTTCTAACATTTAAAGTGAACAATAAAATCCTAATCTAATCTAATTTAAAATCTTCTCGTGATATATTTGCAAAAATTTAATTGAACGCAGGCTAGTAAGTTTCGATTGCCAGAAGTAAAAAAGAGATTTTTGAATTCCGTTTACGCCTACAGCAAATCAAAATGAATGCAAGAGAGAAAGAGAAAGTAGCATATACAAATGCATACCTGAACTTTCATAAGCGCGTCAGCCTTAAGCTCAATGCGGCACGTGTTAATGTGATTCTAAAAAGAAATAGGGTAATGTTTTAATAAATCAAGGAACAAAAAAAGGGTGCTCATTAAGAAATCCAACTTTTAAAAGTAGCGACCACCCTAATGGCCATTTTTATACCAAAAAACTAAAAAAAAATCGAAGACATTTTTTCCGATATTTTTTTCTCATTGAAAACGCTCGAAAACAACAATCTTTTCTTCAGGCATGAGCGCACGAAATAGTTGTAGTTTAAGAATATATTTTCTTAATATGCCGAGTAGTGTTTAGTATAATTTTTTTTTTTAATATAATTTTTTTTTGTTGGGTACCAAGAAAGAAACTTGTCTTGCCGCTGAAGAAATGCAAAACGCTACTTTAAGGGTGAAAATGATAATGTCGACCAATGAATAAAATATATTTTTAAACTACAACTATTTTGACGCTAGTTTCAAAAAGAGGACACTTGAAAGTACTGAGGATTTCAGTTTTTGTTAGAATTTGTTTTTTAAATAAGAATTTATAGTTTCAAATCTTATTTTCCAAACTAAAATTATTTAGGAAATGACAGTTTCGCATATAACTTGAAAATTCGGGTTTGTTTGAATATTATAATTTTAAATGTGTCGACTGAACGAAAAGAGACTATAACTCGTCTTCAAGATAGAGCTACAAAAAAAGCAGAAGGAAAAAGTACGCATTTCGATAAAAGCGTAGATTGATAACTTAGTGCAACAATTGCATATCAAGACGCATCATTCTGGTCGTGCGATATTTGTTTTTAAGTATTTCGTGAAGTATGTAAATATTTTTTCGTTATATTACTGGTAAGTAAAAAACTATATTATTTTTATTTGACTCAGAAATCTCATTTGGAATGATTCAATCCATGCTTAAGTGTATATGTAATAAAAAAGTTCTTTGTAATAAAAAATCCTGTAATAAAAATTCTTTACTTCTTTATTGTTTCGTAGTCACTTAATAACTGCAAAACTGAAACTAAAACTTAACAAAGGTTTTATAAATGTCATTTCAATGTAATTTAGCTTTTAACTTAACAAAGGTTTAACATAATGTCATTTATATGTTATTTAGCGTATTGATGGGGTTTGATAGGGATTATTTGCTGACTTAATACACGCTTTTTTTTTTTTTTTTTAATTAGTTATAACCAAAGCGAATGGGTGGCCGAATAATGCGACCACTGCTTGAAGTATAATTTTCATTATTCAAAGACGCTGGTTCAATAGCTAGAAGTTTTTCTGAAACTAAATCACCAGCGGGTTCACTAGTTCGTTTAGAATCATTTAAATTCATAGGCCAAGTCGTTGGTTCAGGTTCATCCGCATTCACATTATGATTTACATCTCTCTTATGATTTCTATATTTTTTTACACCATTTACTGGTGGTTAAATATTATTATACTTTAGATTTTCTGAATTTACATTTAAATACAAGACTTTTAATATGCTCTTCAAGAATCATTTCACTTGTATCAAACTTGTTATTAAATGTCTTAGCAATAAATCTACGACTTCTTCTATAGTGATTATCGAAACAGTCTTTTACAATACATGAAATGATCTACTATTTACGACACCTACTACAGTGCCATAGTTCCACTCTTTTTAATTTTTTTTTAAATTATTTTTTTATTAAATTATTAAATTATAATTATACTAGATGTGCCCGCGACTTCGTCCGCGTGGAATAGTGACTTTCGGCAGCATTCTTAATTTTTTAGGCTACTTATTTATATAATAAGACACATTCATGCGTTTTAGTAAACCATTGTTATATTATTTTATTTAAGTATATGTTTGCACACGACGTTCTTATTTTTTCCATCTTTTGCGAAATAAAAAGGTTTTGTGGGATTAATACACGTGATTCTGCCACATAAAGTTGCCATAGGATTTTTTCTAAACAAACACCTGCAACTGCAACAATGACCAATCAGTGGGAATTAAAGGAAAACGGGGAATCAAAACGTTTGGGATTTCTAATATTAGTAAGGATGTCCATCTTCAGGTTCTAGACTATCTCTGTACCAAAATTCATATAAATCGGTTCAATAGCTTGGGCGGTAAATATAAACAAAGAAAAACAGACAGACAGAGTAAATTTTGGATTTATAATGTTACTAAAGTCTTCCATTCCCGTGGGAAAATGAGGGTCGTTTCAGGAGGATGACTTAAAGTTTATAATACTCGAGAATAGTGTAGTATTTTAACGGTGGACATTTTTTGAAATGTGTGCAGTATTTTCCAAGTTCCCGTTCCCATGGGAATACAGGGATAAAACATATTGCAAAACATATATGTCCATCCTCAAATTCAATACTGTTTATGTACCAAATTTCATATAAATGGGTTCAATAGTTTGGGCGGTTAATGGTAATAAAGAGAAATAGACAGACAGATTTACCTTCGTACTTATAATATTAGTAAAGACTCCCGTTCCCGTGGAAACATGGTGACCGTTCCCGTAAAGAATATGGGGATGAGTAAAAGTTTATGTTGCTCGGGGATTATGGAGTATTCCAACGGTGGAAGAGTTTTTGAAATCGGTGCTGTGGTGTCAAAGTTCCCGTATACGTTCCTGCTCCCGTGGCAATATAGGAAAAAAATATATAGCCTATGTCCTTCCTCGGGTTCTGAAAAATCTTTTTAAAAAATTTCATTTAAATCGGTTTATTAGTTTGGGCGGGAGATGTTGACATAGAACGACGGACAGATAGAGCTTCTTTCACACTTATTATATTAGTGAGGACTCCCTTTCCCGTATGAATATGTGGATGAATTAAAGTTTATGTTACTCAGGGATAGTGTAGTATTCTAACGGTGGAAAATACTACTATCTAAGTTCCCGTATACGTTCTCGTTCCCGTGGGAATATAGGGATAAAATGTACAGTCTATGTCCTTCTTCAGGTTCTAGACTATCTCTGTACAAAATTTCATTTAAATCAGTTCTGTAGTTTGGGCAGGAGACGGTAACATAGAAATCCGGACAGACAGAGTGACTTTCACATTTATAATATAAGTTAGGATTAAAGCGGGCAGAGAATTTGCGTTTCTATCAAAGTAGTATTTTTGTTTTTGCTTTTTCGTTTCAACTCTGTTTTGAACAATCTACTCACTTACATTGTTTCGAAACAGTAATGCATTTGAAATTGGTAATTTTGTTTTTGCATTTCCTTCAAGGAATAACTCGGATGGTGAATATATATAATATAATTATATAAGATAGCTATACCCTTTTCTGCAAGCCCATTAGGTACTTTGAGCGTACCGAGGACTTGAAAATTTCAAGGCTATGTTGCGTTCTTTCGCCAATGATTCAAATTTGTATGAATTGAATGGACTGTTGTCACATTTCAAAATTGTTGGGTAACCAATGATATTGAATATACCTAAAATTACTTCAATAATATGCTTTGAGGTCTTATTTTTAAGTTGGGTAAACAATGATATTGAATATACCTAAAATTACTTCAATATTAGCCGCGTTTTATTATCACAATGATCCAATCCGGATCAGATCTTGATAATAAAACAGCTTTAGATCATCATATTTCCAGTTGGAAGCTGTGAGAGACTCGCTCTTTCAACTGACATTTCAAAAGAGTTGCAGAGTTGCCCTACGAACTTTTTTTTCAATGGTTAATATTTTGTTCTTTTTTTAGGGAAAAATGATACTCATGCACTTTTTCAAATATATATTTTTTTGCACTAATTCTTATTAATTTCACGAATATATGTTTTGTTTTGTAAAACTTTTTCATTATGTCATGTATTATACAAAAATGAATAAATGTGAATTTTCTAGCTATCTATCTAAAATACATTTCATTTCACACAGATAAAAATGTTCATGTGGCCATACTGTTGTTATTGGAAATATTGGAAATGATACCAACGTTTCCATGGAAAGTCTCCTCTTGTGTGAAATAGAAGAACTAATTTTTAGATCACAAAAATAGATCCAAATAAAAAGCAGGATTTCGCTTTGTTGTTGTAACACTAATAAAGCCATGATCTGATCCGGATCAGATCAATAATAAAACGCGGCTAATATGCTTTGAGGTCTTATTTTTAAGATGTTCCGCAAAGATAAAATTGCTATATGAATCAAAAATAAAATCTAAATCTGCATATTGGAATAAATCCATAGCGACTATATGAAATGGGTATTCTGGTGATATTTCTTGTACTAATGGTTCTTTTTGATTGTTTCTTTTAAACTTTTCACAAGATGAAACTATTTCTTTTATTTGCTTCGACATTCCGGGCCAAAAATACTTCATCCTTGATGATGAAAGCGTTTTTTCGATACCCAAATGTGTCTCATGAACCATTTTACATATTTTTCCTTGTAATTGAGATGGGATAACCAGTCGATGGTCCTTAAATAAGAGTCCATTTTCACAATGTAACTTATCCTTCAATTTGTGAAAATTTTGAAAGAAATTATCAAGCTGGTGGAACGTTGGCCAGCTATTCACAGCATAATCTCGTATCCGAATATATTGTTCATCTCGTTCGAAAACAGACAAATAATATTCCAAGTTTTTCTTTGACAAGCATGCAGACTTTGTAACCATACATATGCAATGCACCACACCCGATAAATCACTGAATTCGGAATCATCCGGTAATTGCGCTTTTCAAAGACAATCAGCTACTAACATTTGCTTTTCAGGTTCATAAATTTTTTCCATTAAAGTATATTTTAATAACAACATAAACATTCGCTGTAATCGTTGTGATACGTCATCAATACTGCGTTTGACTAGAACTTCAACTGGTTTATGATCACTTTCGACGGTAAAATCTCGACCACATAAAAAAAAATGAAACCGCTGACACAAAAAACCACCGCCAAAGTTCTTTTTCAATTTGAGCCCACTTTTGTTCGCTTTTGCTCAAAGTCCGTGAAGCATATGCGACTGGTTGAACATCTTGCATTAAAACACAACCCAGTCCAACCTTAGATGCATCCGTTTGGACTATCACAGGCTTGTTTGGGTCAGAAACTGACAAAATTGGATTAGATGCAATAATTTGCAAAAGATTTTTCCTTTCAGTTTCATGATCCAACAAAACTTGACATTATTATGTGTCAAAAAACGTAATGCATCAGTTTTCTGGGATAAGTTCGGAACGAATTTCCCTAAGTATTTAAAGAGTCCTTACAGTCGCATAACATCTGGCTTTTTCGTTTATACGTTTAAACGTTTAATTTTCCCGTTTTCCAAAATATGACCCATAAATTTTACTTGTGTTTTCCTATACTGAAATTTTTCTGAATTGAACTTTCTATTGTTCACACGCGCACGTTCGATAACAATTTTTAATATAGGTACTATCATTATCTGATTCCGTGTCGCGGTAAAATTTACCGCTACAAAAAGTATCCTTAGGATCCTTTCTCGTATCCCTTCCTCTTCTTCGTTTTTGGATGTGGCTGCATAATTCTGGGAGAGTTAGGGGCAACCAAGGTTCCATCAGCCTATGGTTTACTCACCCAGCATTACGCAAAAACATCCCACGTAGGTTGATGTGGCAAAATCGGTCAAAGCTAGACCAGAAAAGGGACAGGCGGTCCCCAACGAACATTGAAGAACGTGCAGACGGGCGGTCTCACGAAAAACACAAAAACTGCCTAATGGAATCTGGCAAAACACCCAAGGCAACACAACAACACTTAATACAAACAGCTATGGTAGATGATCAATTCCTACCCAACGTTTTACGTCACTTTGACAGAATTAGTATGGCCTTCTGCCCAACCTAAACTTACTATCAACTCTTAATTGAAATCTAAATGATATTGACATAAAAGAAGAATCACTTAGAGACGTGTTTCCGACTTTAGTCTCATTTCCCTTTTTCAACGATCTGGACGAAGGTCTACGGACAGTACTTCGAACTTCCGACCTTAGCTTCTCCTGTTCTTTGTTCTCCGAGAAAATATCTTCTTCGTATTTTAGTTTGGGCCGGTTTGGGCTGGGGACTTTGCGCGAGTTAAATAATTTTTCGGAGTAAGTCTTTCTTTAGGGGTTGAACTCGTCCACTAGGCTACTGGTGATCGCATCACCTGAACGCAAAGGACCGCGGGTAGTTGATTCGTGACATCTCACTCGCACATTCTAGCCTTATGGCGGAATGCTGCAGTAAAAGTGAGACCGAACAACACCACGCTTAAAGGTCTGACGAGGATGGCCGGATGGCCGATGCCGCATGGATGAGAAAAACCCGCCATCTTGATGGCCTCTTGATTCTGGAGATTGGAAGAAGAAAGATCTAATAGAAAGCCTCTGAGGAATTATCACGATTTATTTTTGAGATTCGAGATTTTTGATTTAACTTGGAGTGAGAGATACCCTACTAAGCCGATTTTTTTTTGCGGAAAAAAATTCCAGTTGGGAAAACCTAGGAAGGGTATAATTGAGATTAGAGCGGAGACGATATTTTCTTGAGGAGCTACAGGAGAGTGGTATATAGAAAAGCTAAGTATTTGATTTTAATTATTTTTTTTTATTTCGGAAAATCCTTCTTGTCCAAGGATTTTTCGAGTACTTTTAGAGACGCCTTATTGGAGGCAAAATTAAGATCCGCTAGGCCTTCGTTGTCCTACCGGTTATTTTCTTTCCCGAGATTACGGGACTCGCGACCGTTTTCCTCTATTTCTACTTTTATTTCTTTTTTACTTTCGGAAACTTTCCATAAGTTATTCTTCTTTGTGTTTTTCAAACGACAGTTTTTTACTTTTTTTTTTTCTTAACTTTCAACTTTCTGTTTCTAAACTCTTCTTTATTTCGGCTCCTGCCGACATCAACAAAGTAAATTTGTACCTTTGGTTATATATCGAAAAGACTCTGGTTTTAGTCCAGGCTTCGGCCACGGTTTTACCCAGACAACCTATTAAAACAATAAATCTATTTAGACTTCCCCTTTGGGAATTCGATCATATCTTTTTCTTTTATTTTCTGTCATCAAGGTTTGGAAATTTATCCCCACAAAAATTTTCTGGCGCCCAAAATTACGAGGACACCCTGTTCTCCCAATTGATCATTTATACACAATTTATTATAATCCCACACATCAATCTTCGATTAATTTAATTTTACCTGACCTACCTTATCAAATAAATCGTCGAACACACCCAGCTGAGCTAGTCGCGGTGGCAGCACACCTACATTTGTTGCTGGATGCACCTTTTTATCTTGCCGGCATTTCATCTGCGATCTGTCATTTACAATTCTTGCCGCAAGCCAGCCGGCTGTGCGTAATTTTTAGATTAATTTTGTTTGTTTTAATTCGCGGTATTTAAGTTTTCGTTACCATCCTAAAGTTAGTTTAATTAAATCTAAAATACATAATAAGTAATACCCTCCAAGCAAGAAGGAAGTGTCGGCGAGAAAAAGGTGCAACAAAGTGGCACCCAACGTGTCGGGCCTGTTTGAGAATCGTGTGGAATTCTTTTTTCTCATTGAAATCTGTGTTAAAGTGTATCGTTCGGTGGATTTGTTTGTGATATTTGTTTTTTTTTTCTTGAATAATTTTTCTTACTGGTGTTTTCTCTATCCCTAGATAAATTCCTGCATCTACAACATCAAAAACTTACCAATAGTCATACCTAGTCATCAATCAAACAATAAGTGGTTTTTTTTTTTTCGTCTGGAAAAGTGGAAAGTGCGTTTTGAATAAGTATACACAACCACACACAGTTGTATCTTGTATACTCCCAAGTAAGATTTTTTTTTGTTATTTTTATTACTTTTGATTTCGTTTGCTTGTGCTATACTTTCTTGTTTCTTGCTTTGATTAAATTTATTTATTATTCTACACATTTACCTACATATATACATACCTATCATAGACGTACCTACCTATTTTCGTTCATTTATTTCATTTCATTTTACTTACGAAAAGTTTCATTTTCGCGTACACACATTTTTACATAGGTACATACATTTTAATTGTGCCGGTTACTTGGCCTTGGTTTTGTCTTTTCTCTCTGCCTTGCTTGGGTGTACGTACAGTGCATTAAGCACTATTAGTTGTTGTGCTAGTGAAACCCAGTGTTTCTCAAACTTTTTTTGGTAGATCTGAATTGTTTTTTTTTGATTGAAATAATTTTGTGGTGCAGTAAATTTGAATACTTGAGAAATCAGAGATTGTGTGAAATTGAAATTGATTGTGAGTTGTGGGGTGAATTTTTTTTTTGGAAAAATTTTAAACAGGGTGTTTTTTTTTAATTTTTGTTCTGCAATCGACTTGTTGATTTTGAAATTGAGATTGTGAGTTGTGGTGCATGCATATTCTATTTGAGCAAAGTTTTTTTTTTTTGGAAAAGAGTTTTTATCGATATTGTTGGTAGTTGAGTGAACCTTTTAAGATATCCATTGCTATCGGTTACAATAATTTTCTTGGTTTTTTGTCTGATAAAGTGTGTTTGATATCTTCGTGTTTTTGAAAACAGAGAGTTTATTTTATTTCTTTCTGTTTTGTTTTGAGAGTCTTTTTTGAAATTTATATTTTGTGGTGTGTTCTGATAAAACTAAATAGTTGCTGTGGTTTTGCGAACATTAGTTGAATCGTGTTGAGGATTTGAAAGTTTGTCAGTGGAAGTTCAATTGATTTTTTTTTAATTGAAAAGTGTTGTTTGCTAATAGTAAATATGAATATTGGTCGTTTGGCTCAAGATGAGCTTGCATATGAGATGCAAATTCGGGGGTTGAAGGTTAGTACGGTTGAGGTGATGAGAAAAGCTCTCAGATCCTCAAGGGTACTAGAGTCAAGGGGTTCTTTCGAAAACTCAAAGAGTTACCCATTTAGTTTTGAGGAAGACAGTGAGGCTGTGAAGTTGAAAGTCGATGAAATTAAAGTATTGTTGAAGGATCCTCCAAAAGATCCGAAATCGTCTGAATGTGTTAAGTTAGTAACAAAGATTGAATGGGCGTTAGGCCGTATTGGCAGGGCGATTTGTGAGAATGATGATGATGAGGAAGTACAGAGCGAGTTAAAGAATGAATTGTTGCTATTGTTGGGAGTGCTTATAGGTGATAATGGGGATAGTGATTTGGAAGATGAGTCCCCAAAGAAGAATGTAAGATCAGGAGGTTCAGGTGGCCGCTCGGTGAGCGTAAGCCCATTGCCAGTAGCGAGTGGTTCGAATGTGAGAAATGCAAGGGAACAGGGAACTGAAGATAATTCGATTAGTGAGCGAAATGTTGCTATGCGTATGAATGAGCAAAGAAGTGTTGAAAGTGCGAGTGAGTTAAGAATTAGGGAATTGGAAAGAGAGCTAGAGCGAGAACGAAGAGTGAGTGAAGAGAGAATGGCCAGAGGAAACAGAATGGGTCAAGAACATAGAATGGATAGGGAAAATAGATTTGAAATGGAAAATAGAATGGATAGGGATAATAGATTCGAAAGGGAGGATACAGTGTTAGAGAATCATAGGCCGTACAAAAGGTATGAAAGGAGGGTGGAACGTGTGGGAAAGTGGAATGTGAAATTTACGGGAGAGTCGGATGGTTCGTCTGTAAATGCATTTTTAGAACGTGTTGAAGAATTACGTGTAGCGAACGATGTGTCTGAGGCACATTTGTTTAAGTCGGCGACGGAGTTGTTGAGTGGAAGAGCCCTCTTATGGTTTAGGACCGTAAGGAGTGAGCTGAGGAACTGGCAGGAGCTAGTTCATGAAATTAAGGCGGAGTTCCTTCCTGCGAACTACGATGATCTTCTTTTGGAGGAGATTAATCGTAGATCCCAAGGGAAGGACGAAACCTTCGGCGCATACCTCGCCGTGATGAGGACGTTGTTTAGGAGGTTAGGTGAGCCGTTGAGTGAGAGTCGAATGCTTGGTATTTTGAAGAAAAATGTGGATCCATTCTTCCAAAAGCAAATAGCTAGTGCTAAGCCGACTACGGTGAAGGAGCTTGGAAGAGAAATGGACACATTGAAGGTGAATGTGGATTCTTTTACCCCCCCCCCCCCTCTCGTGGAAAAAAATTTGTTGGAACCGGAGTGTGGTTATCAACCTGGTGCGGCAGGTCAACACCGAGTGGCGGTTGTTGAGTCGGCACCAGATAACCCATTCCGAAGGGTCGTTAGGTGTTTCAATTGCAATAGAGAAGGTCATTTTTCGAATGCGTGTTCGGTTGCTAAGAAATGTTTTGGTTGTGGTGCGTCGAATGTCTATCGTAGAGATTGCAAGAAATGTTCAGGTTCGGGAAATGGGCAACGGACTCTCGGGTCAGCAGGACGAGAGCTCCGTCGCAATTAGTTAGGTCGTCTGCTGACGATCAGCTGGTGGACAGGGTTGAGTTAGGGTTTACACTCGCGGCAAATGGTAGGGATAGTCGACCTTATTTGAAGGTCAACATTTTTGGCATTAGGTTTTTAGGGCTTTTAGATTCTGGTGCTTCTCGCACAATAGTTGGTAGGGATGGGTGGAAAATTTTGAAGGGTTTAGGCTTAGCATTAGGGAAAAGTAATATAGGTTCGGTTGCGCTAGCGGATGGGGCGGGAGTAGGAGTAGTTGGATCATTGTCGCTTCCAATGGAGGTGGAGGGCAAATCCATACTACTAGAATGTTTAGTTATACCAAACCTCCCACATTTATTGATCCTTGGCGCAGACTTTTGGGCGCTATCGGGAATAGTCCCGGATTTGAGATCAGGTGTGTGGAGTTTTTCAGAGCAGGAAGCAGTTGCCTCAATAACAGATGTAGGGTCCATTAGGGAAAAGTCAGATTTAGGTAGTGAGGATAGGGAAAAGTTAGATAGGTGTTTAAAACAGTTATTTCAGGAAATGACTGAGGGGTTAGGCTGTACCAATTTAGTTGAGCATAGGATTAGGACGACTGCAGAACCGATCAAGCAGCGGTATTACCCTGTGTCACCCGCAATCCAAAAGAGTATTGACAAGGAGCTTCAGGAGATGTTAGATGCTGGAGTTTTCCAGAAATCTACGAGCCCTTGGGCATCTCCGATTTTGCTCGTCAAGAAAAAGGATGGAAGCTTTCGGTTTTGCGTCGATTATAGGAAGCTTAACGCTGTTACAGATAGGGACGCTTATCCACTTCCGTTTATCTCAGCGATTTTGGATAAGCTTAGGAACGCTAAGTTTTTGTCATCTCTTGACATTAAGTCTGCTTACTGGCAGATACCCATGGAGGAGGAATCGCGCAAATACACAGCCTTTACAGTGCCTGGCCGAGGTCTTTTTGAGTTTTTGAGGATGCCGTTTGGTCTCCATAACTCCCCGGCAACGTGGCAAAGGTTTATAGACGACGTTTTGGGTCCCGACCTAGAACCTTACGTCTTTGTGTACTTGGACGACATCATCATCGTCACCGATTCCTTTGACAAACACTTAGAAATTTTGCAGGAGGTTTTTAAAAGATTAGTAGGAGCGGGATTAAAAGTAGGTAGGGAAAAATGTAATTTTTGTAGGACTTCTTTGAAATTTTTAGGGTATGTTGTTGATAGAAACGGACTCCATGTGGACCCAGAAAAGGTCGAAAGCATGTTGAAGATTCCGGCCCCTAAAAATATCAAAGAAGTTAGAAGTTTTATAGGGACTATTTCTTGGTACAGAAGGTTTGTTCCAAATTTTGCAATATTAGTTAGGCCTCTTACGGATCTTCTTAAGAAAAGTAAGAAATTTGATTGGACCCTAGAGTGTGAGGAAAGTTTTAGGAAAGCCAAGGAGTGCTTGGTCACGGCACCGATTCTTACGTGCCCGGATTTTTCCCGACCGTTTGTTGTACAAACAGACGCGTCTGATTACGGGATCGGAGCCGTGCTTTCTCAAGAGTTTGAGGAAGGGGAAAAGGCAGTCTGCTACATTAGTAGGTCTCTCAACAGAAGTGAGAGAAATTATTCAACAACAGAAAAAGAGTGTTTGGCAGTTTTGTGGGCAGTTGAGAAGTTGCGGCCATATATCGAAGGTGTTCGGTTTACGGTCGTAACGGATCATTACTCGCTCGTGTGGCTGAACAATCTGAAAGATCCGCAAGGTAGATTGGCTAGATGGGCCATCCGCCTACAGCAATTCGACTTCAAGATCATCCACAGGAAGGGGAAGGAACATGTTGTTCCAGACATGTTGTCGCGGGGAGTTCCAGTAGTGGCTGGTATCTCGGATGCGGATACTGACCCTTGGGTGGAGAAAATGATCTTGTTAGTCGAAAAGCAACCGTTAGTTTATCCATCTTGGAGAGTAGAGAATAGGAGACTATACAAACATGTAAAAGCGAAACATGTTGTAGTCTGTGAGAGTAGTGAAGAATGGAAGTTAGTAGTAGGGAAAAAGGATAGGTTAGATATGGGTCACAACTCCGTTTTACAGCGCATTACCACCCGCAAGCAAATCCTGCGGAGCGCATTAACCAGATCATAAAAACTACCCTTCGTGCGTACGTGTCGGAAAATCATCGAACCTGGGATTCGCAATTGGCAAAGGTAGCCTGTGCGATAAGAACATCCCAGCATGAGGTTTTAGGAGTTTCGCCATATTTTGCTAACTTTGGTAGGAACATGGTCACATGTGGTCGTGACATAGGATATAGGGATAGCGATAGGGACCACACAGGAGTGATAGATAGAGAGAATCAATTTATGAAGCTACGGGAAGAGATAGCTGAGAAGATAGGCGCGGCTTCCAAAAAGTCCGCGCAAACGTATAACCTTCGCAGGCGTGATGTGCAATATCAGCCTGGCGATTTGGTTTGGCGAAGAAATTTCGCACTTTCGGATGCCGCAAACTATATTGCAGCTAAATTAGCACCTAAATTTGTTGGGCCCTACCGCATATCGAAGCGGACGTCACCTTGGACGTATATCCTTATAGATGAGAATGGCAAAGATCGCGGAACTTGGCACGCAAAGGATTTAAAACCTTATTGCGATGATTCGGACACTTAGTCTATAATCAAGACCCCCCAATTACATATAAGTATCTTTACTTCCCGTTAGTATTTTTTTTGTAACTTTAATATGTTTAACAAGACCATACCTCATCTTCATCTTCAACATCATTACTTTAATTTTTTTTTTACTTTTTTTAATTTCTTTAATTTTTTTTTACTCTTAACTTCTTAACTCTTTTAACTTTTTCTTTTATAACTTCTGGTTTTAAATTTAACTTTAGTTCTTAACTTTTAACTGTCAAATTGATGGAAAATCGTTAGTGTTGTGTTGTCTTCCTATGTTTCGTTCCTTTATCCAGTTTCACCTTAGGAAATGGTTTATATTTCTTTGAAATGTAAGCACATTTCCTGGGAGGTAAGGGTGGGATTTGTCGCGGTAAAATTTACCGCTACAAAAAGTATCCTTAGGATCCTTTCTCGTATCCCTTCCTCTTCTTCGTTTTTGGATGTGGCTGCATAATTCTGGGAGAGTTAGGGGCAACCAAGGTTCCATCAGCCTATGGTTTACTCACCCAGCATTACGCAAAAACATCCCACGTAGGTTGATGTGGCAAAATCGGTCAAAGCTAGACCAGAAAAGGGACAGGCGGTCCCCAACGAACATTGAAGAACGTGCAGACGGGCGGTCTCACGAAAAACACAAAAACTGCCTAATGGAATCTGGCAAAACACCCAAGGCAACACAACAACACTTAATACAAACAGCTATGGTAGATGATCAATTCCTACCCAACGTTTTACGTCACCTTGACAGAAT
The DNA here is from genome assembly GCA_914767635.1 of Melanostoma mellinum. NCBI lineage: Eukaryota > Metazoa > Arthropoda > Insecta > Diptera > Syrphidae > Melanostoma > Melanostoma mellinum. The sequence goes on from OU612058.1 coordinate 107,152,404, forward strand.
TAGTATGGCCTTCTGCCCAACCTTAACTTACTATCAACTCTTAATTGAAATCTAAATGATATTGACATAAAAGAAGAATCACTTAGAGACGTGTTTCCGACTTTAGTCTCATTTCCCTTTTTCAACGATCTGGACGAAGGTCTACGGACAGTACTTCGAACTTTCGACCTTAGCTTCTCCTGTTCTTTGTTCTCCGAGAAAATATCTTCTTCGTATTTTAGTTTGGGCCGGTTTGGGCTGGGGACTTTGCGCGAGTTAAATAATTTTTCGGAGTAAGTCTTTCTTTAGGGGTTGAACTCGTCCACTAGGCTACTGGTGATCGCATCACCTGAACGCAAAGGACCGCGGGTAGTTGATTCGTGACATCTCACTCGCACATTCTAGCCTTATGGCGGAATGCTGCAGTAAAAGTGAGACCGAACAACACCACGCTTAAAGGTCTGACGAGGATGGCCGGATGGCCGATGCCGCATGGATGAGAAAAACCCGCCATCTTGATGTCCTCTTGATTCTGGAGATTGGAAGAAGAAAGATCTAATAGAAAGCCTCTGAGAATTATCACGATTTATTTTTGAGATTCGAGATTTTTGATTTGACTTGGAGTGAGAGATACCCTACTAAGCCGATTTTTTTTTGCGGAAAAAAATTCCAGTTGGGAAAACCTAGGAAGGGTATAATTGAGATTAGAGCGGAGACGATATTTTCTTGAGGAGCTACAGGAGAGTGGTATATAGAAAAGCTAAGTATTTGATTTTAATTATTTTTTTTTATTTCGGAAAATCCTTCTTGTCCAAGGATTTTTCGAGTACTTTTAGAGACGCCTTATTGGAGGCAAAATTAAGATCCGCTAGGCCTTCGTTGTCCTACCGGTTATTTTCTTTCCCGAGATTGCGGGACTCGCGACCGTTTTCCTCTATTTCTACTTTTATTTCTTTTTTTACTTTCGGAAACTTTCCATAAGTTATTCTTCTTTGTGTTTTTCAAACGACACAATAATCTGTTTTTTACTTTTTTTTTTCTTAACTTTCAACTTTCTGTTTCTAAACTCTTCTTTATTTCGGCTCCTGCCGACATCAACAAAGTAAATTTGTACCTTTGGTTATATATCGAAAAGACTCTGGTTTTAGTCCAGGCTTCGGCCACGGTTTTACCCAGACAACCTATTAAAACAATAAATCTATTTAGACTTCCCCTTTGGGAATTCGATCATATCTTTTTCTTTTATTTTCTGTCATCAAGGTTTGGAAATTTATCCCCACAAAAATTTTCTGGCGCCCAAAATTACGAGGACACCCTGTTCTCCCAATTGATCATTTATACACAATTTATTATAATCCCACACATCAATCTTCGATTAATTTAATTTTACCTGACCTACCTTATCAAATAAATCGTCGAACACACCCAGCTGAGCTAGTCGCGGTGGCAGCATACATTTGTTGCTGGATGCACCTTTTTATCTTGCCGGCATTTCATCTGCGATCTGTCATTTACAATTCTTGCCGCAAGCCAGCCGGCTGTGCGTAATTTTTAGATTAATTTTGTTTGTTTTAATTCGCGGTATTTAAGTTTTCGTTACCATCCTAAAGTTAGTTTAATTAAATCTAAAATACATAATAAGTAATACCCTCCAAGCAAGAAGGAAGTGTCGGCGAGAAAAAGGTGCAACAAAGTGGCACCCAACGTGTCGGGCCTGTTTGACAATCGTGTTGAATTCTTTTTTCTCATTGAAATCTGTGTTAAAGTGTATCGTTCGGTGGATTTGTTTGTGATATTTGTTTTTTTTTTCTTGAATAATTTTTCTTACTGGTGTTTTCTCTATCCCTAGATAAATTCCTGCATCTACAACATCAAAAACTTACCAATAGTCATACCTAGTCATCAATCAAACAATAAGTGGTTTTTTTTTTTCGTCTGGAAAAGTGGAAAGTGCGTTTTGAATAAGTATACACAACCACACACAGTTGTATCTTGTATACTCCCAAGTAAGATTTTTTTTTGTTATTTTTATTATTTTTGATTTCGTTTGCTTGTGCTATACTTTCTTGTTTCTTGCTTTGATTAAATTTATTTATTATTCTACACATTTACCTACATATATACATACCTATCATAGACGTACCTACCTATTTTCGTTCATTTATTTCATTTCATTTTACTTACGAAAAGTTTCATTTTCGCGTACACACATTTTTACATAGGTACATACATTTTAATTGTGCCGGTTACTTGGCCTTGGTTTTGTCTTTTCTCTCTGCCTTGCTTGGGTGTACGTACAGTGCATTAAGCACTATTAGTTGTTGTGCTAGTGAAACCCAGTGTTTCTCAAACTTTTTTTGGTAGATCTGAATTGTTTTTTTTTGATTGAAATAATTTTGTGGTGCAGTAAATTTGAATACTTGAGAAATCAGAGATTGTGTGAAATTGAAATTGATTGTGAGTTGTGGGGTGAATTTTTTTTTGGAAAAATTTTAAACAGGGTGTTTTTTTTTAATTTTTGTTCTGCAATCGAGTTGTTGATTTTGAAATTGAGATTGTGAGTTGTGGTGCATGCATATTCTATTTGAGCAAAGTTTTTTTTTTTGGAAAAGAGTTTTTATCGATATTGTTGGTAGTTGAGTGAACCTTTTAAGATATCCATTGCTATCGGTTACAATAATTTTCTTGGTTTTTTGTCTGATAAAGTGTGTTTGATATCTTCGTGTTTTTGAAAACAGAGAGTTTATTTTATTTCTTTCTGTTTTGTTTTGAGAGTCTTTTTTGAAATTTATATTTTGTGGTGTGTTCTGATAAAACTAAATAGTTGCTGTGGTTTTGCGAACATTAGTTGAATCGTGTTGAGGATTTGAAAGTTTGTCAGTGGAAGTTCAATTGTTTTTTTTTTAATTGAAAAGTGTTGTTTGCTAATAGTAAATATGAATATTGGTCGTTTGGCTCAAGATGAGCTTGCATATGAGATGCAAATTCGGGGGTTGAAGGTTAGTACGGTTGAGGTGATGAGAAAAGCTCTCAGATCCTCAAGGGTACTAGAGTCAAGGGGTTCTTTCGAAAACTCAAAGAGTTACCCATTTAGTTTTGAGGAAGACAGTGAGGCTGTGAAGTTGAAAGTCGATGAAATTAAAGTATTGTTGAAGGATCCTCCAAAAGATCCGAAATCATCTGAATGTGTTAAGTTAGTAACAAAGATTGAATGGGCGTTAGGCCGTATTGGCAGGGCGATTTGTGAGAATGATGATGATGAGGAAGTACAGAGCGAGTTAAAGAATGAATTGTTGCTATTGTTGGGAGTGCTTATAGGTGATAATGGGGATAGTGATTTGGAAGATGAATCCCCAAAGAAGAATGTAAGATCAGGAGGTTCAGGTGGCCGCTCGGTGAGCGTAAGCCCATTGCCAGTAGCGAGTGGTTCGAATGTGAGAAATGCAAGGGAACAGGGAACTGAAGATAATTCGATTAGTGAGCGAAATGTTGCTATGCGTATGAATGAGCAAAGAAGTGTTGAAAGTGCGAGTGAGTTAAGAATTAGGGAATTGGAAAGAGAGCTAGAGCGAGAACGAAGAGTGAGTGAAGAGAGAATGGCCAGAGGAAACAGAATGGGTCAAGAACATAGAATGGATAGGGAAAATAGATTTGAAATGAAAATAGAATGGATAGGGATAATAGATTCGAAAGGGAGGATACAGTGTTAGAGAATCATAGGCCGTACGAAAGGAATGAAAGGAGGGTGGAACGTGTGGGAAAGTGGAATGTGAAATTTACGGGAGAGTCGGATGGTTCGTCTGTGAATGCATTTTTAGAACGTGTTGAAGAATTACGTGTAGCGAACGATGTGTCTGAGGCACATTTGCTTAAGTCGGCGACGGAGTTGTTGAGTGGAAGAGCCCTCTTATGGTTTAGGACCGTAAGGAGTGAGCTGAGGAACTGGCAGGAGCTAGTTCATGAAATTAAGGCGGAGTTCCTTCCTGCGAACTACGATGATCTTCTTTTGGAGGAGATTAATCGTAGATCCCAAGGGAAGGACGAAACCTTCGGCGCATACCTCGCCGTGATGAGGACGTTGTTTAGGAGGTTAGGTGAGCCGTTGAGTGAGAGTCGAATGCTTGGTATTTTGAAGAAAAATGTGGATCCATTCTTCCAAAAGCAAATAGCTAGCGCTAAGCCGACTACGGTGAAGGAGCTTGCGGTGCTTGGAAGAGAAATGGACACATTGAAGGTGAATGTGGATTCTTTTACCCCCCCCTCTCGTGGAAAAAAATTTGTTGGAACCGGAGTGTGGTTATCAACCTGGTGCGGCAGGTCAACACCGAGTGGCGGTTGTTGAGTCGGCACCAGATAACCCATTCCGAAGGGTCGTTAGGTGTTTCAATTGCAATAGAGAAGGTCATTTTTCGAATGCGTGTTCGGTTGCTAAGAAATGTTTTGGTTGTGGTGCGTCGAATGTCTATCGTAGAGATTGCAAGAAATGTTCAGGTTCGGGAAATGGGCAACGGACTCTCGGGTCAGCAGGACGAGAGCTCCGTCGCAATTAGTTAGGTCGTCTGCTGACGATCAGCTGGTGGACAGGGTTGAGTTAGGGTTTACACTCGCGGCAAATGGTAGGGATAGTCGACCTTATTTGAAGGTCAACATTTTTGGCATTAGGTTTTTAGGGCTTTTAGATTCTGGTGCTTCTCGCACAATAGTAGGTAGGGATGGGTGGAAAATTTTGAAGGGTTTAGGCTTAGCATTAGGGAAAAGTAATATAGGTTCGGTTGCGCTAGCGGATGGGGCGGGAGTAGGAGTAGTTGGATCATTGTCGCTTCCAATGGAGGTGGAGGGCAAATCCATACTACTAGAATGTTTAGTTATACCAAACCTCCCACATTTATTGATCCTTGGCGCAGACTTTTGGGCGCTATCGGGAATAGTCCCGGATTTGAGATCAGGTGTGTGGAGTTTTTCAGAGCAGGAAGCAGTTGCCTCAATAACAGATGTAGGGTCCATTAGGGAAAAGTCAGATTTAGGTAGTGAGGATAGGGAAAAGTTAGATAGGTGTTTAAAACAGTTATTTCAGGAAATGACTGAGGGGTTAGGCTGTACCAATTTAGTTGAGCATAGGATTAGGACGACTGCAGAACCGATCAAGCAGCGGTATTACCCTGTGTCACCCGCAATCCAAAAGAGTATTGACAAGGAGCTTCAGGAGATGTTAGATGCTGGAGTTATCCAGAAATCTACGAGCCCTTGGGCATCTCCGATTTTGCTCGTCAAGAAAAAGGATGGAAGCTTTCGGTTTTGCGTCGATTATAGGAAGCTTAACGCTGTTACAGATAGGGACGCTTATCCACTTCCGTTTATCTCAGCGATTTTGGATAAGCTTAGGAACGCTAAGTTTTTGTCATCTCTTGACATTAAGTCTGCTTACTGGCAGATACCCATGGAGGAGGAATCGCGCAAATACACAGCCTTTACAGTGCCTGGCCGAGGTCTTTTTGAGTTTTTGAGGATGCCGTTTGGTCTCCATAACTCCCCGGCAACGTGGCAAAGGTTTATAGACGACGTTTTGGGTCCCGACCTAGAACCTTACGTCTTTGTGTACTTGGACGACATCATCATCGTCACCGATTCCTTCGACAAACACTTAGAAATTTTGCAGGAGGTTTTTAAAAGATTAGTAGGAGCGGGATTAAAAGTAGGTAGGGAAAAATGTAATTTTTGTAGGCCTTCTTTGAAATTTTTAGGGTATGTTGTTGATAGAAACGGACTCCATGTGGACCCAGAAAAGGTCGAAAGCATGTTGAAGATTCCGGCCCCTAAAAATATCAAAGAAGTTAGAAGTTTTATAGGGACTATTTCTTGGTACAGAAGGTTTGTTCCAAATTTTGCAATATTAGTTAGGCCTCTTACGGATCTTCTTAAGAAAAGTAAGAAATTTGATTGGACCCTAGAGTGTGAGGAAAGTTTTAGGAAAGCCAAGGAGTGCTTGGTCACGGCACCGATTCTTACGTGCCCGGATTTTTCCCGACCGTTTGTTGTACAAACAGACGCGTCTGATTACGGGATCGGAGACGTGCTTTCTCAAGAGTTTGAGGAAGGGGAAAAGGCAGTCTGCTACATTAGTAGGTCTCTCAACAGAAGTGAGAGAAATTATTCAACAACAGAAAAAGAGTGTTTGGCAGTTTTGTGGGCAGTTGAGAAGTTGCGGCCATATATCGAAGGTGTTCGGTTTACGGTCGTAACGGATCATTACTCGCTCGTGTGGCTGAACAATCTGAAAGATCCGCAAGGTAGATTGGCTAGATGGGCCATCCGCCTACAGCAATTCGACTTCAAGATCATCCACAGGAAGGGGAAGGAACATGTTGTTCCAGACATGTTGTCGCGGGGAGTTCCAGTAGTGGCTGGTATCTCGGATGCGGATACTGACCCTTGGGTGGAGAAAATGATCTTGTTAGTCGAAAAGCAACCGTTAGTTTATCCATCTTGGAGAGTAGAGAATAGGAGACTATACAAACATGTAAAAGCGAAACATGTTGTAGTCTGTGAGAGTAGTGAAGAATGGAAGTTAGTAGTAGGGAAAAAGGATAGGTTAGATATGGGTCACAACTCCGTTTTACAGCGCATTACCACCCGCAAGCAAATCCTGCGGAGCGCATTAACCAGATCATAAAAACTACCCTTCGTGCGTACGTGTCGGAAAATCATCGAACCTGGGATTCGCAATTGGCAAAGGTAGCCTGTGCGATAAGAACATCCCAGCATGAGGTTTTAGGAGTTTCGCCATATTTTGCTAACTTTGGTAGGAACATGGTCACATGTGGTCGTGACATAGGATATAGGGATAGCGATAGGGACCACACAGGAGTGATAGATAGAGAGAATCAATTTAGGAAGCTACGGGAAGAGATAGCTGAGAAGATAGGCGCGGCTTCCAAAAAGTCCGCGCAAACGTATAACCTTCGCAGGCGTGATGTGCAATATCAGCCTGGCGATTTGGTTTGGCGAAGAAATTTCGCACTTTCGGATGCCGCAAACTATATTGCAGATTTGTTGGGCCCTACCGCATATCGAAGCGGACGTCACCTTGGACGTATATCCTTATAGATGAGAATGGCAAAGATCGCGGAACTTGGCACGCAAAGGATTTAAAACCTTATTGCGATGATTCGGACACTTAGTCTATAGTCAAGACCCCCCAATTACATATAAGTATCTTTACTTCCCGTTAGTATTTTTTTTGTAACTTTAATATGTTTAACAAGACCATACCTCATCTTCATCTTCAACATCATTACTTTAATTTTTTTTTTACTTTTTTTAATTTCTTTAATTTTTTTTTACTCTTAACTTCTTAACTCTTTTAACTTTTTCTTTTATAACTTCTGGTTTTAAATTTAACTTTAGTTCTTAACTTTTAACTGTCAAATTGATGGAAAATCGTTAGTGTTGTGTTGTCTTCCTATGTTTCGTTCCTTTATCCAGTTTCACCTTAGGAAATGGTCTATATTTCTTTGAAATGTAAGCACATTTCCTGGGAGGTAAGGGTGGGATTTGTCGCGGTAAAATTTACCGCTACAAAAAGTATCCTTAGGATCCTTTCTCGTATCCCTTCCTCTTCTTCGTTTTTGGATGTGGCTGCATAATTCTGGGAGAGTTAGGGGCAACCAAGGTTCCATCAGCCTATGGTTTACTCACCCAGCATTACGCAAAAACATCCCACGTAGGTTGATGTGGCAAAATCGGTCAAAGCTAGACCAGAAAAGGGACAGGCGGTCCCCAACGAACATTGAAGAACGTGCAGACGGGCGGTCTCACGAAAAACACAAAAACTGCCTAATGGAATCTGGCAAAACACCCAAGGCAACACAACAACACTTAATACAAACAGCTATGGTAGATGATCAATTCCTACCCAACGTTTTACGTCACCTTGACAGAATTAGTATGGCCTTCTGCCCAACCTAAACTTACTATCAACTCTTAATTGAAATCTAAATGATATTGACATAAAAGAAGAATCACTTAGAGACGTGTTTCCGACTTTAGTCTCATTTCCCTTTTTCAACGATCTGGACGAAGGTCTACGGACAGTACTTCGAACTTTCGACCTTAGCTTCTCCTGTTCTTTGTTCTCCGAGAAAATATCTTCTTCGTATTTTAGTTTGGGCCGGTTTGGGCTGGGGACTTTGCGCGAGTTAAATAATTTTTCGGAGTAAGTCTTTCTTTAGGGGTTGAACTCGTCCACTAGGCTACTGGTGATCGCATCACCTGAACGCAAAGGACCGCGGGTAGTTGATTCGTGACATCTCACTCGCACATTCTAGCCTTATGGCGGAATGCTGCAGTAAAAGTGAGACCGAACAACACCACGCTTAAAGGTCTGACGAGGATGGCCGGATGGCCGATGCCGCATGGATGAGAAAAACCCGCCATCTTGATGGCCTCTTGATTCTGGAGATTGGAAGAAGAAAGATCTAATAGAAAGCCTCTGAGGAATTATCACGATTTATTTTTGAGATTCGAGATTTTTGATTTGACTTGGAGTGAGAGATACCCTACTAAGCCGATTTTTTTTTGCGGAAAAAAATTCCAGTTGGGAAAACCTAGGAAGGGTATAATTGAGATTAGAGCGGAGACGATATTTTCTTGAGGAGCTACAGGAGAGTGGTATATAGAAAAGCTAAGTATTTGATTTTAATTATTTTTTTTTATTTCGGAAAATCCTTCTTGTCCAAGGATTTTTCGAGTACTTTTAGAGACGCCTTATTGGAGGCAAAATTAAGATCCGCTAGGCCTTCGTTGTCCTACCGGTTATTTTCTTTCCCGAGATTGCGGGACTCGCGACCGTTTTCCTCTATTTCTACTTTTATTTCTTTTTTACTTTCGGAAACTTTCCATAAGTTATTCTTCTTTGTGTTTTTCAAACGACACAATAATCTGTTTTTTACTTTTTTTTTTCTTAACTTTCAACTTTCTGTTTCTAAACTCTTCTTTATTTCGGCTCCTGCCGACATCAACAAAGTAAATTTGTACCTTTGGTTATATATCGAAAAGATTCTGGTTTTAGTCCAGGCTTCGGCCACGGTTTTACCCAGACAACCTATTAAAACAATAAATCTATTTAGACTTCCCCTTTGGGAATTCGATCATATCTTTTTCTTTTATTTTCTGTCATCAAGGTTTGGAAATTTATCCCCACAAAAATTTTCTGGCGCCCAAAATTACGAGGACACCCTGTTCTCCCAATTGATCATTTATACACAATTTATTATAATCCCACACATCAATCTTCGATTAATTTAATTTTACCTGACCTACCTTATCAAATAAATCGTCGAACACACCCAGCTGAGCTAGTCGCGGTGGCAGCATACATTTGTTGCTGGATGCACCTTTTTATTTTGCCGGCATTTCATCTGCGATCTGTCATTTACAATTCTTGCCGCAAGCCAGCCGGCTGTGCGTAATTTTTAGATTAATTTTGTTTGTTTTAATTCGCGGTATTTAAGTTTTCGTTACCATCCTAAAGTTAGTTTAATTAAATCTAAAATACATAATAAGTAATACCCTCCAAGTAAGAAGGAAGTGTCGGCGAGAAAAAGGTGCAACGAACGCGCACGTTCGATAACAATTTTTAATATAGGTACTATCATTATCTGATTCCGTTTTCCCAGCAATTCCAATATCATCAAAATACACAACAACTCCGGTTCCGGACCCCCCCCCCCTAATCGGAGAAAAAAGATGTTATTTGTGACATTTATCGGCTCCTAATTATCAAATTTCGTTACAGGATGGAAAAATATAGCATGAGCAAGACAAAAGAGTAAGAGAGAAGTAATATTAAAAATAAATAAATGGGGTCGCGCAACAGAGCGAGGAGCCCCTAGGCCTAGCGCATTTCCCACAACCATGACTTGTGAGGGAATGGAAGGGGCCTACAATTTTGTGCCGGTTCCGAACGGATAATCGAGAAAGCGCTTTTCATGGCAATGAATACTAACGGAGGACTTGCCAATTCCTCGCGAAAGGCGATACCCGTGGAAAAAACATTGTTGCCTCTGTTGGGATTCGAACTCGATCTGGATTAACAGGCGTGTTGTATGTAGGTATGTATATTATATATCTCACAAAATGTAATATGAACTATATCTCTCTCTTTTGTTCTCATGCACTCATACTTATTGTAACGTGCGCTTAGTTCGCAAAAATAAAACTCTACTTTTCAATTTAATTCTACCACTTTATTTACTTTCGATATACACTTTATTGAACTCAACTCGACTTTTGGACTATCACTTGTATTTACTCTTAACTTTATCACTCTATAAACAAAACTGACTTCTGGTTGCCTCGGGCGGGCTATTTATATCGAATGACACGCCATCTAGAACTCTCCAGTAACTTCTACATTGTCTCCACATTTGCTGTCTACTCTCTGTCTGTCTGTCTCTCTACACTCACACACACTGGCTTACAAGCAGCGCCTGTCATTTATACCATTCCATTAAAGTGTTGCCAGTTGTGTTTTCGGTTGAACGTTTTTTCGATTAGGAAATTGGTATAAAATGTTGGGTTCACGTTACACTGCCCCCTCCTTAGGATTTTTCGTCCCGAATAATTCCATCTGCAGCCTCGCCACTATATCGATGCAGCCTGTCACAATGAACTACTTTTAACTTGCCTCTTAGTCCTCTTTGGATGCGGTAAACCACGTCGTTAATCCTCGTGACTACAGTATAAGGACCTTCCCAGTTTTGCTGAAGTTTCGGTGACAATCCCTTTTGACGATGAGGATTATAAAGCCACACACGATCTCCTGCTTGGAATCCTGACGTTGTCGCTCTTGTGTCGTACCGTGTCTTCATCCGGTCGCTGTAGGCTTTCATCCGTTCCCTTGTTCTTTTATGGATGTCAGCGAGTCTCTCCTTGAGGTCGTCCACATACTCGTTTGTGTCCTGTGGCTCCTCTGTGGGGCATCCAAATTTAAGTTCGCTGGGCAGCCGCATGGTTTTCCCGAACAGGATGTCAGATGGTGTTTGTCCTGTCGAGCTATGTACTGCACTTCTATAGGCCATCAGGAATAGCGGTACGTGCCTATCCCAGTCTCTTTGGTAGTCGCCTACGACCTTGGTGAGGTGTTCTTTCAAGGTCCGGTTGAATCTTTCAACCATCCCATCAGATTGTGGATGAAGTGGTGTGGTTCTCGTCTTCTTAATGCCAAGTAGTCCGCACACTCCTTGGAAGATGTTTGACTCAAAGTTCCTCCCTTGGTCGGAATGGAGTTCCATAGGCACGCCAAACCTACTAACCCAGTTAAACACAATCTGGTCGACCACCGTTTTGGCTTCTTGATTTGGGATGGCATACGCCTCAGGCCACTTGCTAAAATAGTCTATTACAACCAGAATGTATTTGTTTCCAGCGTTGGTCTCTGGAAAAGGCCCAGCCACATCTACTGCAATCCTCTCAAAAGGCGATCCAACGTTGTACTGATGCATCTTACCTTGAATCTTCCTACCAGGTCCTTTGGTTGCAGCACACTTGTCACATGTTCGGCACCACTTCTCCACGTCATCTCTAGCATGTAACCAGTAGAACCGATGTCGCACCTTCTCCAGTGTTTTGTTTACCCCCAGGTGGCCTCCAGAAGGTCCGTCGTGCATCTCCTGAAGAACTTCACTGACTTTCGATTGCGGTACGATCAGCTGCATCACATATGACTTACCGTCAGCGGATTCCCATCTTCGCCTGAGGACACCTTCTTGCACATATAGTGAGTCCCACTGTGCCCAATAGGCTTTGAGAACTGGACTCCTGTCAGAAATGTCTCCCCATTCCGGTTTCTCTTCATTTTCTTTCCATGCGAGAATGGGTTCGATATCTGGATCTTCCTGTTGAGCAGTCCTCACTTCCTCATTGCTCCATCCGCTTATGGGGTCAGCTCTTAGTCGCTGAGCGGTAATGATTTCTTTGTCTTCTTGCCGCTTGCAATGCTTGCAATCCACTTTGCAAGGTCTTCGTGATAATGCATCGGCGTTTGAGTGCAGCTTTCCTCTGCGGTGTTGGATCTGGTAGTCATAGGTCTGCAATCTTTCTATCCACCTTGCGACTTGACCTTCTGGATTTTTGAAGTTCAACAGCCAGCTCAGAGCACCGTGGTCTGTCCGCAGAAGGAATTTCTGTCCATAGATGTACTTATGGAAGTGCTTTGTTGCCAAGATAAGAGCTAGCAGCTCCCTTCTGGTCACGCAGTAGTTCCTTTCGGGTTTCGATAGGACCTCGCTGTAGTATGCCACCACTTTCTCTTCGCCATCATGCACTTGAGATAGTACCGCCCCGATTCCAACGTTGCTTGCATCTGCGTCGACGATGAATGTTTTGCCAGGTGTTGGATGTGCCAGCACTGGAGCGTTACAGAGGCGGTATTTGAGTTCCTGGAAAGATTTCTCACACTCACCTGACCATTTAAACTGCTTCCCCTTTTCGGTGAGCTGATGCAAACTCTTTGCAACTCCAGCGAAGTTCTTAACGAAACGTCGGTAATATGTGGCAAGTCCCAGAAAGCTTCGGAGTTGATGTTTGTCCTGTGGTGTTGGCCAATTTTTGACGGAGTCAACTTTTTCAGGATCAGTCTTTACTCCTTGGGATGAGATGATGTGTCCCAAATACTTGACTTCGGTTTTGAAAAGTGCACATTTTTCTGGATTCAGTTTAAGGTTAGCCTCTCGAAGTCTCTGAAACACGGCTTTAAGGTTCTTACAATGTTGGTCAAATGTTTTCCCGTAAACAATGACATCGTCCAAGTAGACTAGGCAAGCTTTCCACGTCAGTCCTTGAAGAACACACTCCATCAAACGCTCGAATGTTGCCGGAGCGTTGCATAGCCCAAACGGCATAACCTTAAACTGCCAGAGCCCATTACCTGTAGAAAATGCCGTCTTTTCCCGATCATCAGGGTGGATGTCAACTTGCCAATATCCACTCTTCAAGTCCAGCGTCGAGAACCACTGGGCTCCCTCCATGGCATCCAGGGTATCACTGATTCTGGGCAGGGGATAGCTGTCCTTTTTAGTCACATCATTCAGCCTTCGGTAGTCCACACAAAAACGAGTGCTTCCATCTTTCTTTTTCACTAGCACCACTGGTGACGCCCAAGGACTTTTGGAATTTTCGATAAGACCATCCTTCTTCATTGCTGTTATCATGTCCTCAACCTCACCTTGTTTGGCCAGTGGAAGGCGTCTTGCGGGTTGACGAATCGGTCTTGCATCTCCTGTGTTGATGCGATGCTGCACCAACTGTGTCCTACCATATTGTCCCTTTTTCGATGCGAAGATGTCAGTGTACTCTTGTAGGAGATTTTCAGCCATCCTTGTTTTTTGGTGATCAAGGTTGGATGAACTCAGTATCTTAGCTCTGATGGTTATGAGCTCCTCCGGAGTTAACGTTTTTCTCGGGGCCTCGTCCGTGATCTTCGTAATTGCTGCAACCGATTCGCAACGTCCAACGACTTCTCCTTTCTTCAACTTTACATCGTACGGTCTGGTGTTCAGTAATCGTACGGGGACCATTTTGTTTTTCGGTGCTACCAGTGTTTTCCCAATGATGACGCTTTGGGAGGAACACTCTGGGTCTGGTTCCACCATGAGGTATCGAAGGCTTCCAAACTCACCTTCCAGTTTTGTCCAAACGAACACTTCAGAAGAAGGAGGCAGAATCAGATCTTCCGTGATGACAGTTCTCAGTGTTGACGTATTTTCATTCGAATAGGTCATTGGAATTTCTTTATTTTGGTATTTCAAAACTTTATTACCGATATCCAAAATAACTCCGTGCTGTTTCATAAAGTCGATTCCAATGATGCACTCGTCACATATATCTGCCACCAGGAATTGATGAGTAAACACTAGATCGGCCAGTCGGATCTTGAGACACACTTCTCCATATACTCTTGCTGCTTCTCCCGTTGCGGTTCTTAGACGGTAGCTATTGGTGTTATGGAGCCACGTCATCTTTACCAGGTCTCGACGTACTATGGATGCTGTGGCACCGGTGTCAATGGTAGCCACATGTTTGTTCCCGTTAATAGTAGTCTCCACAGTCAGACTTTTGTTGTCGCGTTTGGTCTGGGAGACCTGGATGGTGGTTTTGGGGCCATCGATACAAGAAACCAGCCTCTGCCCCTCGAAGTTGGTTCTTACTCGTTTCCCTGATGGGAAACGGGCTGATAGGCAACGCTGGTGTTGTTGTTACCTTGCTCTGGGTTGGATCTCTTGCTTCCACAATGTTGACAACTGGCTTTGTTTGGTGGTAGTCGGCATTGACGCTGTAAGTGCCCGGTCTTGTTGCAGTTCCAACATCTTGCTAGTCCGCTCCGGTTCTTTTGTATTTCAGCTCTTTGGCACGAGCATTCTTCGACTATGGCCTCTCTAAGTCGATGTACTCCCTGAGAAGCCTGTTCTGCTGCTTCAATTGTCAATGCGAATGCTAAAGTCTCGGAAAGAGTACGTGTTCTAGCAGTTCGCACAGACCTCTGAAGATGTATATCGGAAATGGCACGAACGAAGGACTCAACAGCGAGCTGGTTGATGATTTCTTCTCCAGCATCCGGGTATGCCAGGTGAACCAGTCTTTCGACGTCTGCTTGGAGCTGCTGTAGACTTTCACCCCTTTTTTGGACTCTGTTATTGAGTTGGACTCGGAAGACTTCTTTCAAGTGGCTATCTCCAAAGCGTTTATCTATAGCTGCCACGAGAGAACTGAAATCGCCGCTCTTACCAGCTGGAACTGTTTGAAGTAATTCAGCTGCTGGTCCTCTAAGAGCAAGAGTCAGTGCCATGTACTTGTCTTCGTCATCCCAGCCATTTGTTGTCGCGGCTGCCTCAAATTGTCTCTTGTAGACTGGCCAAGAAGACTGTCCATCAAATGTTGGGGGTTTCATCTCCTTTTTCTTTGCATACTCCCCAGCAGACTCTCGAATTTTTATTTTCCGGATCTGGTCCAATTCCTTGGTCAGAACAGAGAACTGTTTGTCACATCGGGTTTCTACGATTTCGAAACGATTCTCTACAACAGAAAGCTGTTTCTCCACACCTTCAACGCGTTCGTCTAGGGCACAAACATTTTTCTCAATGTTACCCAATTTACCTTCAAGAATGTTTTTCTGACCTTCCAAAACATTCTGTTGCGCCTCAAGTCTTTCGAGAATATTCTGTTGTTCCTTCTTTTGCTCGTTTCGTTGCTCTTCAATCAGCTTCTTTTGTTCGTTTCGTTGTGCTTCCAGTTGTTCGAGAACATTCTGCTGTTCCTTCTTTTGCTCGTTTCGTTGTGCTTCAAGTTGTTCCAGAACATTCTGCTGTTCCTTCTTTTGCTCTTTTCGTTGCTCTTCCAGCTTCTTTTGTTGTACTTCGAGTCGTTCGAGAACATTCTGCTGTTCTTTCTTTTGCTCGTTTCGTTGTTCTAACAAAAGTTTCATCATACTAGAAAAATCTACACTTTCACTTACTTCCTCTTCTTCCACTTCTGTTTCAAAAACAAAAGTGTTTACCTCTTCCCCTTGCTGTTCCAAATAGTTACGCAAGCGCAGGACGAGCTCATTTTTCGATCCCGCTCTAGAAAGATTTCGCTTACCTAACTCACTTTTAAGCTCAATGCAGTTGAGCTCTTCTAACAACTTACCCATTTTCACTGTTTATAATTATTATTATTATTTTTCTTTTTACTTTTTTTTTTTTTTTACACTTTATTAGTCAAATAAGTTTTATTTACACTTCTGACACCAATGTAACGTGCGCTTAGTTCGCAAAAATAAAACTCTACTTTTCAATTTAATTCTACCACTTTATTTACTTTCGATATACACTTTATTGAACTCAACTCGACTTTTGGACTATCACTTGTATTTACTCTTAACTTTATCACTCTATAAACAAAACTGACTTCTGGTTGCCTCGGGCGGGCTATTTATATCGAATGACACGCCATCTAGAACTCTCCAGTAACTTCTACATTGTCTCCACATTTGCTGTCTACTCTCTGTCTGTCTGTCTCTTTACACTCACACACACTGGCTTACAAGCAGCGCCTGTCATTTATACCATTCCATTAAAGTGTTGCCAGTTGTGTTTTCGGTTGAACGTTTTTTCGATTAGGAAATTGGTATAAAATGTTGGGTTCACGTTACATTATATTAGAACATATGAAACTGTTTCTTTATTTAATGTTAAGTTAGTTAATAAACTCACTTCATCATATCAAGACGTCTCTGCCTTTTTACTTAAAATATAACATGGTGTAAGATGTGAATTTAAAGTTATAATTTCGAAAAAGAAAGTCAAAGTCAAGTAAAATTAAAAGGAAAAGAATAAAGCAAAATAAAGAAAAAACAAACTGTCAAACAGCTTTACAAAGTGGAACAAAAAAAATTGTAAAAGCACATGTCAATTGAGTAGTAAAGCTGGATAAAAACGGCAAATCTGTAAGAGATTCTGGGATATCTTTTGATTCCAGTGTCCAAATAATAGAAGACAATAGTCTGGAGTCGTCTGTTGAACAAGAAGAAAGTTTTTCATCTCCTATTTCGCCACCACCGCCACCACCGCCGCTGCCACCACGAACAATTGCAAATTCTTTGGATAACCTAACTTCAAATTACAAAATGTAGTTTTCTTTTGGTGCAAAGCCACCGAAAGAAATGAATTTCAATCAACCAAATTTGAGTGCAGCTTGGAAATTCTGGATACAAAAGCTGGAAATTTTCTTGGATCTTGTGGGTATAAAAGAAGATGAAAGGAAGGTTACTGCTATTCTTTCGTATATCGGAGATGATGGTCTACGGATATTTAATACATTTCCTAAAAATCTTAATTTCGTCGAGGTAGTAAAGAATTTTGGAAATTATTGTGATCCGCGAACAAATATTGTATTTGAGCGCTACAAGTTCTTGTCTGCGAGACAAAAGTCAGCCGAAACAATAGATCAGTTTCTTACTCACTAAAAGGAACTAGTTGTAGCGTGTGACTATAACACTCTTGAAAACAGCATAGTCAGAGATGTTTTTATAATTGGTCTAAACTTCTAAACGATGACAAATTAAGGCGTCTGTTACTCGACATAGATGATCTTACTCTGGAGACAGCAGAAAAACGTGCGAAATAGTATATACTTAGTCAGTCACAGTCACAAGAGATGTCTACAGTCACAATTCATTCTGAAAGCAACATAAACTTCGTACAAAAACACAACAGCAACAGCAGCAGTCCAGTGCCACAAACATCCAAAAATAACAACAAGCAACAACAACTAAAGCAGTTGAATAAAGGAAAGAGCAACAGTAACCACAGCAACAACGGCAAGTACAACGTCAAAGAAAACCAGTCAGGCAAGAGATGTGAACAATGTGGAAGCTGGTACCACCGTAACAAATGCCCAGCCCTTGGTCAACGATGTCATATTTGCAAACGTCTTAATCACTTCGCTAAGTATTGTAAGTTCAATAAAGTCCAATCACTAAAAATAAAAAACAAATCAGATAGCAGTATAGATGTAAATGAAGATATTGATTTTTTTATAGGCACACTTAATGTAGAGAAGTTAGAAAAATCTAATGAAGATAGTAGTGAAACTTATATAAATTTTACAGAGTTCATTAAAATTAACAATAAGCAAATTAAAGTAGAATTAGACACGGGTGCAGAATCAAATGTTATGTCACTAAGCACATTTAAGTTTATAAATTACAACAAACAAGTTATGCTTCACAAATGCTTTGGAAACTTAAGAGTATTTGGTGGGTCAACTGTCAGTGTCTTGGGTAAATGTTCTGTAAATGCGTTCTTGAGCGAGACTAAGAGTTTAAACATAGATTTTCTGATCGTGGATGAAAATGTCGCAACAGTGCTTGGAAAATTTGACTGCGTCAGATTAGGATTGGTGAATCGGAACGTAGGTACTGTCAATCAATTGACAAATGAATCAAGTCTAATCATCAAAAGCATCCCTTCTAAATTTAGTAATTTGTTCAAGGGTTTAGGTTGTCTGGAAGGGGAATTTGATTTAAAAGTTGACACAGAGGTGATTCCAGTTATCGATGCTCCGAGAAAAAACCCATTTCGATTATACGACAAGCTTAAAAAAGAATTGGATAGAATGGAACAAAACGAGGTCATAGCTAAAGTCAATAGCCCAACTTCCTGGGTCAGTTCAATAGTCTTGGTGGAAAAGGCAGATGGATCACTACGGCTTTGTCTAGATCCACGAAATCTCAATAAAGCACTTCAGCGAGAACACTATCCCATTCCCAATATTGAATTTATCAAGTCTAAATTAGCTGGTTCAAAATATTACTCTACTTTAGACGCTAGTAAAGCGTATTGGATGCTGAAGTTGAACAGCAATAGCTCTGAAATGTGCACCTTCAACACACCTTTTGGGCGGTACAGTTTTCTAAGATTTAGATTAGATTAGATTTATTCATTATAAATTATATATAAACAATTTTTTCCTTTTTAAATTCTTACATCATGAATAGCTAAAGGCATGACAAAAATGATGTCGTCTGCCTGAATGGCATTAATTAAGTTGAAAATTGCTCAGTAGTTTTATAAGGATTCAATCAAACAAATTAAAAATAAATTTCACAAGATAAATTAAATATGAAGAGTTTCTTTATGTTATCAACAAATTTAAACAAAAAGCAAAAAAAATTTAGGGCTTTGAATTTAGCTAAAACGAAAAAAGTTGTGCGGATCGCTTAAAATGACTATTTGGTTACTTTAGCTTAGTTTTTAGGCTTTGAGTTTAGCTAAAACGAAAAAAATTGTGCGAAAAGCTTAGATTAACTATTGATTTTTTTTTTTTTTTTTAATTTTTAGTTTAGATAAAACACATTTTTAGAAGCACTCATCAATTATTCTAGTTCGGTATGATATCGCCTTCTTACAGTACGCCATTAGATGCATCCAGTTTTCACCATCAAGAATTCTCAGTACTTCATTCTCTTCCAACAAATGTTTACCAAAAACTGCTTTTCTTATCTCCCTCAGTACTGGGCAAACTCCCAGAAAATGGCCAACATCTTCTTTCACGTTCAGGTTGCAGAGACTGCAAATCTTTGCTAAATCACTGCGATGAGGAACAAAGTTGAGTCGCAGCATCTCCCCTCTTACTTTGAAAATAGTGCTGATGGTATCCACTGAGAAATTCGGGGTGAAGTAGTTCCGTTCATTCAGGTTGTAAGTGAGTTTCGAGTAAAACGACCTTTCCGTTGTTGCTCGTGCTCTTTCTTTGAAAGCATACCTTTCGTCTTCATCCGTTAGCTGTATAATTTCATAAAGTGATTTCTTCAGTGCTAGATTATTCAATCCTGCCTGGTTGAAGGTAATACCACAGTCCGCTGCCAGCTTTTTCCAATCTTGGTACCAAAATTTCTGGAACTGCACCGAATACTGCCAGACCAACTTTGGAAGTCTTGTGTCTTTCATATTAGTGATCCTAATCAGGTAATCAGCATTTAGCTTGAGGGTTGATATGAATAGCGTAGACAGACCGCTTTCAAGGTAAAACATATATTTTGGTGTAGTAATTGGCAGCGAGAAGATTTTCCTAAGAAAAAAAACATAGTATGTTTTCCACAGCATCGAATTTGTAGGCCCCCCAGACTTGTGCTCCATAAAATAAGATTGATTGTGCTGTTGCATTGAAGACCCTATATTTGGAATTTAGAGCAATATTCTTAATTTAAAAAATCTTTTGCCAATTTGCACATATTGCAGTTTTAGCTTTGTCTGCTTTCGATTTGAAGTGTTTTTTCATATTAAGATTAAAAGTTAACTCCATGCCTAAATAACAGTACTGCCTAACAACTTCTAGATCTCTTCCATCGAACTTCCATTGTTCTGCTCTTGACGCTATACCACTTCCATTTTGAAAGATCATAACCTTTGACTTGTCAATGTTCACTTCTAAGCTCCATGTCTTACAATAAGCTGCTAGCCTATTTATCATCAGCTGTAGTGAGGTTATAGATTCTGCTAATATCACAATATCATCTGCATACATTATAACTTTGATTGTGGCCGCACCAATTTTAACACCACAGGATAACCACTGTATCAGGTCGTCCAGATATAGCGCAAAAAGCAACGGACTAAGATTGCAGCCTTGCTTAAGACCACGGTTTGTTTCCAGTTTCTCTGATTTTTCCTTCCCGTCATATACTTGTGCAAATGATTGTTGGTACAGCTTTTCCAATGCATTAATAAATTTAGTTGACACTCCTAAATTATACAATTTAAAGAACAGCGCATTTCTGTCAATTGTGTCAAAGGCTGCTCTAAAATCGACGAAAAAGGCGTTAAGTTTTTTGTTGTTGCTGATTTTGATTCTAGCCAGACCAGTCAGAACGAATATGTTGTCTACCGTTGAGTAACCCTTGCGAAATCCAGCTTGGTACTCGCTTAAAATGTTAAGGTTTTCTACCCAGTTTGTAAGCCTTTCACATAAAAGAGAAGTGTATATTTTCAGTGATGTATTAAGAAAAGAAATGCCTCTGTAGTTTTTGGGATCGGAAGGATCTCCCTTTTTTAGAATGGGCCATATCAGAGCTTCGTAAAAGTGATCTGGAGGAATTCCAAAGTTAAATATTGTATTCAAAGCTTCTGCTAACTTTTCTTTAAAACCAAGCGAGTTATATTTGAAGAATTCGACTGGAATATTATTTGAGCCAGCCGCTTTGCCATCTTTCATTGACTTTAAGACTACTTCCAGTTCCTCTTTGTTTATATCCGAGTCTAAATAGTTATTTCGCTGATAGGGACGTGCATATTGAAAAATACAACTTTCCTCCGCCAATGGTGTATTTAAAAGTTTGTTAAAATGTTCTCTTAAAGCATTCACGTTTATTAATGAATCCTGTTTTATTACAAAATTTCCATTGATTTTTTTTGTAAGAGTCCAAAACTCCTTCGAATCCTTGCACTCACCCAGCGATTTAGCTAGGTTTTCTTCAAACTTCAATTTTTTGACTTTGCAAACTCGTTTATATTCCTTATTAGCCTCCACATATGCCGACTTAAAGCTCGATGTATATATTTCCGTAGCAAATTCAATAAGGATAAGGATTTTTTCGAAGTTTTTCGCAGGAGAAATCATACCAATCATTTTTTTTTTTGCAGGTGGTGGGTTTTTTCATTTGACTAGCTACATCCATAACAATTTTTTCAAGTTCTAGAATTGGAAAATATTTGATCCTTAATATTGACTCCTTTCTTAGTAAAATGTCATTTGTTCTCATATGTATCTGATCTGTGTATTTATTATTCCATTTTAAGACTCCGCTGTTATTATGTAATACTGTCGGGGAGTTATCGTTGATATCTAATCCAATTTCGATCGAAATTGGAAGATGATCGGATAGATTAAGATCCCCCACTCGGAAATCTTTAATGGTGGAATACCAGTCTCCACCAGCCAGACAATAGTCTATTGTAGAACCACCTTGCTTCCCAATAAAAGTTAATTCACCCTCTGAATCTCCAAAGCAACATCCATTTAACATACTTAGCCCAATATCATTGCAAAGCACTACGGCTTTGTCTAGATCCACGAAATCTCAATAAAGCACTTCAGCGAGAACACTATCCCATTCCCAATATTGAATTTATCAAGTCTAAATTAGCTGGTTCAAAATATTACTCTACTTTAGACGCTAGTAAAGCGTATTGGATGCTGAAGTTGAACAGCAATAGCTCTGAAATGTGCACCTTCAACACACCTTTTGGGCGGTACAGTTTTCTAAGATTTAGATTAGATTAGATTTATTCATTATAAATTATATATAAACAATTTTTTCCTTTTTAAATTCTTACATCATGAATAGCTAAAGGCATGACAAAAATGATGTCGTCTGCCTGAATGGCATTAATTAAGCTTGAAAATTGCTCAGTAGTTTTATAAGGATTCAATCAAACAAATTAAAAATAAATTTCACAAGATAAATTAAATATGAAGAGATTCTTTATGTTATCAACAAATTTAAACAAAAAGCAAAAAAAATTTAGGGCTTTGAATTTAGCTAAAACGAAAAAAGTTGTGCGGATCGCTTAAAATGACTATTTGGTTACTTTAGCTTAGTTTTTAGGCTTTGAGTTTAGCTAAAACGAAAAAAATTGTGCGAAAAGCTTAGATTAACTATTGATTTTTTTTTTTTTTTAATTTTTAGTTTAGATAAAACACATTTTTAGAAGCACTCATCAATTATTCTAGTTCGGTATGATATCGCCTTCTTACAGTACGCCATTAGATGCATCCAGTTTTCACCATCAAGAATTCTCAGTACTTCATTCTCTTCCAACAAATGTTTACCAAAAACTGCTTTTCTTATCTCCCTCAGTACTGGGCAAACTCCCAGAAAATGGCCAACATCTTCTTTCACGTTCAGGTTGCAGAGACTGCAAATCTTTGCTAAATCACTGCGATGAGGAACAAAGTTGAGTCGCAGCATCTCCCCTCTTACTTTGAAAATAGTGCTGATGGTATCCACTGAGAAATTCGGGGTGAAGTAGTTCCGTTCATTCAGGTTGTAAGTGAGTTTCGAGTAAAACGACCTTTCCGTTGATGCTCGTGCTCTTTCTTTGAAAGCATACCTTTCGTCTTCATCCGTTAGCTGTATAATTTCATAAAGTGATTTCTTCAGTGCTAGATTATTCAATCCTGCCTGGTTGAAGGTAATACCACAGTCCGCTGCCAGCTTTTTCCAATCTTGGTACCAAAATTTCTGGAACTGCACCGAATACTGCCAGACCAACTTTGGAAGTCTTGTGTCTTTCATATTAGTGATCCTAATCAGGTAATCAGCATTTAGCTTGAGGGTTGACATGAATAGCGTAGACAGACCGCTTTCAAAGTAAAACATATATTTTGGTGTAGTAATTGGCAGCGAGAAGATTTTCCTAAGAAAAAAAACATAGTATGTTTTCCACAGCATCGAATTTGTAGGCCCCCCAGACTTTTGCTCCATAAAATAAGATTGATTGTGCTGTTGCATTGAAGACCCTATATTTGGAACTTAGAGCAATATTCTTAATTTAAAAAATCTTTTGCCAACTTGCACATATTGCAGTTTTAGCTTTGTCTGCTTTCGATTTGAAGTGTTTTTTCATATTAAGATTAAAAGTTAACTCCATGCCTAAATAACAGTACTGCCTAACAACTTCTAGATCTCTTCCATCGAACTTCCATTGTTCTGCTCTTGACGCTATACCACTTCCATTTTGAAAGATCATAACCTTTGACTTGTCAATGTTCACTTCTAAGCTCCATGTCTTACAATAAGCTGCTAGCCTATTTATCATCAGCTGTAGTGAGGTTATAGATTCTGCTAATATCACAATATCATCTGCATACATTATAACTTTGATTGTGGCCGCACCAATTTTAACACCACAGGATAACCACTGTATCAGGTCGTCCAGATATAGCGCAAAAAGCAACGGACTAAGATTGCAGCCTTGCTTAAGACCACGGTTTGTTTCCAGTTTCTCTGATTTTTCCTTCCCGTCATATACTTGTGCAAATGATTGTTGGTACAGCTTTTCCAATGCATTAATAAATTTAGTTGACACTCCTAAATTATACAATTTAAAGAACAGCGCATTTCTGTCAATTGTGTCAAAGGCTGCTCTAAAATCGACGAAAAAGGCGTTAAGTTTTTTGTTGTTGCTGATTTTGATTCTAGCCAGACCAGTCAGAACGAATATGTTGTCTACCGTTGAGTAACCCTTGCGAAATCCAGCTTGGTACTCGCTTAAAATGTTATGGTTTTCTACCCAGTTTGTAAGCCTTTCACATAAAAGAGAAGTGTATATTTTCAGTGATGTATTAAGAAAAGAAATGCCTCTGTAGTTTTTGGGATCGGAAGGATCTCCCTTTTTTAGAATGGGCCATATCAGAGCTTCGTAAAAGTGATCTGGAGGAATTCCAAAGTTAAATATTGTATTCAAAGCTTCTGCTAACTTTTCTTTAAAACCAAGCGAGTTATATTTGAAGAATTCGACTGGAATATTATTTGAGCCAGCCGCTTTGCCATCTTTCATTGACTTTAAGACTACTTCCAGTTCCTCTTTGTTTATATCCGAGTCTAAATAGTTATTTCGCTGATAGGGACGTGCATATTGAAAAATACAACTTTCCTCCGCCAATGGTGTATTTAAAAGTTTGTTAAAATGTTCTCTTAAAGCATTCACGTTTATTAATGAATCCTGTTTTATTACAAAATTTCCATTGATTTTTTTTGTAAGAGTCCAAAACTCCTTCGAATCCTTGCACTCACCCAGCGATTTAGCTAGGTTTTCTTCAAACTTCAATTTTTTGACTTTGCAAACTCGTTTATATTCCTTATTAGCCTCCACATATGCCGACTTAAAGCTCGATGTATATATTTCCGTAGCAAATTCAATAAGGATAAGGATTTTTTCGAAGTTTTTCGCAGGAGAAATCATACCAATCATTTTTTTTTTTGCAGGTGGTGGGTTTTTTCATTTGACTAGCTACATCCATAACAATTTTTTCAAGTTCTAGAATTGGAAAATATTTGATCCTTAATATTGACTCCTTTCTTAGTAAAATGTCATTTGTTCTCATATGTATCTGATCTGTGTATTTATTATTCCATTTTAAGACTCCGCTGTTATTATGTAATACTGTCGGGGAGTTATCGTTGATATCTAATCCAATTTCGATCGAAATTGGAAGATGATCGGATAGATTAAGATCCCCCACTCGGAAATCTTTAATGGTGGAATACCAGTCTCCACCAGCAAGACAATAGTCTATTGTAGAACCACCTTGCTTCCCAATAAAAGTTAATTCACCCTCTGAATCTCCAAAGCAACATCCATTTAACATACTTAGCCCAAAATCATTGCAAAGCACTACGGCTTTGTCTAGATCCACGAAATCTCAATAAAGCACTTCAGCGAGAACACTATCCCATTCCCAATATTGAATTTATCAAGTCTAAATTAGCTGGTTCAAAATATTACTCTACTTTAGACGCTAGTAAAGCGTATTGGATGCTGAAGTTGAACAGCAATAGCTCTGAAATGTGCACCTTCAACACACCTTTTGGGCGGTACAGTTTTCTAAGATTTAGATTAGATTAGATTTATTCATTATAAATTATATATAAACAATTTTTTCCTTTTTAAATTCTTACATCATGAATAGCTAAAGGCATGACAAAAATGATGTCGTCTGCCTGAATGGCATTAATTAAGCTTGAAAATTGCTCAGTAGTTTTATAAGGATTCAATCAAACAAATTAAAAATAAATTTCACAAGATAAATTAAATATGAAGAGATTCTTTATGTTATCAACAAATTTAAACAAAAAGCAAAAAAAATTTAGGGCTTTGAATTTAGCTAAAACGAAAAAAGTTGTGCGGATCGCTTAAAATGACTATTTGGTTACTTTAGCTTAGTTTTTAGGCTTTGAGTTTAGCTAAAACGAAAAAAATTGTGCGAAAAGCTTAGATTAACTATTGATTTTTTTTTTTTTTTAATTTTTAGTTTAGATAAAACACATTTTTAGAAGCACTCATCAATTATTCTAGTTCGGTATGATATCGCCTTCTTACAGTACGCCATTAGATGCATCCAGTTTTCACCATCAAGAATTCTCAGTACTTCATTCTCTTCCAACAAATGTTTACCAAAAACTGCTTTTCTTATCTCCCTCAGTACTGGGCAAACTCCCAGAAAATGGCCAACATCTTCTTTCACGTTCAGGTTGCAGAGACTGCAAATCTTTGCTAAATCACTGCGATGAGGAACAAAGTTGAGTCGCAGCATCTCCCCTCTTACTTTGAAAATAGTGCTGATGGTATCCACTGAGAAATTCGGGGTGAAGTAGTTCCGTTCATTCAGGTTGTAAGTGAGTTTCGAGTAAAACGACCTTTCCGTTGATGCTCGTGCTCTTTCTTTGAAAGCATACCTTTCGTCTTCATCCGTTAGCTGTATAATTTCATAAAGTGATTTCTTCAGTGCTAGATTATTCAATCCTGCCTGGTTGAAGGTAATACCACAGTCCGCTGCCAGCTTTTTCCAATCTTGGTACCAAAATTTCTGGAACTGCACCGAATACTGCCAGACCAACTTTGGAAGTCTTGTGTCTTTCATATTAGTGATCCTAATCAGGTAATCAGCATTTAGCTTGAGGGTTGACATGAATAGCGTAGACAGACCGCTTTCAAGGTAAAACATATATTTTGGTGTAGTAATTGGCAGCGAGAAGATTTTCCTAAGAAAAAAAACATAGTATGTTTTCCACAGCATCGAATTTGTAGGCCCCCCAGACTTTTGCTCCATAAAATAAGATTGATTGTGCTGTTGCATTGAAGACCCTATATTTGGAACTTAGAGCAATATTCTTAATTTAAAAAATCTTTTGCCAACTTGCACATATTGCAGTTTTAGCTTTGTCTGCTTTCGATTTGAAGTGTTTTTTCATATTAAGATTAAAAGTTAACTCCATGCCTAAATAACAGTACTGCCTAACAACTTCTAGATCTCTTCCATCGAACTTCCATTGTTCTGCTCTTGACGCTATACCACTTCCATTTTGAAAGATCATAACCTTTGACTTGTCAATGTTCACTTCTAAGCTCCATGTCTTACAATAAGCTGCTAGCCTATTTATCATCAGCTGTAGTGAGGTTATAGATTCTGCTAATATCACAATATCATCTGCATACATTATAACTTTGATTGTGGCCGCACCAATTTTAACACCACAGGATAACCACTGTATCAGGTCGTCCAGATATAGCGCAAAAAGCAACGGACTAAGATTGCAGCCTTGCTTAAGACCACGGTTTGTTTCCAGTTTCTCTGATTTTTCCTTCCCGTCATATACTTGTGCAAATGATTGTTGGTACAGCTTTTCCAATGCATTAATAAATTTAGTTGACACTCCTAAATTATACAATTTAAAGAACAGCGCATTTCTGTCAATTGTGTCAAAGGCTGCTCTAAAATCGACGAAAAAGGCGTTAAGTTTTTTGTTGTTGCTGATTTTGATTCTAGCCAGACCAGTCAGAACGAATATGTTGTCTACCGTTGAGTAACCCTTGCGAAATCCAGCTTGGTACTCGCTTAAAATGTTATGGTTTTCTACCCAGTTTGTAAGCCTTTCACATAAAAGAGAAGTGTATATTTTCAGTGATGTATTAAGAAAAGAAATGCCTCTGTAGTTTTTGGGATCGGAAGGATCTCCCTTTTTTAGAATGGGCCATATCAGAGCTTCGTAAAAGTGATCTGGAGGAATTCCAAAGTTAAATATTGTATTCAAAGCTTCTGCTAACTTTTCTTTAAAACCAAGCGAGTTATATTTGAAGAATTCGACTGGAATATTATTTGAGCCAGCCGCTTTGCCATCTTTCATTGACTTTAAGACTACTTCCAGTTCCTCTTTGTTTATATCCGAGTCTAAATAGTTATTTCGCTGATAGGGACGTGCATATTGAAAAATACAACTTTCCTCCGTCAATGGTGTATTTAAAAGTTTGTTAAAATGTTCTCTTAAAGCATTCACGTTTATTAATGAATCCTGTTTTATTACAAAATTTCCATTGATTTTTTTTGTAAGAGTCCAAAACTCCTTCGAATCCTTGCACTCACCCAGCGATTTAGCTAGGTTTTCTTCAAACTTCAATTTTTTGACTTTGCAAACTCGTTTATATTCCTTATTAGCCTCCACATATGCCGACTTAAAGCTCGATGTATTATATTTCCGTAGCAAATTCAATAAGGATAAGGATTTTTTCGAAGTTTTTCGCAGGAGAAATCATACCAATCATTTTTTTTTTTTGCAGGTGGTGGGTTTTTTCATTTGACTAGCTACATCCATAACAATTTTTTCAAGTTCTAGAATTGGAAAATATTTGATCCTTAATATTGACTCCTTTCTTAGTAAAATGTCATTTGTTCTCATATGTATCTGATCTGTGTATTTATTATTCCATTTTAAGACTCCGCTGTTATTATGTAATACTGTCGGGGAGTTATCGTTGATATCTAATCCAATTTCGATCGAAATTGGAAGATGATCGGATAGATTAAGATCCCCCACTCGGAAATCTTTAATGGTGGAATACCAGTCTCCACCAGCAAGACAATAGTCTATTGTAGAACCACCTTGCTTCCCAATAAAAGTTAATTCACCCTCTGAATCTCCATAGCAACATCCATTTAACATACTTAGCCCAAAATCATTGCAAAGTTCCAATAAATTTTTTCCTTCAGAGTTGACTTTCTGGTCTTTTGCCTTTCTTTGCTGAGTTGTCTTATTGAAAGTTGGCTCTAAATTACTGGTTCTGGCGTTTAAGTCACCAATTAGTATGAAATTATGCGTCTGTAAAGTGCTTAACATATCGTATAAACTGTTGATGTCCAAAGTCCATTTAGAACAATTTACATATATGGGTATAATATACATTTTACCGTTAGCTTTTTCTTTGTTTTCTATATAAAAGTAGTAATCATTATATGTATTGGTGGATTTTAATTTCCAAGATAAATTTCTTTTAATAGCAACCATTGTTCCTCCGCTTCCTCTTCCCCATTTTGCAGTTTTTTTTTGCTGGTATCCAAAAGCATTTATATGTACTAAAGTATTTTTCAAATCCTACACATTTGTCTTCAATAATATGTGTTTCGAAAAGAAATATTAAATCGTAATTCAACAAATAGTTAATAAAAGTGGGAAAAATCAATTTATTATTTAAACCACCCAAATCATATGCGACAATTCGTAAATTACAAATATTTATTTTGTTTTTTATTTTTTCCTCACTGACATCCCTGCGCTATTGGTGTGAAGTTATTGCCATTTCAGCAACAACACCAACACCACTTGTATCTGTCAACGTTTTGTCATTCTTAACCTAGTTGTTTGTTGGTAAACAACTCGAAATGAATTCATCTGCCAAATTGAACATTTTCATTATTTACCGCATCTTAGTCCCAGTGAATTATCCCAAGTAAAAACGTTTCCATCAATAATAAGTTTATCGTTTTTGACGAATACTTTTGACTTAACGCGATCGCTCTTTATAAGTTTTCTTCGGATGCCAAGCAACTGTGCTCTTCGTCTTCTGACACTAGGAGGAAAATCTTTCTGGATTGAGATGGATGTGTTTTTTAATTTTTGTGTGTTCTTTAATACTGAAAAAACTTCTTCTTTGTTATTAAATTTAATAATAAAATTTTTAAATTTCGGATCCCAAGACTTGATTTCTTTAATTTCTTCGTGATTTCTTAGAATGCCGTACGGCATCACCGTGCGATGACGGAAATTTTTATTGATATTGATGTAATTGTGTATGTTGACGATATATTGGTATACGGCAACAGTATTAAAGAACGCAATGAAAAATTAATTAAGGTACTCGAACGAATGGATAAAGTCGGTCTCAAACTAAATGAAGACAAATGTAGGTTTGGTCTCACAGAAGTCAAATATTTTAGTCACGTGTTCAATGAACTGGGTGTTCATACAGATCCGCAAAAAGTCGAAGCAATTTTGAACATGCCGTCTCCCACCTGCGTAAAAGATGTTCATAGGTTTTTGGGAATGATAACATATTTCGGTTCATTCATTCAAAATTTGTGTAACGAAACCGAGCCTTTAAGAAAACTTCTGAAGAAAAACACAGTCTTTCAATGGAATGAATCCTTAGGAAAAATCTTTTCCAAACTCAAATCCTTGGTCACAGAGCCACCTGTCATGGCTTATTTTGACACAACCAAGGCAATTGTTATATCAGCTGATGCCTCACAATTTGCAGTAGGTGGATGTATTTTACAAGATAATCGCCCTTTAGCTTTCGCATTTAAAACTTTAACAGATTGCCAGAGAAACTATGCGCCGATAGAAAAGGAACTGTATGCCATTCTTTTTAGCTGCGAAAAATATCATCAGTATATATATGGGCAAACAACAGTCGTGGAAACTGATCATAAACCATTGATACCGCTGTTCAAAAAGCCACTAGCTAATGTACCGGCTAGGTTACAAAGGATGATGCTCCGACTACAACTGTATGATCTGGAAGTGGTATATAAGCCTGGAAAAAAATTATTAGTAGCAGATATGTTGTCGCGAGCACCACTATGTCACAAAGAAGAAAGCAATTTGGAAAAAGAAATTAAAGTCCATGTAGGATTGATAAAGTCGAGTCTTGCTATATCAGAACCAATGCTAAAACAAATTGTGAATGAAACAGCGCAAGACAAAACAATGCAGAAGGTTCGACTATTAATCCAAAATCAGTGGCCCGAAAATAAAAAGAAGTTAAGTTCTGAAGTTCAAGCGTTATGGAGTTATCGAAATGAACTATCAGTTATTGATGAGATGATATTCAAAGGGCAATCACTGATGATTCCATCATCTCTTATCGAGGTGATTTTGGAATACATTCATGACGGCTACCCTGGAATCGAAAAAAGTAAACGCAGAGCCAGAGAATTAGTATTTTGGCCGGGTATGAATGCAGACATACAAAAGTCAGTAGAAAACTGGAAGACATGCATTAAATATTTTCTTACTAGTTGATTACTATTCGAAATACATTGAAATTGCAAAACTGAGATCATATAAAGCCAGCAAAATTATTGTGAATCTGAAATCAATATTTGCTCGACATGGAATACCATCGCAACTCATGTCAGACAATGGACCACCATTTAATTCTGCTGAATTCAAACATTTTGCTGATGAGTGGAAATTTGATAATACGACGAGCAGTCCGTACTACCCGAAATCGAATGGATTAGTTGAGAGATCCATACAAACAGTCAAAAAGCTCTTAACAAAATGCAATGAAACAAACACAGTACACAGACCCCTATCTAGGACTCCTCAACCTCCGAACAACACAACATCTCATGTATTCACCGTCACAGTTACTAATGTCTCGAAAGTTGAGAACTAGAATTCCACTAAGCAAATTGGAACTCAAACAATCGCTTCCAGATGACACACTCTAAAGACAGCAAACTAAACTATATCAAAGTAAAATGAAATTAGCATATGATAGGCATGCTAGAGAACGACCTGAAATAATGGAACACGCACCAATATACTTCAAACAGTTCCCCAAAGAGCCAAAAGAGAAAAAGGGAAAGGTTGCGGAGATCACCAAAATGCCTAGATCTGTCTTGGTAACGCATACTGACGGGAAGAAATATCGCCGCAATAAAAGAGATGTAATGATTGATAAAACAAGTCCTATAATTAAAAGTAGCAGCCAAACATCCGAAGAGATCCGGAAAACAAATAGTAAAAAATTGAATTGCCTTTTATTATATTTTTTCCAATCTTGTGTACAACTCGCTTATCCAAATAGTTTATATGCAAATGTAAAATTTGAAGAACAATCCTAATTGAAAAGTATAGTATTTGAGTTTATACTTTAATATATATATAATATATATATATATATATATATATATATATATATATATATATTATATATAAAGGGGCATGTTGTATGTATGTATATTATATATCTCAAAAAATGTAATATGAACTATATCTCTATCTTTTGTTCTCATGCACTCATACTTATATTGGAACATATGAAACTATTTCTTTATTGAATGTTAAGTTAGTTAATAAACTCACTTCATCATATCAAGACGTCTCTGCCTTTTTACTTAAAATAATATATAACAAGGCGGACATGATATCCATCACACCACGGGTACCACAGAGAAGTAATATTATTATTTTAAAAATTCAAGAACTTTCCTGATTATTATCACATTTCATAAAAAAAAAAACTGAAGTGCAAGCTACTTCAAACACTAGTAAATTTTCGAGGTTTTTAAAAAAATAAAAATTCCACTAGAATTTCGTCCTCGGTAAGTTCAATATGGGTATGGATATTTAAAGAGGCAAGACCTTTAGTCGTTTCTGTCAGACCGTTTTTCTCAGGTTAGTTTTGATTGATAACCTGAAAAATATCGTCTGATTGATGTTTGCATATGTGACTCGATCAGATAAAAGGAACTTACTAGGCAAAAAATTGGGTTGTTGGATCATGATTGATACATAAGTTTTTTTCCTGAATATTCACGAAGCGCAATCAGAAATTATAACATCGCTATTACTTCACAAAATATAAATCCAGAAAAACGATTTTTTACATGGGTTTAAATGGTACATCAGCGAATTTCAGACTGTGCCGTGTAAGCTTTCACTTTTGCCTAGAAGGTGTCTTTTCTCGGATCGCGTCACATATAAACTTTTTACATGTAAATTTTTGATCGAAAGATACTAACCAGTATAGCATCAAGCGCATTTTGGATGTTTTGGCCGTGGATTCGTTGTCTCCACATCTTGACTTCTGACAGAAAATTTTCTTTCGAACGATCCTATATATCTTCGTAAAATGTGTATAGGTCAGCGCATTTCTTTTCGTTGAATTCTTGTTTAAGAAACACTTGCCCGAAACTTTGGAAAATGGATTAGTGTTCCGAGAACCGACTTTTGAGTTGAGAAATGAATGTATCAAGAAACGGAATGTAGAAAGAAATTCTGTTGTAGTCTTCAATACTTTGTGCTTGAACGTTGCAAGGATTTTTTTGTTGATTGCAACGGGCGTGGCAATTTCATTGTGATTTCATATTCAGAACAAATACTATCAACATGTTCAGAAATAACGTGGAAAGTAGAATCCGTGTTTTCGCGTTTGTACGTAAATTCATTCGAAGCGCCATCTGCCAGATCTTGGTTTTTAGATAACAATTCCCGACTCAAAGGCAAAACAATCGAATTAACTGATTCCATAATGTGACAGGCGATTTGGAATTCAACCGTCGAAATCGCTGTCAAAAGATGCAATGCCTTTTGCGAAGTATCTCGATCTTTCCACGTCTTGATAGCTTCCAAAGATTCAATAACAGCCGGTTGCAATTCATCGTACGTTGTAACTGCTTCATGAGCCTGAGCCCACCTGGTAGGACAGATATGCTGATGATGCCTGAGTCTTTTCTATCGCTTCTTTTACAAACAGTGCTCTAGTGAAATAGCCAGTTGCATTTCTGCCCTGAAACTATTTAGCCGTAATACCCGCCTCGCAAAGAATGCTCATCAGTTCTCCCTTCAGTCCAACTTCGGTCGTACAGTTAAGTATAGAGATTCATATTTTAGCCGCTCAACCCGGATGTGGAATGCTTTACCCAACTCAATTTTCCCCACGCAATATAATGTACAGAAATTCAAGAGTGATGTACATCGGCATCTCCTTTCTTATCCTTTACTTATTTTCTAGCACCCGCACTGTTTTCTTAACATTATAAGGGTAGTCACAACCCCTTGAAGTGCGCGTAAATTGTATAAAAAAAAAAATCAACTCGAATTGATTAAGAAGAAGTAAAGGTTCGAACCTTCTTCACCTCTTTGCTACACCTTTAAGTTTTGCTCGATATATATATATTCTAACTAATATTATAAGTGTGAAAGTCACTCTGTCTGTCCGGCTTTCTATGTAACCATCTCCCGCCCAAAGTAATGAACCGATTTAAATGAAATTTTGTACAAAGATTGTTCTGAACTTAAGGACGGACATAGATTTTTTATTTCATTGGAATATTCCTGTTTGCTCACCTTTCTATGTTACCATCTCCTGCTCAAACTAATGAACCGATTAAAATTAATTTTTGTAAAAAGATTGTTCAGAACCTGAGGAAGGAGATAGGCTATATATTTTATCCCTATATTTCTACGGAAACGGGAACGTATACGGGAACTAAGAAACTACAATACCGATTTCAAAAATCGGTAGAATGCTACACTATCCTTGAGTAACATAAACTTTAATTCATCCACATATTCCTACGGGAACGGGAGTCCTTACCAATATAATAAGTGTGAAAGTAGCTCTGTCTGTTCACCTTTCTATGTTACCATCTCCCGCAAATCTCCTTTCTAAAATGCAATCAAAAGTTTCAACCTATCTACAAGTTTATTTGGGTTATCTCAATGCACATAATCGATAAGGTTATTTGTAACGAGCATTGCAGGTGAATTACTATTCATGTATGCCATTCCAATTTTCTTTTTCACAGTTTGCTTCTGAAGCAACGGTTTTATAATTTTTCTATACTTTTCGCTTCTAGTACCCCTGATCTGTGAGTTTATACCGTGATTTTTCAAGTGAGCGCATGATTTTTGTAAAATTTGGTTATATTGTTGCAAATCTTCAGCTGTATAAATACCTCTACATATCAATTTGTGTAAAACAAGTTTCAGCAGACCAGCAGTTCCGCTAAAAACTTCTAAGTCGATGACAATATCGTTATTTGAGTTGACCTGGAAACTCGAACTACCCATAAGCTGTACGAATTTAACTCACTAACAAAGTATGGACCTAGTTGTTAGTAGTACACGTTTCCCGCATCTCAAAATTCATAAAGGTACATGGCGATCCCCAGATTAATTAACCGTCAACCAAATTGACCATATTGCGATCGACGCAAGGCACTCTTCCAGGGTGTTTGATGTCAGAACTTTCCGAAGGGCCAACTTTGACTAGAACCACTTCCTTGTTGTTGCCAAGGTACGAATGAGGATATCTTGTTCACGACCAGCACGAACTAACGCTGTGAAGAGATATGACGTCAAAAAGCTACAATCGCAAGATATTGCCAATGCCTTTTCCAATCGAGTGTCCCTTCAATTATCCTTGAATCCCATGCCACCAGCATTAAACATTGAAGACCAGTGGCAGCAATGCCAAGAAGCCATCAGAACCGCTTCCTCTGAGGTTCTGGGTTTCACTCGGCCACCAAAATGAAACCCATGGTTCGATGAAGAATGCAGGCAGGCAAATGCAGCCAAACAAAAAGCACGACAAGTGCTAATGCAAAACGAACAAGGGCTGCTTACGATCAGTATAACGAGCTTTACAAGGAGAAAAGAAGGGAAGAACACTGAACTCTCAAAAAGAAAAAGAAGCAGCTTGAGAAGCGCTCGTTTGAAGATATTCAGATGAACCATAACAGGAACGAGATTCGGAAGTTTTACCAAAAGGTAAAAAGATCCTGCCAGGGTGGCAAGCCCCGAACTCAAGCCTGTAAGCCACAGCAGGGAAACATAGTTGAAGAGTCACAGTCGCTACTGAGGATCTGGAAAGATCACTTCTGCAGACTGCTTAACGGCGATGAAGACACAAATTCCGCTATCAGGCAGATTGCCCCATTCAACTTGGACGATGAAGTTAAGCTTGCCATATGCAAACTTAAATCAAATAAGACTGCAGGTGCAGATGGCCTTGATGCCGAACTTTTCAAGGCAGCTGGAGACCAGATCCTAAAGAAAGGAGACCCTCACAATTGCGCCAATTATAGAGAGATAAGCCTCCTTGACGTCGCTTATCAGATCTTGTCTGCTGAAATATGTGAACGTCTGAAACCCCACGTCAACAACTTGATAGGTCCTTATCAATGTAGTTTTAGACCAGAGAAGTCCACAATAAACCAAATTTTCACATTACGGCAGATTTTGAAAAAAAAACCCGAGAACATAATATCGATATTCACCATCACTTTATCGATTTCAAGGCCGCGTATGACAGTACAGAGCCATGTCTAGTTTCGGCATTCCTGCAAAACTCGTACGACTACGCAGGATGACTTTGGAGAATTCACGCTGCTCTGTCAAGGTCGGTAAAAAACTCACCGAGACCTTTGATGTCGAAAAGGGCTTTAGGCAAGGTGACAAACTGTCATGCGATTTCTTCAATATCATACTTGAAAAGATTCATTTCATTCATTCATTTTTTCATTTATTTCTTATAATAATATAATTTATAATAAGTATAATATGCTAGATACATTTATTTCAAAACATAAAATATATTATTTAAGAAATAAGGTAGTGACATTAGATGTTAAAATTTAAACAGTTTTAAATGTCACTTCAGTATTAAAGAATAACAAAATATAAAATGGGTGGGGTGACCCTTATTTTAAAAATTCAATTATTGATATTGATATTTACAATTAGAAAAGAGACACAAGAATTACAATTAGTTTTATTAGCCAAGTGCCAGAAGAAATTTAATTCAGTGAAATTTAAATATTGCTCTATAAAATCAAAAAAAAAAAATCAAAATAAAGAGTTACTTTTTGTTTTGTTAGCCAAGTGCAAGAAAAATAAATTCAGTTTGAAATGAGATTGATCAGATATTCTAAGGCCGCGTTTTCATTTGCAAGAAAACTTCTGCAAGAAATGTCTGACAGTCTGTCCGAAAGTGACTTGCAAGTGGAAACTGAGACGCAAGTTCGATCGCGACAGTCCTTGCATAAGTTCTTGCGAGTATTTGCGAGTGCAATAACTTGCAGGTTGAAACAGATTTTCATTGACTCGCGACAGTTCTTGCAGCTTACCGAAACAGCTTCGTATATATCGCACATGCGGCTAGTTGGTCGAAAGAGAGTATGTGAATTTTTTCGCAATTGAAGGTTACGAGTTTAATCCGTATTTATGGATTGTTTATGGGATGTGAAAAATCTCAGCGTAAAGAGGAGTGTATCCTTCGTTGATATTTAATCACGGAATCGAGTGTCTTGCTTTTTTAAAATAGGGCCCACTTTTAATAACAAAACTTCCAAATAAACTGGGGTCATCCAAGTGAGATTGAAATATTGTTGATCGTATGTTTAGTTTGTTTAGTAAACTACAGAAGGCACCAGCTTCCCGTCTTCTTAAAATCGAATCGCGCACCCAAGTTGATCGCTTTTTTTTCCATAAAATTGTAATTGCAGCTCCTAAACGTTGACGTATTCTCGCCATGACTTCACAATTTCGAATAAATTACCAAATTTCTAGCGACATTAATGACTCTCCAGTGGAGACACCTCTGCAATAAATTGCGACAGTGTAATGCGCGAGCTTCTTGCAAGACATTTATTGCAGAAGAATTTACAAAAATTCTTTAAGCAGTGTAAACGGTACTGCAAGAAACTTCTGCAAGACTTCCGCGAGTTTACTTGCAAATGGAAACGCGGCCTAATAACTCACCAGAACATTAAGGAAGTAAAATAGTTCAAGAAAACACAACTATTTCCAAAACACCACAATCAAAATCAAAAAACCAAGATTTTAAATGTATCTGAAAAAGATTTGTTAATATAAGTGACCTTAACGCAGTAAGAAGTTTATTAAATAATCTACAAGACATTACTGTGTAAAAATTACGAAAAGTAGTCGTCCGAAAGCTGGGAACAGGTACAAGATATTGCAAGTTGTTTCGTAGATAATGATTATCTAGGATTCTGAAATTCAGGTTTCCTGAGCGCAAAAAGAAAGTTTTAAGGACCTTGAAACAATATAAATGTCGAACTGGTAGAATTTTTAATCTTACAAATAATGGAAAACTATGATGTAGTCTTCCCTTCTTACTAATTATCCTAATTACATATTTTTGTAAAGTTAAAATAGGTCTCACTTTGTTAAAGTGCGTTCCACCCCAACATGCTATTCCATATTGCAATTTGGAATGGAAAATTCCATAATAAATTTTTTTAAGAAGATCATTGGAGCAAACTTTTTGGAGATAGAAGAAGTGCCGCAGTGTAGAACGAAAATATTTTTTTAGACTCTCGGTTTGATTGCTAAAAGTCATCTTTGAGTCGATTAAGAGTCCCAGATACTGAAAAACATCCACTTTTTCAATTTGGAAACAAGACTCACTACAGATTTGGTGGTCAAGGTAAGTGATCGCACTCGACTCAGAAGCACAAAAGCAACTTAAAAGTTTATACTTCTTGCACATTGGTTCATGGAAAAAGATATCTGGTTCAAAAACGTTCGGAGAAGAAAGACTAAAAAACATAATTTTGGTCTTAGAACTAATGACTAACTTATGTTCTGCGAACCACGACTTAAAGAGATTCAAATCCCAATTAATATCAGCCACTAGATCAAGGGGACTATCAGCACCAAACGCACAACCAACATCATCTGCAAAGGCAGTAGTTTTAGAATTGAATGGTAATTTAAACAAAGAGTTAATATACAATAAGAAAAGTATAGAACCAAGTACTGAGCCTTGAGGTACTCCTATTTTCAGAAATTTGAAGTCACTTCTAATATTATTAATTTTTGCACGCAATGATCTATTTTCAAGGTAGGATCTGAACCAGTTACTCATAAAACTCCTTATACCAGCATTTTCCAGTTTGGATAACAGGATTTCGTGGTTTACCATATCAAATGCCTTAGTGATATCGACAAAAAGACCAGCTGTACACTTTTTATTGTCAAGATTATTAAAAGTGTCGGAGCAAAATTTCAGAAGAGCGTCTTCAGTGGATTTACCTTTCCGAAACCCAAATTGTAGAGAGCTCAAAAAGTTGTTTTTATTTAAAAAGTGCAAAGTCTTATTTTAATACTTTTTTAAAAAATTTTACTAATTGACGAGACGATAGAAATAGGTCTATAATTGCTTTTTTCATTCGCTGATCCTTTTTTAAAAATAGGAACAATATCGGCACACTTCAAAGCATCCGGAAATTTTCCTGAGAAGATGCTTTGGTTTAATAAATGCGCCAGAACATCAACCAAGCAAAAAGATAAATTTCTTAGTAAATTATTTGAGACACCATCAGCTCCACAAGTGTTTGAATTTTTTAGAGACCCAATACTTTTCAAAACTTCGAATGCCGTTACGGGTTCAAAAAAGAAGGTGTTTTGATTCAAAGAATCACCACGAATAATTGAACTACAAGACTGTAAGGAACTCAAACGTCAACACCAGAGGAACAATCTTTCAAAAGTCTGTACAATTACTCGACTACGCAGACGATATTGACGTAATGGGAAGAAAAAAGCGTGATGTCATAGGTGCTTTTGCGAGTATTGAAACAGAAGCGGCAAAAATGGGTTTGATGGTTAATGAAGGCAAAACGAAGTATATGCGGTCAACAAACAGGGACACAGAACATCGACGAATTGGACAAAACGTCAAAATAGACAGACATGACTTCGAGGTAGTACAGGACTTCGTCTACCTAGGATCCGCTTTAGACACGGACAACAACATCAGTGCGGAGATCAAACGGAGAATAACTCTTCCCAACCGTTGCTTCTTTGGGTTAAAAAGGCAATTGAAAAACAAAACCCTCTCTAGAAAAACCAAGGTGACCTTTGTGATGTCCACTGGTTTCCAAACTACCAAATCGCCAAGCATTCACTGCTGTAGGCTCAAACCTCTTCGCACTAACTGCAAAGTTGAGGGATGGTAGTGGAAACAACTTGGAACTATCCAGGAATTGCCTTCGGCTCAATGCCTTCTATCAACAAAAACCAGGGAGTATGTTCGATCGAGTCCACGATCACTAATGACAATTTATTCTCAGATTTATACCCTATTTATACAACGTTTTAATGCTCCAATTCTGGTTATCGAACAATCGACTACACTTCGATATCCGATTAGAACGCTTCATCATCACATTCTTTTCGGTGAGCGCCAATGACCTATATCATAAACAAATGCTCATACCCAAAGACTATTGCTGTGACATAAACAGCGCGCATGCAGCCAAAGCAATATGATCCCTTACTACTTCTGTCGGCTGGCAGTGGCCTGCCGTTGGGAATCATATTGTTCTGAGTACAATGCACTCTATGGATACACAAGCAAGTCAAGTGTTATGCATTTCTATGCAATGCAACTGAATGTGAGAGGATCGGATATCGAGGCACAGTCGAAGGTTGACAACCCGTTAATAGTTGTAGAGCAATTAATTAAGAGGTCGTTGGCTGTGACTCCTTCACACCACCCTTCCTGGGGAAAAAGAAGAAATCAAGACAAGAGTGTTGATTTCTACTTTTCCACGACTCTTTTACAAATACGGGAGTATGAAATCAAAATTTTTTTTCTTTTATCATATTGTATTGAACATTGTGGCTATTTCTGGATGTTTACTTTTAGTTAATATTTCAGTATTAATTGTGATATTTACAGTAGTATTATATTTTGATTAGTTTACTTTTCATTAAAATTTAGTCAGTGTTTGGTATCATTTGCGATATTTACATTTTAAAATCTAGTTCTCTTTTTTTTATGTTTTGCAGTTTTTGATACATATATTTGTTTTGATACGTCACATTAGTTATAGGGTACATACAATGTTCAGTATTTACCTTTATAGTTCATATGTTATATATTTTCAATATTTACAGTAGTTATCAATATATGTATATAATTTTTTTTTTTTTTTTTTTTTTTTTTTTTTTTTTAGCAATAATTATTAGATCAATGTATTTAAGTCAATGCATTTAAGTCAATCTATTTAAGTTAATCTATTTAAGTTAATCTATTTAAGTTAATCTATTTCAGTTAATCTATTTAAGTTAATTTATTTAATATATTTAAGCCAATCTATTTAATATATTTAAGCCAATGCATTT
Source organism: Melanostoma mellinum (assembly GCA_914767635.1). Classification (NCBI taxonomy): domain Eukaryota; kingdom Metazoa; phylum Arthropoda; class Insecta; order Diptera; family Syrphidae; genus Melanostoma; species Melanostoma mellinum. The sequence goes on from OU612058.1 coordinate 107,192,866, forward strand.
AAGTCAATCTATTTAAGTTAATCTATTTAAGTTAATCTATTTCAGTTAATCTATTTAAGTTAATCTATTTAATATATTTAAGCCAATGCGCATTGACATGTTGATAGTTTCTTATAATTAGTTTAATGTGACCTTAGTTCTAATTTTACAATTACTTTTCAATTAATTTTACATGTTTTTTTTTTTTCAAAATACACGAGTTTTGTACAATAATAACAAAAATGTTTTTGATATATTTTTCTATTTAATGAACAATTAGTCTCTATTTTAAATTAACAATTCCTCAGATTAAACAATTCTTCAAATTACAATAATAGCATATAAATATAAAATGGTTTTAACCTATTTTTGTGAACAATTAATTTCTTATTGTCACATTGGATTTCACAATTCACTCCTTTTTGTGATAATACTTCGTAGGGTCCTATATATATCGGGTCTAATTTCTTTCTACTTTCATTTCTCAACAGGACTAAACTACCTACATTGAAACAGTTTTAGCATTTTAGCTTTTGCATCAGCATCGTTTCTATCCTTCCTAGAAATCTTCTTTTGTATTAAAGTATCCCTAGCGTCTTTATGAGCAATTTGTAGCCTATGTTTAAGGTCTATGACATAGTCCTCGTAGTTGTATACTGGTTCAACTTTCTTTGTAAGATTGGAAGGCAAGTTACATTGTCTCCCAAATACTAGCTCAAACGGGGTGTATCCTGTTTCTGAATGTATTGTAACGTGAACCCAACATTTTATACCAATTTCCTAATCGAAAAACGTTCAACCGAAAACACAACTGGCAACACTTTAATGGAATGGTATAAATGACAGGCGCTGCTTGTAAGCCAGTGTGTGTGAGTGTAGAGAGACAGACAGACAGAGAGTAGACAGCAAATGTGGTGACAATGTAGAAGTTACTGGAGAGTTCTAGATGGCGTGTCATTCGATATAAATAGCCCGCCCGAGGCAACCAGGAGTCAGTTTTGTTTATAGAGTGATAAAGTTAAGAGTAAAGACAAGTGATAGTCCAAAAGTCGAGTTGAGTTCAAATAAAGTGTATATCGAAAGTAAATAAAGTGGTAGAATTAAATTGAAAAGTAGAGTTTTATTTTTGCGAACTAAGCGCACGTTACATTGGTGTCAGAAGTGTAAATAAAACTTATTTGACTAGTAAAGTGTAAAAAAAAAAAAAAAAGTAAAAAGAGAAATAATAATTATATACAGTGAAAATGGGTAAGTTGTTAGAAGAGCTCAACTGCATTGAGCTTAAAAGTGAGTTAGGTAAGCGAAATCTTTCTAGAGCGGGATCGAAAAATGAGCTCGTCCTGCGCTTGCGTAACTATTTGGAACAGCAAGGGGAAGACGTAAACACTTTTGTTTTTGAAACAGAAGTGGAAGAAGAGGAAGTAAGTGAAAATGTAGATTTTTCTAGTATGATGAAACTTTTGTTAGAACAACGAAACGAGCAAAAGAAGGAACAGCAGAATGTTCTCGAACGGCTCGAAGTACAGCAAAAGAAGCTGATTGAAGAGCAACGAAACGAGCGAAAGAAGGAACAGCAGAATGTTCTCGAAAAACTGGAAGCACAACGAAACGAACAAAAGCAAGAACAACAGAATATTCTCGAAAGACTTGAGGCGCAACAGAATGTTTTAGAAGGTCAGAAAAACATTCTAGAAGGAAAATTGGGTAATATTGAGAAAAATGTATGTGCCCTTGACGAACGAGTTGAAGGTGTGGAAAAACAGCTTTCTGTTGTAGAGAATCGTTTGGAAAGCCGATGCGATAACCAGTTCTCTGTTCTGTCCAAGGAATTAGACCAGATCCGGAAAATAAAAATTCGAGAATCTGCTGGAGAGTTTGCAAGGAAAAAGGAGATGAAACCCCCAACATTTGATGGACAGTCTTCTTGGCCAGTCTATAAGAGACAATTTGAGGCAGCCGCGACAACAAATGGCTGGGATGACGAAGACAAGTACATTGCACTGACTCTTGCTCTTAGAGGACCAGCAGCTGAATTACTTCAAACAGTTCCAGCTGGTAAGAGCGGCGATTTCAGTTCTCTCGTGGCAGCTATAGATAAACGCTTTGGAGATAGCCACTTGAAAGAAGTCTTCCGAGTCCAACTCAATAACAGAGTCCAGAAAAGGGGTGAAAGTCTACAGCAGCTCCAAGCAGACGTTGAAAGACTGGTTCACCTGGCATACCCGGATGCTGGAGAAGAAATCATCAACCAGCTCGCTGTTGAGTCCTTCGTTCGTGCCATTTCCGATATACATCTTCAGAGGTCTGTGCGAACTGCTAGAACACGTACTCTTTCCGAAACTTTAGCATTCGCATTGACAATTGAAGCAGCAGAACAGGCTTCTCAGGGAGTACATCGACTTAGAGAGGCCATAGTCGAAGAATGCTCGTGCCAAAGAGCTGAAATACAAAAGAACCGGAGCGGACTAGCAAGATGTTGGAACTGCAACAAGACCGGGCACTTACAGCGTCAATGCCGACTACCACCAAACAAAGCCAGTTGTCAACATTGTGGAAGCAAGAGATCCAACCCAGAGCAAGGTAACAACAACACCAGCGTTGCCTATCAGCCCGTTTCCCATCAGGGAAACGAGTAAGAACCAACTTCGAGGGGCAGAGGCTGGTTTCTTGTATCGATGGCCCCAAAACCACCATCCAGGTCTCCCAGACCAAACGCGACAACAAAAGTCTGACTGTGGAGACTACTATTAACGGGAACAAACATGTGGCTACCATTGACACCGGTGCCACAGCATCCATAGTACGTCGAGACCTGGTAAAGATGACGTGGCTCCATAACACCAATAGCTACCGTCTAAGAACCGCAACGGGAGAAGCAGCAAGAGTATATGGAGAAGTGTGTCTCAAGATCCGACTGGCCGATCTAGTGTTTATTCATCAATTCCTGGTGGCAGATATATGTGACGAGTGCATCATTGGAATCGACTTTATGAAACAGCACGGAGTTATTTTGGATATCGGTAATCAAGTTTTGAAATACCAAAATAAAGAAATTCCAATGACCTATTCGAATGAAAATACGTCAACACTGAGAACTGTCATCACGGAAGATCTGATTCTGCCTCCTTCTTCTGAAGTGTTCGTTTGGACAAAACTGGAAGGTGAGTTTGGAAGCCTTCGATACCTCATGGTGGAACCAGACCCAGAGTGTTCCTCCCAAAGCGTCATCATTGGGAAAACACTGGTAGCACCGAAAAACAAAATGGTCCCCGTACGATTACTGAACACCAGACCGTACGATGTAAAGTTGAAGAAAGGAGAAGTCGTTGGACGTTGCGAATCGGTTGCAGCAATTACGAAGATCACGGACGAGGCCCCGAGAAAAACGTTAACTCCGGAGGAGCTCATAACCATCAGAGCTAAGATACTGAGTTCATCCAACCTTGATCACCAACAAACAAGGATGGCTGAAAATCTCCTACAAGAGTACACTGACATCTTCGCATCGAAAAAGGGACAATATGGTAGGACACAGTTGGTGCAGCATCGCATCAACACAGGAGATGCAAGACCGATTCGTCAACCCGCAAGACGCCTTCCACTGGCCAAACAAGGTGAGGTTGAGGACATGATAACAGCAATGAAGAAGGATGGTCTTATCGAAAATTCCAAAAGTCCTTGGGCGTCACCAGTGGTGCTAGTGAAAAAGAAAGATGGAAGCACTCGTTTTTGTGTGGACTACCGAAGGCTGAATAATGTGACTAAAAAGGACAGCTATCCCCTGCCCAGAATCAGTGATACCCTGGATGCCATGGAGGGAGCCCAGTGGTTCTCGACGCTGGACTTGAAGAGTGGATATTGGCAAGTTGACATCCACCCTGATGATCGGGAAAAGACGGCATTTTCTACAGGTAATGGGCTCTGGCAGTTTAAGGTTATGCCGTTTGGGCTATGCAACGCTCCGGCAACATTCGAGCGTTTGATGGAGTGTGTTCTTCAAGGACTGACGTGGAAAGCTTGCCTAGTCTACTTGGACGATGTCATTGTTTACGGGAAAACATTTGACCAACATTGTAAGAACCTTAAAGCCGTGTTTCAGAGACTTCGAGAGGCTAACCTTAAACTGAATCCAGAAAAATGTGCACTTTTCAAAACCGAAGTCAAGTATTTGGGACACATCATCTCATCCCAAGGAGTAAAGACTGATCCTGAAAAAGTTGACTCCGTCAAAAATTGGCCAACACCACAGGACAAACATCAACTCCGAAGCTTTCTGGGACTTGCCACATATTACCGACGTTTCGTTAAGAACTTCGCTGGAGTTGCAAAGAGTTTGCATCAGCTCACCGAAAAGGGGAAGCAGTTTAAATGGTCAGGTGAGTGTGAGAAATCTTTCCAGGAACTCAAATACCGCCTCTGTAACGCTCCAGTGCTGGCACATCCAACACCTGGAAAAACATTCATCGTCGACGCAGATGCAAGCAACGTTGGAATCGGGGCGGTACTATCCCAAGTGCATGATGGCGAAGAGAAAGTGGTGGCATACTACAGCAAGGTCCTATCGAAACCCGAAAGGAACTACTGCGTGACCAGAAGGGAGCTGCTAGCTCTTATCTTGGCAACAAAGCACTTCCATAAGTACATCTATGGACAGAAATTCCTTCTGCGGACAGACCACGGTGCTCTGAGCTGGCTGTTGAACTTCAAAAATCCAGAAGGTCAAGTCGCAAGGTGGATAGAAAGATTGCAGACCTATGACTACCAGATCCAACACCGCAGAGGAAAGCTGCACTCAAACGCCGATGCATTATCACGAAGACCTTGCAAAGTGGATTGCAAGCATTGCAAGCGGCAAGAAGACAAAGAAATCATTACCGCTCAGCGACTAAGAGCTGACCCCATAAGCGGATGGAGCAATGAGGAAGTGAGGACTGCTCAACAGGAAGATCCAGATATCGAACCCATTCTCGCATGGAAAGAAAATGAAGAGAAACCGGAATGGGGAGACATTTCTGACAGGAGTCCAGTTCTCAAAGCCTATTGGGCACAGTGGGACTCACTATATGTGCAAGAAGGTGTCCTCAGGCGAAGATGGGAATCCGCTGACGGTAAGTCATATGTGATGCAGCTGATCGTACCGCAATCGAAAGTCAGTGAAGTTCTTCAGGAGATGCACGACGGACCTTCTGGAGGCCACCTGGGGGTAAACAAAACACTGGAGAAGGTGCGACATCGGTTCTACTGGTTACATGCTAGAGATGACGTGGAGAAGTGGTGCCGAACATGTGACAAGTGTGCTGCAACCAAAGGACCTGGTAGGAAGATTCAAGGTAAGATGCATCAGTACAACGTTGGATCGCCTTTTGAGAGGATTGCAGTAGATGTGGCTGGGCCTTTTCCAGAGACCAACGCTGGAAACAAATACATTCTGGTTGTAATGGACTATTTTAGCAAGTGGCCTGAGGCGTATGCCATCCCAAATCAAGAAGCCAAAACGGTGGTCGACCAGATTGTGTTTAACTGGGTTAGTAGGTTTGGCGTGCCTATGGAACTCCATTCCGACCAAGGGAGGAACTTTGAGTCAAACATCTTCCAAGGAGTGTGCGGACTACTTGGCATTAAGAAGACGAGAACCACACCACTTCATCCACAATCTGATGGGATGGTTGAAAGATTCAACCGGACCTTGAAAGAACACCTCACCAAGGTCGTAGGCGACTACCAAAGAGACTGGGATAGGCACGTACCGCTATTCCTGATGGCCTATAGAAGTGCAGTACATAGCTCGACAGGACAAACACCATCTGACATCCTGTTCGGGAAAACCATGCGGCTGCCCAGCGAACTTAAATTTGGATGCCCCACAGAGGAGCCACAGGACACAAACGAGTATGTGGACGACCTCAAGGAGAGACTCGCTGACATCCATAAAAGAACAAGGGAACGGATGAAAGCCTACAGCGACCGGATGAAGACACGGTACGACACAAAAGCGACAACGTCAGGATTCCAAGCAGGAGATCGTGTGTGGCTTTATAATCCTCATCGTCAAAAGGGATTGTCACCGAAACTTCAGCAAAACTGGGAAGGTCCTTATACTGTAGTCACGAGGATTAACGACGTGGTTTACCGCATCCAAAGAGGACTAAGAGGCAAGTTAAAAGTAGTTCATTGTGACAGGCTGCATCGATATAGTGGCGAGGCTGCAGATGGAATTATTCGGGACGAACAATCCTAAGGAGGGGGCAGTGTAACGTGAACCCAACATTTTATACCAATTTCCTAATCGAAAAACGTTCAACCGAAAACACAACTGGCAACACTTTAATGGAATGGTATAAATGACAGGCGCTGCTTGTAAGCCAGTGTGTGTGAGTGTAGAGAGACAGACAGACAGAGAGTAGACAGCAAATGTGGTGACAATGTAGAAGTTACTGGAGAGTTCTAGATGGCGTGTCATTCGATATAAATAGCCCGCCCGAGGCAACCAGGAGTCAGTTTTGTTTATAGAGTGATAAAGTTAAGAGTAAAGACAAGTGATAGTCCAAAAGTCGAGTTGAGTTCAAATAAAGTGTATATCGAAAGTAAATAAAGTGGTAGAATTAAATTGAAAAGTAGAGTTTTATTTTTGCGAACTAAGCGCACGTTACAGTATTGAAGTATTGTAACAGAAAACATAGTAGGGCAACCAGTTGTCCCAATCTGTATGTTTCTCATCTACATAATTTCTAAGATATGCTCCTAAAACCTTATGCGAATTTTCTAGTGCTCCAATACTTTCGTGATGGTACGCTGTGGATTGTAGCTGTTCTATCTTTAATAGTTTACACAGATCTTTGAAAACTCTATTTATAAATTCTGTACCCTGGTCAGATGCTATGGTAGCAGGGACTCCATACTTTAGGATAAAGCCTTCTACAAGTCCCTTAGCTACGGTATTAGCCTCCTTATTTGGCAAAGCAATAGCTTCTGTAAATTTCGTTAGTTCGTCTTGAAGTGTTAAAATGTATTTTGACCCGTTTTCTGTCTCGTCAAGAGGTCCAACTAAGTCAAGGTATATTTTGTCAAAACACGTTTCTGCTGTTGTAGTGATAGTCATTGGTTGTTTTTTGGGTTGTATATGCTTATTTCGTTGACACATAGGGCAATGCTTAACGTATGTCGTCACATCGTTTTGCATCCCTGTCCAAAAGTATTTTTTCTTGATGTTACGCAACATGCGATTTATTCCCGCATGTCCACTTGTAGGTAACATATGGTAATCGTTGAGTATAAGTTTTTGTTTTCCAGGGTCCGTTACTCTTATTTTATTATCAATTATGTGCACTTTTATTTTACTTCCTTTGAATAATTCTTCTATCTTTTTCTTTAATATATATAATTTCTCTTTTCGACGGCCGTCTGAGAGTTTACCTAACTCTTCTTTAGTTATATAAATATCTTTAATTGATAGAGGTCCGCAAATTGTACGCACGTCCCTCAACAACATTTTGTCAAATGATGCCGATCGAGCAATAGTGGTATTTTTGGATTCCTCTTCATTATTTAATAATGGTTCACCGTTATTTTGCACGTCCCTCAACAACATTTTGTCAAATGATGCTGATCGGGTAATAGTGCTTATCTTTGACCTATTTAATATCAAACAATTATTCCCTGGAATGTATCCTAAAATGAGGTTTGGACTTATAACTCTGGTACCTTTTAATAAACTGTAATCTTTGTCTTCATCTTTGAAGCTATTTAGTATTTTCAACTCGACTATTTTTAGCCCCTTTTCTGGCGGTTTAAGAAGCTCACTTATGATCTTTTCTTTCTCTAATTTACTTGTTGTTGGGTTTTTTTCTTCTAAATTTGAGTTTCTAGCTTGTGCTCTTGTTGTGACACACACAAATAAATTCTGTAAGTCCTCTGACTTTAGTTGTATTCTACTTAGTGCATTCGCAGTGCAGTTGTCTTTGCCTGGTGAATACTCCACAGTAAAGTTATATTCCTCTAATATTAGCCTAAATTTAGTTAATCTACTTGAAGGTTCTTTTAGTGAGAACAGATATACTAGTGGTCTATGGTCTGTTAGTATTTTGAAACGTCTTCCGAAAAGATACGGTCTGAAATGTTTTACTGCCCATACTATAGCAAGCAATTCTTTTTCTATAGTACTATAGTTCTTTTCGGCTTTATTCAACGATTTACTTGCGTATGCGATAGGTTTATCATCAAAATTCGATATAACAGCACCTAAGGCAAATCCAGAGGCGTCTGTGCGGAGTATGAATTCTTTTTCAAAATTTGGAAACTGTAAAATATTTGGGCTTATTAGGAATGCTTTTAGCAAATTAAATGAGGTATTGCAATCTTCGGAAAATTTAAATTCTACGTTCTTTCTTAATAAACGGTTTAAGGGAATTGCTAGTGTTGCAAAATTTGGTATGAATTTTCTATAGTAGTTAGCAAATGCTACAAATCTCCTTACTTCGTCTGCATTTTGTGGGACTGGATAATTCTTCATTACTATGGATTTTGATGGATCTGGTATAATACCTTTGTCTGATATTATATGACCTAGATATAAAACTTCTTTTCTAAGGAAAGCACATTTACTTGGATGTAGTTTGAGATTTACTTCTCTCAATCTTTCGAATACTTCAATTAAATTTTTATTGTGGTGTTCTAAATTTTTATTCTGTTATTTTTTTTCGAATACTATAAGATTGTCAAGATACACAAAGCATTTTGAATATGTTAGACCCGATATTGATAGAAACCTTGAAAACGTACTGTGTGACAATATGTATTTAATAGGTAGTTAACTCAGTTTAAAAAATCAAAAGAAGGAGTAAAAAAAATTTCGCCGAAGAAAAATAAAAAAAATGGTTAAAAATTTATGGGAATTTCTCATCTTTGATAACAATGTAATGATTCTTTTGCTTCTCTTTTCGTAAACCAAAAAAAAAAAACTATTTCCTAAAATAACTAATTCTAAACGTAGTAGTAGTAGTACTGTAGTACATAATTTAGTCAATTTGGCGACTCATCTGCTTTCTTCCTGTGAAACTCTTTGCGATGGAAGCAATGTATTATTAGAACGTTGTTTGTGCTGCTTGTTTTGATTGCCCTCATGATGTTGCCTAGCTTTTGTTTAATTGTAGTCATCTTTGTTGGTGTGTATTTTTGTTTATGTACGTGACTTCTGTACTCGTTTAGTGTATGAGGAATTGTTATTATTTATTTTTAACGTAAACGTAAACGTAAATATAAGCCACCATCCGCCTGTTCTAGGTGGACTTTAATAGTACTACCCTGTTCCATTTCTAGTGAATTTGGTGTGTCGTATTCCTTGATTATACGTCCATTGTACCGAAACTTAACGGCATCCATGGGTAGATGTCTGCGCTCGCAATAAGCGATCATCAGCTTCTTTAGTGTTGTGTACTTCTTCATTAAGAAGCCAACCATTCTACCATGTCCCGTTACCTCCAGGTATATAACCTCGAGTTCGTTAGACATTTTTACGAGCGATAGAGCAAAAAAAACTACTTTAACTTGTATGCAAAAAAAAGACCTTAACTTTGTCTTCTCCTGGCAGGATCGCCATGTGAAGTCGCTTGTACTTCAGCACCAATCGCTTAGCATTCACTGCTGTCGCTCAAACCTCTTTCGCACTAATGCAAAGTTGAGGGTGGTACCGAAGACGACTAAAGAAGAAGACAAGTCACGCTTATATTTTTAGGCTAATTGCCATATATCAAATAATAAGAATGGATTACTCTTCCGATCGACTCCACGATCACAACTGACTTTATTTCCAAATTTATGTTCTATTTATACAAAGCTACTATGTTCGAGTTCTGGTTATCGAACGATCGACTACACTTCGATATCCGATTAGAACGCTTCATCATCACATTCTTTTCGGTGAGCGCCAATGACCTATATCATAAACAAATGCTCATACCCAAAGACTATTGCTGTGACATAAACAGCGCGCATGCAGCCAAAGCAATATGATCCCTTACTACTTCTGTCGGCTGGCAGTGGCCTGCCGTTGGGAATCATATTGTTCTGAGTACAATGCACTCTATGGATACACAAGCAAGTCAAGTGTTATGCATTTCTATGCAATGCAACTGAATGTGAGAGGATCGGATATCGAGGCACAGTCGAAGGTTGACAACCCGTTAATAGTTGTAGAGCAATTAATTAAGAGGTCGTTGGCTGTGACTCCTTCACACCTTGTATAAGACCTTGATCATCCCAGTCCTGCTTTACGGCGCAGATCGCGAGGCTACGATGGTTGGGTCATGTAGGGCGGATGGTACCAAACGCTCCGGCTCGACGGGTTTTCGAAAGCTCATTTAAGGGAATAGTGGAAGGGGAAGACCTCCTCTTAGGTGGCGCAATCAAGTGGATCAAGACCTCAACCGACTTGGAGTGCGAAACTGGAGAGAGCTCGCCCGAAATCGAAGTCGTTTTAGAAGGATGTTGGTTGAGGCCCAGATTCACCCCGAACTGTAATGCCCACCTATGTAAGTAATGTCGTTTTCCATTGGTCGTTCGGAAGCCTTCTGAACGCTTCTCAAATCGTTCCATTGGCATCGAATGACAGTTCCTCTCCTGGAAAGAAGAGAAATTTGATTCTTGATTTGAAGAAGGAAGCGAAAACAGAAGCACTCACACACTGAAATACTGTTGACGTCAAAATTGACAAATGTCATTTGACACCTGTAAAAATTGAAAAAAAGTGACCTGAAAACTATAAATTTTGTGAGATGAATTCTAAAAACATTTTAAAATATATTCCTGTGGTTTTAAGTGAATTATTGTCCTCCTCATCGTCTTCATCTGACGACGATGATGATATGGCAGCAATTCAGTTTTTATTGAAAGAGTTTGGCAAAAAGCCACTAGTGTTCTCACATTGAAGATGTGGTTGCAAAGTATTCGGAAGAAGAGGTAATTTCACTGCGTTTTTAACTTTTTAGTATCTATATTATAAATAGTTTATATTTCTGCAGTTTCGCGCACAGTTTCGGGTTGGAAAAAGCATTGCGGATTACCTGATTGCAAAATACGAAGCCTCAGCACACTTCAAGAAGAAAATTGATTGTAGTGGTAGAAAGGAAGTCCCCGCTAAAGTGAAAGTTTTGGCGTTTATCTGGTTAGAATAATGGTTATTGAAGAGCTGAGATTCATTAATTTCAATTTAAGGTTTGCTGCAAATAAAGATTCTTACAGGGAAGTGGCTAATCTATTTAGCATTGGAATTTCTTCAATGCATAGAAATTTAACAAACGTTCTGGAGTTCATGTTCGAAGTATCTCCAAATTTTATAAAGTTCCCTTCTACAGAAGAAGAAAAGCTTCAAACTGCAGCAAAATTTAAACAGGTGCGTCGTGCTTTTGTTTTGTTTCAATCGCTTATTTTGAAATTATCTTTATTTCCAGATTGCCGGTTTTTCTGGCGTTCTCGGATGCATCGATGGATGCTACATATACGTATCGAAACCAGCAAATAAGAATCGTTCGACCTACATCGACCGCCACGACCTAGTGTCTCTGACTCTTCAAGGTATATGCGATGCCGAAAAGCGTTTCATCGATGTGTTTGTCGGTTCTCCAAGCAAAATACACGACTCAAGAGTGTTCGACCTTTCTTTCATTAGCAGCGACCTTCCGGGAATATGTGGAACAGAATACCACTTGTTGGGTGACGCAGCATACCCAATAAGGGAATATCTGATGACGCCTTATAAAAATACGGGAAACATGAGCAACAGTAAGCGAAAGTACAACAAAATCCACTGCCAAACGAGAGTAAAAATTGAAAATTCGTTCTCCTTGCTCAAAACTAGATTCAGGCAGCTGTTAAAGTTGGAATTCCACTCTGTTGAACGAATGTGCAAGTTTATTTTAGCCTGTTGTGTATTACACAATCTTTGTATCGACGAAGGAGATCTTTGGAGCCAAGACAGAACAAGAAGACCAAGAAAACAACGACAACGCTAACACATTTACTACAATAGAAAGCTCCCAAAGAGACAGTGAGCAGCAACAGTTGGGGAATATAAAAAGAACGCGAATAACAAATTTGTTAACAGAGAGATTTTAATAAAAAATAAATAATAAAAAAAAAAAAAATAGTACAGACTTCATGTATGGAACTTAACCTTAACTTAAAACTAGTTTTTCCACTTCGTGGCAGTTTTATTTTATATCTAAACAGTCTTTACGTTAACAATTATAACATTTGTAGGTATAGGTAAACTGTAGTTGCAAACAAATTGATTTTAATTGATGTTGTTCACAGCATCAATTAGTTTTTCGAGAAGGTTCTCGATATTCGTTTTTTTTTCATTTTCTCTTCGTGCCTTTTCATTTTCATGTCTTCTTTTTTGGCAGCACGAAGATCTCTGCTTTCAATTAGCTTGTCGACCAGCTTTTCATTGTGACATCTAACTTTTTTTCTTGCAGGAGCGTCTTCGTATTCAACTGCAGATGAAAAAGTGTCAGTGGTGACTTGCCTTTGAGGCATTTGCAGAGATACTTCGGCGGAAGATGAAAATGCGGAAGATGCGGCTGACGTCGAGGCTACGACTGGCATCGAAGGTGCGGCAGACGTCGAGGGTACGGCTCTCATTGAAGGTGCGGCAGACGGCGAGGGTACGGCTCTCATTGAAGGTGCAGCAGACGTCGAGGGTACGGCTCTCATTGAAGGTGTGGCAGACGGCGAAGGCTGTTCCATCAAAGTAGTTTTTCTCATAACTTTGTTCGGAGATATGACTACCTCGGGGAGGAGAGAATCGTCTTTTTGTATTATTGCCTCCATAGAAGATTCGAATGGGATTCTCTTCCTAACTGCCCCACTTGTCCTATTGTTTTTTATAACAGCCTTCGCTTTTTTTATTATAGTTTTAAAGCAGCTTTCTACTTGTTCCGCAGCGATTTTTCGGGCATGGATTTTTGAACACTCTTGGGCAATGAAGCTCCACATATCTTTTTTTGCCCGGAATTTCCGCATTGGCCCGACAAGGTCCATATTCTCACTGTATAGATCCAATAGCGTGTGAGTCTCCTAGTCAGACCATTTGTGTACTTCTGTAGAAATAATGAATAGATGAATAAATCATATTATGAAATATGAGGATAAATCTTACCTGCACCATGTTCTTTTGCAGCTTCCATGGCTACAGGCCCGGTTTTTTCTGGTAGGCCAAAGAAATTTGCCACTTCATCGTAGTTGGCTAGTACCCTCTCTCCAGCTATTCATCACAAAAAAAATTTTATGTGCAATTGTTAAAAAATGTGTGTCTCTACTTACTCCACTTGTCTTACAAAACTATTTTGCCTTCGAGCAAGGAAATTTCTCCCTTTTCATTAAGAAATACATCATAGTCGCAGTCCATCTCGACGTCAGCCATGTTTACGAATAAAAAAAAATGGCGCTTGACGTTGCTAACCGATACACAATACAAGCAACGAAACTTCAAAACAAATAAAAGTGTTTCTTTGGCATCCCGGATCTGAGAGTTTTTCCGGACTACCAATGGAAAACGACGTAAGTATTATCATTTCTAGCCAAAATTAGTAAATTGTCATCATCAACCCTTTCAGAAAAAGTCCTTTACTTGGCAAAATTGTACTTTTATGATTAGAGACTGACTTAGCTCAAGAATGTACACATTTACAAGGCCACATTCCCATAGAAAGAACTTTGGTAAAACAAGATTCTGAATCGTTAGGAAGTCTCTCTATGTGTCAGCGGAAACAGAGTTTGCAAAATGTCTACCCCAACTTGGATATAGCTCTTCGCATGGCATTATTTACTATAGCGACAAATTGTTCCGGTGAAGGAAGTTTTTCTTGTCAAAAAAAGAGTCATATGACTCATATCTATGGTCATCCCTTAGTCAAGAAAAACTAGACACTTTAGCTCTTTTGTGTATCGAGTCGGAACTATAATGAACGCGATGACATACGACGACATTATTGATGATTTCGCCAAAAAAGCACGCAGGAAGCTTTTGTAAAAAAAACTTTTGGAATTTTATACAATTTTTTATATTGTTATTTGTTTGTGAGTAAGAAGGATTATTTCAGTAGATAAATTATTATCATATATTCCTTAATCGAACTGTTATTTAGCAATATTATGTAATTTTTACTTCTACGTTATTACGCTTGGCTTTGCTTCTAAAAGCACCTGAAAAATTTCCGATTTTTCTAAACGAAATTTTCAAATGATAGTCCGGTTGAAAAAAAATTACTTTTTGCACTAAACAAAAGTATAGAAAAAAAAAACTTTCTACCTCACAATACAAGGTTTATAATCACTTTAAATATTGGTCTTTAATAAACTACTGATTTTCCATTTTTAGAGGTGAGAGCGTCAAAAACTGAAAAGCCTATACCTACTAAAAAAATGTGTAAATCCACTACTGGTTTAGTGCACAGCTAACTCTAAGCGTTTTCTTAGCAATCGACTTTCGAGATAGTGCGTAAAAGTCAGTCAAAAATAACAGAAATGAGCATTTAAGTATTATTCACATGAAAACGACCAGTGAACGACGAAAGAACGAATATTCGTTAATTTTGAAATTTCATTCACATACATATGTGTTTTACATTGGTTACGAATAATGAACGCAATTTACATCCAAATCAAAAATGGAGAATGATTTTGAGGTTAAACACGCGTGAAAAATGTATTCGTTCTATTGGAATGAATGTTATAGTAAGGATTCCTTCCATATTACACAACAGTACTCTAAAATGGACCGAACTTAAGCAGTAAATAGGGATTTTAGATTATATGACCCTTTAAAGTTTAAAGTCTTTAGCACTGCGTTTTATGGAACCTAGCATGGAGTAAGCTTTAGCTACAATGTATTCCACATGTTTATTAAAATTTACTTTGAATCAAAAATCACACAAAGGTCTTTTTTCGATAGTCTTAATGAACATGGTTCTCAATTTTGTATTCGTAGAAGACTAGTGACAAGATGCGACAGAAAAAAAAACAGTAGCATATAAAGATCTAAAAATAATTGGTTAACTTTACACCATTCTACCAGCCTAAGAAGGCCATCTTGAAAAAGAAGACAATCATCGTCAAATTTTATGCATTGGAAGAATTTAAAATCACCAGCAAAAAGAAGTCGAACGGAATTTTTAAAGATGCCAGGTTTGTTATCAATAAAGATAAATAAGAGAAGTGGACCCAAGTGGCTTCCTTGGGGTATTCCTGATTATACATTTATAAGATTCGAGAGTATTTGGTCAATAGATACAAATATGTAGTATAGGTACAACCTTTTAATTATGAAATCAGCCAATTCAATATACTTGGCTGCAAACCCCTCTTTAAATCTTCTCAATCAGAATTAAGTTGAAAGATTGGTAGATGTTGATCTTCCTGCAACAAAGCCATCTTGCAATGCTAAAATTTGTTATTTTAGTACGAAAACCAACTTAACGTTAACTATTTTCAAAAAGTTATGGAATAGATACAGTTTGCAAATTGGACGTTAAGAACATCGAATTCTCGCGCCATCTTGATAAAATTATTACTCCTAAATTCGGTATTGTTGTATAATAGCCATTAATTTTGCAAGCCTCATTCTTCTTTCAACTTAAAGTACAATACAAAGTCATTTGCTTAACCACAGGGGGCTTAAATTATTGCTAATTTTTTACTTAAGGTACATATTAATTAATTACCTCTTCAAATTATCCATACAAATTATGAGATTGTAACAAGTTCTACGAATGAAAATTTAATTTCCACGGAATATCCAACATATAACTCGCTATGTCTTCAAAATTAGCCTTTGCGTGGTTAAATTTAAAGTTATTATGGTTAACTGATTTAAAATAATCATAAAACAAAAACTGCATTATTATTTAAAGGGTTGAAGAAGCACAGGTATTAGAATTAAAATTATGTGGTTCAGCGTTATACATCATACCAGTTTATTTGAACTGTTCACACGGGCTGAGAGATTATAATCGGCTGTGCGAAACACTACAGAAACTAGCTTCGGTGGATTTTCTTCTTATTGGAGATTTTAATGTCAATGTAAAATAATTTTGTAGGTGGAAGTATCATCAATCCAACTCGGAAGTCAAAAGACGAAACATGCGACGGAAAGGGTTCTAAAATATTAGAAATGGCTGATACTTTGGACTCAAGGATGTTAAAGGGCAGCTGTGATCGCGATCCGTATGGTGAGCTCACGTTTTTGCGTGGAACATCTGGCTCTGTTATAGATTATTGTTTTGTATCAGGAAAGTGGAATGAGATACTCAGCGAGTTCAGAATAGCAGCAAAGATTTTCTCCGATCACATGCCCTTGGAAGTAAGGTGTACAACCGCGGGATACGAGTCAATCCATGCAAAACAATTGCGATTAATACCCAGGTTGAAGTGGAGTGATAATTTTTGCTCTAGTTTTCAGATCAATCTGAATGATAAACTCGCCCTACGCAGTCAACACGATGTGATGAAAGAGCTAGCCGAAATAGTTATTGAAGCTGTTTCAACAATCGCTAAAAGGACTTCTTAATTCGATAATTTCAAGCAGTGTTGGTTTTATGTTGAGTGTCAAAAAAAAAAAAGGAAAAAGTCGTTCGCATTTTTAAAGTTGTTAAGGGCATATAACACACCTTTTTTCAAAACCATGTACGCGACAGCAAACAAAGACTTAAGGCAGCTCTGTTACGAGAAAAAAAATGCACCAACAAAATATCCTCGTTTTGATCTCGTCAAGATCCTCTGCAGATTTTTGGAAAGCCGTGAAATCAATCAACGGGAGGGCAAATTACATTGCTACATCATTGAGAGCTCCAGAACTGCAAGACTATTTTATGAACTTGCTTAATGCACCACAATTTTCTTCGCTCCCCCAGTATGCACTCCCGTATTTTGGGGATTACTTACTCGGTGTACCATTTTCGGTATCAGAAGTAAAAATTGTTATAGAGAAATCTAAAAGTGGAAGCTATATAGATAATAATTATATCGGACATACTGCAAAACTTAAAATTTTTCATGCAACCTCAGCCTCTATTATGTTGTACGCAGCACAAGTTTGGGGTTACTTCCAAGTTGAAGAAGTTGAAAGGTTCCTAAGGCATTTCTTAAAACGCATTTTTAGATTACCGAGCTGCACCCCCAACTATATGCTACATCTGGAAACAACTGAACCGCCGTTGTTCCTAAAGACCCTCAAGATGCGCTTCGATTACGTAATTAAGATGATGGAGATGGACGAAAGAAGGCTGCCGAATCTAATGCTTAGGAAGTTGTTAGCATCAAGCTGAAATCTGATCAGAAAGTGGGAAGAGCTGGCCATTTGCGTAGGTGAAAACTTTAATTTTTTACCCGAAGTAAGCCCCACAGATTTGAGACTTAAGTTTAACATGATATTGGAGAAAATTAGCCACTCAACATATTCAAACTTTAAACAAAAAGCACAATCATCGCAGTTTAGATTGATCTATAGCAAACTAAATTTGGATCATAATGAAAGCACGTATTTACTCAATCGCTACCGCATAAATATGATAAATGTTTTATTTAAAATTAGACGTGAACTTTTAAATTTGAACTTATTCCGCATCGGCCTGACCTCCCGATTCTATGTCAGCTCTGTAATTTCAAGGAGAGAGAAGATGTATATCACTTTGTTTCCAGATGTCCCATTTTGAAGGAGTTTCGAGTGAGGTACTTTCAAGTAGACACGATGGATTTGAATGACACTTTGGATGTCCTGAATGGAAAACTTGGCTGGATAGCTCTGTACACAATTAATGCAATAAACTATGGGCAACGCATCCTCGAAGGAAACTTAAAAAAAAAAACAAATAAATTAATTATAAAATTATAAAATGCATATAAAGCTTAAATAAATTGTCAATCTGGTAGACGGCCATTGGCCAAACCATATTAAACTTAAGTTAATCATATTGTACATTTTAAAACAGTTTTTAAACAAATTTTTTTCAACTAACTAACTAACTTATGAACAGAGTTTGGAAAAATTGGCAACAATGATTTATCAACTGAAATAGTTAACTCTCTGTCCGCGAGATCGAGTACCTGGTTATATCAAATGTGCTTCTAGGTGGAATATAACTTACGATAATAAATAAAATACAGCGGCTTGCAATTATGACTTTGACAATAATTTTATCGTTGTCTTACGAATATCATGCGAGAAAGCAGAAGCATTTCAAAAACTTCTGGTATATTAAATATTTATGTTGGTTTTGGCCTCAAGTTGTGTTTAAATGGAATATGGAAAATATAAAATATAAAAGTAAATAAAGCAATAGATGCTATTTGCTTTTATTTTGTTTTATTAAACAAACTTATTACAACTTTTGTATTTGTTTTCGACGCATTTCGAAATTAAAATTTCATCATAAGGTTTTTCGCCTTTCAAGTTTCAACTTTCTTAAAGCCTTTTGTTTTGGTCTATTGGTTCTGCTAGTGTTGTCTCTTTTGTTGTTTAACTTTCGTATATCTGTCTAATTCTTACTTTATTTTATGATTTTTGTTTTTATTTAGTATTTTTTGACATGTATATGATAATTTTTTGTTGTTTGACACTGCACGTCATACACTGTGAATCACAAAAGTATGTAAGCAGGCTTAGATTTAAATAATTTTGAATTCAAACAATCAATTTCAAAATGAATAAATGAGAAAAGATTTTTCTTGTATTTCATTTATAAAATTATTTCATTTTCATTTTTAGTAACTTTTTCTTATATCTACTTACATGCTAAAAAAAAATGTGTAAAACTAGCTTATATAATAACTTAATTAACTTACTGACCCTATAGACCAGGGTCGATAATTTTTGAGACCAAAAAAAAAATATACATATGTAGTAGCATAAAACAAATTGGAAGAGGTAGAAAATAAACCAAAAAGAAAGGAAAAATAAATTACGGGCGATCTGAGGTCGGGAAGGGGGAGGGGGAGAGTATTTAAAGGTAAAAAACTGTTAATCTCAATTTCCGGTAAAACTGCAAGTCTTAGGAAAAAAATTTAAATGGCAAAGTTGTAGGTAGTAAAAAGATCTACAACTTCTGTTTTAACACTTTTTCCACATAACCTCAAAATGTATGTGAAAAATTCGAATAACTGAGTTTTTGGTTTTTTATTTTTATCTTTTGCAAAAAAACTTATTTTTTCACGAAATTTTGTGAAAACATACCTTTGTATGTTCCAAACATACAGTAATTTTTTTGATAAAATATTTATTTTTTCACCTTATTTTGACAAAATATCGAAAAATCACCATTATTTTGAATCGAAAATTCTCACGTCAAAATATCTGTTTTTTTAAAAAAAAAGTCTGTGTGTTTCTTGTTCGTTGAAATTGTACTTTCAGATGGTTAAAAAAATCTACATTACTTTGGATGTCCTGAATGGAAAACTAGGCTGGATAGCTTTGTATAACTACACAATTAATGCAATAAACTATGGGCAACGCATCCTCGAAGGAAACTTAAAAAAAAAAAAACAAATAAATTAGTTATAAAATTATAAAATGCATATAAAGCTTAAATAAATTGTCAATCTGGTAGACGGCCATTGGCCAAACCATATTAAACTTAAGTTTATCATATTGTACATTTTAAAACAGTTTTTAAACAAATTTTTTTCAACTAACTAACTAACTTATGAACAGAGTTTCGAAAAATTGGCAACAATGATTTATCAACTGAAATAGTTAACTCTCTGTCCGCGAGATCGAGTACCTGGTTCAATCAAATGTGCTTCTAGGTGGAATATAACTTACGATAATAAATAAAATACAGCGGCTTGCAATTATGACTTTGACAATAATTTGATCGTTGTCTTACGAATATCATGCGAGAAAGCAGAAGCATTTCAAAAACTTCTGGTATATTAAATATTCATGTTGGTTTTGGCCTCAAGTTGTGTTTAAATGGAATATGGAAAATATAAAATATAAAAGTAAATAAAGCAATATATGCTATTTGCTTTTATTTTGTTTTATTAAACAAACTTATTACAACTTTTGTATTTGTTTTCGACGCATTTCGAAATTAAAATTTCATCATAAGGTTTTTCGCCTTTCAAGTTTCAACTTTCTTAAAGCCTTTTGTTTTGGTCTATTGGTTCTGCTAGTGTTGTCTCTTTTGTTGTTTAACTTTCGTATATCTGTCTAATTCTTACTTTATTTTATGATTTTTGTTTTTATTTAGTATTTTTTGACATGTATATGATAATTTTTTGTTGTTTGACACTGCACGTCATACACTGTGAATCACAAAAGTATGTAAGCAGGCTTAGATTTAAATAATTTTGAATTCAAACAATCAATTTCAAAATGAATAAATGAGAAAAGATTTTTCTTGTATTTCATTTATAAAATTATTTCATTTTCATTTTTAGTAACTTTTTCTTATATCTACTTACATGCTAAAAAAAAATGTGTAAAACTAGCTTATATAATAACTTAATTAACTTACTGACCCTATAGACCAGGGTCGATAATTTTTGAGACCAAAAAAAAAAATATACATATGTAGTAGCATAAAACAAATTGGAAGAGGTAGAAAATAAACCAAAAAGAAAGGAAAAATAAATTACGGGCGATCTGAGGTCGGGAAGGGGGAGGGGGAGAGTATTTAAAGGTAAAAAACTGTTAATCTCAATTTCCGGTAAAACTGCAAGTCTTAGGAAAAAAAATTAAATGGCAAAGTTGTAGGTAGTAAAAAGATCTACAACTTCTGTTTTTACACTTTTTCCACATAACCTCAAAATGTATGTGAAAAATTCGAATAACTGAGTTTTTGGTTTTTTATTTTTATCTTTTGCAAAAAAACTTATTTTTTCACGAAGTTTGGCGAAAACAAATTTTGAGGTTATGTGAAAAAGTGTAAACACAAAAGTTGTAGATCTTTTTACTACTTACAACTTTGCCATTTAACTTTTTTTCTTAAGACTTGCAGTTTTACCGGAAATCGAGATTAAAAGTTTTTTACCTTTAAATACTCTCCCCCCTCCCCCTTCCCGACCTCAGATCGCCCGTAATTTATTTTTTCTTTTTTTTTTGGTTTATTTTCTACCTCTTTCAATTTGTTTCATCCTACTATAATTTTTTTTTCTTCAATTTTTACCACTTTAAAAATTATCGACCCTGGTCTACTAGGCGGGTACTCTAAATTATTCAATATCTTACTACTAGTGCCTTTCGGCCTTAAGATACCATATGAATCAAAAACTAGAACTAGTTAAAACTAAGAAAATTTTAAAAAACCTAGTTAGTTTATGAATTTCGAACCAAAAATGACTTGAACAAATTACTTAGACTAAGAAAATATTCTGCTCAAACTAAAAAAAAGGAACAAATTCATATCACAAAAGTAAGTAAGCAGCTAAAGAAAAAGTTGAATTCATGAAGGTACTATGATGCAACGCTTACATCCATTTAGTGCTTTGTAGGGTGTCATTTGGATTTTTAACTGCCTTCATAAGTGAAAGCATTGAGCTTACCAAATTTTGACTGATATATTTACTGAGCAATCTTAGAACATTCCTCATGAAGAACGCTTTTAAAATCATTTTTCATCGTAATCGCGTGTTTTCAAACTTGACGGTCGATATGTTCTCATAATTGCTCATCAACCTCCAGCCGAAGCCGAATCTTCAATAACTTAAAGAATTTTCATTTCAGATTAACCAAAAATTAAAAAAAAAATGTTTTTTTAAATTTTTTTTCTTGAACAGGTTGGTTTGTTGAGCCCCCGGGAGTAACCACAAAGCGTTTTTTGAAAAGCTTAAACTCGCCTTGAATGTCAAACTGAGTGTTCCTGAGTTGTCAAAAAAACCTGTGTCAACTCCGGCTAAAGTTCAACGAACGAACCAAATGTATGCATGCGGTACCCAAAATTAACGGGATAAAATAAATTGACTTTTCAAAAATATTTATAAATTAAATTAGTACCTAACAATATTAATATTTTCTTGAAATTAAGGAAAAGAACAAGAAATAGGTCAACACGGTTCTACGCTCTATGAATGTGGCCGAAGCCGAAATTACTTTCATCGGAAAAAATTTCATTATCCCAAAAATCGGTTCTCTCGATTACGGGTAAAACTGCAAATCTTAGGAAAAAAAGTAAAATGGCAAAGTTGTAGGTAGTAAAAAGATCTACAACTTCTGTTTTTACACTTTTTCCACATAACCTCAAAATGTATGTGAAAAATTCGAATAACTGAGTTTTTGGTTTTTTATTTTTATCTTTTGCAAAATAACTTATTTTTTCACGAAGTTTGGCGAAAACATACCTTTGTACATATGTTCCAATCATACAGTAATTTTTTTGATTTAAAATATTTATTTTTTCACCTTATTTTGACAAAATATCGAAAAATCACCCTAATTTTGAATGGAAAATCGTCATGTCAAAATATCTGCTTTTTTAAAAAAGTTGGTGTGTTTCTTGTTCGTTGAAATCGCTACTTTCAGATGGTTAAAAAAATTTACATTACTATGGTAAATGTTCTCAGAAAATGCAAATAATGAAAAATACCCAAATCCGAAATTTTTCTTTTATTTTTAAAAAATTCAAAATTTACATTTTAATTACTAGAAAAACGTAAGATTTCATGTTTAGTGGAGGACCGTTAGACATAAAAAAGGCAAAACCTAGGAATCCAAGGCCAGTCCATGGATTTTCATGAAATTTTCGGAAATGTGTTTTGGATGGCGTATAGAAAAATGTTAAAAAATAAAATTTCACCGCTCTCAATTTTTTAATTATTTTTAAAATAAATTATTAACTTTTAGAATTTAATTTTATTTATTTAGGGTATTTTAGATAAGGTTTTCCAAAACGTAAGGATGGATAGGTTTGGTTAAGACAAAAAAAAATTGTATGAGAGGGGGGGTCTATATCCCTCCGTGTAGGCGCGAGGGGCAATTTTATATGAAATTTACTTCATTTTTTAAAAAACTATTAAAAATCAACTAAGCCACTTACATTCTCATACTTTAGTGTTTTTGAAAGCTATTGCTTTGTTCTTTAATAAAAATTTTAATTTGAGTTCACTTAATGAAAAGTTTTGGAGAAATCAATCCTCAAAATCAAAATTTTGAAAAAAGAAAATATTTTTTTCTTAATTAATTTTTTTTTTCATAATTTTGCCCCACAAAAGGCCATTTTTTCTTTTCATGTTCAATGCTTTTATTAATATTTACTCAGAGCAAAAAACCGAACAAAAAAATTTTTCTTCGTTTAAGAGAAATTAAAAAAAAACGAAAGATACTTATTTCCAGAAAACAAAATGTCGTTATTTACCCGCTACTGAACTTTTTTCCTTGAAGTGAAATATGAAATGTGTCTTAAATAGCATATAAAAAAAAGTTAAAAAAAAAAATTTTGTATGATCTTAATTTTAATATAAATTATAAATAATTATTAAAATCTTAGAGTTATATTTTAATTATATTAGTTTTAAGTTAAATTTTAAAACTAAGACCTATTACAAATTTGAAATTTCATCTCAAAGGACAGCACATGTACTAATTTGTGCTCTAAATGCTGTTTCCTCTCAAACGAGTTTATGGAACCGAAAAAATGTGGTTTTTTGCAAAAATTTGAATTTTCAACCATTCAAAGAGACTTAAATCAGTTAAATTAACGGCTTGAAGTTTTTTTTAGGTGGGGAGCATGCTGATGTGTAGTTCTTTCTTTTATATAAGAATTGGTGCATCGCTTATTGATAAATGTTTGTTTGCATACTGAACGCACGTAGAAAAATTGGCGAGTATTTATTTGGCAAAAAACCATATTTTATTTGGATCCATCAACACGTTTGACCAGAAATAGCATCCAGAGCACAAATCAGTATATGTGGTGTCCTTTGGGACCAATTTATAGGTCTTAGTTTTAAAATTTAACTTAAAACTAATATAATTAAAATATAACTATAAAATTTTAATAATTATTTATAATTTATATTAAAACTAAGATCATACAATTTTTTTTTTTTTAACTTTGTTTTATATGCTATTTAAGACACATTTCATATTTCACTTCAAGGAAAAAAGTTCAATTAGCGGGAAATTAACGACATTTTGTTTTCTGGAAATAAGTATCTTTCGTTTTTTTTTTAATTTCTTTTAGACCAAGAAAAATTTTTTTGTTCGGTTTTTTGCTCTGAGTAAATATTAATAAAAGCATTGAACATGAAAAGAAAAAATGGCCTTTTGTGGGGCAAAATTATGAAAAAAAAAAATTAATTAAGAAAAAAATATTTTCTTTTTTCAAAATTTTGATTTTGAGGATTGATTTCTCCAAAACTTTTCATTAAGTGAACTCAAATTAAAATTTTTATTAAAGAACAAAGCAATAGCTTTCAAAAACACTAAAGTATGAGAATGTAAGTGGCTTAGTTGATTTTTAATAGTTTTTTTAAAAAATGAAGTAAATTTCATATAAAATTGCCCCTCGCGCCTACACGGAGGGATATAGACCCCCCTTCTCATACAATTTTTTTTGTCTTAACCAAACCTATCCATCCTTACGTTTTGGAAAACCTTATCTAAAATACCCTAAATAAATAAAATTAAATTCTAAAAGTTAATAATTTATTTTAAAAATAATTAAAAAATTGAGAGCGGTGAAATTTTATTTTTTAACATTTTTCTATACGCCATCCAAAACACATTTCCGAAAATTTCATGAAAATCCATGGACTGGCCCTGGTTATTAAAAAATTCAAAATTTACACTTTAATTACTAGAAAAACGTAAGATAGTAGTAAATTTCGATTAGCAATTTTTTTTTATAGGTATAACATGAAATCTTACGTTTTTCTAGTAATTAAAGTGTAAGTTTTGAATTTTTTAAAAATAAAAGAAAAATTTCGGATTTGGGTATTTTTCATTATTTGCATTTTCTGAGAACATTTACCATAGTAATGTAAATTTTTTTAACCATCTGAAAGTAGCGACTTCAACGAACAAGAAACACACCAACTTAAAAAAAAAAAAAAAAAACAGATATTTTGACGTGAGAATTTTCGATTCAAAATTAGGGTGATTTTTCGATATTTTGTCAAAATAAGGTGAAAAAATAAATATTTTAAATCAAAAAAATTACTGTATGTTTGGAACATACAAAGGTATGTTTTCACAAAATTTCGTGAAAAAATAAGTTTTTTTGCAAAAGATAAAAATAAAAAACCAAAAACTCAGTTATTCGAATTTTTCACATACATTTTGAGGTTATGTGGAAAAAGTGTTAAAACAGAAGTTGTAGATCTTTTTACTACCTACAACTTTGCCATTTAAATTTTTTTCCTAAGACTTGCAGTTTTACCGGAAATCGAGATTAAAAGTTTTTTACCTTTAAATACTCTCCCCCTCCCCCTTCCCGACCTCAGATCGCCCGTAATTTATTTTTTCTTTTTTTTTTTTTTGGTTTATTTTCTACCTTTTCAAATTTTTTTCATCCTACTATAATTTTTTTTTTTTCACTTTTTACCACTTTAAAAACTATCGACCCTGGTCTACTAGGCGGGTATTCTAAATTATTCAATATTTTACTACCAGTGCCTTTCGGCCTTAAGATACCATACCAAAAACTAGAACTAGTTAAAACTAAGAAAATTTTAAAAAACCTAGTTAGTTTATGAATTTCGAACCAAAAATGACTTGAACAAATTACTTAGACTAAGAAAATATTCTGCTCAAACTAAAAAAAAGGAACAAATTCATATCACAAAAGTAAGTAAGCAGCTAAAGAAAAAGTTGAATTCATGAAGGTACTATGATGCAACGCTTACATCCATTTAGTGCTTTGTAGGGTGTCATTTGGATTTTTAACTGCCTTCATAAGTGAAAGCATTGAGCTTACCAAATTTTGACTGATATATTTACTGAGCAATCTTAGAACATTCCTCATGAAGAACGCTTTTAAAATCATTTTTCATCGTAATCGCGTGTTTTCAAACTTGACGGTCGATATGTTCTCATAATTGCTCATCAACCTCCAGCCGAAGCCGAATCTTCAATAATTTAAAGAATTTTCATTTCAGATTAACCAAAAATTAAAAAAAAAATGTTTTTTTTTGAATTTTTTTTCTTGAACAGGTTGGTTTGTTGAGCCCCCACAAAGCGTTTTTTGAAAAGCTTAAACTCGCCCTGAATGTCAAACTGAGTGTTCCTGAGTTGTCAAGAAAACCTGTGTCAACTCCGGCTAAAGTTCAACGAACGAACCAAATGTATGCATGCGGTACCCAAAATTAACGGGATAAAATAAATTGACTTTTCAAAAATATTTATAAATTAAATTAGTACCTAACAATATTAATATTTTCTTGAAATTAAGGAAAAGAACAAGAAATAGGTCAACACGGTTCTACGCTCTACGAATGTGGCCGAAGCCGAACTTACTTTCATCGGAAAAAATTTCATTATCCCAAAAATCAGTTCCTTTGAATTCATAAGTATTTGCAAATAGAAGACGTTTTCGGCGACTTAATTTGCTTATGAAAATTATTATTATTATATAATATTCCGACCGTGGCCGTGGTAACGGGATTGGTGGAGCGCTCGAAGAATCGTTTGGGGGTTGCATGGCTTACATGTTTAATTGGATATTTCAGTTGTTATCTTTAGCGCACTTATTTTCAGGGTTCTTTTCACTTTTCTTTCAATAATACGGCACTCATGTTGAGTAAATTTCCGGCCGTCCAGTTGTATTATGTTCTTAGTTCGTAGTTCTACCAACATCGCATTCCGAACAACACGAGATCACGACGAAAGATAATTTTAAGAGCGTTATTCAAAAAGAATGGTGTAAATTTGGTCATTATATCTATAAAAACCTGGAAAACTCTATGCTTTCACTTATGGAGGCAGTTATAAATCCAAGTGGTAGCCAACAAAGTACTAAACGGATGTACCTAAACCTTACAACATAGTACATGAATTCAACTTCTTCTTTAGCTGCTAACTTGCTTTTGTGAAATGAATTTGTTCCTTTTTTTAGTTTGAGCGATATATTTTCTTAGTCTAAGTAATTTGTTCATTTCGAATGTGCAAAGGTTGTAGATTCGTATCGAAATCTGTGTAGTTATGGTTGGTCTATGTTCTTGAAATCGTTCCTAGAAAGTTCTTCCAGTCTTGCAACAAATACCATTTCAACAATATAGACCAAAACAGAAGTTGTAAATCAACGTCCAGAAATCGGAAACAATTGTGTTTAGAACCCCGTTCGCTCGGGTTTCATGGGATACGAGAAAGAACTGGCGAAAACTGGTGATCGTGGTGAACATGGCCACTTACTGCCAAGCAAAGTAGGAGTTAAGTACCTCGGCATCTGGATGGATCAGTATCTATATTTAAACAAACATATGGATGCGGTTCTGGCCAGGGCTGGAGGAGCTTTTGCTCTGACAAGGCGACTATTTTACAGCAGTCAACTTGGTAGCTGAGTGAAGGTGATTTGCTACATGGCCCTCATAAGGCAGGCGTCTCAGATGGAAAAGATTCGGGTGTTTGAGAGACACTGTCTGCGTACCTGTCTTGGATTGCACAGAACACCAGGATCGGAATACAGAAAATATTATCCTAAGGGGGTCCTTTACAACGGGGCTCAAATAAACAGAATCAACAAATTCATGATAAAACTGACTCGGGGTAGCACACTGCAAGGGCGATGTCTTTAAATAATGGCCTGATATTTGGGGCTTACTACCCAAACACTGAATATATGAGAACACTTTTTTGGATTTGTCCCACCGGAGGCTTTCCTCTATTTTGACATGATAGGTTTTATTCAGGACAAAGTGGCGGTATCGTTAATCTACCTCGTCTGCCGTAAGTCCGTAGAACGACGGCTCCTTTACAACAGTGAAGTCACCGCAGTAGGCGGAGAAGTTGAAGAGCTCCTCCGGTTCAGTAGGGCGGTCTCAGATCGCGATCGACGGGACGTTATTAAAACTTCAAAACTATTCTGGTGGTTATCTAAGCAACATATTGAAAATGTTACTGATAGCGAGTCTTCAATGGGCAATGGCTGGCTTGCAAAGGTTAAGAGTATAAGACTTAAGGTGGGCACAGTGGCAACAAAAAAAAAAATTGTAAAACCAAACAAAAAAAAAACATAAAAACAAAAAAAATTATAAAAATAAAAAAAGTATGTAAAGCGGCGTCGAAAATAAAAAAAAATCGTTAAAAATTAATAAAACAAAAAAAAAGTTTTAAACAAAAAGCAGCATCAAAAATCCAAAAACATAGAAAAAATATAAAACAAAAAAAAGCTACTGTGGCTGCTCTAGTTTTCAGTAGTTTTAATTAATTTTAAGTAGTTTTAATTAGTTGTGAGTAGTTTTAATAAAAACCAAAAAATTATCAAAGAAACAAAATTTTTTAAATTTTCTTAGTTCATAATATTAGTTATAGGTTGAAATATAGACTGTGTCTTTAGGCCGAAAGGCATTAGAAATAAGTTATTGAGTAATAACTTATTACTCAATAGTAACTTACTGACCCCGCCTAGGGTCAGTAAGTTAATTAAGTTATTATATAAGCTAGATTAAACATTTTCGTTAGCAAGTAAGTAGTGATAAGAGATAGAAAAATAAAAATGAAATTAAAACTGAAAAAAAAACTGAACACTGCACTCAAACAACAAAAAATTATCATACAGACAACAAAAAATACTAAATAAAAACAAAACAATAATCAGAAAATATATTAGACAGATATACAAAAGTAAAACAGCAAAAGAGACAACAATAGCAGGACCAATAAACCAAAACAAAAGA
The DNA here is from genome assembly GCA_914767635.1 of Melanostoma mellinum. NCBI lineage: Eukaryota > Metazoa > Arthropoda > Insecta > Diptera > Syrphidae > Melanostoma > Melanostoma mellinum. The sequence goes on from OU612058.1 coordinate 107,221,666, forward strand.
CTAATGTCACTTTCCATTGGACGAAAAGAACCGTCCAGGAGCATCCAGGAGCATTTTCAAACCGTTCCATTGGTGCAAAAAAATCGCCTCTCATGATTCTGAGAAGTGACAGCCGCTTCTCGATTTGAAATGAGAATCGACAATCGACTCAAAAAGCACTAACACATGTTACTCAAATGCCTAAAAGGAAATTTTTTTCAAGGAATATTTTTAAGAGCCATAGGTGTTTCACTAACACGAAGGCAATTACGTTAAACTGAATAGAAAAAATATTGGATGTTCCATTGGTTTTTAGAATGAGTGTTTCCTCGGGTGAAACCAATGGAAAGCTTATAAAGTAAGTTTAAGGGCGAATAATCTGATAATGAAATTTAAATTTCGCCGAAAACAAATACAAAAGTTGTGATAAGTTTATTATTTAACTAAAAGCAAATCCTAACTAATATTATAAATGTGAAAGTCAATCTGTCTGTCCGACTTTCTATGTAACCGTCTCCTGCCCAAACAACGGAACTGATTTGAATGAAATTTCGTACAGAGATAGTCTAGGACCTGAAGAAGGACATAGGCTATGCATTTTATCCCTATATTCCCACGGGAACGGGAACGTATACAGTAACTTAGAAACTACAACTACTATTTCAAAAATGTTTCCACCGATAGAATGCTTCAGAGTAACATAAACTTTAATTCATCCACATATTCCTACGGGAACGGGAGTTCATACTTATATAAAAAGTGTGAAAGAAGCTCTGCCTGTCCGTCGTTCTATGTTACCATCTCCCGCACAAACTAATAAACCGATTTAAATGAAATTTTTTACAAAGATTGTTCAGAACCTGAAAAAGGACATAGGCTGTATTTCATTGTTATTTCACTATTATTATGAATGCAAAATTAGCTCTGTCTGTTCACCTTTCTATGTTACCATCTACCGCTCAAACTAATGAACAAATTAAAATTAATTTTTGTACAAAGATTGTTCAGAACCTGAGGAAGGACAAAGGCTATATATTTTATCCCTTTATTCCCAAGGGAACGGGAACGTATACCGGAACTTAGAAACTACAACACCGATTTCAAAAATTTTTTCACCGATTATATGCTACACTATCCCTGAGTAACATAGGCTTTAATTCATCCACATATTCCCACGGGAACGGGAGTTCTTATCAATATAATAAATGTGAAAGTAGCTCTGTCTGTTCACTTTTCTATGTTACCATCTCCCGCACAAACTAATTAACCGATTTAAATAAAAAATTTTACAAAGATTGTTCAGAACCTGAGGAAGGACATAGGCTATATATTTTTTCCCTATATTTCCACGGGAGCAGGAACGTATACGGGAACTTTGACACTACAGCACCGATTTCCAAAAATCTTCCATCGTTGGAATGCTCCATAATCCTCAAACAACATAAACTTTTACTCATCCCCATATTTCTTACGGGAATGGTCACCATGTTTCCACGGGAACGGGAGTCTTTATTTATATTATAAGTCCGAAGTCTATTTCTCTTTGCTATTTATATGAATTTTGGTACAGACAGTCTAGAACCTGAGGATGGACATATATGTTATGCAATATGTTTATCCCTGTATTCCCATGGGAACGGGAACTTGGAAAATACAGCACCCATTTCAAAAATGTCCACCGTTAGAATACTACACTATTCCCGAGTAACATAAACTTTAAGTCATGCTCCGGAAATGGCCCTCATATTCCCACGGGAATGGAAGACTATAGAAACATTATAAATCCGAAATTAACTCTGTCTGTCTGTTTTTCTTCGTTTATATTTACCACCCACACTATTGAACCGATTTATATGAATTTTGGTACAGAGATAGTCTAGAACCCGAAGATTGACATCCTTAATAATATTACAAATCCAAAATTAACACTATCTGTTCGTGTTTCTTTGTTACCATCTCCCGCCTAGACCACTGATCCGAATTAAATGGAATTTTATTCAGAGATAGCTTAGAGCCTGAGGAAGGACATGGGCTTAGTAAGTAATCATTCTATTTTTACGGGATCGACACCGTAAACGGGAACCTTAAAACTGCTGGGTCGATAAAAGTTCTTTCACTGCGGGGTGATTTCTGTCAAACTGTCTTGATCTTCAAATTAAAATTGGCAATCGGGAATGGCTGTGTGAAAGGTCAATTTCGGCGCCGACTAATGAGATAGTTAACCATAACCATATAAACCAATAAATTATGTTTGACGTATTGGGGGATGTTGTCGAATGTCTATCAATAGACAAATTATGGACACTGAGCAAGTCACAATGTACCCTATAGAGTTTCTCAATTCCTTAGAATTATCAGGAATGGCTGCTAGTTGGTGTTCCAGTGCCAATAATGAGTAGGTAATCTAGAATTGTACACAGCTACAAATTACACATCTGAGTTGCGGAATTATAAAATTTTAATAATGACTGGAACGACAAAAGGAGAAAACGTTTTGATTCCCCGTTTTCCTTTAATTCCCACTGATTGGTCATTATAAATAAGGCCCAGACGCTTTAAGTTGCAGGTGTTCGTTTAGAAAAAAATCCCATGGCAACTTTATGTGGCAGAATGACGTGTATCAATCCCACAAAACCTTTTTATTTCGCAAAAGATGGAAAAAATAAGAATGTCGTGTGCAAACATATACTAAAATAAAATAATATAACAATAGTTTACTAAAACGCATGAATGTGTCTAATTAGCAAAGTAGGTAGCCTAAAAAATTAAGAATCCTGCCGAAAGTCAATATTCCACGTGGACGAAGTCGCGGACACAGCTAGTTTATTATAAAGTGCAGAGTTCTGGCTTTCATAAAAAGTATTAATTGTATCTGTAAGTTTTCCCGTTGTTCTACAATATCTTTTTTAGATTTTAAGTTAATTTTTACAAAATTGCCCCTACCGCCTAAACGGGGGGAGATAGACCCCCCTTCCCATAGTAAAAAATGCTTGTTTGAACCCCTCCACCAAAACCCGTTATTATTTCTTGGCGCCAAAGTTATCGTACTGGGCACGAGTTTAGACAGTTAGAGTAAAAGAGCTAGAGGACAACTGTTTAAGTGTGTACATGAAGTGAACCGCGTTACCAATGTCACAATGTCGAATGCTTTGAAGTGAAAACCAAACTCGATCGTATGCGATCCAAGTCGCTTACGACGGTTGCATCGTGTCGTGTGTTCCCCGCTTTAGACAGTTGTCCAGCTAGAAGACAACTGTTTAAGAGTGTTCTAAGCAAAAATTATAAATTTGAAGGACTGACTGTATATTAATATATAAATCATTTAAGTTTATTTGCGTGAAAAAACTTCTGTTTATTTTCACTCACGAAAAGAGTATCTTAATTGTGAAAAGAACTATCTACACTTTTCTCTAGTTTCAATGTTTCCTTTAACAATGTTTAATTGAAATAAGAGTAATTCTGTAGTTATTCCCTGCGCTGAGGACTGAGGAGTAACTCTTATTTGGTTGGAAGATCTAGTCTGGATTCACACACACATGCTCAGCATCTTTTTTGTCACTGAATGGAAAATAATGTGTAAGCTTATTGTGCCAGCGCAACGTTTGGTTGAACCAATTATTATAAAAAATACTTAATATAAAGGAACAAGTACGTAATTATTCAATAATTTGATAGGTACTGAAAACAAATGATAAAGTAAAAAAACTTGAATTGCTTCATATATGTAGCGTAAATGTAATAATAAATCCTTAGAATTCAAATGCTATTTGTATATCTATGGTTGTCAAAGATAAGAAGCATCATCTCAACAAGATCAAAAATGTATCTCACCTGCAAACATCGGAACTATAGCTTTGAACAGCAAAGTGAAAAGAGTTAAGCTTTTAAAGTGACACATTTTTATTATTGCTTATTTGGAAATATTCTATTTTTTTTTTTTAATTTTTACAATTTTTTATACTTTTTGGACACACTATTTTTGAATTTGAATATAGGAATTATTTCTACACTTTGAACTCAAACCAGTAGTGTTTGGTTAAATTGAAAATATAAGGTTAAAATAACTTCTTTTTCAATAGTACACCATCGTAACCCGAATTGCAACTGTATTACAGCATAGAGAAAGAAGTTTCTCTGATTCTACGGAATCAACTCAACATACCATCAGGTACAGATGAAAAAAAAACTTGTACTACTATGCCAAAGACTTTTACAACGTCGATGAGAAACACTTCAAGTTCTAATCCAGAATGAGGTTTCATTGCCAAGGCTTAGTAATTTATAGAGAAAGGGAGTAAACGAAGATGTAAATGAAATGAAACCGTACCGACTACCGAGTATGTATCATACATGCATAGTGAAGTGTGAAGTTGAAAGAGACAAATAAGAACATTGCCTCTCTTTTGAAAAAATAAAGTTTTTGATGGCGATTTTACTCTTTTAAAACAGTAATAAAGCACAACAAATAAATGACAAGTTAGTCAAAAGTTTGGGCAAAAAAAAAAGATATTGTAAATAGCATATACATTATACATATTACCATACTTTCTATGTTGTGAAAGATTTTTGTAGTTCGACAAGAGGGAGTTTTGAATTTAGAAAACAAAGCAACATCAACAGTAAGAAGACTGCAATGTTACGTATACGTCTAGTAATAGTTCTTTTGCCTAAAAGTACATATGTACAGAACTTACTTCGTCAAAATTAAGTAAAAATACAAACGTACATTACGTGATAAAGTAAGCGTATTGCATTCTGTACTTGTGCATTTATTGTATTGAATGTAGATATTTTTATACCTACCATGCTCCATGCATAGTACATAAATAATGTGTTTTACTCTCTTTTGCGTTCATTTAGTAACTATTTTCGGGCCTTGTTCTAGTTTCATTAAAATAAAACGTTTGTTAGAGAGAGAAGAGCCTGAAAGATTGAGGACAACTGCGGGCTTAAGGTTAATACAAATAAATTTTTTGTAAGCTTCACTGTGAGGATAGACAAAAATAGCAAAAAGTTGTAGCCAACTTTGCTTTCTTATGTAACTATGTGGAAGAATATTATTAGACGATATGCTGACAATGTTAGTGTACTTACCAAGTAGCAGCGCAAGGCATATTTGAGTTCGAGCTCTCCCTGTTAACGAATGTTATGCGAAGCGTATACCAAAAATAATCAAGCTGATGATCACGAAACCTTTAGAGGACATGAACCAAATTGCTATTCAATTCAGTAATTTTTCATATATCTGTCTCGATAACTTAAAAAATTAGTGAGATTTGAAATAGGTTTAATAGTAGGGGAGCCCAAGAGGGGATTTCGCGCGTTACTCGAGCGCGTCAGAAAATCATATGGGGAGAAACCTTGCACCATGTAATGTACTCCTACCATATATTTAACCTAAATGTTGGGGCGTTCGCTGAGAGCAGCCCGTCAGATTAGTAAAAAAAAGTCGATCATCGGAAATACTCGAGCGCGTCAGATTAAAAAATTGGTAGGTTGATTACATCAAGAAGAGTGTATATTTCAATAATCTGACAATTTGAGCGGGGCCTTCGTAAGTAGGCGAGTCACAAAGATGTAAAAAAAAAATCGATGTTTCGAAATACTCGAGCGCCATTAATTTTTTTTTTATTTTGAAGGTAATTTTATCAGGATTACAGAAAACATATAATCTGACATTTTGGTTGGGGCGATTGAGGTAAAATCGTCAGTAAAATGTATAATATATGATGGTTAATATCTCGGTTAATATTGATATTAGCAATTGGTCCAGAAGACTTTTTTTGTAGAAACCTAAATTCTCTACAAGTTTGTAATTTACAATTTTTCTGTAGCTTTTGTTATTTACGAGATAACTGCGACAAAACGTGAATTTTATGCAAAAATCTGGTTAAGTGGCCCGTACCACCTTCCCGGTATGAGTAACGACTTTGCCAAAAAGAACATTTTTGTAGAGCTTTCAATTTTGAGAAAAAAACATCTTCGGTTAAAGCGATCCCATGAAATGCCGCTGAGTTATAGAAATTTAAAAATAAAAAATCAGAGTTTCCGTGTATTTTCAATGGAAAATCTTCACACCTCTTGATCGAGCACTTAAAAATAATATTAAGGGCTCAAACTTTCAGGATTTTTTTTTAAAGTATTTTCAACAAAATTTCGATACAAAATTTTTAAATACATAATATGTGTACCTACATATTTTTTGATTGCATCCAGTAACAAAAAATAGAAACAACAAAGAATTGTTACTTTAAAATTGTCAGACTAAGAGTACGCCCCCATATAATTGTCAGATTATCATCCTGGAGGACGAAGACATCAAGTTGATCACTCTGTATAAAAATCTGACGCGCTCGAGTATTTCAAGGTCACGTGTTTTTTTTACATTTTTAAAAATCAGCCATGACTGATCGCCCCACTCAAATTGTCAGATTATTGAAATATACACTTTTTAGAGTACACTTAACATTCACTTTGAAAATCTGACACGCTCGAATAACTTTTTATTTTTTGTTTTTTTAAATCCTCTTTACGCCCATTTGCCCCAGTAAATCGTCAGATTAATATATATCCGTTATAAGAAAGACAAAGCGCGTATACTCTATGAAAATCTGACGCGCTCGAGTATTTCAATTTAACTGTTTTTTTTTTACATTTTTAAAAGCTCATACACGCCCATCGCCCCACTAAAATGAAAAACTGCCATACACTTTTTTTCGTTTTAGAACGTAAGCTTCACAATCCAATAAGTCCCCATGACGCTTTAGTAACTGCAAATTTAGCGGCTCGGGCTCCCCTACTATTATCAGCTTTCATGTAGTAAACGTTGCGTTGTTTGAGATTTCGAAGGGCAACATTCCATTTACTTTTATTTCGATTGAGTGAAAAATTGTTATTTTCAGTGGTAATTAGTGGTTGTGCCTGTTCTCTGATCTTTTTCTTAACATCGAATGGTTTGTATTGGATGGCTGATTTGATATCCGCGATAATATCAACGGTTGGACATCTACCCGGTGGTATGGTAAAATTTAAACCGCGATTCAGCAAATCCAATTCATTTTTACTTAAAATCTCCGATGAAAGGTTAATGACTAAATTCTCTACGGTTTTTACACAGGGTTTTGGTTGGATCACACAGTCTTTTATAAGGATCGACAACTTTTTGTTTTGTTTTACTCGTTTGTTGTGATAAATTAAATCGCCACGGCGTAAAATCGTAGATTGTTTCTGCATAAAAATATGGAAGTCATAATTATTTAACCGTTTACTTATCTTCAAATGGAGTTCGTATATTTCTTTTTGTAACTGATCTAAACGACTATAATGGTGTTGAATTTCCACTTTTATCCAGAACAATTTAGCATATTGGATAACTTTTTCTGTACGGTTGTTATGTACTGAACAATTCACCTTGATGAAGTTAGGGAACACTTTTTTGGTTTTCCAATCTTTGAAGAAAATAATGTCGGCTTTCACTCTTTTTGTTTTGGCTATTAAGCGATTGTATTTGTTCCAGTCTTGTTTGGAAAACGGAGTTGAATCATTTTCGTTTAGCATTTTAATCTCTAAACTTGAGAACTATTTGTGGTCGGTTCTAAAACGTTTGTTTTGTAAAATATTCCTTATTGACCGCAAGAAATCGATTGAAAATAAACAACAAAAGTCTCGGTTAAAAAACTCAAATTAATTTATTTTTATTGCATTTAATTTTTTTTTTTTATTGCATTTCAGAGACTAAGTAGTACTGAGCTTAGAACAAGCTCATATGTACATACTTATATACGCTCTTCATGATGAATGCAAGTGTTAGTATAACACCAACACCAGCACATAGAGAACGTAAGAATAGTAAAAACAAAAAAAAAGACATTATAACAGGAACTTTCAAATAAATATTACAAAATTATCTTCAATAAAGTACACTATAAAATAAACAAGACATACAAAATGTGATATAATAAACAAAAAAATACAAAATGTGATATATAAACTAAAATTAATTGAAACATGCAAACATGCAAACATGCAAACTAAACTTAAGAAAGTGGAGCACTGGTTTTTAACAAATTTTTTACACTAGATTTACTTAAGTTGAAATCAATTAAACATGAGTTAAGATTAAAAAGTCTACCCATACGAGTCAATGGCTCATTCATGCCATAATTCGTTTTATGGTAAGGGCAGTATATTAAAACTAAGTTGCGTAGGTGGTAAGATCCGCCTCGAAAGTTGAATTGAACACAAGAATGTAACTCAGGTGCATCAATATTTCCGGTAAAAAGTTGATGAAAAAACACCAGATCGTTAATGGTACGCCTTTGAGAAAGAAGTTGCATATGTAATAATTGGATTCTGTGCTCATATGGTGGTAAATCATAAGGGTTTACCCACGGAAGCCCTTTAAGAGCGAATCTTATGAATTTATGTTGTACTGATTCAATTCTTGAGTTGTGTATTTCATAAAAAGGGGACTGAAGGAAATGCAAGACGCAACATCATTGATAGCTAAAATAAATAGAAGAGGTCCTAAATGACTTCCCTGAGGTACACCTGAGCCAGCATTAAAAGGGTGGGAAAGGATATTACGGAACTTTACTTGGTATGATCTCATAGATAGATAAGAAAGTACCCAATCAGTGAACACAGGTGAGAAGCCCATTGCCTTTAGTTTGAACAGAATAATATTGTGTGAAAGTTGATCGAAAGCTTTAGAAAAATCCGTGTAGATGAAATCGAGCTCATTACCATTTTCTAGTGCTAAGGAACATTTTTGAAGAAAACATAGCAGGTTTGTGACAGTCGATCTATTTTTAACAAAACCGTGTTGCTGTGTGCAAATAACGTTTTTTACACTGAAAGCCAGCTGGTCACATACTAGTTTTTCAAATAGTTTAGGAATGCTAGAAAGTTTGGCAATGGGTCTATAGTTTTTTATATCACATTTGTCCCCTTTCTTAAAAACTGGAGTGATAAATGATCTTTTCCAAAGTAGAGGGAATTTACTAGATTTCAAAGAATGTAAGAACAAATATTGTAACGGGTATGCTAAGCATGACCTAAATTTTTTTAGTACAATGGGAGGTATGCCATCCGGCCCGGAAGAAAAATCGTCATTTAAAGTTTCAAGACTCCAAAAAAGTTTATCAATTTCAGTAACAATGTTATTAAAGCATACTTGATTACAGTTGCGAAGATAACTGAAGAAATCAGCATCAATGTCAACAGTAGTATCGCAAAATGAGCTGCGAAACTGGTCAGCAAATGCATTACAAATATCAGAGATGTTCTCATAAGAACAGTTCTCATAAACAAAACTAGCTGGATAACCATCTGATTTTTTCTTTGAGTTAACAAACTGCCAGAACGTTTTTGGAGTTTTTTTAAAAGAGTATCCCATTCGGTCAATATAATTTGAATAAAGATTTTTAGAAAGTGTCTTAAATTCTTCAAAAAGAAAAACGTAAAACTCATAGTCGGAAACGGAATGAGTTTTAATATAAGTGTTCCAAGCTTTATTTCTTTTATTTCTTAAGATTTTCAACTCTTTAGTATACCATGGATTTAGGAATTGATTTTTCTATACATCTATAGAGAATCAAATAAAAGCTGCTAACAGCTTCGTCAATATTGGTAAAAACTGATATGTTTTCGATACTAGACATAATTAATTCACCACAGAGCAAATCGAAATCAGCTTCGCGGTAGTCAAACACATACGAACAATCATGAGAGTTACTATTAGTGTGGATTTCACCACTCAAGTCAAGAAAAATATTCAGAAGTGGGTGGTAGTCATCTATGTTAGTTTCATCAAGGCTAGGATCAGTAATACCGAAACTAGATTCAATAACAACGGTACTAACAGAGTCTGAAGAGAAGACCAAATCGAGAATTCGATTTTTAGAGTTTTTGATACAGCTTACTTGCCGTAAGTCGGTTGATGTTAAATTATCCAACAACATTAATTCCTGTTGAGGTGAAGTCAAAGACGGTTTAAATAGGTTTCATCTGAAGATGGTAACCATTGAATATAAGGTAAATTAAAGTCACCTAAGAACAATACATAATTTTCAACGCACAGCTATTCATTAATATAATCTAAAACTAACGTTAATTCTTTATAAGATGAAGCAGAGCTCTTTGGTGGAATATATGTATTAATGATATAAACAATTTTTGATTTGATTGTGACTTTGACACATAATACATTTACAGTTAAATCAAATGGAAAGGTTATAAGAGAAGACATATATTTCTACGAACAGCAGTAAGTACGCCACCTCCAACTTCCGAGGGTTTATTGTAGGTACGATCTTTTCTATACACTAAGTACTCATGGTCAAACAATTCAGTATCTAAAATGGCAGAGTTAAGCCAAGTTTCAGTCAGAGCAAAAATGTCATGAGAGAATGCTTGGGAGTTGTTATAGAGATTAGCAGTTTTACTGCGAAGCCCTCTTACATTTTGGTAGAAGAGGGAGATACTTTCAAGTTTTTTGGTCCCTTATTGACGGTACTTTTACTATGACGAGCTGAAAATTCTTTAATAAGAGTATCGGCCGGCCAAATCTGAGGGTTGCAAATAGGGTCAAAAAGCGTTGGAGAAACAATAATCTTAAAAGAAGCCACATAGTTGTTAGGCTTACAGCTTACTTATTTTATTACACCTAACAAACGAATCGTTTGTGATGCATTTATTAGCTTTAAGGTGGAAAATTATGTCTTCTGGAGTAGTATCTGATTTGAGACGAGATATAAATATAGTCTTTGGTTTAGGCACTGATTCCACGAACCGTGGGGGTCTATCATGATCAGATATTATAATAGCGTCATTGTTCGAAACCATAGGGGCGACAGATTCGATTGGATTAGGTGAGTTTGGAGAGCTTAAAGTGACTATTTCAGTCGTGTTTGAATTATAAGGCTCAATTGGATCAGGCTGAACAGAAGAGCTTAAGTTGAGTATTTCAGTCACATTTGAGTTAAGAGGTGTAGCTACATTGCTTCGCAAACCACTTCGTTTAAATACATATCGAATGCATTTCGGACAAAATTATTGTCTGCCCATCATCAGCGAGCGCAAAATATACACTAAACAAAAAGAGAAAAGATAACAAAGTAAACTAACATTTTAGTTGTTGTCTAGTTAGAACAAAGCTTAATACAAATACTTAGTAAACATTACAAAAGTGTGAGCAAATTACAGATAGTTGACATTACAATAGTGTGAACATTATACAAATAGTTAACATTATGACAGTATGAGAGAAATATAAATGGTTAACATTATAGTATTGAGTTGTATTTGTAAATGAGAGACAACAAAAAGTTTTTTAATGTAAACAAAACAAAAACAAAAGGAAATTTATGCATTATCTTTTAATATATCAAATAGAGTAGATTCAATCGGTCCAGGCTCTAAATTCATTAAATTTGAATGTAAATTAATATATATAGACTCATATGCGTCTAATTTGGATGAACCGTCTAATTTGGTGACCGTTTTTAGCAATTTAAATTTTGATCAAAATTCCCAATGCTATGGCGTTGAGTATTGTTTACATCTAAACAGTTAGCGGGTATTGCTTTCGCTAGAAATAGCGAAGGGATATCTACTAGAGTAACATTGAAACGGTTGTGAACAGCAAGAAGAACACCACGGCCATTGGGACAGTTTTCATTAATTTGGCCATCTGCACCAAAGACTACAAAATCGGAAGTGAACAATTCATTATTAAGAAAACTAGAGTCAAGGTTTGTTTCTGTAAGGGCGTATATATCATATGGGAGCATTTGAGAGTTAAGAAATACTGACGATGTCTTTGTGCGAAGCCCTCTAACGTTCTGGTAATATAGGGACAGGGTGTTCAAGGATACTCCATTGGAGGCAAGATGCGAGAAAGAACTTGTGTTAAAGACGAGGTTTTTGAGATAAATTAGAATTTAAGGAACGCTTAGAGCCAACATGAGATGCATATGTAGCGAGATCCTTCAATACAGTAGAGGGAGATAGATTGAAATCTTCGTGAAACCGGATATAGATTTTCTTAACCCATTTCCGGCTAGCGTTGCGAAAACGCAACGTCATGTTTGAGAGCGTCTCCAGCTTAAAGGATCCTTTATGTTAATGAACTAACAAATGATTTTGAAAGCTTATTAAAATATCTAATCGACCTGTTTTTGGATTTTTTTCAAAAACTTAATTTTGTAGTCTTTTGAACACCGTCAAAAACTGTAATTTCTGAAATTTTGAGGTAGCCTTTGTTGAGGAACTAAAATAGTGTACCAACATCTTATTATTTAAAATTTTTTTTCACTAACTGTTAGGGAAAGATTCAAATTATATTTCAATGTACATTTGATGCAAATCATACGGGTTACCTGATTGATAGGTGAGGTAGAAATCCTACGTTGCGTTTTCGCAACACCCGCCAAAAGTAGTAGCATTTACCAAAAGAAAAAAAAAATTTCCGTTGGGTTTTCTCTGCATATAAAATTTGGTTTCTTCGAAATAATGTGCACTTTAAAAAAAAAAATTTTTATTAAAAAAGAACCGAAAATTCATTCCACAGCTATTTTGGAAAAACCACGGTAAAGGGTTAGAAATTCTTAGAAATAATTGGACTGTACACAATAGTTATAAAAAACCTAATAGCCCAGGTAATTTATTTTTTCAACGGAAAATTTATATTTATTTTTCCTGGAAAAAAATGAAACCAATAATTCGTGAATGAGAGGTGTATTGTAAAACCACAAACGAATAGAAATATTTGGCAATTGGTTTATTTTTTACAGTCATCAGCATCTACAACAAATGCACGGCAACAGCATCAGACATCAGAGACGATCTCCATACCTTGAACAGGATATTATGCAGAAGCACCTATGAACTTATTGGAGGAGACTTTAACGCAAGACACCGAAGATGGATGGATACACAAGACAACAGTGACGGGAATGCAATTGTCAATTAGCTGGACGAAAATATAGAACATCACTCTCTGGTAGTAGTGTCCCAACCCAAACCCACCTTCCCAAGGACACCATAGACGCTCGACTTTTTCCTCGCAACATCCAATCCTATATTTATCCTTCCGGAGCTCCGAAACTTCGTCTGCACGACAATAACCAGCGATTTGGATCACGAGGCCGTCCTTCTTCCAATCAACCTCCGGCACCAGATAATCTCTGTGAACCAACCAGAGGTGGGATTCGTCAACTACAAAAAGCTAGACACTGCTAGCCAACTAACACACACTACCGTCAACCAAAACAAACCTCCGGAATGAGGAAATTGATACAGCAATTGACAATCTGGAAACCGTAATTGAATCTTCGCTTGAGAAGAATAGGCAGCCAAGAACTTCCCGGGACAAATACGAGCACCTGCTCTACTACATACAGAAGCTCTACCACCACAGGCAACACTTGAGGAAGCTGCTACAACGTATTCAGCTACGGGAACTAAACACCATCAACAGAAACTACCAGGCGGTCTCCAGCGAGCTCAGATGCGTAAACATCATGTTCAAGAACGCAGTGAACTATCACAACGAAATTCTTCTCCAGCCCATGGCGAAGCTTCAATCAACGCAAATAGAGCCAAAGGATTTGCGGACTTCTATGATGAATACTTCAAACCAAATCCACCCTTGGACCCTGCATTTTTGGAAGAAGTCAACTCCTCAATTCAACTCGCACAAGCCCCCCAACAGACCATCCAATTCAGCGATGAAAATCCGTCCAACGATCCAGCAGACAACCTTGAGCACTCCTGAAGAAATTCAACAGTTCCTACTCAGAAGCCGCCCAAAAAAGTCAACAGGACCGGACAAGATATTTTAGCATATGATAGCATTTGTTGTCGATTCCTTGTTGAGATCAGAGACAAGCAGCAGTCAGCCTATTCAACGAGATGGAAACCCTAATGAAGCGGTTCGTTTCGATGACATGAAATACACTATCATCGAAACAAAAAAACGTCTTCGCTGTCGGAAATGTTCTAGTCAAACCATTTTTTTCTGCACAAAGTGTAACGTAGCACTTCATCCAAAATGCTTTGATGGATACCACACAAAAAAAAATATTTGATGAATATTTTGTCAATAAAACTGATTTAAACTCCGTATCAAAAATTTATTTTCTTTAGTAATTTTGCTACTACATTTGGCGGGTGTTGCGAAAACGCAACGTCAATTTTCCGGGAAACTAAAAGCTTTTCCAAAAATTTTTTTTTAGATTTTCTCTAACTAGCCCAAAAATAGACAAAGTGTGAAATTTCAAGTTCCTAGCACACCTGGAACTGGTAGCCGCCGGAAATGGGTTAAGATAAAGCGGATCGGTGGGAAGGCCCTCTTTTAATATGGACATAATTACATTGGTTTTGGTTTTGCCATTTATACATACAGAGTCAGGTTTATTATGTAAGAAAGCAAGGTAAAGGCGAACGTTCTCATAAAGCTTATTATCGCGTAGCCTTGCTAATAAGTAACGACTATCATATTCATTGGCTGTGGCTTGTGAGTTAGCAAGTTTAGAGGTTAGTTTAACGATGGGGGGTACACAGGGTCAAAAATAGGGGGTTTTTGGTTAGTATAATTAGTTGGGCTATTAGAAATGGATGAAATAAGTTGAGGAGTTGTAATAGAAGATTGAGAGGGATTAAGGGAATGAGAATGTACAAAGTTACTATACGGCCTCCATTTGTTCAAACAATTTGGGCCCTTCGATGGTTTCTCTGTGAAGAATGCAGTTGATTTCGTAGATAAAATTGAAATAGAAGAAGACGAGATCATTGTTTCTTTCGACGTCACAGCTTTATTTCCTAACGTACCGATCGACATAGCCGTTGTAGCCATACGTGAACATTTGGGATATTATAAAGGCTTCCCAAGCCGAAAACGGATGATGGCTAATGAGCCTATCTGAATATAAATGCCAAAATAAAGACGGCTAAGGAGCCAAACTAGTCTTTTCGATTCTGGAATAATAATGCTTCTTTATTAATTCAACTTAGCCTATTTATACATAATAATCAACTTACACACTAACATCTTAAACCAATATCAAATAAACATATTATAACTTACACATAGAAATATTTGGTATTCCGAATTCTGTGGGAAATAAACGAACAACGGAACCCGGTAGCATACTTGCTATGTCATCAAATTAATAGCACATGCCAATATGCATAGCCCGTCTAATACCATGCACAAATGTATCCAAATACGTCCAGCCATATGCACTACACAGTATGCAGTACATTGAACCTTAGTGAGTAGGTAGATACACTTGACAGAAGTAATCTGAAGCGTCGCGTCCCGTCATCGTCAGTGGCATTGAAATTATTACTTAATAATTTAGTGCATGAGGTTGATACTCATGACCATGAATGAAATATGAGTTCAAGGTTGGCTATCGTGAAGCGTAATGTGGATTAACGTCAATGACCGGAATTAAATGTATAATGACGTGGTCGCTAGTGTGATCCCTTCACACCACCCTTCCTGGGGAAAAGGAGAAATCATGACATATCTTGATTTCTTCTTTTAAGCGACACTAATATATATTTTTTTTTTCGGAATCCCAATATATATTTTTTTTTTTTTAAACATTATTTTCTTTTATATTAATTGAAATAGTACATACTTAGTGTGTATCATTACTTACGCATATAATATAATATAATTTTTTTTCCATTCATACACTGAGGGAAAAACTGTGTCCGATATTTAAATGGGAAAGCATTAAAATTGCAGTTGTTGGCGTTTTTAAAGCAACACATTTGAATTGAATAGAAAGTAGTTTGTTTCAAATACAAAGTGCTTTGGGAAAGCAAATAAGTTACTTTGGCTTTTGAATTGAATATTTCGCTTCATTGAATCGAAATCTTACTTTTTCGAATTTAGATCAAAAGAAAACGTATTAAAAATAAACGAGAATACGCTTCAATTTTTGAAAGAAAACTGCATTTGCATTTTCGTTATCGAAATACATTAAAATTAAAGTAAAAACACATTTGAAGCAAACGAAAACGCTTTTCTATATCGATAGTTCAAAGGGGTTTTCTTTGTTGAAATCTGTATTGCGACATTCGCGTATTAGTAATAAAAGAGTCAAGTTCTGTAAACGAGTGAAGTAAAATGAAATTTTTGGTAAGTATTGTTCCTTTTTATTACTTTTACCACAATATCTTGGTAACTGTTGCAATTTATTTTTAGAGTACTTTTCTTTGAACAAGCTTATTCAAGAAAGAACACCATACACTTTACGTGAAACTATATGGAGCAACCCTTAAGCCGAAACATAATTTTTTGGTGCACTATACTACAGGAATAAAGAGATGGGGACCCTTAAAACATATTTGGGCAAAGCGCTTTGAAGCCAAGCATAAGGATTGTAAGTCTAACTTTAATACCATCACATCAAGACTAGACCCACCTCAGTCTCATGCAATTTAAGTTTCTTTACAGTTTTCCTATTTTTTAACTCATTAAAAAAAATGGAATCAAACCAATCAAAACCAAAAATGGAATCGATGTCAGTAATGTCAAAACTAATTTTTATTTAACTAATTTAAATTTAGATAGAAATAAGTATTTTTAGACTTTATAAATAATGGATATGCTTAGTTAATAACACTTTTTTAAATATAAATAAAATATGTAACTTTAATTCAACAAATTTATTTTTTATTAAATTTTTTTCAATTAGTCAAGTTTGGTATTACTCGAAATTACCATACGGCGATTACTAATTGAAAACATATTTAATTCAAATCAAATACGACACTTATTTAAATTGAAGTAGCGAGCGCAATAGGTTGAATGAATCAAAGCTTTGATTTCAGAGTATTTCGATTGAAATTCAAGGAAGAATTTCATTTAGAAATAATGCACATTGTCTTTCACTCATGGTCATTAAGCATTTAAAAGAAAAGCCATCCGTAATTAAATCAGAGCTAATAGTTTTTAGAGTTACAGTTCTCCTGTCATTCAAATCATTGTCAAAAAGCATTTATTTCAAATGGAGTTTTCATTTCATTTTTATTCAAAAGCGTCGCAGCTTTGACTCTAAGAAAAACGCCTTTAGTGCTAAATTGTTGCCTTTTTTCTTTGATTCAAAGCCTTTTTTTTTGATTTGGTGATGTTTTTTGGCTCAGTGTACAAGTAACTTATTTTTCTTATATTCTAGTTGTGTTTTTTAAACATTATTTTCTTTTATACTGTGTGTATCATTACTTACGCATATAATATAATATAATTTTTTTCCATTCATACAAGTAACTTATTTTTCTTATATTCTAGTTGTGTTTTTTAAACATTATTTTCTTTTATACTTAGTGTGTATCATTACTTACGCATATAATATAATATAATTTTTTTTCATTCATACAAGTAACTTATTTTTCTTATATTGTAGTTGTGCACAACAGTATAATTTACTCTTATTAAAAATTAAGTTAATCAATTAAATGAAGTAGTTATCTTGTATGTATATATATATATGCATATAATATTATTTACATTCTCTTCCCTTTTTTTTTTTTTTTTGATTTTGATTTAATTAGCGATTATATAAAAGTTAAATACATGTAAAATTGTTTTAGTCTATTCTTGTGTACTGTTATTCTTTTGTTGTCGTATTTGACATCACAATTTACACCATTTTGAGACAAAACTTCGTATGGTCCTATAAATATTGGATCTAATACCCCTATTGCGATTGGCGAGTCGAACGAAAAAACGTGTGAGTGTGAAAAATCGGTACTACGGTTGACGAACTCACACCCTATGATTCGACTAAAATGTCAAATGATTTTCGAAGTGTGATCTCACCCTATTGTGGTTATCGAACGTTCGTAAAATTCAATGCCATTCATGTTATTTTTTGTCGAACAACAAGCATAACGTGAAAAGAAGTCGACCGATAAGGACATAAGGAGTTAACTACTTTTTGGACTAGCAGAACCCTGTAGTGCCACCTCATTTAATTTTATTTATTTAATAAAGAAAGGACCTTACTAATCGAAATAGTTTTGTGAAAAGATCTAATAAGCATAAATGTATTCGGCACATGGAGGTTTCCGTCGCTTACAAACGGAAAGTTGTCATATTTAATACAAATCGTATAATTTTTATTTTCAGAAATTAGTGCAGTCAATGAAGCGAAAAATAGGGCCTTACCTCCGAATTTTTTTAATTGTGAACCGATTTGCATGAAATTTTGGAATTAGGCTCATCTTACCCTTAACTTCAAAAGTGAAAATGATTTGAACACCGCCACCACCCTGGGGGTGGTTGCCACCCCTTCTCGGGGGTGAATTTTTTTTTCTTCAAAATAACATCGGATATCGATAAAAGGCTTAATTTTTAGCAAAAATACAAATATAAAGTTTTTTATTAAGTCCAATACTTTTCGAGTTATTGGCAATTTAAAATTCGCAATTTTTTCACGTTTTTCATCTATTTATTGCAAATATCTCCAAAACTATACGTTTTATCGAAAATTTTATAAAGAACAAAATTGTAGCAGGTAAAAAAATGAACAATTTGGTTTTTTAGAAAGTATTCTAAGAACAATATTAAGCTAGATATAAAAGATCAAAGCCATTTTTTATTTTGTCTGAAATCTAATCGTTGTGTTCAATGCCATTTAGCGGCGAGCAGGTGCATTTTATGCATTCTAATATAAGTAGATGTTTTGTAGTGCTTAAAATAAGCTTTAAAATGAGCATTATTCAAAGTCTTTTGCACGTAGAATAAGTGAGCTGTAGTGCAAATAAGGAGAGCATCTAATGTTTTTTCTTTTAAATCAATGAGTTTTTGGACCATAACTCCTTTAATTTTCATGCTATCACAACTTATAAAAAACCATTGCAAAGGTAATTAAGAGAGCTACAACATCCTTTATTGCAATATATAGTAAACAACCTTTTGCTAAAACGGTGAAGGGTTAAAAGACTTAAGAGAGGCTGCGATTGCGCTGCCACGCGCTCTTTAAACAATCATATGTCCGTCAATTTTTGTCTGACAGAAAAAACTAAATAACAAAATTTTGTGTCAGAAAAATACCTAAATTTTTTATTCTTACACTTTTATACGTATCTGTCGTCATTTTTGAGATATTATGAAAAAAGTGGATTTTTTAAAAATTTGAAAATTTGTTTTTTTTTTTTTTTAACTGTGACTTTTTTGAAAAATATGTGTCTTGAAGCATCCAAACTGATACTATCTATCAAACTCTTTATAACAAACTTAATTTTAGGCGGAATACGATTAAATTTAATTTTAGTGAAAATGGCACTTATGAAACCCATTGATTTAAAAGAAAAAAACATTAGATGCTCTCCTTATTTGCACTACAGCTCACTTATTTTACGTGCAAAAGACATTGAATAATGCTCATTTTAAAGCTTATTTTAAGCACTACAAAACATCTACTTATATTAGAATGCATAAAATGCACCTGCTCGCCGCTAAATGGCATTGAACACAACGATTAAATTTCAGACAAAATAAAAAATGGCTTTGATCTTTTATATCTAGCTGAATATTGTTCTTAGAATACTTTCTAAAAAACCAAATTGTTCATTTTTTTACCTGCTACAATTTTGTTATTTATAAAATTTTCGATAAAACGTATAGTTTTGGAGATATTTGCAATAAATAGATGAAAAACGTGAAAAAATTGCGAATTTTAAATTGCCAATAACTCGAAAAGTATTGGACTTAATAAAAAACTTTATATTTGTATTTTTGCTTAAAATTAAGCCTTTTATCGATATCCGATGTTATTTTGAAGAAAAAAAAATTCACCCCCGAGAAGGGGTGGCAACCACTCCCAGGGTGGTGGCGGGTTCAAATCATTTTCACTTTTGAAGTTAAGGGTAAGATGAGCCTAATTCCAAAATTTCATGCAAATCGGTTCACAGTAAAAAAATTCGGACCTAAAATGCTTCATTGACTGCACTAAATGTCAGTAAAAAATGAGTTAGCTTTAGGTGCCACAATTGATATTTTAATAAAATAACTTTCAAAATAAGAACAAAGAAGAACAAAGTAAAGGCTGGATTTGAATTTGTATTTAACACAAATCTTCGCGTCTGGAGCTCTATTACTTTATAGGCGTTAAGTGAAACGCCTTTTGCAATAATACACTGATCCAGGTAGAACATAGTTCATGAAATCATGATAACTCCCACTGTGAAAAAATCTTAAGGCACAAGCCAATTAAACTATAGTAGGAATTGAAGAGGTGCTAGTATTTCGGAAATCCCTCTCTAATTTGCTTAGCACAAAAATAGAAGCTTCCTTATTCAGCTTAAAATATAATCTGAAGCTTCAAAAATTGAAAAGTTGTAAAAGAATTTGCACTAAAGACAAAAAGTTGTTTCTACTTACAGATGATCAGACAGTTCCAAGAAGTCGGAGCTGTCTCTATATATACTCTTTCGGAGTCGAAGCATTTTTATTTATTTTTTTCTATGAGATTCACTATCTTCAAAAACCAAATCTATATTACTTATCAGTTCTCATTATTTTATTACCCATTAAATGAACTTTCGATTTTTGGAAATTTTCTTATTTAATAATTGCCTGCAATGATTTGAGCGTTTCTCGGGCATCTCTATGGGCAACTTGTAATTTATGTTTAAGGTCAATTACGTAATTGTCATAGTTGTACACCGGTTCCATTTGTTTTGTCAGATTGTTGGGTAAGCTACATTGCTTTCCGAATATCAACTCGAATGGTGTGTAACCCGTTTCTGAGTGTACGGAAGTGTTATAACAGAAAACGTAATATGGCAACCAAGTGCTCCAGTCCGTGTGTTTTTCTGAGACGTAACCTTATGTGAATTTTCTAAAGCTCCTATGCTCTCATGATGGTACGCTGTAGATTGTAATTGTTCTATTCTCAACAGCTTACAGATACTTTTGAAAACCTGGTTTAGAAATTCGGTTCCCTGATCAGATGCTATTGTATGGGGTACTCCGTACCTTAGAATAAAACCTTCTACTAGAGCTTTAGCTACTGTGCCTGATTCTTTATTTGGGAGTGGTATAGCTTCGATAAACTTGGTAAGCTCATCTTGAATGGTGAGTATGTATTTAGATCCATCTTCAGATTCTTCTAAAGGTCCTACTAGGTCTATAAATATTTTGTCAAAACCTGATTCGGCTGTTGATGTGATAGTCATTGGTTGTTTCTTCGGCTGGTTATATTTGTTTCGTTGGCATACTGGGCAGTGCTTAACGAATGTCGTCACATCGTTTTGCATTCCTGTCCAAAAGTATTTTTTCTTTATATTTTGGATCATACGGTTTATACCTGCATGTCCACTGGTTGGAAGTATGTGAAAGTCGTTTAGTATTAATTTCTTCTTACAAGGATCGGTAATTTCAATAACATTATCTATGAGGTATACCTTTATATTACTTTCTTTAAACATTTCTCCTAATATATTTTTTAATTCATTAATTTTATATTCTCGACGGCCGTCCGAGAGTTTCTTTATTTCATTTTTAGTAATATATATTCTCTTAATTGATTTGGGCCCGCAGAATTTTTGCACATCCCTCGACAATATTTTGCCAAATAATGTCGATTGGGTTGTAGTGCTGTCCTTGGGCTTCTTTAGGAGTAAACTATTCCCTTTTGGAATATACGCCAAAACTTTGTTTGGTCCTATAATTATGTCGTCCTTGAAATTAACTAAATCTTCCGTAAAATTGTCAACGATTTTTAATTCAATAACTTTAAGTCCACTTTCGGGTGGTTTCAGAAGTTCTGTTTTCAGTAATACCTATATTTTTGTCGGAATATTTTCTTTTTGGGGTTTTATTGAAGTTTTGCAAGTATTTCAACGGAAGTTTTTCTTTTAGTGTTTTTTATTGTGTTGAACAAATGATAACAGAACTTTTTTTTATCAATTTATGGGGGAGATATGAATTTTTTTTTTTTTTTACAATTTTTTTTTACGGTTTTTTCATTTATGTTTTACTTTCATAAGAAGTGTTTTTCGTTCATTTTTTTTTTTGTTTATACATTGTTTATACATTGAGAAAAAAATTTTTTTTGTATAAATTTAAAACTGCTACATTTTTAATTTCATTAGTAATAATTTTCTGAACAATACAATTTTAAAATTCTTTGTGGCTAAATAAACTATAAGGATTATGACAATGTCCATGATAACAAGATTTGTTTCTTGAATCAGTTTCAGTTTCAAAAATCAAAATAAAGAGAGAAAAAAAATCGCCAAAAATAAAAAGAAAATGGTTAAAAATTTATGGAAATTTTGCTTCTCTTTTCGTAAACCAAAAAAAAAAACTATTTTCTAAAATAACTAATTCTAATTGAAGCAGTTGTAGTACTGTAGTACATAATATAATGAATTTGTAGACTCATCTGCTTTCTTCCTGTGAAACTCTTTGCGATGGAAGCAGTAAGTAAGTAAGTAAGTTATTCATTTATTTCCATTCATACAATACAATTTCAGATAACATTTTGAATTTGAGAGCTATGGCTATGCCGTCAGCCAGATTGACAATTGTTTTTTTTTTTTTTTTGTTTTTGTTTTTAAATATACATTTTGGTTTTATTTTAACATTTTTAATACACAAAGACAATTGTATTTACAAAAGATATTTAAATCAACATTTTTGTTAATTTAGTGGTATTCTGTTATTAATAATAATCTGTACTTGTAAATATTATTCAAAAAATTGCTTAATGTTTTCCAATTATATTCGTTTAAGATGTTTATAGTCTCTTGTAATGTAAGGGTATTTTTCCCGAAAAAAAAACGTCTTTCAGATTTGAATATTGGGCATATACTGATGAAGTGTAGACAATCTTCCTTTGATTTTAAATTACACAGTGTACAAAATTGATTGAAACTGCCACTGTAAGGATTTCCGTTTAAGTTCAGAACCTCGCATCGTGCTTTAAATATTAATGTTATTTCTGCATAACTTAGTGAATCGTGAAAATAGTTTCTGGTACCGAGATTGTAGTTTAGTTGACTGTATATTATTCTACTGGACGACTCTTTAGCTTTTTCTATAAAAGAACACCTCATTAAATCCTCATTTTTCTTTATGATGCTGTACAGTTGTTCTTTCAGATGGTTTATGTTGCTGAAATTTTCATCAAATCTCACTCCACATTCATTGGCAATAGTCTGCCATCTTGCAAGCCACCAGTCCTTGTTTCTCAGCTCATATAAAAGCAGTTTTTTAGAAAGCCTGGTCTCCTGATAGCTGCTGCAGATTTTGATCAAATAATCAGCTTGAGACTTCAGCGTACTTGTCAGAAGTTTTGGTAACCCAGTTTCTAAATATATGGCGTAGTTAGGTGTATTCTGTGGTAGGTTGAAAAGTTTCTTTATGAAATTTCTATAAAATGATTCAATTTCATCGTATTCTTCTGATCCCCAAACCTGTGCAGCATATAAGAGAGACGATTTCACCACCGAATCGAAGATTTTGTATTTAGTGGATAGAATAACTCTTTTGTTGGAAAATATATTTTTCCATGTTAGATTTAACAAGCTTTGTGAGCTGTTGGCTTTCGCTGATAGATGAATTTTATAGTTCAATGTTGGGTTCAGTTTTAAGCCTAGATATTTAATCTCTTTCACTACCTCCAGCTGTGTATCATTATATATCCATCTTCTTTCATTGTAGGCTCTTAGTGTGGGTCCAAATACCATTATTTTGGATTTTTCTGTGTTTATGGTTAGTCCCCATGTGTTGCAGTAGCTAGATAGCCGATTAATCATCAGTTGTAAACTTTCTGGTGATTCTGACAGTATGACGAGGTCATCAGCGTATAGCAGTACATTGACAGTGCAGCCAGCTATTCTTATTCCTCCAGGAAGTTCATCAGCGACATCATTTATAAATAACGAGAACAAAAGTGCGCTAAGCGGGCATCCTTGTTTTACTCCTGTGTTAGTGCTAAACCATCTCGAAAACCTCACTCCATCCCAAACAGCTGCTTTCGTGTCTGTGTACATCTGTCTAACTAATTTTAGAAACTTTGTAGATATACCCAACTGTGACATCTTATAAATGAGTGCATTCCTATTGACTAGGTCAAAAGCGGCTTTGAAGTCAACGAAAAATGAAAACACCCTTTTGTTTCTTGCTTGAAATGCTTTGACTATAGACGATAAAGTGAAAATATGATCGATTGTTGAAAAGTTTTTTCTGAAACCGGCCTGTAGATCAGATAAAATGTTATTCTGTTCGACCCATTTTTCAAGCCTCCCAACCAGTATACTGCAGAATATTTTTGCTATTACATTCATGAATGAAATGCCTCTGTAGTTTTCCGCGCATTCTAGTGAACCTTTTTTGTGTATAGGGAAAATGACCGATTTTTTAAATGATGACGGTATGTCAGCGTTTATAAAGATTTTATTGAAGAGAACTTTTAGATGATTTAGAAAAGTGGGGGTTGCATTTTTGAAAAATTCATAAGGAATCCCATCTTCACCTGGTGCCTTTTTATTTTTTGCTTTGTTTAGCACATCTTGAATTTCATCGATTTCTATCTCTACATCCAATATTTGGTCGGTAATCATAGGATCCGCAGTGTTAAATAAAAGACAAGAATCACTGGTTAGAAGATGACTAAAGTGAGTGGCAAGGGCTTCGGTAGAAATTTCAGTACCTATTTTATAGATGGTTCCATTAATTTCCTTCGCAATTTTCCAAAAGTCCTTAGTGTTTTTAGTATGGCCGAGTTGAAGTGCTTTTTGATTGTCATATACGTCTTTCTTTTGCATACATAACTTTTTATAATTTGCGTTTGCCTCAAGGTACCAATTTCTCAATTGCGGATTATTTGATGAACGCAGTGCTTTCAAAAGTGCGAATGACTTTTTCCTTGCTTTATGACAATCTTGGTCAAACCATTTGTGATTGCGTTTAAAGTTGGGTGTGGGTGTTTTGCTAGGTGTTGAATCTCGTATATATTTGGTTAGTTTATTACTCATTGATTCAGGCAATTCAGTTGAAGTGTCACTGTTTAAAAGAAGAGTGTCCAAGGAACGTTGATATGAATCAGACGTTTCATTTCTCCAACAAAGTCGCGGTAGTAGGTAGAGAGTTGCTCCTCTCGTTGGTGAAATGTTGGCTATTTCTACTTCAATAGGCATATGATCGGAATATGGCTTGCACTGAACTTTGAAATGTTGAACCCGATCAATCCAGTCATTGTTGGCAGTGCAGATATCAATGACAGATCTACCTTGACCTCCAGTGAATGTGTAATGCCCTTCCATATCACCTTCCGTGCAACCATTAAGGATAAATGAGTCGTACAATTGTAGCAGTTGCAACAGATCGCGGCCATTCTTATTGCAAATATTGTCTTTTGACTTTCTCCTTGTATATGATATTGCTGAGTTGGTTTCGCTATTTGTTGTTGTTATTTGGGAGTCCCCAATTCTCGCATTTAAATCTCCAATCAGTAATATACTTCCGTTAGCTAGTGTTTGCATGGTGTCATATAATATTTCAAAATCATTGGCCCACTTGTTGCAATTGATATAATATGGCACAATGTAAAGACTATTTTGTTGCAGACATCGAACAATTGTATTTCCCCTAATTTCATCAAAATCATAAACATGCAAGAGTGATGTACGTATTCCAAAGAGGTTTCCGCCACTAGCGCGTCCTTTAACTGATGTTTTTATTGCTTCACCCCAAATTAGTTTAAAACCAGTAAAATAATTTTTAAATTTACAAATATTGTCATGTGTTACATGTGTTTCAAATAAAAAAAATAAATCGAAACTCTTAATATAATTAAAAAAGTCTACAAATAATATTTTATTATTTAAGCCTGATATATTATATGCTAAGATTTTAATAGTATTAAAAGTGCTAGTAGTTTGACTGACGGCATTCACATTTCAGGTTCTTTGGAATCTAGTACTATTTATATTTTCATGTGACATCCCTGGTGTATCTGATGTTACTGGTCTAGACCATTCATCTTGACGTCTGTCATACAAGATGTTTTCGTTGATGGCAGTGACATTTCTAAAGCTTAGATCTCCAAACATCTTTTGTAACTCAGATTCACCGTCTTGATTCCGATATTTCAGAGTATTATTTTTGGTTAAATAAAATATTTTTTCACCAATCAACATCGTGTTATTCTTTACTGTTATCACTACTGTGGGCTTTCGTTCTTTGACTGCTTTTCGATAGGCTAGAATGATTCGATGTTTAAGTTGATTTTGTTTGCTGAGATCACGTTGTATGAAAATTCCTGTGCCTTTTAATTTTACAGCATTTTTAAGCATTTTTGTTGTGTTTTCAGAAGATCCTGTATTCAATTTCATTTTTATTGTTTTGTTGTTTTGGTTGAGTTTTATTGCGGGTGACATTTCTGGGGCTTCATTTCCCAGCAGCATTTTGGTCACTGTGATTATCCGTTCTTGTGGGTTCTCACATTCACTTGGCATAGTAAAGATTAAATTTTTGCTTTTCAACTCACGGCTTTGCAGTTCAAGCTCTTCTTCAAGTAAACAGCAACGCAATTCGAACGAATGTAATTTATTTGAAAGCTCCTGATTTTCTCTGCGAAGATGATCGATTTCTTCTGGAAGCAGTATAATGTTCGGTAAAAGTTTAGAACGTTGTTTGTGCTGCTAATTTTGATCGCCCTCATGATGTTGCCTAGCTTTTATTTAATTGTAGTCATCTTTGTTGGTGTGTATTTTTGTTTATGTACGCGACTTCTGTACTCCTGTTTGTACAGAGGACACGGGTCAACAGTTTTGTCGTTGTTGTTTGTTCTGAATTCTTGTTAAATTTAGTGTATGAGGAATTGTTATTATTTATTTTTAACGTAAACGTAAACGTAAATATGAGCCACCATCCGCCTGTTCTAGGTGGACTTTAATAGTACTACCCTGTTCCATTTCTAGTGAATTTGGTGTGTCGTATTCCTTGATTATACGTCCATTGTACTTCAGGTATATGACCTCCAGTTCGTTCGACATTTTTACTAATTTTTTTTGTTTTTATATGCTCCTGGCAAGATCGCAATGTAATAAGCCCTACTTTTGGGATATAATAAAGGCTTCCCAAGCCGAAAACGGATGATGGCTAATGAGCCTATCTGAATATAAATGCCAAAATAAAGACGGCTAAGGAGCCAAACTAGTCTTTTCGATTCTGGAATAATAATGAATCTTTATTAATTCAACTAAGCCTATTTATACATAATAATCAACTTACACACTAACATCTTAAACCAATATCAAATATACATATTATAACTTACACATAGAAATATTTGGTATTCCGAATTCTGTGGGAAATAAACGAACAACGGAACCCGGTAGCATACTTGCTATGTCATCAAATTAATAGCACATGCCAATATGCATAGCCCGTCTAATACCATGCACAAATGTATCCAAATACGTCCAGCCATATGCACTACACAGTATGCAGTACATTGAACCTTAGTGAGTAGGTAGATACACTTGACAGAAGTAATCTGAAGCGTCGCGTCCCGTCATCGTCAGTGGCATTGAAATTATTACTTAATAATTTAGTGCATGAGGTTGATACTCATGACCATGAATGAAATATGGGTTCAAGGTTGGCTATCGTGAAGCGTAATGTGGATTAACGTCAATGACCGGAATTAAATGTATAATGACGTGGTCGCTAGTGTGATCCCTTCACAGGTTGAAGAACAAATAAACACATACATCTACGCAGTAACAACATGCATGAAACACAACTGTTTTCAATTTAGAAAATCATTTTATCGAAGTGACTTCGGTTGCAGTATGGGAAACAGCCTATCACCTTTCGTATCAGAAGCGTTCATGTGTAAATTTGAATGCGACTTGAAAAAAGAAGGAATCCTACCACGCATCTGGTGGAGGTATGTAGATGACACTTTTGCTGTCATAAAAAGAGGTAATTTAGATGATGTTTTGAACATGCTAAATAGCAAATACGATAGCATCAAATTCACTTATGAGAGTGAACACGACACCCATCACTCGCTGGCATTCTTGGATTTAAAAATCACACGAATTGGTCGAAAAGTGCAATTTGCCATATACAGAAAGTCAACGACAACCGACCGCTACATCACAAATGATTCTTTCTGTTCACATCATATAAAATTATCTGCATTCTCATCAATGGTTGAACGCATGTGTAGAATTCCTCTCTCCGTCAAAAATTACAAAAAAGAATATGAACAAATATTACATTTGGTAGATATTAATGGATACGAAAGACTGATTATAGATAAATTAGTACGGAAAATCTCAGGAAGAATTAGAAATGAGCGTTTCACAACTTTATACGAACAAAATCGAAGAACACAGTCAACTTGTAAACATCACATCGCCATGACATTCGCACCGAATATTACAAACCATTTAAAACATTCGTTTGAGGAAGCCAATATGCAGATTGCATATACCAATAACAACAAGCTACGCACACTTCTCGGCTCGACGAAAGATTCGGTACCGCTGAGCGAACGTAGTGGCATTTACGAAATCAAATGCTCGAACTGTGAGAAGACATACATTGGCCAGACAAGGAGAACAATATCAACACGTTTCAATGAGCATCTTCGATCTGTACACAAGAGAGCAGTAGCGAACCTATTAGCTTTGTTCTAACTAGACAACAACTAAAATGTTAGTTTACTTTGTTATCATATACTTTTCTCTTTTTGTTTAGTGTATATTTTGCGCTCGCTGATGATGGGCAGACAATAATTTTGTCCGAAATGCATTCGATATGTATTTAAAAATAAATTAATTTGAGTTTTTTAACCGAGACTTTTGTTGTTTATTTTCAATCGACTTCTTGCGGTCAATAAGGAATATTTTACAAAACTAACGTTTTAGAACCGACCACAAATAGTTCTCAAGTTTAGAGATTAAAATGCTAAACGAAAATGATTCCACTTTTGTATCGTTATAAATCGGTTGTATTTTTCTTGTATATAATTCAAAGGTCATATTAAGAACAAACTCTATGTTTTTATTTACATTGATTTGACATTTATATATTGTGGATTGTATCCTTAGTAGTGTTTGATTTACTAATTTAAGTTTAACATTTCTTATTTACACTTTCTAAAATAATCATTGTACATTCGTACAGGGATGATTAGGGTCTTATATAAGGTTACCTTGGTTTTTCTGGAGAGGGTTTTGTGCATTCTTAACCCAAAGAAGCAACGGTTGGCAAGAGTTATTCTCCGTTTGATCTCCGCACTGATGTTGTTGTCCGTGTCTACAGCGGATCCTAGGTAGACGTCCTGTACTACCTCGAAGTTATGTCTGTCTATTGTGACGTTTTGTCCAATTCGTCGATGTTCTGTGTCCTTGTTTGATGACTACATATACTTCGTTTTGCCCTCATTAACCATCAAACCCATTTTTGCCGCTTCTGTTTCAATACTCGCAAAAGCACCTATGACATCACGCCTTTTTCTTCCCATTACGTCAATATCGTCTGCATAGGCGAGTAATTGTACAGACTTTTGAAAGATTGTTCCTCTGGTGTTGACGTTTGAGTTTCTTACAATCTGTTAAAGTATGATGTTGAAGAAATCGCGTGACAGTTTATCGACTTGCCTAAAACCTTTTTCGACATTAAAGGTCTCGATGAGTTCTTTACCGACCTTGACGGAGCAGCGTGAATTCTCCAAAGTCATCCTGCATAGTCGTACGAGTTTTCCAGGGATGCCGAAACTAGACATGGCTCTGTACAGCTCGTCTCTGTAAATACTGTCATACGCGGCCTTGAAATCGATAAAAAGATGGTGAATATCGATATTATGTTCTCAGGTTTTTTCCAAGATCTGCCGTAATGTGAAAATTTGGTCTATTGTGGACTTCTCTGGTCTAAAACCATATTGATAAGGACCTATCAAGTTGTTGATGTGGGGTTTCAGACCTTCACATATTTCAGCAGACAAGATCT
Organism: Melanostoma mellinum; assembly: GCA_914767635.1. Taxonomy (NCBI): domain Eukaryota; kingdom Metazoa; phylum Arthropoda; class Insecta; order Diptera; family Syrphidae; genus Melanostoma; species Melanostoma mellinum. The sequence goes on from OU612058.1 coordinate 107,251,646, forward strand.
GATAAGCGACGTCAAGGAGGCTTATCTCTCTATAATTGGCGCAATTGTGAGGGTCTCCTTTCTTTAGGATCGGGCATACGATACTGAGGTTCCATTCATCGGGCATGCTTTCTGCCGACCATATCATACAGATCAGCTGGTGCATGCTCCTTTCCATCTGGTCTCCAGCTGCCTTGAAAAGTTCGGCATCAAGGCCATCTGCACCTGCAGTCTTATTTGATTTAAGTTTGCATATAGCAAGCTTAATTTCTTCTATCGGGAGAGCGGCATTCTTGATCATCGTCCAAGCTGAATGGGGAAATCTGCCTGACAGCGGAATTTGTGTCCTCATCGCCGTTAAGCAGTCTGCAGAAATGATCTTTCCAGATCCTTAGTAGCGACTGTGACTCTATAACTATGTTTCTCTGCTGGTCTTTACAGGCTTGAGTTCGGGGCTTGCCACCCTGGCAGGATCTTTTTACCTTTTGGTAAAACTTCCGAATCTCGTTCCTGTCATGGCACCTCTCTATTTCCTCAAACGAGCGCTTCTCATGCTGCTTCTTTTTCTTTTTGAGAAGTCGGTGTTCTTCCCTTCTTTTCTCCTTGTAGATCTCGTTATACTGATCGTAAGCAGCCCTTGTTCGTTTTGCATAAGCATTTGTCGTGCTTTTTGTTTGGCTGCATTTGCCTGCCTGCATTCTTCATCGAACCATGGGTTTCGCTTTGGTGGCCAAGTGAAACCCAGAACCTCAGAGGCAGCGGTTCTGATGGCTTCTTGGCATTGCTGCCACTGGTCTTCAATGCTTAATGCTGGCGGCATGGGATTTAAGGATAATTGAAGGGACACTCTATTGGAAAAGGCATTGGCAATCTCTTGCGATTGTAGCTTTCCGACGTCATATCTCTTCACAGCGTTAGTTCGTGCTGGCCGTGACCAAGATATCCTCATTCGTACCTTGGCTACAACAAGGTAGTGGTCCGAGTCAAATTTGGCCCTTCGGAAAGTTCACACATCCAACACACTGGAAGAGTGCCTTGCGTCGATCGCAACATGGTCAATTTGGTTGACGGTTAATTGATCTGGGGATCGCCATGTACGTTTATGAATTTTGAGATGCGGGAAGCGTGTACTACTTACAACAAGATTTAGCCCCGCAGCAAAATCGATTAGCCTCAGTCCGTTTTCGGAGATTTTGTCATGGAGGCTATGCTTACCGATTGTGTTTCCAAAGATGTCCTCCTTTAGCTTTGCGTTAAAATCGCCAAGAACGATTTTCACGTCGTGTCTAGGGCACTGCTCATACGTTTCTTCGAGGAGCTCGAAGAAACAGTCTTTGGAATCGTCGTCTTTCTCTTCTGTGGGGGAGTGGGCGCATATAAGGCTAATGTTGGCGAATTAAGCCCTGATGCGGATGGTCATTATACGCTCATTGACTGGATTTTGGCTAATCACCTTATCCCTGAGTCTTCCTCTAACGACAAATCCGCACCCAAATAAACGTTTTTTCTGTTGTCTGTAGCTGTCGCTATAGTAGATGTCACAGTTTTTCATCTTCTTTATGCCCGGTCCACTCCATCGCACTTCTTGGATGGCGGTTATGTCTGCTTTGCAGCAGTCCAGGGCGTCCGCTCATTCTCCAGCTGCACGTAGTCTGTTAAGAGATCTTACGTTCCACGTGCAGATCCGGAGGTCATTGTCCTTTTTTCGTTTGCTTGGGTCGTCAACTTTGAAATCATTATCGTAATCAGAGACTGTTCAATGTTTCGGAACTGGCTGTTTTTTACGTGGGTGGGTAGTCAACCTTACGCACAACCCTCAACCTGGAGGGCCAGGTCCTTTTGGATCCCTTCGGACACAAAGGGCTGGAATATCCAGAGTCAGTACCCTGCTGCAGGGGTGTGAGTGCTGCCGTTGGCTCACCAGGAGCTCGTCAGCCACCATCTCTACTTCAATACCCTGTCCTAGTATTGAAAGACCCCGAAAGACCTTTAAACCAAATATGTTGGAGTAGCTCCTTCAGGGGTTTCTGCTTTTGTGGCTGCTGAAGTCTGTAGTTGATTCTGTCCTTCGAATTCATCCGCTAGGACATTTACACGAAAGGTCTCGTAGACCACTGAGATTCGTGCAGTCAGTCATTGTTCGCAGAGCAATTATAGTGTTGATCGCTCACAATCCTTTTGTTCCGGATTCCTTCGTCAACACTCGCACTTACTAGTTTAGCAGGTCAGCTCTGGACGGAGCATCCCAGGTCCCAGTGGATACCACTTGGAGGTATAGTAAGCACAGTTGACGTGTACTATAAGTTACAGCATCTGGGCGCCGCCAAGTTGGCACCAGTCAGAGCCTACCCGAATAGTACAGCGCCCATCCACCATTTATTTATTTAATTTATTTTACTGCCACAAATTAAAACAACATCAAATATTGTTTACAGGGAAGCTCTAACACAATAAAGGCTTTTCTTTTTAATAATATTTGAAAATTAAATTGCCTTTATTTTTTTTATTCATATCGAAAAATTGTGAATATATGTATAAATGTCATGTTTAGTGCCCGTGCGAAGCTGGGATGGGCCACTAGTTATAAATAATTCACACTGATAATAATTCACTTTTTTTTTTGTCAGGAGGGAGTCTTCAAAAGACACTTGGCAGTATTCGGTACCAAGTAGTGTGGGATTCTTACCTCACTAAAAACTCCAATCTATAAACGATCGACAACAGATTTTTCTTTATAATCGCTTTAAGGGAAGCTCAAACTTTTAATGCTTCCCATGACTTTTAGACCATTAGCTCGTGTGGCTTGGTTCTTCTTAATCTCCGAACATTGCCTCTCGTATTTAATACGGACTCCATTTCAGAGTTGATATGACTATGCAGTCGCTGATTGTGTGATACAGCATGTTTTCTTACAACTTCTGTAACCGTTTCTATTTGTAGGTCACGATGTAAATCGCTATTTCTTATATACCATGGTGCATTTACTATTCCACGAAGGACTTTGTTTTGGAACTTTTGGATGATTTCAGTATTTGTTGTCTTTGTACAGCCCCATAATTGAATTCCATAAGTCCAAACAGGTCTAAGTACTTGTTTATAAAGCATTATTTTATTTTCGACAGATAAGTCCTAGTTTCTACCGAGTAACCAGTACATTTTTCTATACTTCAAGTTGAGCTCTTCCCTTTTCTTTTTGATATGCTCTTTCCATTTTAGCTTTGCATCCAAATTCATCCAAATGTATTTGGCCGTATTGGCGTAAGGTACAGCTTGATTGTTGATGAATATTTGAGCGTAGCTTAACTTTTTATTTGTAAAGTTTATATGTGCAGATCTAGCTTCATTGAGCTTGATACGCCACCGGTTTGTATGTATATTACATAGTTTTGAATATTCTTGATCATACCATACTCTGAAGAGCCGGTTTGAGATAGAAGATTTTAGCATTTCGTAGTACTGCCTGGGTAGGTCCCTTTGCAGTTTGTACTCTAGCCCCTCATGCCCCATACCTTGTCGAATGCTTGAGTAACATCTAAAAAAATTGCCGAACATACTTCTTTTCTTCTAATGCTTTTTCAACTGCAACCGTTATTCTATGAACTTGGTCTATCGTGGAATGTTTATTTCTAAATCCAAACTGATGATTTGGGATTAGATTTCTTTCTTCTATGATTTTGGTTTGTCTTTTCAGTAGCAATTTTTCAAAGACTTTTGCCATTATTGGTATAAGCGATATTGGTCTGTAAGACGTCACTTCTGTTGGTGGCTTACCTTGCTTTGGTATAACAATTACTTCAGCAATTTTCCAACGATGTGGGACATATTGTGTCTTCAAGCATGCATTTATAATGAATTGGAGTTTTATGAAGGCTTTTGATGGCATTTCTTTCATAACCTGAGCAGTTATTAGATCGTGATTTTTTGTTCGATAGTTGATTTCGACACATACTTTATATTTCTTTGAGTGTGACAATTGGTATGTCAACTTCATCGACTTTATCAATAAACTGTAAGCTGTTTTCAGATGTATTTACTGGGAATGGCTTAATAACATTCGCAACATGTTCTGCAAACAGGTAAGCTTTTTCTTTCGGATTTCCGATCCAATTCCCGTTTAGAGATTTTATTGGCGGGTTTTGTAACTGCGGGCTTTCAGGCGCTTAGCTGCTTTCCAGAGCGAATAATGGGTTGAAGCATCAGTCGTTAAATTTTTCAGGAATCTACTTAATGAATCATTTTTGAATTCGCAGATTTGTTTTTCAGTTCGTTGCTTAGCCGGTTAAACGCTGTTTTTTCGTCTGAAAATCTAGTATTTTGCCATTTTCTTCGAGCTCTTCTCTTCTCCAATATCAACTCTCTTATCTCGGCAGGGTATTTTGTTTCAGTTTGCTTCCTACTAGAGTAAGTTGGTGTACTTTCTTCTGCAGCTTGTTGAACATCGGCAATGAATTGTTCTACTTCAAGGTCGATTTGCTCTTTTGTTTCCATAGGGGATCTGAGATTTATATAGCCTTCAAGCTTTTCTCTGAATTAACTCCAGTTTGTTTTATTATTTACTAGCTTAGGATTACTTTTTTCCATTATCTCCGATTCATTAAGTGATAAAATCACCGGTGTATGATCTGATGATAAGTCATAATTACCTTCGACTCTTATATGGTTTCGTTTGATACCTTTAACTATTTAAAAGTCAACAAGGTCTGGTATTTTACTTGAATCCGATGGCCAGTATGTTGGTGATCTGGATGAATAAAACACGCAATTGTATTTGAGGCATGCTTTATAAAGTCTTCTGCCTTTTGTTGTTATAAGTCTGGATCCCCAATGGGTGTGCTTAGCATTAAAGTCACCGCCAACAAGGAAGTTATGTCCTACTTGGGAGCAGTTCTGTATAATCATCTTCAGTGGGGGAACGCCTCGGCGGGCAGTATATTGATGCCAACTTGAAGTCTTTCTTTTTCATACCAATACTAATTATTGTTACTTGCATATTCTCGTTCGTAAACATAACTTCTTCATGGTGTTTTAAGCTGTTTTTTATGAGGATTGCCGATCCACCTCTAGCCTTATCAGCTGGATGAGGAGCGTGATAGCAAATATAGTTTGATATTAAATCATCAAGAACCAGTCCACTTGAGAAATGAGTTTCGGACACCAGACAAATATCTATGTGTTCGATGTCTAAGAAGATTTTAATTCTGATTAATGGTGTAAAAGACCGTTTGCATTCCATGTTCCAATTCTTAGTGTTCTGTCCATCATTGTTTTTTAAGAGCGACTTCTTCACTTAGCCGTTTGATGTTCAAATCCTGATTGTCAATTATTTTAAGAATAAGTTCAAGAAATTCTTTAATGGAAGTTTCTTCATTCTTCCGCACGTCTTTAACAATCTGTGAATAGGATTTATTTTCGTCGCATTTGCTTTTCACAGCTTCCTTCGGAAGTTCATTCTTACCTTTATCTTCAGCTTCAGGAGTTCTTTTTGTGTTTGCTGAATTGCTGGGCTTTATTTCACCGGATGTCATTTTGCTTTTGGATTTTTGAAATCTTTTAGCAACTGGACAGCCTCTATAGCTTGCAGGGTGATTACCTTGACAGTTTACACATTTTGCTTTCTGTTCTTTGCTTGATGAACAGTCTTTAGTTGCATGTTTTCCTTCACACTTAACACAAGCAAACTCGCGGTTGCAATATTTTTGGGTGTGGCCAAATGCTTGGCATCGTTTACATTGCGGAACAATTTTTGATTTCCGCAGTGTTTCAATTTTGACTTTTATGCCCAAGATTGGTCGAATACTATAGACATTTTCAAGACTTTGTTTGCTGTCGAAAAATAGCGTGAATAAAGGCAGGGATCTCTTTATTATTATTGCTTCGCCAGCAGAGTTCTTAGTAGTCTCATTCTTAATAAGATTGACTGCATCAAGGGCTTGGAAGCCTGCTTGAACAAGGTCTTCTACTAATTCTTTTGGAGAACATGAGGAATGTAGGCCTCTGGCTACTACTTTTATTGGACTCAAACGAGTGCCACTGGATTTTATGTTTGCTTAGTTCCTCAGTGACCAGTCTATAGTCATCATCTTCCTCGACATTGACTTTCCAATTGTTTTTGTTATACGATGTATATTTGCAAGCTTTTTTAGTACATTTCTCAATCATTTTCTTAAGATCTCCAAAATTTTTGAATCCTGTGATCATAATTGGTGGTACAGTTTTTCTGTTGCCTTTAGACAAAGACTTCGGTTTAGCATTGGCTAGCACATTATTTGCATTATTCTTTGTAGTACCCAAGTCCTTTTTATTTTCAGTTTTCGAGGTTTGCTGGTTCTTTGTATGCAATTCGGGGCTACCTTCCGCTTTTCGTTTTTTAGCAGTGCGCTTATTTCTTTTTCTTTCAGTTTCAAATAAAAGTTCTTCTTCGTCAGTTTGATACACAGTAACAGTATCTTGTTGACTTGTCTGAACCGTAGACTTGTGTTCCTTGTCAAATAGGGACACCTTTTCTTCGAGTCTTTTTACTTGCTCCTGAAGACTTAGTTCAAAGGTTTCAAGTTTCTTTCTTGCTGCTTTTTCCTTTTGCCATTCATCAAAGTAATCTTTTGATTTGGTTTGGCAGTTTCCTTTGATTTCTTTGAAACTCTGTTGTCCTGCAGTGTCAATCATTTCAGAGACATTGGTTTCTTTTTGGATAATGACTTTTACGTCATTTGTCATAGTTGGGGTTTTCGATGGTGTAACCCTTTCGGAGTAGTTTTTTGGTGGAGTTCTCTGTATTTCGTACTCCGTTTCCTAAATTTTTAAGCAATAAGTGGTCCTCCCCAGAATCCGTAGGACCGATCTCTTTAGAGAGTAGTTGAGGGTGGTACCGAAGACGACTGAAGGAACAGAGGTCCAAGTTTATACTCTTAGGCCAGAAGCCATATGTCAAATAATAAACCAGAAGGAGTGTTCTTCGGATCGACTCCACGATCACAATTATATTTATTTCCAAATTCATACCCTATTTATACAAAGTTATTAATCTCCAGTTCTGGTTATCGAACAATCGACCACACTTCGATATCCGACTAAAACGCTTCATCATCACATTCTTTTGGGTGAGCGCCAATGACCTATATCATAAACAAATGCTCATACCCAAAGACTATTGCTGCGACATAAACAGCGCGCTTGCAGCCAAAGCAATATGATCCCTTATTACTTCTGTCGGCTGGCAGTGGCCTGCCGTTGGGAATCATATTGTTCTGAGCACAGAGTAGATAATACAGAGTATACACTTCCACCCCTTCAACCCAAAACACCCGCAAAAAATTTTTCAACACGAATTAAAAATGGCGACCTATTTCTTGATTAAAAATGGAGTCGTGGTGAAGTTCCAAGCTTCAATAAATAAAAAAAAAAACAAGATGACATTTATCTTTGACAGTTGCAAAATTTTGTAATGTTTTATTTCTTGTAAGTATTTCTAACTAAATTAATTTTTAAATTGATCAACCAGCAGATTTTCCAGACAATATACAACGGGGCTCTGGAAGCAAGTTGTGAGCTGGCTGAGAAGAAAGGCCGATATGAAATGTACGAAGGAAGTCCAGTCAGCAAAGGTATCTTGCAATATAACATGTGAAACAAAACTCCAACCGACCTCTGGAATTGGGCTGCTCTTAAAGAAAAAATTTGCCAAACATGGGGAAGTCTCTACTTGTTCTCCAATGCCAACTACATCGACCGCAACAATGAGTTCTCTGAACCGTACACTTCAAACATCTACAACAGACGAGTCCTGTCCGGCGAATTCCAGATCGTCAATCAGCATCTTCTGAAAGACTTTAACTGAGCTAGACTTGCGGGACGACGACATGAAGAACGAAATCATAGCTAGTCGTGGATCAATTCAGCACATCGAGAGGATTCCAATCTAGCTGCGTGAACTCTACAAGACAATACAATTTATCGTAAACAAGACACGTCTGGCAGGAGCTGTAATCCAAAACGGTAGCTCACCAACGACACTAAATAACCAAACTGGTCAAAGAAGTGTTTCTTCCACACCTGAAAAAGCGGAACGTGAACGAAGATGGCAGAGATGCTATGTTCCCTGGAGAACAAAGATGCCTGCATGAGTTGAAGGTTATAGAGTTAAATTTGTATCCTTCTTTATATGTGTATTTATGTTTTATATCTAATTGGTTTCGTATTAAAGTATGTATTTTCAAAATTTGTATACAAGCATACATCAAACCATGTAGACAATTTTTAAAAATCTTGTCACAATGAAAATCTGTAAACCACTTTGTTTGTGTTAAGAAAAAGTGGAAACTTAAACTGTTGACAATAGATTAATAATTGGGCTACAGAGTCAAATTAAGGCTTTCTAAGCTCAGCATAACGTGGACAATTTTGGCATTTAAAGATTTTCATTGTGATAAGTTTTTCAAAGCTCACCTCATTTAAAAAATCAAAAACATTTGGTGATGAATGGCTTCACTTACGGTTATGAACTATACATTTTCGGAGTCTCTATTGTATTAGCTACAAAGTTAGATCATCAGATTTTCAATACGAGCTATATTTCAGAAAAGTTTAGTTCAAAAGCTATCATTTTCTACTTTTTTTGATTAAATCCAATGAAAACGGCTTTAGATGGGAAATATTTTCAAATAAAAAATGTATTAAAAAAAAATGATACGGCTTTGTGATAAATATAATTTCTAATCAGAAAATATACACTTTTTGGCTGTATGTCTATTAATAAAGATGTAACCCCCAAAAATGTACCAAGAGTTTCTGAAAAAATCAGAAATTGAAAAATTTTTTCTACCTTTTGGGTTTTATATGTATATTAGTAGACATACAACCATAAGTTATATATTTCCTGGTCAGAAATTATATTTACCACAAAGCTGTATCATTGCATTTTCAATCAAAACAAAATTTGAAAAAAATTTCCGATCAAAAGTGATTTCTCTTGCCATTTTAAGCATAGTAAAAATCACTTTTGATATTCATCAACACCAATGGTTGGATAACATCCAATCATCATTGGAATCAATTATTGTATAGTTACAAAATATAAAATCAAAACTTTGTTGCCAAAAAAACAAATTTTTTTCAGAATTCTCTTGTATTTTGAGAACACAGATAGCAAGTATGTAAACGATAAACTTGAGTTAAAGATAGATAGATAGATAGATAAATTCATTTTTTATTCAACTTTCACTTAAAAATAAGTACAATTATCAAAAGTAGGTATAAATACATACGTGTAGGAGAATAAAAACTAATCATTCAATAACTTGATAGTTAGAGTTGAATGACAAACAATAGAATAACTGATGTGGGGTACTTTCAGTTGTTCTACCGAGAGAATTTTTACATTTTCTTATTTGATTTTATTTTTATTTGATTTTGATTTTAAGTAAGTTAAAGCAGAATTTGATTCGCATATAATGTAGTATAAAAATTAAAATTATCTAGATCTACGTTCAACTTTTATAAATAGATTCTATTACAATATTGTTCTTCACACTGAACAGATTTTAATTTTTTTCAAATAGGAATTATAGCTGTAGGTAGTTCTTATTTCAATTGGAAATTTATTAAAAATATACGAGGATGTTATGATGTAAAAGTTCATAAAATGAGTTTTGTGTGGAATTTGGTTATTAACAAGCGCAAGATTATTTATTCGTAGGTTGTATATTGACGAGTTCCTAGATGGAATGTTACCGCTTTGTTTATAAAACTCTTTCAATACCTTGAACACATACAGATGACGTAAAGGCAAAATTTTTAGCTCACAAAAAAGAGGCCAGCTTTCAATTCGTTGACACTTTTTACAAATTAGGCGAATTAAATGCTTTTGAGCCGTCAACACGGGCTTTAAACTACTGGCATATGCACCTCCCCAGCTTACTAAACCAATGTAATGGTGTTGCGTTCGCTTTACTCTTGTTTGCTTCAATCCAACCTTTGATCTGAGAACAGAAGTGTGTGCGAATAACCTGTTGGAGAATAACAACACAAATATAAGTATATCATACTCAGCATCGGGGTGGTATGTAAATTTTACCTCTTTGAGACATGGACTTGCAATGCAAATCTGTTCTAGCATGGCAGAGAATCACTTATACGAGAGATCTCATATTGTGTTTGCAAGTGTGAGAATTCTTTTCCAGATAAGCAAAGAATTTGTTGTCGTGTGTAGTGGAGTGTTATCACTACCTGAAGCGCTTAATGCATCCTCACTGTCAATCTGAAACGGATTTACAATGGTTAGAAGAATATTTGAATATTGATTTATATTTTTACCATGACAGGATGCTTCCACTAGTTTAGTTTCTAGTTCCGAGATTCTGTTTAGCAAAGAATCGATATCTTTTCTCATATTTCTCTCTACATCCATGTTTTCTGTTGTTCCTTTGAAACAATATCTTGTTGGAGCGATGCAACGCGACGCTCTAATTGCTTATTGCGAGAACCTAACTATTAACCTCAAGTTCAGAACGCGTCGCAGAGTTTATTTTTGTCTCAATGTTTTTTTGTATTCCAGCACCCTTATGTGTTCATTTTCATTTGTTGTTGGTTTACCCTATCAAGTGTAATGTAAATGTAACCCTTCGGTTATATGTCAAAATGTTAATTTATGTAAATACTTTCTATTCTTATAATAACTCTCTCTACCTGTATCACTCATCGTGTAATAAACGTGTTTCGTCTTAATTAATTTGCTTATAGGTTATGGGCCCAGATCGGAAAAAATAAAAGAAAAGTTTTCTTGTTAATATAATTCGATTAATTAAATAAAATTTCAAGTATTTTTTGTATTAAATTTAAAAAAAAAAAAAAGGTAAAATGTTTAAATCGGAAGCAAGTGGTAGCATTTCCATTGACAGACTGCGAGGTAGGGAAAACTACCCAACGTGGAAAATCACGGCGCAGGCATTCTTGGATCTGGACAACCTCTGGACAACTACAATTGCCTATGAGCTGGATGCAGATGGAAGTCCTAAAACGGCTGTGGATCCCGAGAAAGACAGAAAAGCAAGAAGCAAATTAACACTAATGATGGATCCCTTGTGCTACGTCCACATTCAGGGGGCAAATACGGCGAAGGAGTTGTGGCAACAGCTAGCAAGTGCCTACGAGGATAGTGGGTTAACGCGTCGGGTAGCACTTTTGCGTAAGCTAATTACAACATCCCTTGCTAATTGCGGCTCCATGGATATTTTTGTAAAGGAGATCATAACTACAGCTCAATCGCTAAATGGTATTGGTTTTCCTATCAATGAAGAGTGGGTTGGCTCTTTGCTTCTCGCTGGTTTGCCGGACGACTATCGTCCTATGATAATGGCTTTGGAAAATTCGAATACAAAAATAAATGGTGATGTTATTAAAACAAAATTGCTGCAAGATGTGCGACCTGGTAGCGAAGTCTCATCGGCCTTTCACACATATGGTCGCCATATGCAATCAAAACATCAGAAAAAAGGTCCCAGGTGTAGAATCTGCAACAATTTTGGTCACATTGCGAAGAACTGTCGAAAAAGCCAAGGTCAAACAAATAAAAGCAAAAATTACGAAGCTTTAAGTTGTGTTTTGTCCGCCTCCGCAGCGTGTTCACAGGATAAAAGAGACGCATGGTACTTTGATTTGGGGGCCACATCACATATGAGTTTCGACAAAAACTTGTTTGATGAGCTTCGTGTGGATGGTGGAACAGTGGTTGCGGCAAACAGTGGCAAGATGCAGGTAAAAGGTAGTGGTACGACTACACTGAGACCAGCATGCAGCTCGTCAGCACTCAAAGTGAACGACGTCAAATTCATCCCTGATTTATCAGTCAACCTTTTTTCAGTCGGTCGCATCGTCCAGCAGGGACACACGGTGGAGTTCAACAATAAAAGTGTCAAAGTTAAAAACTCGAAAAATCAAGTGATAGCAACTGGTACGAACGTTGATGACCTGTTTAAACTTGACACAGAGCCGTCCAAAGATGTTGCGTTTACGTGTGGATCGAAAAGCTCCAAAGAGCTATGGCACCGAAGAATGGGTCACCTCAACAAAGAAAGTCTAGACAAATTGAACAGTGGACTGGCCACTGGAATCAGTTTCACGAATAAAACTGAAAAAGATTGTAAAATTTGTGCTATCGGAAAGCAGACGAGGTTGCCGTTCAACAAGTGCGGCAGCAGAGCCAGTCAGCTGCTTGAGGTCGTCCACACAGATATCTGTGGACCGATGGAAAATACATCGCTTGGTGGAAATAGGTATTTCCTGACCTTCGTGGATGACAAATCACGAAAAATTTTTGTTTATCTTCTCAAAACAAAAATGGATGGGGAAGTGCTGTCAAAATTTGAAGATTTCCGTGCGCTCGCAGAAAATCAAAGTGGCCATAAGATTAAAACCCTACGTTCTGATAACGGAAAAGAGTTCTTAATTAAAAAATTCCAAGACTTACTTCAAAAAAATGGAATTCATCACCAAACAAGTAATGTGCACACTCCGGAACAAAATGGCCTGGCCGAACGAAACAATCGGTCGATTGTTGAAAAGGCAAGGTGTTTACTCGCTGATTCTAAATTGCCTAAGATATTTTGGGCCGAAGCTGTTGGATACTCGGTGTACCTCCTGAACCGGTCGCCGTCAAAGGGAACAGGTAAGACACCGGTAGAAGCGTGGAGTGGTAAAGTACCCAACTTAGCACACATTAAAGTGTTTGGCACTACGACGATGGCACACATCCCAAAAGCCAATCGAAGAAAATGGGATCCAAAAGCCAAAGAAACCATTCTTGTCGGATATGACGAGCACACAAAAGGCTACCGTCCTTACGATCCAGTAAAGAATTGTGTGTTCAAAAGCAGAGACGTTTCCTTCATCAACGAAGACTCCAGCGTTGCCGAAACTTTAACATCAGAGAAGTCAAAACCACTTCAGGTTAAATTTCATCATCACGAGGTCGCCGAAAAAATTGTTGCAGAACCTGTTATGCACCAGATCGACGACGAGAAAGACGAGTCGCAGCTGATCGATACAAGCATTTTTGAAGATACTATTTTACTATTTCCAGTGATACGTCAGATGAAGCAGATATTTCTGCGCTCCCTCAGCAATCTAACTCTAACCCACTGCAGCAGCAGGTGTTGAGGCGCTGCGAAAGGGAGCGCAAAATACCAGGCAAGTACAATGATTTTGTTTTAGAAAACGATGATTCTTCCTCATTTTCTAACCCTCAAAATAGCGAAAATCCAGAGTTTAACATGTCACCACAGCATACGATGGAGAGTTCATTGGACGAAATGGAATCACTTCATGGTTTCTCAGGACTTGTCGCGTCTCCATCGCACCAGAATCGACCAAACTTGGTTACGAACCAGAATGTGTCTAAGCCCAGCGATGTGAGGCGCACATTACAAGGCAAGTACCCTAAAAATGAAAATCTTAAAAAAGTTCCATTTACTGCTCCTGATTTTAAACAGAATGATCCAGAAACTCCTGAAGAAGCAATGCTTCGACCAGATGCGCATATGTGGAGACTAGCTATGGAGGAAGAAATGCAGTCGTTAATTGGAAACGACACCTGGACGCTGGAAGAGTTACCAAGGAACCGAACAGCAATAAAGTGCAAATGGGTCTTACGCGAGCTCGCTATAAGGCAAGGCTAGTGATAAAAGGCTACTCACAGCGAAAGGGAGTAGATTACAACGAAACGTACTCCCCTGTCGTTCGTCACAGTTCGCTGCGCTACCTTTTTGCTCTGGCTGCTGAGTTTGGATTAAACATCTCACAAATGGACGCCATCACAGCCTTTTTGCAAGGACAACTCACAGAAGAGATTTACATGGAACAACCCAAATTCTACAAAGACAAAAATAACCCTTCCATGGTTTGTCGATTGAATAAGGCTCTCTATGGCCTTAAACAGTCCAGTAGAGTCTGGAATCAAAAATTAGACGCTGTACTCCAATCTTTAGGACTACAGAGATCCAAATATGACCATTGCGTATACATACCATTCAACAGACAAACATATAATACTCTTCGTTGCAGTATATGTTGACGATCTCTTGTTTTTTACAAACAACGAGAAACAATTAAAAGTGATTAAATATGAATTACATAGAATGTTTCAAATGAAGGAACTTGGTTTAGCAACGCAACTGCTCGGAATGCGCATAACCTACAGCCAAGAATCGATTGCACTGGACCAGGAGCAATATATTGAAAAGATTCTTGAGAAATTCAACATGAAAAATGCCAATCCAGTGAAAACTCCCATGAACTCAAGTGAAAAACCGTGCTTAGAAGATGGTCCAGCTAATTCTGAAGAAGCTGAAGAAATGAAAAGCATTCCATACCAAGAAGCCATCGGCTGTCTAATGTACCTTTCTCAATGTACACGCCCAGACATATGTTTTGCTGTCAACTGTCTCAGCCGATTCAATTCAAATCCTGGACCCCGTCATTGGCTTGCCGTGAAGCATCTATTACGATATCTGCAAGGAACATCATCACTGAAACTTCGATTCAACAAAGGTGGACATGATGACATCGTTGGCTATACCGATGCGGACTGGGCATCAAATATTGACGACCGCAAATCCACAACCGGATTCGTTTTTATAGCTCAAGGTGGAGCTATATCTTGGTGCTCCAAAAGGCAAAGCACCGTGGCTCTTTCATCATGTGAGGCTGAATTCATGGCCCTTTCCGCCACCGTCCAAGAAGCTCTTTGGTGGAATGGACTGAAACATCAGCTTAGTAAACGACAGCAGCCGCTCCGAATACTGTGTGACAACCAGAGTGCTATCGCGATTGCAACAAATGGTGGTTTTCATCCAAGGTCAAAGCATATTGACATTCTTCACTACTTTGTACAAGACACGATTAATAAAGGCAACATCAAACTCGATAACATCAGGACCGATCATCAAATCGCTGATGCTCTTACTAAACCTTTGGACAGAATCAAAATTTCATCATTCCGAGACTCCATGGGGATTAGACCGTAACACTCAGGTTAAGGAGGAGTGTTGGTTTACTTTATCAAGTGTAATGTAAATATAACCCTTCGGTTATATGTCAAAATGTTAATTTATGTAAATACTTTCTATTCTTATAATAACTCTCTCTACCTGTATCACTCATCGTGTAATAAACGTGTTTCGTCTTAATTAATTTGCTTATATTTGTAGACAGTTGGTCGGAAAAGATAATGAGAAGCTCGCACACTGATTGATATGCCTATAAAAAAATTTTGAGAAACTACCCTCCTTGTCAGTATTTAAGGATGAATTTACCGATTCCTGAATTTGCTGCGCTGGTCCGTCCCTTGTATATTTATTCTATAGTACTCTCACAGTTCATTTTTATTTTCAAAATGAATTTGGAATGTTGCCCCCAATTTTTTTTCATATAGCTTTGAATAGGAAAAAAAGTTGTGGACAACATTCCAAATTCATTTTGAAAATGAGAAATGAACTGTGATAATACTATAGAAAAAATATACAAGGGTCCGTCTCAAGTGAGCTCACAACAAGAGTTCATGTATTTATGTAAATTTGTTCGAAGCTCTGCACATCCACTATGGACACTTGAAATTTCACATTGGTTTTCCAAGTAAAACAAGCCCCAAGTCAATGAAAAGTAACATGCAGAGTAGATAATACAGAGTATCCACTTCCACCCCTTCAACCCGAAACACCCGCAAAAAATTTTTCAACACGAATTCAATATGGCGTCCTATTTCTGAAAAAAAAAATGGAGTAGTGGTAAGATTCTAAACGTCAATATAGAAGAAAAAAAAAAACATGACATATCTTTGACATTTTTATTTTAGAATAAAACTTGGAAGTCGAAACACGAATGAAGAAATATTGATATTTTATTTATTGTATGTACCTATAGCTAAATTATTATTATTACTATACGAACACATATTCATTTTCACTTCTATCTTCTTCAATAGAGAAAACAGTTTCTGGAAAATGCAATCAAAAACATGACCGTAGATGTAATTGGCGAAATGGAAAAAGCTATACACATTTACAAATGAAAGACTCGCCAGTAAAAAATAAAATAGAGGCCCTTCTTCTTGCAGGAAACATCGATTTTGCAAACAATTTCGTACAAATTGGTGGTTCAAAAGTTGTCTTGGAATGTCTTAGAAGTAACAACACCAAGCTTTGTGTCTGCGCTGCATACGTGATAGCTGAACTGTCACAAAACAATGCATTCTGCCAGAAACATTTTCTTCAAGCTGGCGCTCTCCAAAATCATGGTGTGTATCAAAGAAGACAGAGACGGGCATGTACTACCTTCGCATCACATAACCAGCCGCACATGCAATACAATACCGTAGACCAGACGCGTCTGGCAGGAGCTGTAACCCAAATCGGTAGCTCACCAACAACACTAAATAACCAAAATGGTCAAAGTAGTTTCCAAAACCTAAGAAAGCGGAGAACAAAGATGCCTGCATGAGTTGCGGGTTATAGAGTTGAATTAATTTGTTACCTTCTTTATGTGTGTATTTATGTTTAATGTCTAATTGGTTTCGTATTAAAGTATTTTATTTTCAAAATTTGTATACAATTTGTCTGTGGGTTTTTTCTTTGCGAACAAAGGGAGCAATCTAGTGTAGCTTTCATTGGGCGTTTTTCTATTTTCAAACGATTGTGAAACATCAGGCAAGCTTTAAAATTTGCTAACCATCAAAGGGGGTCATCCTGGTGTGAAAAAAATTTCACAAAAGTTTTGTTCTACTATTGAGACGAAGACGTTAGAGACAAACCCGGGGCTACGAGATTTCGATCGGTGGAGCTTTGAATCAATGAAATCAAACACAAAACTTTCGATTTGGAAGGTCTGTACCTTACGCTTAGATTCCTTGACTCTATTTGCAAACAAAATTCTCCTTTCCATGCATTATCATCAAGCCAAAGCTAGCTTTTCTGCAGCGCTTTTATGTTCTTAATTTCCACTTCAAACTGCTGAATCTGAAATGGAACACTATTGTACATGAAAACTGTAATTGATCAAGATAGAAAAAAACCTTTTCAAAATTCTTCTTCAGCTTCACTGGCGGCTTTCTTAAATCCTTCATTTGATGTTCGTTCAAGGTACCCTTGCAACTCAGCTTGAAGTTTAGACCACATCAAACTATTCAAATCTGTTTTTCCAAATTCGTAGAGATACCTAAAATTCAATAAACCATGACAAATTATTCCCTCTTAACAAAAAACACAACTTACCAAAAGAACACAGGTGCCCAGCTGTTGAAAACAATGTGAAATCGTTTTTCGAAGCAGGAGTTCATTTAAATGAGATACTTCTTCAGAGTGTCAACTGCTTTGAGACTTTGAGCAAGGAGATGTACTTTGGGATCGTGTTTCTTGGAAATTTTATTTCTGCTTTTTAGTTGTCTTATAGCTTGACAAATTTCAAGAACTTCACCAACTTCGGATTCCACTGAAGAATTTTTGTGTCCAGGCAGTTTTCGATGCGAACATTGCGGCTGGTACTGTTGTAGTTCCATTGCAAGGAATGGAGTAAACGGAGACATCGCCTTCAGGCCGAGGTTTAAACAAGTCGATAGTGTGGCACAGTGTGCCTTGGCTTTTGTTTTGCCTTCGGAAATTCCTGGTTTTGTGGATTACTAAAAAAGATCACATTCGTCACTCCAAAATTGCTGTACTATTAGTTTTCTCACCAAGTAAACATCACAGAAGTTTGTGTAGAAAAAATTCTTCAAAGACCCAACGGCTGTGTGGAAGTTATAATTCTCCAAGCTGCTTTCAAAAATCTCCAATGTGTTTACTAAGAGGCTTAGAATCCACTGGTCCATTGACTTTCGCATTTTTCTTTTGCTTCGGTTCTATTTCCTTGCAATGGTAGATTACCCTGATTTCCCAGAGGAAAGACCATAATCTGTGTTGGCACTGGCATATTTAGGTGAGAGTTCCCTTGGTTTCTCGCAAAGCTAATGTTATGTCCACTGAGTTCACGAACGGACGTTTCTTCTTGAGAGAACTCTGGAGGAGATCATTTAAAACGTTGTAAAGGGTATCACGACTCACGAGAAAACTTGTATCTTAAAACAGATAGGTTTAATTAGTATTCACAAATTAGCTTCACGCATGTAACCAACCGTAGATAAGATGTACGATTCTTTTGAAAATAAAAAAGTTTAACAATTGGTTTATTAATTTTCCCGAATATTATTGAGCAAAAGCTCTTTTATTTTGTAATCAATTCCTCGGTTGGATATAAATTATTGGCTTAATCGATTTCGGGTCATTTATTTACGTAGAAATGTCATTAATTGGCCTACCACACCAGGTGCTATCGAGTGGGGAGCTTAAGGCTATACGCACACTGGTACGTTCTGTGAAACTTAACAAAACGCCTGCATCGGTATGAAATTTTTTACTAATTTTTGTCTTTTTGAGTGAAATACTGGTCAAAATGGAAAAAAAAGTTAATTCCTGCATCTTAGATTCATTTTTCTAAGTTCTAGGCTGTATGAAAATTAAAAATTATCGATTTTTTTGCAACCAAAAAAAAATTTTTCACTTTTTAAACTCAGCTGACTTTGTTCTGTGGCCACACACAATGGCGGCTGTGGTAAGTGAAGGCCAGTGCGGGCATCCGGGTGCGGGCATCCGGTTTAGTTTAGCTTGTAGGCACAACGCACTACCTTGCTGAAGTGGACTCTCTGGTTCTACTCTGTGGTTTTTATTTTGCTTATCTGTCATAATGAGTGTGGGGAGTTTAAGGCTATTTGCACATTGTTATTTTCTGTGAAACTTAACAAAGCGCCTGCATCGGTATGAAATTTCTTACTAATTTTTGTCTTGTTCAGTGAAATACCGGTCAAAATGGAAAAAAAAAGTTAATACCTGCAACTTAAATTCATTTTTCTAAGTTCTAGGCTGTATGATACTTAAAAATTATCGATTTTTTTGCAGCCAAAATTTTTTTTTTTTAAATTTTCAAACTCAACTGATTTTATTCTCTGACAAATCAATGGCGGCCAATGGCGGCTGTGGTAAACGTGGGTTCCCGGTCGTGGTAAACGTGGGTTCCCGGTTTGATTTAGCTTGTAGGCAAAAACGCACTTCCTTGCTGAAGTGGACTCTCTGGTTCTACTCTGTGGTTCTGAGTACAATGCATTCTATGGATACACATGCAATTCAAGTGTTATGCATTTCTATGCAATGCAACTGAATGTGAGAGGATCGGATATCGAGGCACAGCCGAGGGTTGACAACCTGTTAATAGTAATAATAGAGCAATTAATTAAGAGGTCGTTGACAGTTTAAAAAATATAAATACTTCCGTCTCCGCTTTAAAAGGTCTCTGCGTCTCTGATTTTAAATAATATACAATAACAAAACTCAAAAACAAAATTCATCAAAATCGGAGCTGTTCTTGAGGACATATGTACATAAAAATCTACTAAAAGTGCCCATATTATTGTCTGATTCAAAAAAACTTCAAAGCTAAAAATCTTCTTTTTTTTTTAAGTCTTACCCATTTTGTATTTTTTCAAGTATCATAAAATGTATGGGTTTTTGAATGCCCTTATCTATGAGTTTTTTTTTAATATCGATTTTTTCATATAATAAAAAATTAAAAAATTCTATGTTTATTAGACATTTTCTGCAAAAAAATGACTTAAAAGTCAAAACTTTGTTTCGGGAAGAAAATTTGAATGCCACTTAAAATTGAAAAACTGGCAACCCTAAACCTATAGAAGCTCAACTTAAATACAGCCTTAAAAGTTGTTATTTAAAAAAAAAATTAAGTCTAAAATTAGGTCTCTTCCATCAGTATTGACAGAGAAATCGAGTTTGATACAGGTCAGGGTACACCAAATATCACAGATATTGTTTAAACCATATAAATAGTTCTGTCCCCGCTATAAAAGGTTTCTGATCTTAAAAAATATAAAAAAACTAAATTTATAAAACAAAAATCATAAAAATCGGAGCTGTTCTTGAGGACTTCCGCAGCAAAACTTTATTTTCGACAACTTAGTGACTATTTTGAAAACAATAAATTGATAATAGATGTGCAATCGGGATTTAGAAAGAATCATTCATGTGAAAGTGCGGTGAATATTGGAATCACGAGCTGGAAAGAGCAAATAGCCTTAAAAACTAAGATATGTTGTGTATTCCTATATTTCAAGAGAGCATACGAGACCATAGACAGACAAGTGTTGTTGCAGAAATTAGAATCGTACGGGTACGGCGTAAAAGATGGTGAGTTGAATTGGTTTCGTTCATACCTTTCAAATCGAACTTCAACAGTAAAAATTAACGGAGAGACTTCGAATCCACAAGTCGTGTCATTGGGTGTCCCGCAGGGGTCAAAAACGCAAAATGTGTTTAAAAATACAACATTAGCATATTGAATATATTTGTGAAAAGATCTCAAAGAAAATAGGTTTCTTCAGACTGACAAAAAATGATGTTTCAATTTAAAGTGCAATAAATATCCATAATATAATAGTAAAACCACATTTTGAGTAGATATTGTTCAACAGCTTTGCTTTTGTGTAGTGATAGAGTTATTGAAGAAGTTGTTACAAAATTAGGCTATGTGTGTTATTTTAAAGTGCAATAGATACCACATACCAGTCCATAAATTTTAAGTTAACCCTCCTTTACGAACCGACAAAAGTCGGGTCCACCCGAACTAGGGTCCAAATGGACCCCACGATTTTTTCTTCGAAATTTTTTTGATTTCTGACTTATATTGTTCAGTTATAGTTCTTCTGGCTATTGTATGAATTGTTTCTAAGTATTTTATATAACAGTGAAAAGGAAATTTAAGCAGAGTTGTCATTATGGAGGTATGTAGGTCATCAATAAAATTTTTCAATGCCAAAAACAATGGAAATTGTCTAATTTCGCAAATCTGGGATTCCCGCTTATCCCTTTCGATATGTCTGTTTTACGTAATTACTGATTGTAAAATTCATCCATATCAATTGTTCCTGTTAGGTATGCCTATCAAAAGAAAAAAAAAAATAGTCATTATTTCTGTTTGTTCAGGTGATCAAACAACCTTATGACCTCAGAAAGGATTGAATTTCGCCAATTAGCTTGGCATGTAAGCAAGCCTTCCAAACTTGGTTTGAAGTTTTGGTGGCTGAATGAAAGCTCAACGGGATATCCACTGAAGTTCTCTATCTATTGGTCGTGGATATGAAGTGGTGATGTCGTTGATGCCATCATATTTCAATTCTGGACGCAACCTCACTTTTGATAATTTCTTTACGTCGGTGGATTTGGCGTTGAAGTTGCTGGATAAGAAGATTCTTGGCACGATTCGGAAAAACAAAAGAGATTTGCCTAAACCTTTTGTAGCGAAGGAGGTTCTTGATGACCAGAATGAGCCTGTAGTCCACTCATCCATATTTGGATTTTCTGGAAAAATGGCGTTGGTGAGTTATGTTCCGAAGCCAAACATACAAGTGGTATTGCTATCAACACAATATAATTGCGATAAAGCCACTTCCGGTCATCAAAGTAAACCTGCCATGATACTGGGTTATAACCGCACCAAAGGTGGAGTCGATGTATTCGACCACATGGTCTCAATATATTCATGTACTGGGCGTAACAGCCCTAGCAACTGTCATCATTTTCCGACACCTCGCCTAGAAGAAACAAACATTTGTTCAGGAGTGATAAACTCATCGAACTGGTTGAGTCAGTATTGAACAACAGTTCACAATCTGCAACACAATCTGGCATTGGAAAATCTGCATTGAAAGCTCTCTGTATTTTGGAGAGAGTTCATGAAAAATTACCAACAGTCCTCGAAAGGCTCTCTTGTAAAAGAAGCAGATGTCACTTTTCCCAAGAGCAGACGACAGGAAAACCAGAACCACATGCGATGGATGTGG
Organism: Melanostoma mellinum; assembly: GCA_914767635.1. Classification (NCBI taxonomy): domain Eukaryota; kingdom Metazoa; phylum Arthropoda; class Insecta; order Diptera; family Syrphidae; genus Melanostoma; species Melanostoma mellinum. The sequence goes on from OU612058.1 coordinate 107,273,547, forward strand.
CAGATGTTGTTGCCTTTGCCACACTAGAACTGTAGAACTTTATGTGTCAAATGTTTGCCGGAACTGCCAACAACTTCAAACTAAATCCTTCTAAACATAAACTATGCTGCTTTTGAAATAAAATAATTATTTATTAGAAAAAATATTATTTTTCATAGAATTTCAATAATGGGGTCCAAATGGACCCCAGTTCGGGTGGACGGGTTCTTTTCACAAAAAAAATCGCAGAAAAATCTGTAAGCATCTGATAATCGTTTCCACTTAAGAATTGAATAAAAAACTGAATTTTGTTCACTGAGTAAAAATCCCATTTAAAAAAAAATGGAAAACAAAAAAGTTATGAGTGTTCAAACATGCTCTGGGGTCCAAATGGATCCTAGTTTGTAAAGGAGGGTTAAATGCGTAAAAGTGGATGTTAATAAAGCAGAAAACTGCAATGAAGTATTATTGTTTAAATACAAGATTAAAAATGATTAAACGCCTAAATACCTTAAGGAATATGTGCAATGTACAGGGTGCGACAAAAGTATGGAGACCCCTGGAAATATGGCAGAATATGCTTTAAAAAAAATCAAAGACCCTATATCCGACGTATTTTTCGACGAGGAATCCGATGGTCATGATGGTCGATGATTGGTATTGACATGTGGTATTTTATTTTATTTTGTGCTCTTTCCAAATCTGCAATAAAAAATGAGGGTTTCCATTTGAAAAATCGATTTTTGGGTCGCTGGGGCTTTAAGGTTACGTCCAAGGTCAAATTCAAGGCCACCATCGGATTCCTCGTCGAAAAATACGTCGGATATAGGGTCTTTGATTTTTTTTTTTAACGCATATTCTGCCCCAGGGGTTTCCATACTTTTGTCGCACCCTGTATAAGGGAAGTCCAACCATATGCGCTAAGAAGTATGAATGATTTAAGAATGCCAAATTTCATAAAAAGGAATACCTAAAATTCATTATAAATATACAAAGGGCTTAAATTATATAATGAAGTGCCAGACCTGAATCTTATTTAAATGTGCTTAAAATGCTGGCAATATATTTTGTCAAAGTAAAATGTAGAAGATAAACTTAATGTAATTTAAAATCTGATACGATGTAAAAATGAATATCTAATGTAAATCTATTGTAAAATTATTATTAAATTAATAGCTTTTAAAAAGCTTAATAAATCAACAAACAAACAAGCAAGCAAACCTTATAGTAGGGGAGCCCGAGCCGCTAAATTTGCAGTTACTAAAGCGTCATGGGGACTTATTGGATTGTGAAGCTTACGTTCTAAAACGAAAAAAAGTGTATGGCAGTTTTTCATTTTAGTGGGGCGATGGGCGTGTATGAGCTTTTAAAAATGTAAAAAAAAACAGTTAAATTGAAATACTCGAGCGCGTCAGATTTTCATAGAGTATACGCGCTTTGTCTTTCTTATAACGGATATATATTAATCTGACGATTTACTGGGGGCAAATGGGCGCAAAGAGAGGTTAAAAAAACAAAAAATAAAAAGTTATTCGAGCGTGTCAGATTTTCAAAGTGAATGTTAAGTGTACTCTAAAAAGTGTATATTTCAATAATCTGACAATTTGAGTGGGGCGATCAGTCATGGCTGATTTTTAAAAATGTAAAAAAAACACGTGACCTTGAAATACTCGAGCGCGTCAGATTTTTATACAGAGTGATCAACTTGATGTCTTCGTCCTCCAGGATGATAATCTGACAATTATATGGGGGCGTACTCTTAGTCTGACAATTTTAAAGTAACAATTCTTTGTTGTTTCTATTTTTTGTTACTGGATGCAATCAAAAAATATGTACACATATTATGTATTTAAAAATTTTGTATCGAAATTTTGTTGAAAATACTTTTAAAAAAAATCCTGAAAGTTTGAGCCCTTAATATTAATTTTAAGTGCTCGATCAAGAGGTGTGAAGATTTTCCATTGAAAATACACGGAAACTCTGATTTTTTATTTTTAAATTTCTATAACTCAGCGGCATTTCATGGGATCGCTTTAACCGAAGATGTTTTTTTCTCAAAATTGAAAGCTCTACAAAAATGTTCTTTTTGGCAAAGTCGTTACTCATACCGGGAAGGTGGTACGGGCCACTTAACCAGATTTTTGCATAAAATTCACGTTTTGTCGCAGTTATCTCGTAAATAACAAAAGCTACAGAAAAATTGTAAATTACAAACTTGTAGAGAATTTAGTTTTCTACAAAAAAAGTCTTCTGGACCAATTGCTAATATCAATATTAACCGAGATATTAACCATCATATATTATACATTTTACCTCAATCGCCCCAACCAAAATGTCAGATTATATGTTTTCTGTAATCCTGATAAAATTACCTTCAAAATAAAAAAAAAATTAATCGCGCTCGAGTATTTCGAAACATCGATTTTTTTTTACATCTTTGTGACTCGCCTACTTACGAAGGCCCCGCTCAAATTGTCAGATTATTGAAATATACACTCTACTTGATGTAATCAACCTACCATCTTTTAATCTGACGCGCTCGAGTATTTCCGATGATCGACTTTTTTTTACTAATCTGACGGGTTGCTCTCAGCGAACGCCCCAACATTTAGGTTTAATATATGGTAGGAGTACATTACATGGTGCAAGGTTTCTCCCCATATGATTTTCTGACGCGCTCTAACGCGCGAAATCCCCTCTTGGGCTCCCCTACTATAAGGGCAACCAAGTCATAATTATGAATAAAGAAGAATATGACCGACGTATGTTTCTTTCTATTGCCGATGACAAATTCAATGTATGCAGAGGCCCTCTGACTGCTATGAATAAAGACGCCAGTGCAGTAATAAAAGAATTAGTGAGAGTTTTCAAAGTCAACAAATACAGATTAATTGTTTCAAATCCGCAAGTACCTCTCATGTATGGACTGCCAAAAGTACACAAACCAGGAGAAAGCATGCGAAAAATTGTGTCTTCCATAAATTCACCCTTTACCAAAATTTCTAAATGGCTTGTATCACAATTCAAACAATTTGGGCCCTTCGATGGTTTCTCTGTGAAGAATGCAGTTGATTTCGTAGATAAAATTAAGGATATTGAAATAGAAGAAGACGAGATCATTGTTTCTTTCGACGTCACAGCTTTATTTCCTAACGTACCGATCGACATAGCCGTTGTAGCCATATGTGAACATTTGGAAAAATTTGAGTTGGTTGAAGAACAAATAAACACATACATCTACGCAGTAACAACATGCATGAAACACAAATGTTTTCAATTTAGAAAATCATTTTATCGAATTGACTTCGGTTGCAGTATGGGAAACAGCCTATCACCTTTCGTATCAGAAGCGTTCATGTGTAAATTTGAATGCGACTTGAAAAAAGAAGGAATCCTACCACGCATCTGGTGGAGGTATGTAGATGACACTTTTGCTGTCATAAAAAGAGGTAATTTAGATGATGTTTTGAACATGCTAAATAGCAAATACGATAGCATCAAATTCACTTATGAGAGTGAACACGACACCCATCACTCGCTGGCATTCTCGGATTTAAAAATCACACGAATTGGTCGAAAACTGCAATTTGCCATATACAGAAAGTCAACGACAACCGACCGCTACATCACAAATGATTCTTTCTGTTCACATCATATAAAATTATCTGCATTCTCATCAATGGTTGAACGCATGTGTAGAATTCCTCTCTCCGTCAAAAATTACAAAAAAGAATATTGTAACGTGAACCCAACATTTTATACCAATTTCCTAATCGAAAAATGTCCAACTGAAAACACAACTGGCAACACTTTAATGGAATGGTATAAATGACAGGCGTTGCTTGTAAGCCAGTGAGTGTATAGAGAGACAGACAGACAGAGAGTAGACAGCAAATGTGGAGACAATGTAGAAGCTACTGGAGAGTTCTAGATGGCATGTCATTCGATATAAATAGCCCGCCCGAGGCAACCAGAGGGCAGTTTTGGTTTATAGAGTGATAAAGTTAAGAGTAAATACAAGTGATAGTCCCAAAGTCGAGTTGAGATCGAATTAAGCATATATACTGAATAAAAGTGATAGAATTAAATTAAAAAGTGAAGTTTTATTTTGCGAACTAAGCGCACGTTACATTGGTGTCAGAAGTGTAAATAAAACTTATTTGACTAGTAAAGTGTAAAAAAAAAAAAAAAAGTAAAAAGAAAATAATAATTATATACAGTGAAAATGGGTAAGTTGTTAGAAGAGCTCACTTGCATTGAGCTTAAAAGTGAGTTAGGTAAGCGAAATCTTTCTAGAGCGGGATCGAAAAATGAGCTCGTCCTGCGCTTGCGCAACCACTTGGAACAGCAAGGGGAAGAGGTAAACACTTTTGTTTTTGAAACAGAAGTGGAGGAAGAGGAAGCAAGTGAAAGTGTAGATTTTTCTAGTATAATGAAGCTTTTATTAGAACAAAAGACAGAACAGCAGAAGGTTCTCGGACGTCTGGAAGAGCAACGAAACGATCAAAAGAAGGAACAGCTGAATGTTCTCGAACAACTTGAAGCACAACGAAACGAGCAAAAGAAGCTGATTGAAGAACAACGAAACGAACAAAAGAAGCTGATTGAAGAACAACGAAGCGAACAAAAGAAGGAACAACAGAATATTCTCGAAAGACTTGAGGCGCAACAGAATGTTTTGGAAGGTCAGAAAAACATTCTAGAAAGCAAATTGGGTAACATTGAGAAAAATGTTTGTGGCCTAGAAAAACGCATTGAATGTGTTGAGAAACGATTTTCCAAGCTTGAGAGTCAATGCGAAAGTCAGCTTGCCACTTTGGAGAAACGAATCGAAAACATGGCTAAGGAACTAGACCAGATGCGGAAAATGGAGCTACGGAAAACTTGTGGAGATTGTCTAAAGCAAAGAGAAGTACAACCACCAACATTCGACGGACAGTCGTCTTGGTCAGTTTACAGGAGACAATTCGAGGCAGCTGCGACAACAAATGGCTGGGATGACGAAGACAAATACATAGCACTGACTCTTGCTCTTAGAGGACCAGCAGCTGAATTACTTCAAACTGTTCCAGCTGGTAAGAGCTACGATTTCAGTTCTCTCGTGGCAGCTATAGATAAACGCTTTGGTGATAGCCACTTGAAAGAGGTCTTCCGAGTCCAACTCAATAGCAGAGTCCAGAAAAGGGGTGAAAGTCTACAGCAGCTCCAAGCAGACGTCGAAAGACTGGCTCACCTGGCATACCCGGATGCTGGAGAAGAAATCATCAACCATCTGGCTGTTGAGTCCTTCGTTCGTGCCATTTCTGACAAACATCTTCAGAGATCTGTGCGAACTGCTAGAACACGAACTCTTTCCGAAACTCTAGAGTTTGCATTAATGATGGAAGCATCTGAGCAAGCTTCTCAAATGGTACATTGTCAAAGAGAAGCCATATTCGAAGCTGGATCATGCCCAGGAATTAAGCTACAAAGGAACCAGCGGCACGGACTTGCCAGATGTTGGAATTGTAATAAGACGGGGCACTTACAGCGACAATGCCGGTTGCCACCAATTAAAACTGAAACTGCTTGTCGACGTTGTGAAGTCCAAGAAAATCAATCCGCGAGCTGTAGAGTAAGACCGCAGACTTATCAATACCGAATTGGACATCAGGTAGAAAACCCCCAATGGAATTGCTGGCGGAAAGTAGAGACCAAGAGTCAGCGGATGAGAGTGGAACCCATATTCGGATGGAACAAGGAAGAATTGAGGTCTGATCAAAAGAAGGATCCAGACATCGGACCGACTCTCAAATGGAAAGAGAACAACACGAAACCTGACTGGAACGACATTTCGGACCAAAGCTCTGTTGTCAAAGCTTATTGGGCACAGTGGGACTCGCTTCGCGTGCAAGAAGGCGTACTCCAGCGCAAATGGGAATCTCCTGACGGTAAATCCTTTGTAATGCAGCTTATTGTTCCTCAATCGAAAATCAAAGAGGTTTTACAAAAGATGCATAGAAGCCCTACAGGAAGCCACCTGGGAGTCAACAAGACGCTGGAGAATGTGCGAAAACGCTTTTACTGGCTGCATGTTAGAGGTGACGTGGAGAAGTGGTTCCGAAATTGTTATGTCTGTGATTCAAACATAGAGGTGGGTAGGCTGACAGATAGACCTAATAGAACAGGGACATGGGCCACAGTGTATGGCGACCGGATGAAGACTCGGTATGACACAAAAGCGAGAACGGCAGGATTCCAAGCAGGAGAACGTGTGTGGCTTTATAATCCTCATCGTCAAAAGGGATTGTCACCGAAACTTCAGCAAAACTGGGAAGGTCCTTATACTGTTGTCACGAGGATTAACGACGTGGTTTACCGCATCCAAAGAGGACTAAGAGGCAAGTTAAAAGTAGTTCATTGTGACAGGCTGCATCGATATAGTGGCGAGGCTGCAGATGGAATTATTCGGGACGAACAATCCTAAGGAGGGGGCAGTGTAACGTGAACCCAACATTTTATACCAATTTCCTAATCGAAAAATGTCCAACTGAAAACACAACTGGCAACACTTTAATGGAATGGTATAAATGACAGGCGTTGCTTGTAAGCCAGTGAGTGTATAGAGAGACAGACAGACAGAGAGTAGACAGCAAATGTGGAGACAATGTAGAAGCTACTGGAGAGTTCTAGATGGCATGTCATTCGATATAAATAGCCCGCCCGAGGCAACCAGAGGGCAGTTTTGGTTTATAGAGTGATAAAGTTAAGAGTAAATACAAGTGATAGTCCCAAAGTCGAGTTGAGATCGAATTAAGCATATATACTGAATAAAAGTGATAGAATTAAATTAAAAAGTGAAGTTTTATTTTGCGAACTAAGCGCACGTTACATTGGTGTCAGAAGTGTAAATAAAACTTATTTGACTAGTAAAGTGTAAAAAAAAAAAAAAAAAAAGTAAAAAGAAAATAATAATTATATACAGTGAAAATGGGTAAGTTGTTAGAAGAGCTCACTTGCATTGAGCTTAAAAGTGAGTTAGGTAAGCGAAATCTTTCTAGAGCGGGATCGAAAAATGAGCTCGTCCTGCGCTTGCGCAACCACTTGGAACAGCAAGGGGAAGACGTAAACACTTTTGTTTTTGAAACAGAAGTGGAGGAAGAGGAAGCAAGTGAAAGTGTAGATTTTTCTAGTATAATGAAGCTTTTATTAGAACAAAAGACAGAACAGCAGAAGGTTCTCGGACGTCTGGAAGAGCAACGAAACGATCAAAAGAAGGAACAGCTGAATGTTCTCGAACAACTTGAAGCACAACGAAACGAGCAAAAGAAGCTGATTGAAGAACAACGAAACGAACAAAAGAAGCTGATTGAAGAACAACGAAGCGAACAAAAGAAGGAACAACAGAATATTCTCGAAAGACTTGAGGCGCAACAGAATGTTTTGGAAGGTCAGAAAAACATTCTAGAAAGCAAATTGGGTAACATTGAGAAAAATGTTTGTGGCCTAGAAAAACGCATTGAATGTGTTGAGAAACGATTTTCCAAGCTTGAGAGTCAATGCGAAAGTCAGCTTGCCACTTTGGAGAAACGAATCGAAAACATGGCTAAGGAACTAGACCAGATGCGGAAAATGGAGCTACGGAAAACTTGTGGAGATTGTCTAAAGCAAAGAGAAGTACAACCACCAACATTCGACGGACAGTCGTCTTGGTCAGTTTACAGGAGACAATTCGAGGCAGCTGCGACAACAAATGGCTGGGATGACGAAGACAAATACATAGCACTGACTCTTGCTCTTAGAGGACCAGCAGCTGAATTACTTCAAACTGTTCCAGCTGGTAAGAGCTACGATTTCAGTTCTCTCGTGGCAGCTATAGATAAACGCTTTGGTGATAGCCACTTGAAAGAGGTCTTCCGAGTCCAACTCAATAGCAGAGTCCAGAAAAGGGGTGAAAGTCTACAGCAGCTCCAAGCAGACGTCGAAAGACTGGCTCACCTGGCATACCCGGATGCTGGAGAAGAAATCATCAACCATCTGGCTGTTGAGTCCTTCGTTCGTGCCATTTCTGACAAACATCTTCAGAGATCTGTGCGAACTGCTAGAACACGAACTCTTTCCGAAACTCTAGAGTTTGCATTAATGATGGAAGCATCTGAGCAAGCTTCTCAAATGGTACATTGTCAAAGAGAAGCCATATTCGAAGCTGGATCATGCCCAGGAATTAAGCTACAAAGGAACCAGCGGCACGGACTTGCCAGATGTTGGAATTGTAATAAGACGGGGCACTTACAGCGACAATGCCGGTTGCCACCAATTAAAACTGAAACTGCTTGTCGACGTTGTGAAGTCCAAGAAAATCAATCCGCGAGCTGTAGAGTAAGACCGCAGACTTATCAATACCGAATTGGACATCAGGTAGAAAACCCCCAATGGAATTGCTGGCGGAAAGTAGAGACCAAGAGTCAGCGGATGAGAGTGGAACCCATATTCGGATGGAACAAGGAAGAATTGAGGTCTGATCAAAAGAAGGATCCAGACATCGGACCGATTCTCAAATGGAAAGAGAACAACACGAAACCTGACTGGAACGACATTTCGGACCAAAGCTCTGTTGTCAAAGCTTATTGGGCACAGTGGGACTCGCTTCGCGTGCAAGAAGGCGTACTCCAGCGCAAATGGGAATCTCCTGACGGTAAATCCTTTGTAATGCAGCTTATTGTTCCTCAATCGAAAATCAAAGAGGTTTTACAAAAGATGCATAGAAGCCCTACAGGAAGCCACCTGGGAGTCAACAAGACGCTGGAGAATGTGCGAAAACGCTTTTACTGGCTGCATGTTAGAGGTGACGTGGAGAAGTGGTTCCGAAATTGTTATGTCTGTGATTCAAACATAGAGGTGGGTAGGCTGACAGATAGACCTAATAGAACAGGGACATGGGCCACAGTGTATGGCGACCGGATGAAGACTCGGTATGACACAAAAGCGAGAACGGCAGGATTCCAAGCAGGAGAACGTGTGTGGCTTTATAATCCTCATCGTCAAAAGGGATTGTCACCGAAACTTCAGCAAAACTGGGAAGGTCCTTATACTGTTGTCACGAGGATTAACGACGTGGTTTACCGCATCCAAAGAGGACTAAGAGGCAAGTTAAAAGTAGTTCATTGTGACAGGCTGCATCGATATAGTGGCGAGGCTGCAGATGGAATTATTCGGGACGAACAATCCTAAGGAGGGGGCAGTGTAACGTGAACCCAACATTTTATACCAATTTCCTAATCGAAAAATGTCCAACTGAAAACACAACTGGCAACACTTTAATGGAATGGTATAAATGACAGGCGTTGCTTGTAAGCCAGTGAGTGTATAGAGAGACAGACAGACAGAGAGTAGACAGCAAATGTGGAGACAATGTAGAAGCTACTGGAGAGTTCTAGATGGCATGTCATTCGATATAAATAGCCCGCCCGAGGCAACCAGAGGGCAGTTTTGGTTTATAGAGTGATAAAGTTAAGAGTAAATACAAGTGATAGTCCCAAAGTCGAGTTGAGATCGAATTAAGCATATATACTGAATAAAAGTGATAGAATTAAATTAAAAAGTGAAGTTTTATTTTGCGAACTAAGCGCACGTTACAATATGAACAAATATTACATTTGGCAGATATTAATGGATACGAAAGACTGATTATAGATAAATATGTACGGAAAATCTCAGGAAGAATTAGAAATGAGCGTTTCACAACTTTATACGAACAAAATCGAAGGACACAGTCAACTTGTAAACATCACATCGCCATGACATTCGCACCGAATATTACAAACCATTTAGTCGTTCAGCAACTGCGAGAGCGCATAGACGTGTTGGCGACTTTGGCAGTATTCAATAAATTCGGTTTGTGATTAAGAAGTATTAAAATCAGTGAATTTTTAATTCGGGCAGTAGCCTAACTAGAGAGGTGTTCGAGTTCGGTGCAGAGGGTCTCAGGATCGACCCCCAGCAGTGGCATTGAAGATAGTTTTTTTTCTTATTTCGTCGGTGTGGAGGAACACGATCTCGATCCCTACGCAAATTTAAAAGTGCACATCTTCTGGTTGAAGAAAATAGCACAACAAAAGGAGAGGGAGCGGCTCCTCAAAGAATTTGAGGAGGCAAGTGGTACTTTGATGGACCTGTCCGGTCCATCATCGTCAAGAAAGTTGGAGTTGGCGGAAACAACAACAACAACAAATACAGAAGCGGCAGATCAGATAGCGGCAACAGCCGCTGACGAGATAGCTGTATCAACAGCAACAACAGCAGTTGCAACAACTGCAATTAAGAGGAGGCGGCGCTTAAAAGCGAAGCCGAGCATGATGCCCAAGCAAAAGGCAAAGAAGGGAGCAGCAGCGGAGGTCGACGACGATGGAATGTCGACCAGCACAGAGTCCATAGTCAGTTTGAACTCAACATATGACTATGAGTCAAACGGTGGCGAGGGCCGTTACAACGGTAGCGGCAACTCCTTCGCTGCACTAGCAGACGGAGACGGTGTAGTTGACGACAAAAACAAAAACACAGATGATAACGAAGAAAAACGACTGCAAGAGTTGAATATAATAATACAGAAGCTGTTTGGCGAGATCGAGGCCATAAAAGCAAAACAAGAAGCCCGCAGGAAAGCTGAATGCGAGACCAAGCAACCGTTGCAGCCAAAACAACAACGGCAGGCAACAGCAGAGAAAACTGCCAAGCAACAACAGGCAGCAACAACAAAGGCTGCTGTCAATAAAAATGCAACCGCAGCCACAGCTAAAATAGCTGTAGAGGAAAAGAAAACTGCTACACATGAGCAGCCACGAGGGACCGCGGCTAAAAAAGCCGCGCCATCGATCCCCAGCAAGAAGCAGCAGCCAGCAGAGAAGCAGAAGCAGCAGCAACAACAACAGCAACAGCAGCAGCAGCCCCAAAAGAAGACCACTACTAAGAGCAGGGTGCCTCCAATAAATACTCTAAAGATGGTATTCAACGACACAAAAAATTTATGTAAGGCCGCAATTGGCGATAGTTTTACTATTAAGAGACTCGGGGTTGATAGACATGCGATCCAATGCAATAGCATTGGTGAACATAAGATTATTCGGGAGTTGTTAGCAAAGACAACCACCCAGCATTTCTCGTATACTCCCAAAGAGGAGAAACCTAAATGCATGCTTTTGAAAGGGGTAGAGCCTTCCTCTGATCCAGAGGAGCTCTTAACTGAACTCCGCAGGTTGGCGGGCGATGATCTCGAGTTTATCGGGGTTAAGCCGTTCACCACGGCCAAGGCAAGACGGGAGAAGCGGCTATTGCCGATGTTCCTCGTCACCCTATCACCCAGTAGCCGTCTGGAGAGTCTAAGGAAAATCTCCGTCCTGGACTACCAGATGGTAAGATGGGAAAAATTAAACAGGAATGGGGACATTTTACAATGTCTTCGTTGCCAACGGTTCGGGCACGCCGCATTCAACTGCCAAATGCAGTCGAGGTGCGTTAAGTGTGGAGAGAACCACAATAATAAAGAGTGTAAGCTCGGGGAGGCAAGGGTCGAAGACAAGACCCTGCTGAAGTGTGTTCTTTGTGGTGGAGATGGACACCCTGCTAATTTATCGGGGCTGTCCTCGATACCAGACGATTAAAAAGTCAAAAAAAGCTGCTCCAACAGCAACTAAGGATGAGGGAAGGCAATTAGCCAGACCAATTCCAAGGGCCGTCGTTCCCGAAGTTTCCTACGCCCAAATGGCATGGGGGGCTGGGAAAACGGTACAGCCTCCCCAGAAAGCGGCCGCACAGCCATCTGTGTCTAAGGCAGCTGCTGGGGAGTCAGAGGTGATGGTCGCTCTGAGTGTCATTCAGGCACAAATGAGCGATCTATCACGGCAAATAAGTGAGCAGGCGCGTAGGGTAGATGTGATCTACCGTGCAATGCCTACGCTTGCGCAATTTTTAGGTTAACGGGCGCGCTGCCGGAGAGGCCTTTCAAGATCCTAGCCGTGAATGTGAATTCGCTAGTTAGGATAGAACGACGAACCAACCTCTTTGAGTTGTTAAAAGACCAACGTCCAGATGTATGTATGGTTAGCGAAACTAGACTAAACCAGCATCACAAAATGACGAATAACAATTACATTATCGTAAGGAGAGACCGACCCAACTCGACTTTCGCGGGTGGGGTTGCGATCTTCATACGTAAGGGCATTGCTCATAAGGTAATATATAGTGGTGAAGTACGCCGATTCAGGTTGCTCGAAGCGTGTATCGTATGCATCCCTCTTCAACAGGGGAGGCGGTTGTATGTGGTCGCGATCTATGCGCCGGAGGCTTCTCAACCCTCATGTTTTATAACAGAGCTCGAATCACTTTTTCGAACTCTGAAACTGAACTCAGAAGAAAACTATTTCCTTTTGGCCGGTGACTACAATGCTAAACACCAAGATTGGGGAAATCAATTAGCCAATCCAAGGGGGACCCAGCTATTCAATTGGTTGGGGCTTCACAGTATCGAGTGTAAAGTCGATCTGCTGGCTACTGACAGGCCTTCATATCCTCGAAGTGGCTCTTATTTGGATCTATTGCTTTTAGACTCAAGACTTAAGCTGACCGACGACATTCTTCGACCTACGAAAAATTGTTTGACGACGGTTGAGTACGACAGTGAAAACTGTGGACTTGCCGCCGTCATACGGCTTCCGAACGACCTTGTGGAACTGGAGGAGTACGTGCCGACGCACTCTTACAACTACGGTAAGACACGTTGGCCGCGCTTTTCCGGTGCCGTCTCAAGGAAACTACGTTCGCACGGTATTGCGCCACCATGCAACAGGAATCTGTCGAACGTTGAGATCGATGGATACCTGCAACGTATGGAGGATGCAATCCGTAGTACAATGGACAGGACAATTCCTAAGTATAGGCAAAACGATCCAACGAACATGTACAGAAACGCGACAATAGACGCACTTTACAAACAAAAAAGGAGACTACTGTCAAGACTCAAACTCTTGCACAGGAGATTTCCTGACCGACACGATTTGGAGATTAGATCTCTGAGGTCACAGATCAAAAATCTCCAACAACTTATTTAAGAAAACTATAGAATTTCCATTTCATGTTTCTGGAACAATAAAATTCGGGCTGTGCAGTCCAAATAAACAAAATCTCTAGGATAAAAGATCAAAATGACCTTCAGGGTATTAAACTCCAAGGGACGACAGAGAACAAAAACTTACTTATGACAATGGGGATAGATCCGGATGAGGCCATCTTGGATGATGACCACTTTATAGTGGAAGATGCTCAAGAGAAGGTAGAGACTGTGGGTGCTGTTTTCGAGCGAGTATATAAGGTGAATGAGTGTATTCGCCCGAATTACGACCTTGAGAACAGAGCCTTCGTTGGACACTTCTATCTTAGAGACGAGATCTCGCATTGGCGATCCGAGAATCCTGGTTTCACTAGGTTCAATGACGACCGACTTGCAAATGCAGTCATCGCCCAGCGAAACGGGGATAACACCCTGTTCGTTTCTAAGATGGACCTTTTCGACTTTTTTCACAAAATAAAGAAAAAGAAGTCAGCAGGAGTCGACGGCATACCCAATGTTGTGCTGCGAAACCTCCCTGCGGAAACGTGGACATATACACCACGTTGTTCAACAATGCGCTGAATAATGCATATTATCCAGTGCGTTGGAAGACGGCAGTGGTCCATCCTCTCCTTAAAAAAGGGAAGGATGGTTCCAATCCAGCAAATCTCCGGTCAATTAGTCTTCTTCCGAGTATCAGCAAAGTATTCGAGAAAGTTCTCAATAGAGCTCTGTCCACATGGGCTGAGGACAAAAATATTATTCCCGAAAATCAGTTCGGTTTTAAGGCGGGTCATGATACCATACATGCCGCGTCTAAACTAGTATCTGATATTCAATGGAACAAAGCTAAAAAGCAGTGTACGGGTGCATGTCTGGTTGACTTGGAGAAGGTTTTCGACACCGTTTGGTTAGACGGTCTTTTCTTTAAGTTGATCAGGTATGGCATGAGTAAACCACTGCTATATATTCTGAATGACATGCTTCATGGTAGAACGTTTGTTGTGAAAAGTTGCAATATAACTTCTACCAGAACTTTTAAAATACAGAACGGTCTACAACAGGGAGCGGTGAATTCGCCTATTTTGTTTAGCATTTTCACCGGCGATCTAATTGGTTCTCTTCACCATGCTATATCGTACGCCGACGACCTAATCGCGTACAGAACAGGTCCAAAGATCGAAATCATCAGAACACTCTTGCAGCGTGACTTCGATAAGATCCAGCAATATTGCGATGACTGGAAGTTGAAAATCAACTTTCAGAAATCGGAAACAATTGTGTTTAGGACCCCGTTGGTTCGGGCCTCATGGGATACGAGAAAGAACTGGCGCAAGCTGGTGATCGTTGATCTACATGGCCACCCACTGCCAAGCAAAGTAGTAGTCAAGTACCTCGGCCTCTGGCTAGATCAGTATCTATATTTTAACAAACATATGGATGCGGCTCTGGCCAGGGCTAGAGAAGCTTTTGCTCTGACAAGGCGACTGTTTCACAGCAGACAACTTGATAGCAGAGTGAAAGTGATTTGCTACATGGCCCTCATAAGGCCAATGATTGTCTATGGGTGCCCTGTGTGGTTCAATGTTACAGCGTCTCAAATGGAAAAGATTCGGGTGTTTGAGAGACAGTGTCTGCGTACCTGTCTTGGATTGCACAGAACACCAGAGTCGGAGTACAAAAAATATTATCCCAATGAGGTCCTTTACAACAGGGCTCAAATAAACAGGATCGACAACTTCATTATAAAACTGACTCGTGGTCACACAGTAAGAGCGATGACCTCGACCAATGGCCTGATTTTTGGGGCTTATTACCCCAACAGAGAGTATTTGGAAAGAACACGCTTCAGTGGATTTGTCCCACCGGAGGCTTTCCTCTATTTTGATATGGAAGGGCTGATTCAGGATAGGTTGGCGGTTCCGCTAATCTACCACGTCTGCCGTAAGTCCGTGGAACGACGGCTCCTTTACAACCGAGACGTCACCGCAGTAGGCGGAGACGTTGAAGAGCTCCTTCGGTTCAGTAGGGCGGTCTCAGATCGCGATCGTCGTGACGTTGTTAAAATGTCAAATATGTTCTGGTGGTTGTCTGAGCACGAAACTCAAATTGATATTGATAGCGAGTCGCCAATGGCTGGCTTACACAGGTTTAGCGTGTAAGTCTTAGGGTATAGGGGGTGGGCACAGTGGCAAACAAAAAAAAAAAATTTAAAAACCAAAAAAAAAAAAAAAAAGTACAAAAATCAAAAACAAAAAAAAAAACATAAAACATAAAAATCCAAAAAAAAATCATAAAACATAAAAATTCCAAAAAAATACGAAACAAAAAACAAAAAAAAAGCTACTGTGGCTGCTCTAGGTTTAAGTAGATTTAAATAGATTTAAGTAGTTTTAAGTACATAGTTTTAATAAAAATCAAAAAAAAAAATATGATCCAGCAAACTAAGTTTTTCGTTTTTAAATTTTCTTAGTTTTTAACCATAGTTCTAGTTTGTAAATCCGTAAGTTATCGTTAGGCCGAAAGGCATTAGAATTAAGATATTGAGTAATTTAGAGTACCCGCTTAGGGTCAGTAAGTTAGTTAAGTTGTTATATAAGCTAGTTTTATACATTTTTGCTAGCTCCTAAGTAGATTTAAGAAAAAGAAATAAAAATGAATTAAAACTGAAACTGAAACTACAAACCATTTAGAACATTCGTTTGAGGAAGCCAATATGCAGATTGCATATACCAATAACAACAAGCTACGCACACTTCTCGGCTCGACGAAAGATTCGGTACCGCTGAGCGAACGTAGTGGCATTTACGAAATCAAATGCTCGAACTGTGAGAAGACATACATTGGCCAGACAAGGAGAACAATATCAACACGTTACAATGAGCATCTTCGATGTGTACACAAGAGAGAAATAGCGAAAGCAATACCCGCTCACTGTTTAGATGTAAACAATACTCAACGCCATAGCATTGGGACTTTTGATCAAAATGTTAAATTGCTAAAAACGGTCACCAATTCATCCAAATTAGACGCATATGAGTCTATATATATTAATTTACATTCAAATTTAATGAATTTAGAGCCTGGACCGATGGAATCTACTCTATTTGATATATTAAAAGATAATACATAAATTTCCTTTTGTTTTTGTTTTGTTTACATTAAAAAACTTTTTGTTGTCTCTCATTTACAAATACAACTCAATACTGTAATGTTAACCAATTGTATTTCTCTCATACTGTCATAATGTTAACTATTTGTATAATGTTCACACTATTGTAGTGTTAATTATCTGTAATTTGCTCACACTTTTGTAATGTTAACTAAGTATTTGTATTAAGCTTTGTTCTAACTAGACAACAACTAAAATGTTAGTTTACTTTGTTATCTTATACTTTTCTCTTTTTGTTTAGTGTATATTTTGCGCTCGCTGATGATGGGCAGACAATAATTTTGTCCGAAATGCATTCGATATGTATTTAAAAATAAATTAATTTGAGTTTTTTAACCGAGACTTTTGTTGTTTATTTTCAATCGATTTTTTATTATTTTACAAAACAAACGTTTTACAACCGACCACAAATAGTTCTCAAGTTTAGAGATTAAAATGCTAAACGAAAATGATTCAACTCCGTTTTCCAAACAAGACTGGAACAAATACAATCGCTTAATAGCCAAAACAAAAAGAGTGAAAGCCGACACTATTTTCTTGAAAGATTGCAAAACCAAAAAAGTGTTCCCTAACTTCATCAAGGTGAATTGTTCAGTACATAACAACCGTACAGAAAAAATTATCCAATATGTTAAATTGTTCTGGATAAAAGTGGAAATTCAACACCATTATAGCCGTTTAGATCAGTTACAAAAAGAAATATACGAACTCCATTTGAAGATAAGTAAACGGTTAAATAATTATGACTTCCATATTTTTATGCAGAAACAATCTACGATTTTACGCCGTGGCGATTTAATTTATCACAACAAACGAGTAAAACAAAACAAAAAGTTGTCGATCCTTATAAAAGACTGTGTGATCCAACCAAAACCCTGTGTAAAAACCGTAGAGAATTTAGTCATTAACCTTTCATCGGAGATTTTAAGTAAAAATGAATTGGATTTGCTGAATCGCGGTTTAAATTTTACCATACCACCGGGTAGATGTCCAACCGTTGATATTATCGCGGATATCAAATCAGCCATCCAATACAAACCATTCGATGTTAAGAAAAAGATCAGAGAACAGGCACAACCACTAATTACCACTGAAAATAACAATTTTTCACTCAATCGAAATAAAAGTAAATTGAATGTTGCTCTTCGAAATCTCAAACAACGCAACGTTTACTACATGAAAGCTGATAAGGGCAACCAAGTCATAATTATGAATAAAGAAGAATATGACCGACGTATGTTTCTTTTTATTGCCGATGACAAATTCAATGTATGCAGAGACCCTCTGACTGCTATGAATAAAGACGCCAGTGCAGTAATAAAAGAATTAGTGAGAGTTTTCAAAGTCAACAAATACAGATTAATTGTTTCAAATCCGCAAGTACCTCTCATGTATGGACTGCCAAAAGTACACAAACCAGGAGAAAGCATGCGAAAAATTGTGTCTTCCATAAATTCACCCTTTACCAAAATTTCTAAATGGCTTGTATCACAATTCAAACAATTTGGGCCCTTCGATGGTTTCTCTGTGAAGAATGCAGTTGATTTCGTAGATAAAATTAAGGATATTGAAATAGAAGAAGACGAGATCATTGTTTCTTTCGACGTCACAGCTTTATTTCCTAACGTACCGATCGACATAGCCGTTGTAGCCATATGTGAACATTTGGAAAAATTTGAGTTGGTTGAAGAACAAATAAACACATACATCTACGCAGTAACAACATGCATGAAACACAAATGTTTTCAATTTAGAAAATCATTTTATCGAATTGACTTCGGTTGCAGTATGGGAAACAGCCTATCACCTTTCGTATCAGAAGCGTTCATGTGTAAATTTGAATGCGACTTGAAAAAAGAAGGAATCCTACCACGCATCTGGTGGAGGTATGTAGATGACACTTTTGCTGTCATAAAAAGAGGTAATTTAGATGATGTTTTGAACATGCTAAATAGCAAATACGATAGCATCAAATTCACTTATGAGAGTGAACACGACACCCATCACTCGCTGGCATTCTTGGATTTAAAAATCACACGAATTGGTCGAAAACTGCAATTTGCCATATACAGAAAGTCAACGACAACCGACCGCTACATCACAAATGATTCTTTCTGTTCACATCATATAAAATTATCTGCATTCTCATCAATGGTTGAACGCATGTGTAGAATTCCTCTCTCCGTCAAAAATTACAAAAAAGAATATGAACAAATATTACATTTGGCAGATATTAATGGATACAAAAGACTGATTATAGATAAATTAGTACGGAAAATCTCAGGAAGAATTAGAAATGAGCGTTTCACAACTTTATACGAACAAAATCGAAGGACACAGTCAACTTGTAAACATCACATCGCCATGACATTCGCACCGAATATTACAAACCATTTAAAACATTCGTTTGAGGAAGCCAATATGCAGATTGCATATACCAATAACAACAAGCTACGCACACTTCTCGGCTCGACGAAAGATTCGGTACCGCTGAGCGATCGTAGTGGCATTTACGAAATCAAATGCTCGAACTGTGAGAAGACATACATTGGCCAGACAAGGAGAACAATATCAACACGTTACAATGAGCATCTTCGATGTGTACACAAGAGAGAAATAGCGAAAGCAATACCCGCTCACTGTTTATGTAGATGTAAACAATACTCAACGCCATAGCATTGGGACTTTTGATCAAAATGTTAAATTGCTAAAAACGGTCACCAATTCATCCAAATTAGACGCATATGAATATATACTTATTAATTTACATTCAAATTTAATGAATTTAGAGCCTGGACCGATTGAATCTACTCTATTTGATATATTAAAAGATAATACATAAATTTCCTTTTGTTTTTGTTTTGTTTAAAAAATTGTTTGTGTTCGTCTCCATGTTGTGTTATATGATTAAATTTAATTAAAAAGATCTTTTCCTTTAAAAAATAGAACGATTTTTATTCGTTTCACAACATTTAGTTTAATATATAAATATACATTAATTTTTAATTTTTTGCAACGCGTTTCGGAACATGTTCCATCATCGGGCTGAACTATAATGTTGACTTTGGCGTTGAATGTATTGTTGTTTCAGGATGTTGTTGTGGGTGATGCATTCTCTTTTTCTTTTGTTGTTTAATTTGAAGCTTTACTGCAGTGTCATAGATTGGGTTTGCTTTAATTGTTAATTTATCGTTTAGTAATTTGTCCTGTTCTAGTTTATTTGCTTTGTATATATGGAATTCTTCTATTGCGTCTAGTTTTGTCCCTTTTTGGCATATGCTTAGTGGAAACATATTGTTGTCAAAGTTAGTGCAGCTATGATTGTTGTCCATAAGATGAAGTGCAAATGCAGAATTTGTACTGGGCTTTGGTTTGTTCCGGTTTTGAAAAGTTCTGCCAGTTTGTCCAATGTAGAACTTATCACAATCGTTACATGTTATTTTGTATACGCCGCAGCATGATTCTATGGTCTTTTTGTTTTTATTTCTTAGTATATTTTGTGTATTGTTATTTGTTCTAAATGATAAATTTATGTTAAGTTTTTTGAATTCGTGTTTTAGAGTGTGTGGTATTAAATTAGTGTAGTCAATTGCGATGTATTTTGTGTCTCTAGCTTTTTCTGTTGTTTTGTGTATGTTGTTCATTTTCTTTCTTCTTTTTTCAATTAGGTCTTCTATCATGTTGTTGTTGTATCCATTAGCTTCTGCGATCTGTTTTATTGTTATTATTTCATTTGCGTAGTCAGATTTGTTCATTGGAATATTTAATAATCGGTTGATAAATGCGTTATAGGCTGCTATTTTTTGTTCATAAGGGTGGAAGGAATCGTTGTGTATTGTGATATCAGTAGTTGTTGGTTTTCTGTATATTTTATATTTTAGTTTATTGTTGTTTTTGTTAATATTTAGGTCTAAGAAGTTAATGGAGTTGTTGCTTTCGATTTCTATTGTGAATTTTATTTTTGTGTTGATGTTGTTCATATATTTGTTTAAAATTTATGATAAAAGTATCATCAACATATCTGGTGTAGAATATTATTTGTTGCTGTTGTGGATTGAGTTTAGATAAAATGTATTTATTTTCGAAGTTATTTAGGTATATGTCTGCTAAAAGTCCACTCAATGGGGAGCCCATAGCGAGGCCTTCATCTTGTCTATAGTATTTGTTGCTGATTATTTCTTCTATTTGTTGTATATTGAGTTTTGCTGTTTTGGTTAGGTTGTCTTTAATTAAAAGTATTGTTTTATCTACAGGGATGTTTGTATACATATTTGTAACGTCAAATGAAATGAGTTTATGTTGTGTTTTAATGTTGATATTTTTTGTTTTTTCAATAAAGTCCATATAATTTCTTATGCTGTGGTTGTTTTTGATGGTTATGTTGTTAGTAATGATGTTCTTTAGTTCTTTAGATATTTCGTATGTAGGAGCTGTAGTATAATTGATTAATGGTCTGATAGGTATTCCGGGTTTGTGGATTTTGGGTAGTCCTGTTAATAGAGGTGCGCTTGCGTTAGGTTGTTTGAGTTTTAGTTTTTTATAGTTGGGCAGTATATTGTTACATTTGTTGATTATGTTATTGATTTCTTTTGTATAGGTTTTAGTTGGGTCGTTATTTAGGGATTTTATGTTGTTTTCTTTAATGAATGTAATAGTTTGGTTAATATATTGTTGTTGGTCTATTATTACAACTGTGTTGCCTTTGTCAGCTTTTGTGATTATTGCATTGTTGTTTTCTAGTTTACTTTTAATTTCGTTTAGAGTTTTGATTTCAGTTTTGTATTTATTTTTAAGATCGTTTTGAAAATAATTGTTGTGTTTTGTGATATATTTTAGTTTTCTATTGACAATTATTCTTATTTCATTTTGGTTTTCTATTGTTGGTATTTGTTTGATGGCTGCTTCTGCATTCGTCACTTCATTCATGATACTGTTTTGGTTGATTTTAGGGAGGTTGTATTTTAGTCCTTTGTTTAATAAATTAATTTCGTCATTTGTGAACTGGATATTTGTGTTGTTGATTAATCTTGGATAAAAGTTATGATTTTTTGGGATTATTATAGGTGTTGTGTCTTTGTGTGTGAGTTTATGTATTTTCTTTTGTTGTTTTATTGTGATTTCTTTTGTTATATTGCTAATATGTTGGTTTATCTTAGAAATGTGGTAATCGGCTTCTATGTGATGAAAGGTGTTGTAAATTTGTAAATGTGATTTGTATAATTGATTGTTGAGGTTTACTTTTTTGGTGTATAAATATTTTATCTCTTCTTTGATTCTAATTCGTTGGGCAAGTTTTTGTGTTTTAATAGTGGCTATTGATTTGTCTTTTACTATAATCTGTGCAAATTTAGGTGTTATATGATTTTTTAGACATTTTCTATTGAATTTTATATTTAGGTTGGTTTTGGACAACTTTACTTTGATGTTTTTGTGTTTTGTTTTGTTTACATTAAAAAACTTTTTGTTGTCTCTCATTTACAAATACAACTCAATACTGTAATGTTAACCATTTGTATTTCTCTCATACTGTCATAATGTTAACTATTTGTATAATGTTCACACTATTGTAATGTTAACTATCTGTAATTTGCTCACACTTTTGTAATGTTAACTAAGTATTTGTATTAAGCTTTGTTCTAACTAGACAACAACTAAAATGTTAGTTTACTTTGTTATCTTATACTTTTCTCTTTTTGTTTAGTGTATATTTTGCGCTCGCTGATGATGGACAGACAATAATTTTGTCCGAAATGCATTCGATATGTATTTAAAAATAAATTAATTTGAGTTTCTTAACCGAGACTTTTGTTGTTTATTTTCAATCGATTTCTTGCGGTCAATAAAGAATATTTTACAAAACAAACGTTTTACAAAATTGGACTTTGTTCTTTTACTTTTCTTGGAAAGTTTTAAAATCTTTTTTTCCTAGTTTTTTAAAATTAAATAAACCTAGTCAGATCATTTGGTCCTTCTGAACCGTCTTTAAAAACAATTATTTAACATTCGTTAACAAACAGTGTGTGTGTGTTGAGACTATAACTTTAGACAATAAAGTGAGAACTTAACTTAGTTAAACATATATGTACATATACATATTCACAAAGCGCATTAACAAAAATCATTTTCGTGTTTTTTAAAAACTAACTACTTATAGTTAAATCTATTTCGCGTTACAAAAAACCGAAATAACGCCGCGTCGCGCAACAAATATTCATCACCAAGAAGATACAGGATTCTGACGGCAGCTGCAGCTGATTTGTACGTGAGTTTGCACATTTCTAGGTCTAAGAAGTTAATGGAGTTGTTGCTTTCGATTTCTATTGTGAATTTTATTTTTGTGTTGATGTTGTTCATATATTTGTTTAAAATGTCTATTTGTCTGTTGGTTCCATTAAATTTATGATAAAAGTATCATCAACATATCTGGTGTAGAATATTATTTGTTGCTGTTGTGGATTGAGTTTAGATAAAATGTATTTATTTTCGAAGTTATTTAGGTATATGTCTGCTAAAAGTCCACTCAATGGGGAGCCCATAGCGAGGCCTTCATCTTGTCTATAGTATTTGTTGCTGATTATTTCTTCTATTTGTTGTATATTGAGTTTTGCTGTTTTGGTTAGGTTGTCTTTAATTAAAAGTATTGTTTCATCTACAGGGATGTTTGTATACATATTTGTAACGTCAAATGAAATGAGTTTTTGTTGTGTTTTAATGTTGATATTTTTTGTTTTTTCAATAAAGTCCATATAATTTCTTATGCTGTGGTTGTTTTTGATGGTTATGTTGTTAGTAATGATGTTCTTTAGTTCTTTAGATATTTCGTATGTAGGAGCTGTAGTATAATTGATTAATGGTCTGATAGGTATTCCGGGTTTGTGGATTTTGGGTAGTCCTGTTAATAGAGGTGCGCTTGCGTTAGGTTGTTTGAGTTTTAGTTTTTTATAGTTGGGCAGTATATTGTTACATTTGTTGATTATGTTATTGATTTCTTTTGTATAGGTTTTAGTTGGGTCGTTATTTAGGGATTTTATGTTGTTTTCTTTAATGAATGTAATAGTTTGGTTAATATATTGTTGTTGGTCTATTATTACAACTGTGTTGCCTTTGTCAGCTTTTGTGATTATTGCATTGTTGTTTTCTAGTTTACTTTTAATTTCGTTTAGAGTTTTGATTTCAGTTTTGTATCTATTTTTAAGATCGTTTTGAAAATAATTGTTGTGTTTTGTGATATATTTTAGTTTTCTATTGGCAATTATTCTTATTTCATTTTGGTTTTCTATTGTTGGTATTTGTTTGATGGCTGCTTCTGCATTCGTCACTTCATTCATGATACTGTTTTGGTTGATTTTAGGGAGGTTGTATTTTAGTCCTTTGTTTAATAAATTAATTTCGTCATTTGTGAACTGGATATTTGTGTTGTTGATTAATCTTGGATAAAAGTTATGATTTTTTGGGATTATTATAGGTGTTGTGTCTTTGTGTGTGAGTTTATGTATTTTCTTTTGTTGTTTTATTGTGATTTCTTTTGTTATATTGCTAATATGTTGGTTTATCTTAGAAATGTGGTAATCGGCTTCTATGTGATGAAAGGTGTTGTAAATTTGTAAATGTGATTTGTATAATTGATTGTTGAGGTTTACTTTTTTGGTGTATAAATATTTTATCTCTTCTTTGATTCTAATTCGTTGGGCAAGTTTTTGTGTTTTAATAGCGGCTATTGATTTATCTTTTACTATAATCTGTGCAAATTTAGGTGTTATATGATTTTTTAGACATTTTCTATTGAATTTTATATTTAGGTTGGTTTTGGACAACTTTACTTTGATGTTTTTGTGTTTTGTTTTGTTTACATTAAAAAACTTTTTGTTGTCTCTCATTTACAAATACAACTCAATACTGTAATGGGCATGAGTACGATAACTATGGCGACAAAAAATAATAACGGTTTTTGGTGTAGGGGTTCAATACAAGCATTTTTTACTATGGGAGGGGGGGTCTATCTCCCCCCGTTTAGGCGGTAGGGGCAATTTTATAAAAATTGACTTAAAATCTAAAAAAAAATATTGTAGAACAACGGGAAAACTTACAGATACAATTTATACTTTTTATGAAAGCCAGAAACTTGCACTTTATAACAAATTTTAAATGAAGTGGTTTCAATTTATAGTTTTTGAAATAACTGACTTCAAAGTCAAAATTTACGAAAAAAAATTTTAAAAAAATCACTTTGAGTACTATGTTTCTCGTGATTACAAATGCCAATAAAAAAAATTAGATGTAGTTAGTTGCTTCAATAAATTTTTTATCAAACGATATAAATTACTTTTTTATATGTCTTATAGTTTTTGAGATAATTGAAAAATAGTAAAACTATTGAAGTATGCATTATTTTCAAAAAATTATGGAAATACGTACGAATTTACAATAATGTTAGGAAATAGACTAGTGAAAGTATAAAAATTCATAAGACAGGTACTTACGTGCAATTAATTTCCGTATGCAACAGCTTTCCGCATGGACCGCTTCGCGGGGCTCATTATTTCAACCCTTTTTCCGCAGGGTTAAGCTGCTCATGCTAAATATGAAAATAGCAATTAATTTCCGTATGCAACAGCTTTCCGCATGGCCCGCCTCGCGGGGCTCATTATTTTAACTCTTTTTCCGCAGGGTTAAGCTGCTCATGCTAAATATGAAAATAGCAATTAATTTCCGTATGCAACAGCTTTCCGCATGGCCCGCTTCGCGGGGCTCATTATTTTAACCCTTTTTCCGCAGGGTTAAGCTGCTCATGCTAAATATGAAAATAGCAATTAATTTCCGTATGCAACAGCTTTCCGCATGGCCCGCTTCGCGGGGACTCATTATTTTAACCCTTTTTTCCGCAGGGTTAAGCTGCTCATGCTAAATATGAAAGTAGCAATTAATTTCCGTATGCAACAGCTTTCCGCATGGCCCGCTTCGCGGGGCTCATTATTTTAACCCTTTTTCCGCAGGGTTAAGCTGCTCATGCTAAATATGAAAATAGCAATTAATTTCCGTATGCAACAGCTTTCCGCATGGCCCGCCTCGCGGGGCTCATTATTTTAACTCTTTTTCCGCAGGGTTAAGCTGCTCATGCTAAATATGAAAATAGCAATTAATTTCCGTATGCAACAGCTTTCCGCATGGCCCGCTTCGCGGGGACTCATTATTTTAACCCTTTTTTCCGCAGGGTTAAGCTGCTCATGCTAAATATGAAAATAGCAATTAATTTCCGTATGCAACAGCTTTCCGCATGGCCTGCTTCGCGGGGACTCATTATTTTAACCCTTTTTTCCGCAGGGTTAAGCTGCTCATGCTAAATATGAAAGTAGCAATTAATTTTCGTATGCAACAGCTTTCCGCATGGCCCGCTTCGCGGGGCTCATTATTTTAACCCTTTTTCCGCAGGGTTAAGCTGCTCATGCTAAATATGAAAATAGTAATTAATTTCCGTATGCAACAGCTTTCCGCATGGCCCGCTTCGCGGGGACTCATTATTTTAACCCTTTTTTCCGCAGGGTTAAGCTGCTCATGCTAAATATGAAAATAGCAATTAATTTCCGTATGCAACAGCTTTCCGCATGGCCCGCTTCGCGGGGAATCATTATTTTAACCCTTTTTTCCGCAGGGTTAAGCTGCTCATGCTAAATATGAAAGTAGCAATTAATTTCCGTATGCAACAGCTTTCCGCATGGCCCGCTTCGCGGGGCTCATTATTTTAACCCTTTTTCCGCAGGGTTAAGCTGCTCATAAGCTTTGGGGTGCAAATTTTTTATATGAAAAGTTTCTTTTAAAATTAGAAAATTTTTTGATTTTAAAAAAGAAATATAGTTTTACTATTTTTCAATTATCTCAAAAACTATAAGACATAGAAAAAAGTTATTTATATCGTTCGATAAAAAATTTATTGAAGCAACTAACTGCATCTAATT
This sequence comes from Melanostoma mellinum, assembly GCA_914767635.1. Taxonomy (NCBI): domain Eukaryota; kingdom Metazoa; phylum Arthropoda; class Insecta; order Diptera; family Syrphidae; genus Melanostoma; species Melanostoma mellinum. The sequence goes on from OU612058.1 coordinate 107,299,732, forward strand.
TTTTTTTATTGGCATTTGAAATCACGAGAAACATAGTACTCAAAGTGATTTTTTAAAATTTTTTTTCATAAATTTTGTCTTTGAAGTCAGTTATTTCAAAAACTATAAATTGAAACCACTTCATTTAAATTTTATTATAAAGTGCAAGTTTCTGGCTTTCATAAAAAGTATAAATTGTATCTGTAAGTTTTCCCGTTGTTCTACAATATTTTTTTTTAGATTTTAAGTCAATTTTTATAAAATTGCCCCTACCGCCTAAACGGGGGGAGATAGACCCCCCCCTCCCATAGTAAAAAATGCTTGTATTGAACCCCTCTATCAGAAACCGTTATTATTTTTTGTCGCCATAGTTATCGTACTCTCCCCCTGTAATGTTAACCATTTGTATTTCTCTCATACTGTCATAATGTTAACTATTTGTATAATGTTCACACTATTGTAATGTTAACTATCTGTAATTTGCTCACACTTTTGTAATGTTAACTAAGTATTTGTATTAAGCTTTGTTCTAACTAGACAACAACTAAAATGTTAGTTTACTTTGTTATCTTATACTTTTCTCTTTTTGTTTAGTGTATATTTTGCGCTCGCTGATGATGGGCAGACAATAATTTTGTCCGAAATGCATTCGATATGTATTTAAAAATAAATTAATTTGAGTTTCTTAACCGAGACTTTTGTTGTTTATTTTCAATCGATTTCTTGCGGTCAATAAAGAATATTTTACAAAACAAACGTTTTACAAAATTGGACTTTGTTCTTTTACTTTTCTTGGAAAGTTTTAAAATCTTTTTTTCCTAGTTTTTTAAAATTAAATAAACCTAGTCAGATCATTTGGTCCTTCTGAACCGTCTTTAAAAACAATTATTTAACATTCGTTAACAAACAGTGTGTGTGTGTTGAGACTATAACTTTAGACAATAAAGTGAGAACTTAACTTAGTTAAACATATATGTACATATACATATTCACAAAGCGCATTAACAAAAATCATTTTCGTGTTTTTTAAAAACTAACTACTTATAGTTAAATCTATTTCGCGTTACAAAAAACCGAAATAACGCCGCGTCGCGCAACAAATATTCATCACCAAGAAGATACAGGATTCTGACGGCAGCTGCAGCTGATTTGTACGTGAGTTTGCACATTTCTTTTTAATTTCGTATATAATCTGAAAAAACAAATATATTATATAAAATGTATAAATATGGTGAACTGCAAATTGGTTTGCTGACAACCATCAAGAGGGATCTCACCAACTTTAAAAAATCCCCAAAAGAGCGCCTGACGCGCTCGTACGTAGCTGCAAGGCTGACTAAGTTGGAGGAGGACGTCGCCACTTCAAAAGTATATTACGAGGCTATCATCGGAGGACAGCATCTGGAATCTACGATGAAAAAAGAAGATCTGTTAGAGGTATACGACCAGATAATGGATCTTTCAATAGATTACCGTGTTGTTCTAATGGATGCGTTAGAGAAGCACAAACAGTGGACGACAAGGCAGCATCTTTGGACGCAACGTCTCAACAGTCGTCATCTCGGTCGGAGATACGGCTCCCTCGCATCGACTTGCCCAAGTTTGATGGTGCTTACACCAGCTGGCGAGGATTTCACGACCATTTTGGTGCGTTGGTGCACAACAACAGCAGTCTGGCCGATATAGACAAGCTGCACTTCCTTGCATTAGTGTTTGTTTGGTGACGCCGAGCGTTTCCTGCTGAATTTGTCGGTCGAGGCGGCAAATTATGAAAAGGCGTGGGACTTGCTGAAGGAGTGGTACGACCACAAACGCATACTGGTGCACTTACAGATGCAGGCTCTATTTGGGCAGTCTCCGATGGCCCGGGAAACTGCGACAGGTTTGAAGGAGTTGTTGTTCACTACACGGGAGTGTATGTCAGCACTTGAGAACATGGACGTTCCGGTGGATCAGTGGGATACGGTGCTCATTTGGTTCCTGCGCCAGAAGTTGCCGTCATCTACGCAGAAGCTGTGGGAAGAAAAGATGGAAAACAGAAAAGATTTGCCGAAATTCATCGAGTTTGCGAACTTCTTGGACACGCGTTTCCGCACTTTGGAAGTTGTTGACCAGCAGGAGTTGTGCTCCGCGTCAAAAATGAAAGCTGAGACACACGCCAACAACCGTTCTCGCTTTCAGAGCACGAAGGTGATGTTTGCGACGCCAGCATCTAAGCCAACAGGTAAGCCAGCCAGTAGGCAAGTAGGTAGGCCAGCAGTTCGGCCAACTTTTAACAGGGAGTCGGGAATGTGCAGTTTATGCAATCTGCAACAGCATTCCATAAGGAAGTGTCAGCGGTTCCTAAACATGGACACAACGGAAAGGAAGCAGACGGCTCGCCGCCTGAGAGTTTGCGATAACTGCCTTTCTTCAGGGCATTTTGCACCAGATTGCCCCTCACCTGGCTGCTGCTACTTTTGTCAACAGCGTCACCATACGCTTTTGCATGTTAACGTGGCCCAACATCCAGCTGTGCGTGCAAATAACACGACACCGTCGAGAACAGCAACTTCAAGAGGCCACAATGTAGCTCCTACATCATTCAACACAAACGCGCTGCAGTTTGAACCACGAGAGGTACAACAAGCTTCTACAAGTGGTCAAGTTTTAAATTACCACACGTCGCATGGTAGCAGAACGCACCAGGTGCTTTTAGTGACAGCTATTGTGAAGGTGCGAGCAGCCGATGGTCGTCAACACCATCTCCGAGCTTTGATCGACCCAGGATCAGAAGCCTGTTTCATCACGGAAGATGCAGCACAACAGTTGAAGTTAAAAAAGCGACGTACCTTTGTCGAGGTGTCAGGGTTAGGGTTGGTCAGCAGTGGCACAACGCAAACATGTGTGGATATTGAGCTTGCGTCATGCAACTCATTTTATGGAGGTGCGGTGCGGGCACTGGTCTTCAAGTCGCTGACTGGCCATCTCCCGGCCCAACAAATGATACCTGACAAATGGCAACATCTTAAAGGGTTAACGTTGGGAGATCCAAATCTCCAGGTTCCTGGACCTATTAATATACTTCTTGGTAGCAACGTATATGCCGATATACTCCTTCCAGAAGTGAGAAGACCTGCAGATGGAGTCGGACCAACCGCTCAGAAGACGCAGTTAGGGTGGATTGTGTTAGGGAGAGTTCAAGAGGAACATCCCCGGCAAATACGCAGTTTTGTGCAGGCTGCTGACCTGAATTCTCAGCTGCAGAGATTCTGGGAGATGGAAAAATTGCCGTTGCAGACACAAGAAACTGAGGAGAACATCGCATGCGATGCGCATTTCGATGAACACACGAGACGCCTTCCTGACGGGCGTTATGAAGTGAAGCTGCCGTTTAAAGGTGGATGTCTTTCAGCGATGGGATCCAGTAAGCAGAGCGCGGTCCGACGATTCCTGCACTTGGAGAAGAGGCTGGAGACAAACCCAACTCTTCGGGCAGATTATGCCAAATGCATACAGGAATATGCAACCCTAAGGCATATGGAAGAAATTCACGTCGGCGACTCGGTGTTGGCAACCCCATACCACTATTTTTTGCCTCACCATGCAGTTTTCAAGGAATCGAGTTCCACTACGAAGCTGAGGGTCGTGTTCGACGCAACAGCGAAGAATTTGGATGGGACTTCGCTCAACGATCAACTTTTGGTGGGCCCAAAATTACAGTCGAGCATTATCGACCTGGTTCTTCGGTGGCGAACCCACAGAATAACATTTACGGCTGACATCGAAAAGATGTATATGCAGGTGTTAGTGGATGCACCTGATACTTACTATCAGTTGATCCTGTGGAGAAACGATCGTTCATCGCCAATCAAGATGTTTCGGCTTAAAACGGGAACGTTTGGCACAGCAAGTGCACCGTATCTTGCCATCAAAATTCTGAAGCGTGTAGCTGAAGATGAAGAATCGAACCTGCCGGAGGGCGCGAAGGTAGTCCGAGAGGACATGTATGTGGACGATCTGATCAGTGGTGCCGATACTGTGGAAGAAGCACGAACAAAACGCGACCAAGCGAATCAACTTCTACCGTCCGCGGGCTTCAATTTACGAAAATGGACAAGCAACGTGAAAGAACTCGTCGAAGATATACCTGCAGCAGATCGAGAGTTAGACTTGACTACGCCGGACCCATCGAAATAAAAAGCTGGAAAGCTCGAGGTGCTAAAATACTTAAGGGGTATTTTGCAGTATTCATTTGTTAGGCAACAAAGGCCATTCACCTGGAAGCAGTGTCTGACCTCGGTTTATGGCCAGGAGAGGTAGCTGCAAACAAATCTACAGCGATTGTGGAACAAATTTCTTCGGCGCTAATAACGAATTAGCCAAAATCTTGAAGGACGCGAAGCACGATTTTAAAGAAATTGCCGAAAATCTCTCAAATCATGGCACGAATTGGCACTTTATTCCCCCAGCTTCTCCACACTTTGGTGGATTATGGGAAGCGGGAGTGAAATCGGTGATATACCATTTGAAACGATTTGTTGGAACCGAAAGGCTTACTTTTGAGGAGCTCACAACGCTTCTAACTCAGATAGAAGCGTGCTTGAATTCGAGACCCTTATGCCCGCTCTCCGACAGCTTAGATGATTTGAATGCGCTAACTCCTGCGCATTTTCTCGTAGGCGAATCTTTACACGCTGTGCCACAAGGCGAACTCAACAACAACATCACGTATATCGACCGATGGAAAAAAGTACAAGCGCTGGCGGAAGGGTTTTGGAAAAAATGGAGTTCCGAATACCTTGCACGGTTGCAGCAACGTCCGAAATGGACTCAAATACAAGAAGCTCCCAAAATAGGAGACCTAGTCTTGCTCAAGAATGAGCGGCTTGCACCGACTTATTGGAGTCTCGCTCGAATCGAGGACACCCACGCGGGAGCGGATGGACTTGTACGCGTTGTCACGGTCAAGACACAAAACGGAAACTTGAAACGACCTATCGCGAAGATTTGTTCTCTACCGTCCAACAAACACCAAGAACTATCGGCGTTAATATAAAAATTAATTTCTAAAATATAAAATATAAGCTGTTTTACCGAAACATTTCAAAAGGAGTATGCTGTTTTCCAAAATCACGAAACACTTTGAATTCAAATCGAATTTAATGCAATTCATCACACAACTCAACAATCAACACATCTTTAAAACATTTGCGAGATGTTCAAAACACATCATTCAACCCATCTTTAAAACACCTGTAAAGTTAAATCAAGACACATCAGAACTCAGCACATCAATCAACTCATCTTTAAAAATGTGCAAGCTGTTCAAACCACCTGAAAAGCTGTTCAAAGAAAACCAAATCAACCAAGAACTTTGTTTAAACCATCTTTATTTCAACAATAATTATAATTTATAAACTATAAATTGCATAAAAAGCAATCAATACAACTCATTTTTAGTACTCTGCTTCTACAACGCACACACAAACTCAAATTTAAAATCTAAAAGGAAATAAGCACAACATATTCTGAAAAACCTTAATATATAAAATCAATTTTTAAAAACACATCAGTTTTAAAACATTTCGACATGTTCAAGGGGAACATCGAAATCCAAGAAACACCGCACGTCGAAGACGAATTCCCGTCGGCAAAACAAAAAAAAAATTGTCGTCGACAAGACACATTTTAATAAAAAAAAATTTCCTGTGCACTGCAACAACGCATACACTATTAATGATATTAAATCATGCTCGTAATTAAACAAATAAATAAACAAATTACCGGCAATAATGCGAAAACCACAAAATGCACTGCCATTTTTAAAAACAAAAAAAAAGAACATGATCCACATTACATAGAAAAATATAAAACACGAAACGTCAAATGCCGTCGGCAAATGCATTTGACCATTTTGTACACAGGTCTGAATAATTTAAGACCAAATATACAGTCCACTGAATTTAGATTGATAAGCACTTAATAATTTTCAATAATTTGAACACACCTAGAACTTACTTAAACCTATAAAATTCGCGAAATATTTCCGAAATAAAATCGCGATCTGTTTACAATCAAAATATAAACAACAACTTTTGTTAAAAGTCGAACTCTTTCAACTAGAAAAAGATGGCACTTGTTAACGATAAACTGGCCATTGCTACTGCTAGCACATTACGCTTAGCATACACACACACACACACAAATATACATCCATATATTAAAACGAATAACCTACGCGCGAGCCCCGAAATCCGCGAATTAAATTGTAAAATCTGCACAAGTACACACATACACACAAATCTACGCTACAAAATTTGCAATTGAAATTAAAACAAAATTGAACAATATAAACAATCTTAAACAAACATAACAGAAACACTACAAACACAAAACATACGAACTCTAATAAAATACAATATTGAATGAAATATTTTAAACAAAAGGTGGAAGAAGACTCAGCCTTTTATTTTTGTGGGTCGGCACACACAAGTCCACCATAACCCATAAACGATGTGGAAAGTTGTGGGAATTCCTACGCAACATAATTCATTCACGACAGCAACTTCACATTCCAATGCAAAAGAACTTTAACACAATAAAAAAGCACAATTTAAAACACAAAATTCACTTTTCATAAAAAAAAATCGCGATTAAAATTCTCAAAGAACGCATGCTGGCACCATGCTTCTTCTTCACACATTCAAAAATTGAATTCAATTCATTACTTATCTACTGCTACTACTACTATATGATGGAAACTGGAACCACAACCACCACCGGTGTGAATGTCATTCACAAATAGTATTGCTGTACTACACCTACCAGCAGCAACATTAGAACATTCCATTCAAGTGTGAATGAGATAACTCTTCAATTGTTCAATTGTAGGCATCAAAATGTTTTTTTTCATGGGTGTATATGGGATTAAGTTGTTTTTACAAAGCACTAATACTCTTGTCTCTTTACATGTAACTTAGTGGTCACGAAACATCATAGCTTGAAGCATCATGGAATTGACCTCAATGCTGAAACCACAGAGTAGATAATATGTAGTATACTTTGTGGCTGAAACCAATAGAAACGGTGATGCCAAGCTGCTGTATATTTCTGCGACATCGAAATTTTACTATTCATCATTCCGAGGCGGGAGAATCTACGAATGTACAATGATTATTTTAAAAAGTGTAAATAAGAAATGTTAAACTTAAATTAGTAAATCAAACACTACTTAGGATACAATCCACAATATATAAATGTCAAATCAATATAAATAAAAACATAGAGTATGTTCTTAATATGACCTTTGAATTATATACAAGAAAAATACAACCGATTTATAACGATACAAAAGTGGACGTGTTTCTTTTACTTTTCTTGGAAAGTTTTATAATCTTTTTTTTCCTAGTTTTTTAAAATTAAATAAACCTAGTCAGAACAATCCCAGTCCTGCTTTACGGCGCGGAAGCATGGACCTTATCGAAAGCGGATGAGGAAACCCTTGGTCGTTTCGAAAGAAAAATTCTCCGAATGATCTTTGGTCCCGTATGCGAAGACAATGTGTGGAGAAGAAGATACAACAACGAGCTGTATGAGCTGTACCACGAAATGGGCATAGCCAGAAGAGTACGCATCGCGAGGCTACGATGGTTGGGCCATGTAGAGCGGATGGATCCAAACGCTCCGGCTCGTCGGGTGTTCGAAAGCACATTGCAGGGAAATCGCGGAAGGGGAAGACCTCGTCTTAGGCGGCGCAATCAAGTGGATGAAGACCTCAACCGACTTGGAGTGCGAAACTGGAGAGAGCTCGCCCGAAATCGAAGTCGTTATAGAAGGATGTTGGTTGAGGCCCAGGTTCACCCCGAACTGTAATGCCCACCTAAGAAAGAAGTAAGTAAGTATAATAAATTGATTTTCATGAGCTCCGACCCGCGATAGTCCAACATACAGTTGACCATGAGTAAAACCTTTCTTTCGCAGGTCGATCCCTACATATTCGAAGGTTTGGCCTTGGGACTTGTTAATTGTTAATGCGAAAGATGTTTTCACCGGAATCATTGGAAAATTGCTGAAGTAATTGTTATACCAAAGCAAGGTAAGCCACCAACAGAAGTGACGTCTTACAGACCAATATCGCTTATACCAATAATGGCAAAAGTCTTCAGTTTGGATTTAGAAATAAACATTCCACGATAGACCAAGTTCAAAGAATAATGGATGCAGTTGAAAAAGCATAAGAAGAAAAACAAGTATGTTCGGCTATATTTTAAGATGTTGCTCGAACATTCGACAAGGTCTGGCATGAGGGGCTAGAGTACAAACTGCAAAGGGACCTACCCAGGCAGTACTACGAAATACTTTACTTACTTTACTTACTTAGGGTGGCGCTACTCTATGCTTCTCCAGTCAGCTCAGTCCCTAGCTTGCTGCCTCCAGTTTTGCACGCCAAGTTGGTTGAGATCCTCTCCTACTTGCGTGCGCCACCTGAATCGCGGTCTTCCTCTACTGCGCCGTCCCTCGGGATTGGATTCGAAGACTTTCCGGGCCGGAGCGTTGGTGTCCATTCGCTCTACATGACCCAGCCATCTAAGTCGCTGGACCTTGACTCGTTCGACAAGGTCAGTGTCACTGTACAGCCCGTACAATTTGTCGTTAAATCTTCTTCTCCACTTTCCATCTATGCAGACGGGGCCAAAAATCACCCGAAGAATGTTCCTCTCGAAGCATCCTAAAGCATTCTCATCTACCTTTGACAAGGTCCATGCCTCTGCGCCATATGTATAGAACTGAGATGCTTTAAGTTGCTCGAGGGAGGACTTTACTACTCAATTGCCTTCTAAGTCCGAAGAAACAGCGATTTGCATGAGTTATTCTTCTTTTGATTTCAGCGCTGGTGTCGTTGTCTGAATTAATAGCGGCGCCTAGGTAGACAAAGTCCTTAACTACCTCAAAGTTATAGCTGTCAATCGTGACGCTCTGTCCAAGACGTCGGTGTTGGGTGTCCTTTCTTGATGACAGCATATACTTGGTCTTGCCCTCATTTACCACCAAACCCATCTTCTTCGCTTCCGTCTCAATGCTCATAAACGCGCCATTGACATCACGCTGCGTTCTTCCAATTATGTCAATATCGTCGGCATATCCGAGCAATTGAACGGATCTTTGAAAGATTGTGGCTCTTGTGTTGACGAAGGAGTTTTGCACTATTCTTTCAAGAACGATGTTGAAGAAGTCGCATGACAGTGCATCTCCTAGCCTCAAAACCTTTTTTGACATCGAATGTATCGGTGAGATCTTTTCCGACCCTGATGGAGCAGCGTGCGTTCTCCATCGTCATCCTACATAATCGGACAAGTTTGGTAGGGATGCCAAAACTAGACATGGCTCTATATAACTCAGCTCTATAGATGCTGTCATACGCGGCCTTAAAATCGATAAAAAAGTGGTTTGATTTGAAGCTCCTGGGTTTTTTCCAAGATCTGCCGTAGTGTGAAGATTTGGTCTATGGTGGACTTTCCTGGTCTAAAGCCGCACTGATAAGGACCTATCAGGTTGTTGACGAATGGCTTCAGACGCTCACACAATACGTCAGAGAGGATCTTATATACGATGTTAAGAAGACTGATACCTCTGTTGTTGGCGCAGTTTAGAGGGTCTCCTTTCTTGAGGACCGGGGAAACAATGCTGAGGTTCCATTCATCGGGCATGCTTTCTTCCGACCATATTTTGCAAATGAACTGGTGCATACTCCAGGCCAGGTCATCGCTGGCCGATTTAAACAATTCGACAGTGAGGCCATCAGCTCCAGCAGCTTTGTTGGACTTTAGCTTGGATACTGCTGTCTTCACTTCGTTCAGGTCGGGTTGGCGGAATTGTTGGTCTACGTCGCCTAAATCGAATGGTTCTATCTCCCTAACAGCGGAATTGGGTTCATCATCGCCGTTATAGAGCTTGGAGAAGTGGTCTTTCCAATTTCTTAGCATTGACTGCGGTTCCACCACGATGCGATGTTCCCTTGATCCTCTTTGCAGGCTTCGGCTCGAGGCTTGTAGCCCGAGGCTGTTGTTTTTACCTTCTGGTAAAACTTCCGAACCTCATTCCTGCTGTGGCACCCTTCTATCTCCTCGATCGCGCGCTTCTCATGCTCTCTCTTGTTCCGTCTGAGAAGCCGGTGTTCGTCTCTCCTCTTCTGCTTGTAGAGCTCATAAGCAGTTCTAGTCTTTTTGTGCAGCGACGCTTTGTATGCTTTCTGTTTAGCTGCATGTGCTTGCCGGCATTCGTCATCAAACCAGGGTTTTCGTTGTGGTGGCCGTGTGATACCCAGCACTTCAGAGGCGGCATTTCTGATGGCTGATTGGCAGTGCTGCCACTGGTTCTCTATACTTAATGCTGGCGGCATAGGACTCCTTAAGAGGTTGTATAAGACTCGATCGGAAAAGGACTTGGCGATCTCTTGCTATTGTAGTCGTCCAACGTCGAATTGTCTCACAGTATTTTCTTGTGTTGGCTTGGATCGGGATATCCGCAGTCGTACCTTGGCTACCACAAGGTAGTGGTCCGAGTCAATGTTGGCCCCTCGGAATGTTCGGACATCCTCTATACTGGAGAAGTGTCGTGCGTCGATCGCAATGTGGTCAATCTGGTTGACGGTTGATTGATCAGGTGATTTCCATGTTCCTTTGTGGATATTGAGGTGCTGGAACCGCGTGCTAGCTACCAGAACATCTCGCCCCGCAGCGAAATCGATCAGCCTGAATCCGTTATCGGAGGTGTTGTCGTGCAGGCAGTATCTTCCGATTATTCCACCAAAGATATCCTCTCTTCCTAGCTTGGCATTAAAATCTGCTAGAACAATCTTAATTTCATAGCCAGAGCACTGGCCATATATTTTGTCCAGGAGCTCGTAGAATATGTCTTTGGTGTCTTCATCCTTTTCCTCTGTGGGGGCGTGTGCGCAAATGAGGCTTATGTTGACGAATTTTGCCTTGATTGCGGATTGTTGCTATGCGCTCGTTCACATAGTTGAAACTCAAGACTTTTTGCCTGAGTCTAGTTCCAACAACAAATCCACATCCAAACAGTCGCTGCTTTTGTTTTCGGTAGCAATCGCCGTAATAGATGTCGCAGTCTTTTGATTTGCGTCTACCTGGTCCATCCCATCGCATTTCTTGAATAGCGGTAATATCAGCTTTGTAGCAGTTGAGGGCTTCCGCTAATTGTTCGGCTGCACGTGGTATATTAAGGGACCTAACATTCCACGTACAGATCCGAAGTTCGTTGTCCGTTTTTCGTTTGCTAGGTTCGTCATCAGTAAATCCGTCCGTATTCGAGGCTTGTTGGTGCTTCGCAACTAACAATAGCTTTACGTGGCCGGGAAGTCACCCCGACAGCACGACCCCTAACCTGGAGAGCCAGATCCTTGTATAACTCCAAAGATGGGGAGCCGGATAAACCGTTCCTTATAGGCCTGAGCTCCAAATATGTTGTAGTAGCCCTATAAGGTGTTCACTAAGTAGTTCAACCTGACTGGAACTGTAGACGCCACCGTTGATTCCATCTAGGGAATTCCTCCACTGCCGTCTGGATGAAAGAAGAGGTGCCTTAGTGGGAACACCTCTCCCCCCCTCTCTCGTTTGCTGCCACCAACAACCTTCCACTAGGGTTGAGACCCAATCTCCAGTTGAGGTACTAGGCACCCGATGTTCACCACGTGGAGGGGAGAGTAGGAGTTGATAGACAGAGGTGGATTTTAAGAAAAACCAATGAACACTAGGGTCCTCTTGGGTGCACGTGTCTACCATTTAAACATCCACTACGAAATACTAAAGTCTTATATCTCAAACCGGCTCTTCAGAGTACGGTATGATCAAGAATATTCAAAGCTATGTAATATACAAGCCGGTGTTCCACAAGGAAGCGTTCTAGGACCTATCCTGTATTTGCTATATACAAGGGATATTCCAGTGGATAACAACACCATTATGGCTACTGTTGGCAACGCTATAATTAATATTAGCTCATTTTGACATCTATAATTCTTTTCATTCTCTTTGATTTCCTACTTCTCTTTTCGATCTTGTAATTTGGATTCTTGAACTAACCAGACATATAATAAACCACGTGAAGTAAAATCTATTGCACTCTATAATATTTCCTTTTCATTTTTAAACAGGATTTGTGTGATCGCAAGGGATCACAACAGTGGCGACGAGGATATTAAAAACTACGCATTTCAGCAAATCATTGTTCCATCATGGAAGAAACATTCCAGAAATTGTTCCAGCAGATGTAGGAACAGCAACACCGAGACAACTCTGGTTTCACAGCTGCTATCAAAGCAACCAGAAGCAGCATCCAGTAGTAACGCAGACAACGTTAAAGCGGAAAAAAATAGACCAGAATTCATCATGGAAGCACTTGCCTCAAACATCACGGAATTTTGTTTCGACATCGAAAATAACCTTACATTCGACACATGGTATGCTCGTTACGAAGATCTCTTCGAAATAGATGCTGCAAAATTGGACGATGCAGCCAAAGTCAGGCTTTTATTGAGAAAACTTAATTTCATCGTTCACAGCAAATATATGAACTATATTTTGCCAAAGCACCCTCGTGACCTTCCGTTCAAGGAAACTGTGCAAAAGCTCACCCAGCTATTTGGCTTCCAAACATCACAGTTTAATTTAAGATACAACAACTGTTTTCAGCTCACAAAAGAAGCAAATTGTGATTTCATCACATACGCAGGTATAGTGAACAAACATTGCTAACAATTAAAACTAAAAGATCTTAACCTTGATCAATTCAAATGCTTGATATATGTAATGGGAATGAAATCAACATCCGACTTCGAGATACGCACTAAAATGTTGACCAAGTTGGACAGTGAAAGTTCTAAAATTACGTTAGACGTTTTATCAAGAGAGTGTCAACGTTTAATCAACTTGAAAACAGACACAGCACTCATCGAGAATACCAAAGCAGATTTTCAAGTGAACCGACTGCACACCACCAACAATTCCAACAACAAGCCTAAAGCTATCCCGAAATCTCCATGCTGGTTCTGCGGTAACATGCATTTCGCACGTGACTGCACATATACCAAGCACAAATGTGGGCAATGTAACACAGTTGGTCATAAAGAAGGGTACTGCAATGCAGGGAAAAAGCAGAAAAGCAAAATTCAGAAACACAACAGATCGAAACCAAATACAATGCATAACAACAAAACATTCAAACCAGAACTAAAAAGTATTTTCATCACAACAAAATTGATCCATCTGAGCGAAAGTACGTGAGCGTCAACATAAATTTTACAAATATCGACTTGCAGTTGGACACAGCATCTGATATTACAATAATATCAAAGAAAAACTTCAAAAAAATTAATGCTCCACTTGTAAACAAAGTTTCACATACAGCCAGAAGTGCAACCAGCAAATTACCATTATCAGCTCAATTTGATTGTAATATAAAGTTCAGAACGAGACAGACATATTCCACATGTTATGTCACTCCAATTGACCATTTAAATGTCATGGGACTGGACTGGATTAAGGCATTAAGTCTCGAAGATATGTCAATAAATGCAATCTGCAATCAAGTCACAACCAAAAATTTGGAAAATTCTGATGAGTATATTCAAAAAAGTATTACCCTTTTAAAACTTTCTTTTCCAGAAGTTTTCAAGGAATCATTAGGACTGTGTAATAAAACAAAAGCGCATCTACTGACAATGCCAAACACTCAGCCTGTTTTCCGACCAAAGCGGCCAGTCGCTTATGCTGTCAAAGATCTTGTTGAAGCAGAGCTAAAGCGACTACAAGACATCAATGTGATTTCGCCAGTTAACTACTCGGAGTGGGCTGCTCCTATAGTTGTCATAAGGAAATCGAATGGAAACATACGCATTTGTGCTGATTTTTCCACTGGTCTCAACAATGCGCTCGAAAACCATCAGTATCCTCTGCCATTGCCAGAGGATATATTTGCAAGACTGGCCAACGCGAGATTCTTTAGTCATATTGACTTGTCGGATGCATTTTTGCAAATTGAAGTCGACGAAGAATCAAAGCATTTACTCACTATCAACACACATATGGGTCTTTTCCGATACAACCGAATGGTGTTCGGTGTGAAAACTTTTCCATCAATTTTCCAACAAGTCATGGACCAAATGCTCGCTGGACTCTCAGGCGCAGCAGCATACATTGATGACATTTTTGTATCCGGAGCAGACTTGGAGGAACACAATCGGAATTTGAATGCTGTTCTGTATCGTATCCAGGATTACGGATTTAAGGTTAAATTCGCTAAATGTAAGTTTTTTGTCAACGAAGTGAAATATCTTGGGTACGTTATTAACCAACATGGACTTCATCCCGACCCGGAACGTATATTGGCCATCAACAACATGCCAGAGCCAACTAACGTGTCCGAGCTTAGGTCTTTTCTCGGTGCAATCAACTTTTATGGCAAATTTGTGAACGACATGCGACAACGCAGAGGACCATTGAATGAGTTGCTGAAGGCAAATACACGATGGAGATGGACAGAAATACATCATAATAGCTTTCTAAACCTGAAAAAAATTCTATCATCTGATCTGCTACTAACTCATTATGATCCGAAGCAAAACATCATCGTGGCAGCAGATGCATCCAACTACGGCTTAGGTGCATGTATTTTGCATGAATTTCCTGACGGAACCATAAAAGCCATCTGCCATGCCTCAAGATCGCTCACACCAACTGAAAAAGCATATAGCCAGATCGAAAAGGAGGGTCTCGCTCTTGTCTTTGCAGTTACTAAGTTTCACAAAATGATTTTTGGTCGAAAGTTCAAACTACACACGGATCATAAACCACTGCTTGCCATATTTGGGAAAAAGACAGGAATTGCCGTTCATCAAGCCAATCGCCTTCAACGCTGGGCAGTCAAGTTACTAGCATACGATTTTGATATCAGTTTTATTTCAACCAATAGCTTTGGGTATGCAGATGTACTATCACGACTCATCGATAAAAACATCCAAGTAGCAGAAGATTTTATGATTGCATCAATCCAAATTGAACAGGAAGTAAAACAAATCCTTACTGAAAATCTCGAAAATCTGCCCGTTACTCACCAAATGGTTAAGGTTGAATCGTCTAAGGATAGTACACTACGTCAAGTACTAAAGTTTGTGACTAACGGCTGGCCAAATGAAAACAAAGAAAACGACGAGCTAAAGGCATTTTTCAACCGCCGAGAAGATATCAGCATCATCGAAGGATGTATTATGTTTGGCCAAAGAGTCGTCATTCCCAAGCTGTATAGAAAAAGAGTTCTCAAACAACTCCACCGTGGTCACCAAGGCGTTGAAAGAACAAAATCTTTAGCCAGAAGTTTTGTCTATTGGCCAGACATTGACGCCGACATCAAAATACTCATTCAAAATTGCAGCAACTGTGCGTCCGCCGCGCCGCCAAGATGCCAACAAAAACATTGCTTCAACCATGGCCCACTCCAACGGATCAATGGGAACGTGTACATCTGGATTACGCTGGGCCAATCGAAGGTACTTATTTTCTGATTTTAGTGGACGCCTTTTCTAAGTGGCCAGAAATAGTTGCAACAAAGTCCATCACTACTCAGCGTACCATAGAAATTCTTAGCGAGATATTTTCCCGATTTGGGTTACCGAAGACAATCGTTTCAGATAACGGGACTCAGTTTAAAAGCTCGCAGTTTCAACAATACATGACAGAAAATGGTATCGAACATCTTTGCTCCAGTCCATACAATCCGATGTCTAATGGACAAGCTGAAAGATTTGTGGACACGTTCAAACGTTCACTTCGAAAGTTAAACACAGAGGGAACAATCACTCAAAATCTACAAACGTTTCTTCAATCTTATCGCTCGACACCAAACCGAAACACACCCAATTCGAAGTATCCAGCCGAAATCATGTTTGGTAGAAATATTCGTATCAGCCTGAACCTTATTTTACCCAAGCCTAATGAAAGCCAAGGTGAGATTACTAAAAGCCAAACTAGTATGAAAGAACAATTTAATCGGAAATTTGGTGCCAAGTCCAGGTCATTTAACAGTCAAGACCTAGTTTATGTGAGTATACATACTAACAATAAAAACTTCCAGTGGCAGCAAGGACAAGTTATTGAACGTTTTGGAAAGGTTATATATAATGCTTTGCTGCAGAGCGGCAGACTTGTTCGAGCACATGCAAATCAACTTCGAAAACGTCATGCAGAAGATATGGCCTCAAACACCCGAATCGAAAAACAATGGAACATGGCGCTGGACGTGTATGAATGCGAGAAGACACCTTTTGAAGTAGTTCCGCTACCAGACAGAGTTGACTCTCTCAATGTTAAAACTTCGCCAAGAGACATTGTAGCAGCTCTACCATCATCTATACCACGTCGACCCCAGCGAACACGACGACCAATCGATAGATTTGTTCCTGGATAATTGTATCACCATACAAGATAACTCAAAGGAGAAGGTGTTGGCAACGCTTTAATTAATATTAGCTCATTTTGATATCTATAATTCTTTTCATTCTCTTTTATTTCCTACTTCTCTTTTCGATCTTGTAATTTGGATTCTTGAACTAACTAGACATATAATAAACCACGTGAAGTAAAATCTATTGCACTTTATAATATTTCCTTTTCATTTTTAAACAGGATTTGTGTGATCGCAAGGGATCACAACAGCTACTTTTGCAGATGATACTGCAATTTTGGCATCCAGTAAGTGCGTCGTCAAGGCTGCATAGAAATTGCAAAATGCCGTCGACACCGTTAGTGATTGGACCAAAAAAATGGCGTATCAAGCTCAATGAAGCTCAATCTGCACATATAAACTTTACAAATAAAAAGTTAAGCTACGTTCAAATATTCATCAACAATCAATCTGTACTGAAATGGAGTCCGTATTAAATAAATTAGTTTAAGCTTCCCTCAAAGCGATTATATTATTGAGAAAGAAAAATCTGTTGTCGATCGTTCATAGATTGGTTCTGATTACGAAGAGTTTTTAGTGAGGTAAGAATCCCACACTACTTGGTGTCGATTACTGCCAAGTGTCTTTTGAAGATTTCCTCCTCAGAAAAAAAAAACCGGAAACTGAAGCCGTTTAAATGGGATCGGCAGATCAGTCGGGATCATCGGTATCCTCGGTATATGAGCCAGTTAACCAGCCGGTGGGCCATTGACAATAATCTGGGAGCAGATGCCGAATGATGACAAAATGTTGCCAGCTCGAGTTACCTCAGAAAATGAAGTTATTGTAATAGACAATCTTTTTTCTTTTGGCCTTATGCAAGTAAATTGTTTTACAAACTCCTTAAATAGGTTTCTTGATCTAGTGTTTGTTAATGAAAACTTTAAATTAAAACTTTTTGAATGTACTCCTTTGTTATCAAACTCAATTCATCATAACGCAATTGAAATCCAGCTAGAATGTTTTAACTTCAATAATTTTAACAAATTCAACGATATAAATGGTTCAATGTTCAAATTTAATATTGATAACTTGTCATCTTTAAATAGCTATTTTGAATCTGTGAATTGGGAACATTTACTAAATTGTAAGCCATTAAAAGATAGCTTCAGCATCTTCTTAGACATTTTTTATAAAGGTTTAAGCAATCACATCCCAAAAGTAAAAAAGAGAATAGACAATCATCCCCCGTGGTATAACTTTAGATTAAAAAAGCTCAAGAATGCAAAGAATAATGCTCATAAAAAATTTAAGTTATCTAATTCTCCTTATAGTGCAGTCAATGAAGCATTTTAGGTCCGAATTTTTTTACTGTGAACCGATTTACATGAAATTTTGGAATTAGGCTCATCTTACCCTTAACTTCAAAAAAGAAAATGATTTGAACACTGCCACCACCCTGGGGGTGGTTGCCACCCCTTTTGGGGGGCGAATTTTTTTTTTTTTTTTTCAAAATAACATCGGATATCGATAAAAGGTCTAATTTTAAGCAAAAAATCAAATACAAAGTTTTTCATTAAGTCCAATACTTTTCGAGTTATTGGCAATTGAAAATTCGCAATTTTTTAACGTTTTTCATCTATTTATTGCAAATATCTCCAAAACTATACGTTTTATCGAAAATTTTATAAAGAACAAAATTGATTTAAAAGAAAAAAACATTAGATGCTCTCCTTATTTGCACTACAGCTCACTTATTTTACGTGCAAAAGACTTTTAATAGTGCTCATTTTAAAGTTTATTTCAAGCACTACAAAACATCCTCTTGTATTAGAATGCATAAAATGCATCTGCTCGCCGCTAAATGGCATTGACCACAACGATTAAATTTCAGACAAAATAAAAAATGGCTTTGATCTTTTAATATTGATCTTATTATTATTATTATTATTATTGATCTAGCTTAATATTGATCTTAGAATACTTTATAAAAAACTAAATTGTTCATTGTTTTACCTGCTACAATTTTGTTCTTTATAAAATTTCCGATAAAACGTATAGTTTTGGAGATATTTGCAATAAATAGATGAAAAACGTTAAAAAATTGCGAATTTTCAATTGCCAATAACTCGAAAAGTATTGGACTTAATGAAAAACTTTGTATTTGATTTTTTGCTTAAAATTAGACCTTTTATCGATATCCGATGTTATTTTAAAAAACATCGCCACCCCAAAAGGGGTGGCAACCACCCCCAGGGTGGTGGCGGTGTTCAAATCATTTTTGAAGTTAAGGGTAAGATGAGCCTAATTCCAAAATTTCATGCAAATCGGTTCACAGTAAAAAAATTCGGAGGTAAGGCCCTATTTTTCTCTTCATTGACTGCACTATTACGATTATGAACTTTTTTGTCGCCTTAGGAAAGAATTTACTTTTTTATCCAGATTTTTGTGCAGTTCTTATATACATTCAATTGAAAATAACTTAAAGCTGAACCCCAAAAAGTTTGGGAATTTCATAAATACCAAACGAAAGAGTGTTGGGTTTCCAGTTCTGATGCAATATAATGGGATATCATCAACGGAATCTTCTGAAATCGTTGAAATGTTTGCTGACCATTTCCAAAATATGTATAGTCCTTCGAACATACCTGCAGGCCACATTTATAATTTTGCGTCAAAAACAGACTGTTGTAGTATGTTTTGTGAAATTGATGAGGTTATTGCTGCAGTCAATGAACTGAAAACCACCTTTTGTCCCGATCTTCATGGAATTTTTCCTAATGTTCTAAAATCGTGTGTTGGTATTTTAAGTTTGCCGCTTCAAATAATTTTCAACAAATCCTTGTCTTCTGGGGAGTTTTTAGAGGAATGGAAAATTTCCTGCATTACTCCTCTTTTTAAATCAGGGAAAAAAGAACAAGTAGTTAATTATAGGCCGATAAGCCAAATGCCTACCGTGCCCAAATTGCTTGATAAACTTGTGCAGAAAAAGTTTTTCAATATTATTGAAAACTGTATTTCCCCCGTTCAGCATGGTTTTTATAAGGGACGATCTACATGTACAAATTTGGCCGAGTTCACTAATTTTTGTTCCTCGGCTATGGAAAAGGGTGTTCAAGTTGATACTGTCTACACTGACTTTGTGAAAGCATTTAGCAGAACCAATTTAAACATTTTATTGGATAAACTCAAAGCATATGGCTTTGATGGCACAATTCTAAAATGGTTCGAATCTTATTTGATCGGGCGGAAGCAAGTAGTTACCATAGGAAACTACCATTCGAAAGAAATTCAAGTTTATTCGGGAGTTCCTGAGGGCAGCCATTTAGGTCCCCCCATGTTCTCATTGTATATAAATGACATCGTCAACCTTGTGGAAAACTGTCGAATTCTGATTTTTGCAGACGATATCAAATTTTTCAATATTATTTCAAATTTAAATGAATGTTTTGATTTTCAAAATGATCTCAACATATTTGAAACCTGGTGCAGATCTAATGATCTTGAAATCAATATTGCAAAATGTGCGGTTATGACTTATGGCCGAATTTTGCATCCAATTATGAAGAACTATGTTCTTAATGGAAATAATTTATCAAGAGTTGATAGTTTAAAAGACCTTGGAATAGTTTTTGATAAGAAACTGTCATTTGATCTCCATATTGATTATGTTGTATCCAAAGCGAATTCCCTTTTGGGATTCGTAAAAAGAAATTCTGTAGATTTTAAGGATCCCTATACAGTAAAATCTCTTTTTTGTTCACTAGTTCGTCCTTCCCTTGAATACTGTTCCATTGTTTGGTATCCCAGTACATTGAAAAATATCAACCGGATTGAAAGAGTTCAAAAAAATTTTTTGCGGTTCGCTTTAAGGAATTTTACATTGACAGATAATGCGATTTTAAGTTATAAGAAGAGATGCTTACTGTTGGGAGTTAAAACTCTAGAAAGGCGAAGAAAGGTTTATAGCGTAATGTTTATACGTGATATCTTGTGTTTTTCTATAAAAAGTGAGTGTTTGCTTTCTCTTATTTATTTTTATGCTCCTTTGAGGTCTTTAAGAACAAGGCCACTTTTATATGATGTTCGCCATGAAACTTTGTATGGACAACGTGTGATTAATTGTTGGCGGAGAGTCTCGTACTCAAAACGTTGGCTATTGCGCTGTCGTTTGCCTCTATAAGCGATAACGCTATATAATAGAGCGAGCAGAGTTTGAGGATTTTCCCAATCTAAGCGTGTTGCTTTTAACAATGGAATAATCCGGGGAGCGAAGAGAGTGCAAGGTTATTTTGAGCGAGTTGCTCTTGAAAAAACAAATGCACTGGTTGCTGGTTTATTAGCAAGTGGAATATTTATTTCCTATCCAAGATATTTATACAACTTAACTGCTAACTATGCAATAAATAATTCGAAATACAGACAAACAATATATACATAAATGAAATGAAAAGAAATGCAATGCAGGCAATAAAATACAATGCAAATGCCAACTGGTGGTGTCGTTCATTAACCTGTTGGTCATTCACCTGCTGTTGTTTACTTAGTTTGTAGTGTAGAATTCGGTCGTTTGCATTTGTTGTCATAACATGCTGGGCCCCTCAAAATGAAGATACACAGAAGTCGATGTCTTCAAAGGATGTTTGTGTGTTACGTCGTTGTTGAGACTTCGCATTGGAATAGTGGTGATGGTTGGTGGTTTAAGTGGCTGATCTCTTTTTCGAAAGATGATGAAGATGATAACAGCTACGATAACTATTATAGTAAGACAGCCAGTGACTCCAAACAGTGAATATTGGTGAACTCGATGGGTACTGAATTCATTCAATATATATTCCTGATTTTTTTGAAGGTTTATTGCATTTTCCAATGTAGCAAAATCTATCGAAGTGTTTGTTGGAAGTCTCAGAAAGATTGAATGATGGTAAAAATGATGATTTTAGTCGGCTTGCTTTCCAACAATTGTCGTGGTTTGGTCATAAATTATGCATTTTGCTGGTAGCTTAAGCAGCCTACTCCCTCGCAGTGTAACGGGCTCAGTATTGTAATCACAGTTAATATTAACTGTGGTTGAATTTGGAGTGCTGTATATCCATGCGTTTGGTTGATGCATCTCAATCCAGTACAGCCTTGGTGATATGTCCTCAATCGTGCATGCGTCCATAATTTTCTTGTGTTGTATAATGTTTGTTTCAAAAACACTAGTTGACGCTCCGGTTGTATACAGAGGATGCTGAAGTGGGCACCAGAAGATGTCGGAAGGCCTTATTTTACAAAGTAAGAATTCATCTTTGTTGATCGGATAAACATGGTTGCCTTGTAAGTTTACCATTAAATATTCCGATGATGGAACAATTCGTGTAAAGCGTCCATTGTGGTTTGTTGGAAATGACAATACTTTGTATAGTTTGAATTCTTCATTATACAACAACGGGAGACTGATCTCAATTATGATATTGTTGTTCGTCACTCTAGCTCTTGGGCTTACAATTTTATACAGCTGCAATATGGATTCGTGATGTCTTTCGCCAGGAATCATTAAAGACTTAGGGATATTCTCATGAATCTTAGTCAACTCATCCTTGAAATGTCGGACTGAAAGGATAAGAGGGTGTATTCTTCCAGCATGTGTTGATAGCAGAATATCAAGCAATATGCTCTGGGTTGCTTTATAATTGATCATAATAAGTATACCGTTAAGAGCAGTTGCAGAAAATCGCTCCATGTACTCGAATTTATTTGTTTCGTTTTCCAATTTTGTGACAATAGAACTTAGTAACATAATTTGATTCAAATTTTTCGATTGTTCTTTCTTGAAGATATTGATAGTGGAGTCAACAATGGTTGTTTGATTTTTCATGAGTTGTAGCAAGTGTTTTTCATTTTCTTGAACAGCTTCTATTGTTTGCTCATATTTCTCAGCAAATCTTTGATCAAGTATTCCGAACAATTCATTAATGACTGTTCCAATGTTTTTAGACGATAATTTTGAGAGATATGAAAAGTTTTTCCCAGCTTTTGTGGATACCAACAATTCGTACCTCTCGATTTGGAAGAGCAAGTGGAGGAGCTTTGTATGGAATTAGAAACAACAACATGGATCTGAAAATGAAATTCTTAAAAGTTATGGATATAGACGGTATTCACATCATGTCTGGCAACACTGAATCATATGTCATACCAACGTATTTAAATTGCAACAAATGGGAGGAAGATTACCAAAAATATAACAGATGCCTGCAAGAAACAAATTTCGAAAATCTGGTAGTTATTGGAGATTTCAACGTGCGAATAGGAGAGAACCAAACGATTTCACAAGAAATCGCTGAACTCAATGGGTCGCTTAAGCAACAAAGAATTTCGAAGGACAAGGTATTAAACAGCAAAGGAAAGCGATTCATTGAGTCATGCAACGATGCGGGCGTTGTTATTTTAAACGGAAGGGCTCCAGGTGACTTTGAAGGAAATTTTACATTTCTTAACTCTGCAGGGTCTTCCGTTAACGATATATGTGGTGTGTCATATAATTTACTAAGCCAAGTGGATGAACTTAAAGTAGATGAGCTGATCTATTCAGATCACATGCCACTTAATTTAACTCTGCACGTATCCAGTAGTCAGCTCTCTGAAGATTTAAAACTGCTTCCAAGGCTTGCTTGGTCAAAGCAAAATGAAGAAAATTATAAACATGAAATATAGAGCAAAGGATCCAATCTCTGGAAGCAGAAGACCCAAGAAATGAAATATGGATGGCAACTAACATAATAGATTTGATAAAGGATGTTGCAGGTGAACAAAATAACAACACACCGCGAAGGATCTTTAAGGAGAAATGGTTTGATGGAGCCTGCATGGATTCAAGAAAAAATGCATTTCATTGGCTAAATAGATGGAGAAGAGATTCATCAGAAATTCTAAAAAAAATCTATACCGACGCAAACCGGAAATTTAAAGAAACGTGCGCAAGAAAAAGAAAACTCTATTTTCAACAACTAGGAGAAAAGCTGAGAACCGTGCATAGCTCAAAAGAATGGTGGGAGTTGGCAAATGAACTACGCAACAAAACCTTCAAAATCGGAGCAAACATAAAAAGCAGCGATTTTAGAGATCACTTTGAAAAACTCTTAAATCCACCACTTACCACCTTGGGAACAGTATTTGAAGAGACACTGGCAGATTATTGGAGTGAGCAGCTTGACGGAGACATTACTTGCCAAGAAATTCTTGAAGAACTCAGCAGGGCTAAGACAAACAAAGCTGCTGGCTTCGATCGCGTTCCTTACGAATTTTTCATTCATGCTCCTCGGGCTCTCATTGAACGACTGGTTGGGCTTTATAACAGGATTCTTATCACGGAAAGAGTAGAACCATCTTTCAAAAGGTCCTTGATATTCCCAATATTTAAAAAAGGAAATGTTAATCTGGTGGAGAATTATAGAGGCATCTCTTTTATGGATGCTATCGCCAAAATTTTCACCGGTATACTACTAAGAAGGCTACAAATTTGGGAACGACAGCATAATGTTCTTAACGAATACCAAGCAGGATTCAGAGAGGGCTATAGCACTGCGGATAATATATTTAACTTGTTCAACATTTTAAAATTAAGGATGGAAGAATCCAAAAAAACGTACTGCTTCTTTGTAGACTTCAAAGCAGCGTTTGACAGTATAAGTCGAGAAGCGTTGTTAATCAAACTAAAAAGAATAGGAATATCGACCAAGTTTTTGAACACTCTTAAGAACTTCTATGAAAATACAACGAGTGCAGTTTGGGACGGAACAAAACTGTCAGAATGGTTTAGAACCGAAATGGGCGTCAAACAGGGTTGCCTCTTAAGCCCGTTGTTGTTCGCACTTTTTATAAACGATATACATGATTCTATTGGCGGAGGCATTTTTATAGATGAACTCAATATTCGACTGCTGCTATATGCGGATGATATAGTTATCTTCGCAGACTCACCAATAGAACTACAGTCAATGATTGATCATTTGGAGGAATATTGCAGTAAATGGAATCTATTTATTAACCTGGAAAAGTCCAAAATAATGATATTTAGGAAAAATGGTGGGAGAAGAAATAATTTAGAAAAATGGACACTTGGAACAGAACAAATTGAGGTAGTTCGAAAATACAAATACTTAGGTATATGGGTAACACCTAGATTGTGTATGACTGAACACTTCAATCACAGAGCTCAGCAAGCAAAAACGAGCCTCAACTTGACTTGGCACAGATTTATCTCGAAAGATGATGTAGACTTTGCTTCGAAAATGGATCTTTTCAACGCGGTGGCAAGATCAATACTGGGGTATGGTGCTCAAGTATGGGGGCATCAGCAGTATGACGAAATAGAGAAGGTTCAGCGTTATTTTATCAAAAAAATCTTGAGAATTCCATCAACATCTCCGAATTACATGCTGACAGTGGAATGTAAAATGAAACCACTCTTTATCTACACCATGAAATGTCACATGTGTTACATAAAGAAAATTTTAGTCTTGTACGATGAGAACCGTCTTCCACGAATACTAGCAAACAAAATAATAAACGAAAACATATACTGGTATAGAGACTGGATGTTATATAAGTAAATAAATGAGACACTATCAATTTTAAAACAATTATTTATTGCAAAATTAAATTGAGGCGAACACTATAAATTAAAAGGTAGCGGCTTCGAAAAGCGGAGCTGGCCGTAGACTAACAAGAAGTGACTTCTGTCGATGCACACTGCTAATCATCAACTACCTGTTTTTTGTGCCAACGACTTGAGAGCGTAAAAGCCATAACACAATAGCGCGTTTGCCTCGCGTCGACCTCATTTGACAGAACAATCAAAAGTTCAACTATACGAAATCTGTAGAGTCGCACACAATCACGCTTTGTCCTCAAACGCGTCGTTTGACAGACGTAAGCAAACGTAACGAGGCGACCAAAAGTTCAGCTATGTTGAACTTTTGCTCGCTTTCTGACATATCCCTCCATTTCAGTTTTGCAATAGGGAAGAGTAAAAAATCGATGTAAGCAAACCATCGATTTACGAAACAAATTATCGATACGTCGGTATCGATGTCGAAGTGTGTTTCAGCTGAAATTTATCGATGTTAATACTAGACAAATATTTAAGTTCTCGTTATTACAGCTGTACTAAATTTAATTTTTGTTGGATTATTCAATGTAGGTGTTGTTGAAGCATTTAAACTACTTTGAATTTGCAATGGTGTTTTGAAAAATCGACTTCTACTTTATGTTATAGTTTTCTTATCGATGATTTCGATGAATTTTCGATACATGAGCGAGTATAAAGTCGATTATAGATTTTTGTGGCAAACAAATCAATCAAATTGTACTTCATATTTGTGCGTGAAGTGTACTTAAGCTGAATTTTAGAGTGTTTTAGCAGAACTTTGTCGATGTAACTAGTATATAGATATTTCAGCTATCGTTGTTAAACCTGTATTAAACTCGACTTTTGCCAGACGAAGGTGATGTTTAATCACTTAAACTACTATAATTCTGAAAAGATGTTCTTAAAAATCGAGATTTCGATTGATTTTCGATGCATGGCCGCATGGGTTAATATAAAGTCAATCAATATGGGCGATATTGAAGGATTTAAATCATTTTATTTTTGTAAAGGTGCTCGACCAATAACTTAAGCGATAATTTCATACCGTATATTGCGATAACATTTTTGATATCTGTATGAATATATCGATTATGTTGAAAAAATCGACAAGTTTTTCATTTTAAACAGCAAATGTTATCACAAACATGTGATAACACAGTATAGAAATGCAACTACGCACATTATATTTAGCTCAATTGATTACACTACACATTTTACTTAGCTCCTCATCCATCCCTTTATCAGAAGTAACTTACAAATTAGCAATCGATCTAGTTTTCCATGTATTTAATACAAAAGAAAAAATCGATTTTTGTTATCGATAGTTACTGATAACGACGATGGTCGTTCGATACTTCAATCGATATATATTCTTAATTTTGCACAAGCTTAGACGAATGAATGACAGTAGGTCGTTTTGAGGATTTCTCATGTAACGTGAAGCCTACGTGAGGTCGACGCGGCGCAACGCTCTATTGTGTGATGGCTTTAAATCTTCTTCACTTCAAACGGTAATTTTTTGTATTCGATTATAGAGAGCTTAACTCTTGCCCATCGTGAACGGTAGCTTGTTTTTTCACATTTTGGTTGTTGACGAGAACTAATCCACAACGGTATGTTGTTTACCAAATTGTATACATTTGTTGAATCAAAGTTTTTTGTGAATCTCGCAGCATAAGTACAGGGTGTTAACTGCTCCCGCTTCAAATTCTGCCGTCCTCGGTAGATCTAAGATTTTTGTTTCATTACGATATATTTATAATTTACATACATATTATTTTTATTTAAATTTTGTATTAAATAAAGCGGAGTGCCAATAAATGGTGAACATTCTCAGATAGAAAAATATAATTTTTAACATAATAACAATTTGTTCATACATAGAAATAACAAAAAAAGGTACAAAGACAATTTATTAATAAATGCAAATGTGTATTTATACTTAAATAATTTTACTCAATATTTTGTTAGGTATTATCATATTTTTTAATATCAAACATTTTTTTCCAAAATATACCTATACATATTTTTAATCAAATTAAATGATACATAGAAGAAGAAAATTTGGTTCGCAATAACAGAAATTTAAAAAAATTAAATAAGTACAATAATATTATAAACGATCTTAAATTTTATGAAACAAATAATTTCATACATTTATTAGTGAAAAAAAATTTAATTTTATTTAGATACATTATTCGAGAAAAATTGTAAGCAGTTTTAATTTTTACAAAAACATGTGGCATAAGCAAATAGTAATCATTAGCATTTTACAATATTTTTTATTAAATAAACAACATAACAGAAAAAAAAATTAATATACTTCTTCAGAGGCAAACAAAAAATTTGAGATCTCTTAGATATTCGTAAACAATTTTTACGAAATATGTTTCATCAGTGAAATTAAGAACAAAATTTACCTCAGGTTACTTTTATGAACTAGTCGGTTTTCAATTAGGACTGTAGTGCCCAGATCCTTTTGGATCTTTTTTTCAACAAAAAGCTTGCTAAACTTGTTCCCAATTCGTTTATTTGTCCGCACATAAACTTTTTCACCTGGCTCATATGATCTTATTTGACTGTTTTTATTATGGAACCTTAAATCTTTTTCTTGTGTTTGAGAAATTTTGTTTCGTATCTCGTTTTGTAATTCTGATGAGATGGAATGTATAATGTCTATTGGTTTATGTTTTGTAATTGAATGAATGGTTCTATTGTATTTTACTGTTGATAATAAAATAAGTTCTTTTGTGTCGGTGATACCTTGTTCTAATTTAATACATCTGGCTATTTCCGATAGTGTGCTGTGGAACCTTTCAACTTGTCCATTAGATGAACTATGGTAAGGAGGAATTGTATAGATATCTATTTTAAAATAATCCCTTAGTAACGTCTTTATGGTTTCTGAATTTAAAGATTTTTCGTTATCGCATACCACTGTTTTTGTACTATTGAAAAAATTGAGAATTTGAATCAACGAATCTTTAATATCAACTATGGAGCGTGATTTTATGGGAAAAACACTTGAAAATTTTGAAAATTTATCGATACATGTGAGAAAATGCAAATTATCTGTTGAATAGATGTCGATATGCAATATTTCACCAACACGATTTGGTATGGGAGTTTTCCCAATGTCAATCCTAGGGGGGTGTCGTTGGTATTTTGCTTCTTTACATATTTTGCAATTAGTTATTATTTCTTTTAATTTTTTTCGAATGTCAGGGAAGAAATAGTCTTGCAGTACTTGTTGTGTGTTCTCGCGCAGAGATCGATGAGCTCGATTATGTTCTACAGCGAGAATTTCCTGTTGGTCATTTGAATTATAGATATCTATCACAAATTTTTCCGTGTGAAAAAACTTGGTAGATGGAAAACCTGTAATTATGTAATTTTGAATTGACGCTAAAACATTTAGTTCGCAATGAATTCCATTTACAACGTTAGGATTGATAACTTCCTGTAGTATATTTAATAAATAATTTCTATCACAAAACGAAATTTCATGTCTGTATTTCTTTTGAAATATTATTTTCCTTCGTATTTTGTTTTCTTGGCCTTCAATTATGATAATCTGGTTCCTAAAGCAGTTTATAGGATTATTTATCGTTCGAATAGTTTCAGTCGAAGATTCTTCACTATGGGCGGTTATCAGTTCAGATTCATTTGAGTGCTCTATGACGTTAATGTATTGCCTCGATAAGGCATCCGCAACATGATTTTCTTTTCCTGGCTTATAATGGAATGTCGGTGAAAATTCTTCCACAAAAGCTCTCCACCTTTTCATTTTTGTGTTGGGATTCTTTTCAGAGATGGCAAAGGTTAGCGGCTGGTGGTCTGTAAAAATGTTAAGCTCTCTGGCACCATACAAATAGTTACGCAGTTTTCCCAACGCCCAAACTATGGCGAGAAGCTCCCGCTCGTTGGTTGCATAGCCCTCTTCGGTTTCTGTCAATGTCCTGGAAATCATTGTAATTGGCCTTCCACTTTGTGACAAAACTGCCCCCAAAGCATTCGACGATGCGTCAGTGGTCAGGTCAAACGGCTTTGTGAAGTCAGGATAAAGCAGCAAAACATCCTCTGACGCCAAAATGTATTTGACTCGATTAAAAGCTTGAATCGCTTCTTCATCAAGTTCGATTGAAATATTCTTTGATTGCCTAGCACTAACATTACCATTTTCCCCACGCAAAAACTTTGTTAAAGGCTTCGTAATTTCAGCATAATCCCGAACAAATCTCCGATAATATCCTGACAATCCTAAAAATGAACGTAAACTACGTAAAGTGTTTGGAGTTTCATATTCAATAATGGACTTGACTTTATCTAGACAAGTCTTGATGCCTAGATCTGAAACTGTAAAGCCCAAAAACTCAACGTTCTGTCTAAAAAATCTTGACTTTTCGGGAGAAACACGCATATTGGCCTCAAAGAGCTTAGTTAAAATCCTGTCAACATCTTGAAGGTGCTGCTGCTTAGATTTTGAGAATACAATAACATCGTCAATATAAACATGGCAGGACTTGCCAATTTCATCTCTCAGCACATCATCAATGGCCCGTTGGAAAATGCTTGGCGCGTTCTTAAGACCAAACGGAAGCCTGCAGAATTCATATTTTCCATTATTGACGGAAAATGCAGTTTTCTCTCTGTCTCTCTCAGAGAGTTTGATCTGGTGAAACCCGGATTTTAAATCCAATGTGGAAAAAAATGAAGACTGGCCTAAATTTGCAAGAATAACAGACGTATCCGGAATCGGGTATTTATCACTAATGGTTTTTGTATTAAGCTTCCTAAAATCAACTACAAGGCGCATTTTTCGACTTCCATCCTCATTAAAGCCCTTCTTATCAACAACCCAAATCGGGTTATTGTAAGGTGATCGAGATGGCCTTATTATTCCGGCATTAAGAAGATCGGAAACTTCTTTGTTGACAAACTGCGCCGTTGCCATTGGATAGGGATAAGCCCTGGAATAGACTGGTTCATTGTCCGTTGTTCTAATAGTAGCTACAACTTTTGTGTTAAATGGCAAAAAATCATTTGAATCTGCGAATACTTTTTGTCTTTTTGCTATAATATCCTCAAATTGTGGGCGAACATCCGGTGGTACAAAATCGTTTTCAATAGAAATATGATTTACGTTTCTACAGAATAAATATAAAAGTTTCTCCTCTCGACCATCATAGTTAATAACACCCTTCTTTAAATCTAGATATGCGCCTATTTCATGCAAAAAGTCGCATCCAATGATGCCATCAAACCTATCGAGGCGAGGGAGAATAAAAAAAGTTGTATTTTTGTGGAATAAATGTACCACAACTTAAATCTAATTTCGTTTGATCCGTGCAAGGATTTAACAGTAAAAGAATTTTCTACTGGCTTCACTCCTTTCAGATTACTTAGGTTTTTTATATAATTTTTGGCAGCACCTGTATCTATTAAAAATCTTAGTTCCTTCCCTCCTAATGTTCTGCTTATGTATGGTAGGAGGGTTAGGTTAGGTTAGGTGGAAGTGGCTGTCAGTCAATGAGTACATTGCCTAACACACTTAGGCCGCTAGGGCCCATTGTGATACCACAGAGATCAGCAAGTTAATCACCTACTGATCTCAGAAACCCGATGTAAGATTAACGAGTTAATCACTTATTAATCTTCCATTACGGTACTAGCCGGTTAATCACCTGCTAGTCGAACCACGTGGAACTTTTAATGTATTTTGAAAGACTTTTAGGGTCTATGTACGCTAGGTCGCTAGTATCATCGAAGAAGAATTCACCGAGATGAGCCTTCCTCCTATGAAGCAGTGCAGGGCATGAGCAAAGAAGGTGTTGAACGGTCTCTTCCTCCTCCTCGTCCATGCAGCTTCTGCAGAAATCATTGGAAAACACCCCAAGTCTTTTGGCGTGTCTCCCTATTAGACAGTGTCCTGTAAGAACACCTATGGTAGAACCTAGACACAGACGGTTCAGGGACAACAAACTCTTTGATCGTTTTGAGTCCACACACGGCCAAACTTTTTTGGTTGCAAGGCATGTGTTACTCTCAGTCCATCTAGTGTTTGTTATCCTTGAAGCGTCCTGTCTAAGCAGGAGTTTACATGTAGCGATAGGTACACCTATGTTGTTCCATTCTGAGCGTAGGGAAGTGTTCGTGCCCTTTTTGGCTAGTTCGTCTGCCATACAGTTGCCTGGTATGTCCCTGTGCCCTGGCACCCATGAAAGGTGAATGTTAAACTGATTTGACATCTCCCTCAGAGACATCTGACAATTTTGGACCGTGATGGATTTTGTAGAGACAGAGGCAAGAGATTTAAGGGCAGCTTGGCTGTCTGAGAAGATCCGAATATCCGTGGAGGATATGACGTTTTCTTTGAGCCAAGACAGCACCTCCTTAATCGCCAGAATTTCCGCTTGGAACACACTACAATGATCGGGTAGGCGGAAGAAAAGACTGAGATTCAGCTTTTCTGAGTAGATTCCACTTCCCACACCTTCGCTGGTTTTTGAACCATCGGTGTAGAAGTGTATTGCTTCATTTTCCAAAAGAGCGCCATTTTCCCAAGCTTCTCTTGAAGGTATGGTTACTTGGAAATTATTGTCAAACACCAACTTGGGGGTGGTGTAGTCGGATCGATTCGGTAAGAATCTAAAGTTATCTAGAATGGTAGTGTGGCCGATTTGATTATTGGTCCACTGTGATGTAGCTCTGAGTCGAGTAGCTGAGCTAGCTGCGACTTGTTTGCTGAAGATATCTAGGGGTGTGAGATCTAGTAGTACATTGAGGGCGTCCGATGGGGTTGTCCTCAGTGCACCACTAATACACAGACTAGCCGTTCTTTGAACTTTGGCCAGCTTGTTGTAGTTGATCATCTTGTCTAGTGCTGTCCACCAGACTATCACCCCGTATGTGAGTATCGGTCTAATTACCGATGTAAACAGCCAATGGGTGATTTGGGGGGAGAAACCCCATTTCCCGCCAATGGCTTTTTTACAGGAGAAGAGTGCCACGTTGGCTTTATTTACTCTTTCCTCAATATTGGTTTTCCAGGTCAGTTTTTTGTCAAAAATGAGACCTAGATATTTAGCCTGATTTGACAGTGTGAGAGTTACCCCTTTAATAGTTGGGGGTTTGAAATCCGGAATTTTGTATTTCCTCGTAAAGAGAACTAATTCCGTTTTGTGTGGATTGATGTTCAGACCACAATCTGCAGCCCAATTGTTAAGCTTGTTAAGTGCTGTTTGTAGCAACTCAGCTAGGGTTTGTGGGTGCTTGCCTGAAACGGCAATTGCTACATCATCGGCATAGGCTATAGCTTTGAAACCTTCGTCCTCTAGGTCGATTAACAATTTGTTAACGACCAGGTTCCACAGTAGGGGAGATAAAACTCCTCCCTGCGGGGTTCCTCTATTGGCCATTCTGCTTGTTTTGTAGTTCCCCATTTCGGAACTAATGATTCTGCTGCTGAGCATTGTTGTTATCATGTTTTTGATGTGTTCCTCTATGAGCAGCCCATCAAGAGCATTAGTGATTGCTGAATTTTTAACATTATTAAATGCACCCTCTATGTCTAGGAATGCGATGAGAGAGTATTCTTTATAGTGCAGGGATTTTTCAATGGTGCAAACCAGAGAGTGGAGTGCAGTTTCCACTGATTTACCTTTTGTATAGGCATGTTGCGCCGTTGAGATCAGACTAGGTTTAATTTCTTGTCTTAAGTGTATGTCAATCATTCTTTCCAGTGTTTTAAGGAGGAAGGATGATAGACTAATAGGTCTTAAATCTTTTGGATTTACATGGGAGCTTTTGCCGGCTTTAGGTATAAAGACGACCCTAGCTTCTCTCCAGGCTTTGGGAATATATGCATAGCTGATACATCCTTTCATGATCATCTCTAAGTTATAGATGATAATGTCTGAAACCTGTTGCAGCTCCGCAGGGATGATTCCGTCAGGCCCTGGTGATTTATAAGGGTCAAAGCTGTTTATTGCCCATAACAGTATATCTTTAGAGATAAAACCTGTTTCATACTCCACAAATCCAATTCAATTTAATTAACTTTTTATTACAACTAAAAATATATTTTGTAAAATGTGCGGCACTTTGCCAAACATTAGCAAATCACCCTATCAAATTACATTTTGTTTCTTATCTTTGACGGCTGCAACTAAACTCATATGGAGATTAACACAATGGAGCTTATCTCATTTTGGAGCTTATCTCATTTAACTTTAATCTGTTTAAAATAATTTGCCGTAGAGTCAACTCACTTACAAATCAACCAGCAAGCAGTCAACATCGAACAAATACATTGTGCATTTTATTTAAAACCGCATTTTTTCATTTCTCTTTTTTCTGCTTGCCTTCGACTTATAAAAGTAAATTCATCGGTTGCTAAAAGTAAGGTAAAATTGATACGCCAGATATCAGTTTTAAAACATGGTCCTTCGTAGCCATATTAATTGAACTTTGTCGCGAATTTTAGTGGATTTCGATATAAAAATCCTAAAGACTTTATGTTTTTTTTTTGGTTATGGTAAGTGCGCATGCTAGAGTTCTTACACGTAAAAAGTACATACATATATAAATCATCTGTGGTGCAAATAAGCTATTCGAGCAATATTTATATAATCAATTAAAATAACTTTGAATAACACGCTTTTCGATAAACTTTAAAAATATATTGAACGAAGATGAATACCATTAAGGCAAAACGTGGCCATGTGAAAGGTCTATTGACTCGCGCTGCAAGTTTCGCCGAGAATTTAGATGACCGCGTGTTGCTTGAGCTTCTCGAAACACGATTAGAAAACCTTAATGAGGCTTGGAATAAATTCGTAGCTTTAACTGACGAACTTCTCGGTCACTCGGACGACAAAGATTACGTAGATCCCAGTGATGATTTTTCCGAATACGAAAACAAATATTTCACTGCAAAATCTACATTCGTAAACGTTATTCGCGAACGTAAGTTAGCTTCTACGCCTGTTATACCAGCTGCTTCCGAATCAGTAATAGAGATATTAGCTAACCAACAGGCTTTGTTTTTGCAAAAATTAAATGAGCCAAAAAAACACGCGGGTTCCATTACATTGCCTAAACTTTCTATTTCTGTTTTTTCCGGGGACTACAAGGAATGGCCGAGCTTCAGGGATCATTTTGTCGGTTCGATAGACAATAACTCCGATTTATCTATGACACAAAAATTTCATTATTTGAAATCGTTTCTCCGCGGGGAACCAGCAAATCTTATTCGGGATATAAAGGTAGCAGATGTAAATTACGTTGATGCTTGGGAAAAATTAGAGAGGCGATACGATCGCCCCAACTTCATGATACATTCGCATATACAATCGCTTCTTTCAATTCCAACTGTCAACGCAGGTAACATTCAGTCTCTTCGTAAACTTTCCGATGTTGCCGATGAAACAATTTGCGGTTTGGATTCCTTGGGAGCCACGTGGCGAGACCCTTGGGTCATATACTTACTTCTACTAAAATTAGATCAAGACACAAAAGAAGCTTGGGCACTTGAGATAGGAAAAAAGGTAAACCCCTCAATTGAAGAATTTTTAATATTTTTGAGCTCACGTTGTGATGCTTTGGAGTCTGCTCAAGCGCTTTCACATTCGAGCACTCCATCTCGTGTGAAGAATCCAAAAGTCATACAATCTCATTTCGTTAAATCGAGTCAAAGCTGTCCAAAGTGCAAAGCAGATCATTTTTTAAATCAATGTCCACAGTTTCACATACTTGACATTAACGCTCGTCGTACATTTG
This sequence comes from Melanostoma mellinum, assembly GCA_914767635.1. Lineage (NCBI taxonomy): Eukaryota > Metazoa > Arthropoda > Insecta > Diptera > Syrphidae > Melanostoma > Melanostoma mellinum. Next base: position 107,334,563 of record OU612058.1, read on the forward strand.
TAAAGGATAATTCACTATGTTTCAATTGTCTTCGTTCAGGGCATTCTTCGCAAAAATGCCACTCAAATTTTCGTTGTCGGTCTTGTCATTCGCGGCATCATTCGCTCGTTCACATTCAGCCTCCGCCAAAGGTTTCAGCAGCTCCTGTTAATTCATCCTCGTCATCTTCTTCTGGTAGTTCCACTACTAACGCATCGATGTCAAAGGTTCCAGACACAGTACCTCCATCAACGTCGCTTAGCTCATCAGTAGTTCAGGCAAATAGTTTGCTTTCTTCGTTTTATTCTCAGCAAGCTCTTTTGCCCACTGCTATCGTTCATGTTCGTGATAAGCAAGGAACACTACAAAACGTTCGGCTGTTGCTAGACTCAGGATCTCAAGGTTCTTTCGTTACTGAACAAACAGTTCAGAGATTGGGATTGGTACGCAAAAACGCTAAAATACCCATAGTAGGTGTTGGAGCAACACCAGCAGGTGTTACAAATGGGATCGTGACCCTAAAACTTCAATCTCGCTTCTCTCAAGAATTTATTGAGGTTCAGTGCTTCGTCGTTTCAAAACTAACTTCCTTGTTGCCGAGTTCGTTTTCTACGGTTTCAAATCTACAGTCGTTCAGTTCGTTCTCTTTAGCTGACCCGAAATTTAATACTCCTAGTCACATTGACGCACTCATCGGTGCTGACAAATTATTCAGCATAATAAATGGCTCGGCAGAGCGCGGTCAAGGAAAGCCTGATCTTGTGCCAACAATTTTCGGTTGGGTTATCTGTGGAAACATGGAAACCGTCAGTTCTTCGAAAACAACAGATCTTAACTCATTCTCCATTTCATTGGAAGCTTCGACTTCATTTGACCTCGAGCGCTTTTGGCGTCTGGAAGAAGTCGATCCCGACACTACTCTATCCACTGAAGACCAACTTGCAGAAGATATATTCGTTAAAAGTCATTCTCGTTTAACTGACGGTAGGTATATGGTTCGATTACCGTTCAAATCTGATGAGGCTACAGATTTCGGTAATAGCTTCAAAGTCGCGTTAAATCGTTTTTATTCTACTGAACGACGAATTGCATCCAGTCAGTACTTAACAGATAAATACATAAACTTTATGAACGAGTACTTGGCCCTAGGCCATATGGAAGAGGTACCTACTAGTGAAATAAACACGTCTTCTAGCAAGTGCTTTTACCTACCGCATCATGCTGTTCTCAAGGATGACAGCAGCACAACGAAAGTCAGGGTAGTGTTCGATGGTTCGGCTAGATCTTCGCATAGTCATCCGTCTCTTAATGAATCTTTACTTATTGGTAAATCTTATCAACGTGATCTCTTCTCAATCTGCATTCGTTTTCGTCGCCATCGGTATACAATGTCAGGTGATATTGAAAAAATGTTTCGCCAAATTAGGGTCTCAAAAGAACATGCAGACTTCCAACGCATTCTGTGGAGAAATTCAAGTGATCTTCCGTTAAAACATTATCGTCTTTTGACCGTTACTTACGGTACTAGTTGTGCACCGTTTTTGGCTGTACGAACTTTGTATCAACTTGCGATTGATTCAGCAGATACTCACCCGCGAGCTTCCGAAGTACTGCTAAATGACTTCTACGTTGATGACGTAATCACTGGGGCTGATTCTATAGAAGATATCACAACACTCCGCCTAGAACTTGTGAGTCTTCTTAAGTCTGCTGGTCTAAACCTTCGAAAGTGGACAACAAACTGTTGGCCTCTTCTTCTCAGTTTGCCAGAAGAACAACGTGAGATGTCACCAAAAGAATTTGAAGAATATCACTCAGTCAAACTTCTCGGCTTGCAATGGTCTCCAGCAAATGATACGTATTCTTATAAAGTCAACTTAAATGATAAGGCGTCGTTTACAAAGCGTCAAATACTCTCAGAATCTTCAAGAATTTTCGATCCTCTCGGTTTTCTTACTCCTATCGTAATCGGTATCAAAATATTGTTTCAAGAGCTATGGCGAAAAAAGTATAAATGGGATGACGTCATATCCTCAGAGCATTCAAAAAGGTGGCATTCCGTCCGCGATGAGCTTTCAGTTATCGAAAAAATTAATATTCCACGAATCATGTGGGCATCAAAAGAAAACGTCGAATATCTCGGTTTCTGCGATGCATCTCTCGATGCTTACGCAGCAGTCATATATTGCCGCAGCGTGTGTTCGGCTGGAAATGTAACTAGTAGCATAGTCGCAGCAAAAAGCAAAGTAGCTCCTATCAAGGTTGTATCCCTTCCCCGGCTCGAACTCTGCGGAGCAGTTCTACTAACTCGATTAGTAAAAAAACTTGAAACTTCTTTGCAAGATAAAGAAATAAAAGTTACAGCGTGGACTGACTCCGCAATCGTCCTTCATTGGCTATCGGCACTGCCAAAGAAATGGTCAGTTTTCATCGGGAATCGTACTTCAGAGATTCTTTCTACAATACCGAGAGAATCGTGGCACCACGTACGATCTGAACAAAATCCTGCTGACTGTGCGTCTCGTGGTATTACACCTTCTCATTTGCTTCAAAATGAGTTATGGTGGAACGGACCATCGTGGATAACATATGAACGGGACCAGTGGCCAAAATCGGAATATTCAATCGGTAATATTCAATCCGGAGACTTTGAAATACGGAAAAAGCAACCGACGTATAATTTCGTATCTAGATTAGATCCCACAAATGTTTTTTGCAAAGTGATCAATGATTCTTCTCGTTTCTTAAAATCCATCCGTGTGCTCGGTTTCATATTTCGGTATGTAGCAAATATTCGTGAACTCGTTTCTATAAGAAAAATGCTAGCAAGTGGTGAAATTCGTGATAATGATGAAATCGACAGATTAAACAAATTGTTATTAAATGCGCGTGATAAATCTGTCCCTAAAACGCAATCGCTGGCTTTGTCTTCGCACGAAATTTCCACGGCAAAGACCAAACTACTAAACTTTCACCAATATCTTAGTTTTTCGGTAGAAATAGACACAATTAAAGGTGGAAAAAATCTTAAAAAAGGCAATAAGCTAGCTTCCTTAGCACCGTTTGTGGATGACCAAGGACTTTTACGCGTCGGGGGTCGTATCCAAGAAGCAGATGTGTCTTATTCAACAAAACACCCTATCATTCTCGAAAAAAGCACACGAATTGCAAACCTCATTGTCGATTATCTACATCGTTCAAATTGCCATGCAGGTGTTTCTCTTTTATTTGCCATTCTGCGACAAGAATACTACATTGTCGGTTGTAGGAATCTGCTTCGTAAAATAGTCCATGATTGTGTTCCGTGCTTCCGTCAGCAAAAGACAACTTCGACGCAGCAAATGGCTAATCTGCCGGCAGATCGTGTCCTGCTGTCGCGACCGTTTAGTAAGGTTGGTGTAGACTATGCAGGTCCTATAACTTTAAGACTAGCTCGAGGCAGAAATCCAAAATTTACCAAAGCTTATATCGCGTTATTTATTTGTTTCTCAACCAAGGCTATACATGTTGAGTTGGTAAGCGATCTTTCGTCAAACGCCTTTCTTGCAGCTCTCGATCGCTTCGCGTCGCGTCGTGGTAAGCCGTCAGAAATCTGGAGCGATAATGGAACAAATTTCCATGGAGCTAATCGGTGTCTTGACGAGATGTTCCAGCTACTCTTGAGTCAGCAGCATAACGACATCGTAACCGACCATCTATCCAAGGACAAGATTTCATGGAACTTTATTCCTCCTTCCTCTCCTCACTTTGGTGGCTTGTGGGAGGCGGGAGTCAAATCTGTTAAATTCCACTTAAATCGTGTCATCAAGGATCATCGGCTGACATATGAGGAAATGTATACGCTCCTGACACAAATCGAAGCACTGCTCAACTCTCGACCTATGTGGCCGACATCGGATATGGATCCGATAGCTCTTAGTCCAGCTCACTTTCTAATTGGTGACACTATGAATTCTATTCCTCATCCTTTTGTCTCTGATCAAAACATTTTTACTAATTGGTCTCTTTTACAGTCTCTCAAACAAGGGTTTTGGAAGCGGTGGCACTCCGAATACTTGACTTCGTTGCAGCAACGTCCAAAATGGCAAGGAGTCAAAACCGATTTGAAGCCTGGTGATGTAGTCATGCTAAAGGACTCAAATCTTCCACCAGCAAAATGGATACTTGGTCGAGTCAAAGAAGTCCATCCAGGACAGGATAACAGAGTACGAGTTGCGACCATTACCACCGAAACTGGAGACTACGTTAGACCAATTGTGAAAATTGCACTGCTTCCCTTTTGCTGAAAGAACTGGATCTTTCAGGGCGGGGCAATGTTTCATACTCCACAAATCCAATTCAATTTAATTAACTTTTTATTACAACTAAAAATATATTTTGTAAAATGTGCGGCACTTTGCCAAACATTAGCAAATCACCCTATCAAATTACATTTTGTTTCTTATCTTTGACGGCTGCAACTAAACTCATATGGAGATTAACACAATGGAGCTTATCTCATTTTGGAGCTTATCTCATTTAACTTTAATCTGTTTAAAATAATTTGCCGTAGAGTCAACTCACTTACAAATCAACCAGCAAGCAGTCAACATCGAACAAATACATTGTGCATTTTATTTAAAACCGCATTTTTTCATTTCTCTTTTTTCTGCTTGCCTTCGACTTATAAAAGTAAATTCATCGGTTGCTAAAAGTAAGGTAAAATTGATACGCCAGATATCAGTTTTAAAACAAAACCTTTACCTGATTGGTTTGCGATTCGAGGCAAGTGCTCCTCGTCTGTTATTGTCAACGAGCTACCAGGGAAATGAGTATCCAGTAGCAAGTTTAGTGTTTCTTCATATGAGTTGGTCCAGTTGCCGTTTTCATCTTTTATAGAACTTGGCATGTTTGGACTCGTTGATAGGATTTTCCTAAGTCTAGATGCCTCTGAGGAGTCTTCAATCTTATTACAGAATTCTCTCCAAGAGGATCTTTTGCTTATTCGTAACCTCTTTTTGTAAATCCTAAGGATTCCTTATATAGATCCCAATCTATGGGATTTCTGGAAGATTTGGCTCGATTGAAAAGCTTCGCACAACTTTTCTTGAGCGGTTCTAGCTCCTTGGTCCACCAGTGTGGTTTCTTCTTCCCTCTAACTATGGTAAGAGGACAGGAGTTACACAAGGCATGGTTAAGAGCACTAGTTAGATCGTCGACTTTACTGTCAAGATCCTTGGGGTTTGAAGGGAAGCTATTGTCATTGTAGTTGTAACAATGTTTGAAGATTTCCCTGAATTTTACCCAGTCAGTTTTCCTATAATTACGGAAGCCTATGGGTTTTGGTGTGTCATCTGTTAGACTAAATTGGATGTATCTGTGATCAGAGAAGGAGTGATCCTTAGATACAGCCCAATTTTTAATCTTGTTATAGATTGATTGAGCTGCAAAGGTAACATCTAAAACCTCTTGTCTGTTTTTTGTGACAAAGGTTGGTTCGTTACCGATATTGCATATAAGAAGGTTAGTACTTAGTATAAAATTAAAAAGAGACTCACCCCTTTCATTTACGTCCGTACTCCCCCATACTACGTGATGTGCGTTGACGTCACTTCCTATTATGAGCTCCGCTTTGAGCTTTGTTGCGCTTTTTATTACGCGCTCGAGCGTCTCTCCTGGTAGCGGCCCCGGTTGGTCATGGCCTAGATAGGCGGACGTGAGCCAGTAAGTCCCACTGTTGGTCTGCAGTTTTACTGTTGTGGTGTCGCAATTGCTGTAATTAGGTAGTAAAAATACGTTAAGTGTTTTCTTTGCCAGTATGCAGGATCTTGGTTCACCTTTGTCCGTCACATACAGCAGAGAATAATCTTTCGTCCTGAGTCCTTTTACCACGGATTTATTGATCCATGGTTCCTGGATCAGGACTATATCCTCGCCGGACTTGCTTAGTCGGAGAAGGAGTCCGGCTGAGGCTTTGATGGAGTGTTGGAGATTAATCTGGAGTATTTGCAGCATTGCTACAATCATCCAGCTTAATCTCCAACACTGTAGCATTAAGGTCCTCCATATCTGAGGCGGAGTCTAGCAACTCATCCTCAGAAAGGAGAACCCCAAGCATTTCATCGTCGGAGTCTAAGACTCCACCTTTGTTGTTATCGTCCTTATCGGACGATTTGTTGTCTATTGCGTCTTGTTCAGACACTATTGTTGTAGTCTTTTCGACCGGTTTCGAGCAAGACAGCTGTTCCAAAGAGTCAGAGCAACTTACTGCGTCTGTCTCCATGATGGAAGATTCGACGCTCGCAGTGGACTCCTTGGCTTCGGATTCAGCCGCTTGCTTTGGAAGCTTTGCAGCGTCCTCATCTTTTTTGTATATTTTCAGCACTAGGTTGTCAAACCCGTACTGAATAACACCCCCGCGTGCCGCCAGGGGTTCTAATGACTCCTTATTCAAGATAACAAGAGCCGACCGATAACGACCCACCGACTCTTTTTCAATCACCGGAACCGTCCAATCGTGAGTGGGCAGATCCGGGTTGCTGTATTTAATCAGCTGGAGAACCATCTCCCGCGATTCATGTAGGGCCGGTACCAAGGCACGAGCTCTCGGTCTGCTTGGGATATCCTCCCTTGCCACAACCTCTAGCTTAGCACCTGGCCAGATCTCACCTAAACCGTTGACAGCTAGTTTATATAGGTGAAGCGATCTCTGGTCTTGGCAGGCGATCAGCTTGACGCGGTTTTGATGCCAGCCAGCGTCGCTAATTCTTGGGAGGGGTCCCGGATTCGCCTCGATAAAAGGTATAAACCTGAAAGCGAGGTGAGCCTTGACGTCCGCCCACCTGTCGGCAGAGATGTTTCCATCCATATTGCTCCCGTCGATGACCGCGACAACAATCTGTCCCTTTACCACGTCACCAAAGGATTGCCCCGGCACCAGTGTCGATGGAACGCTAACCCCGACTCTTGGCTTTTTTGGTTGAGGTTTTTCAACCTCAAACGACCTGTTTCGCTTCGACGTTGAGTCTTGGCTGGTCTCTTCTGCAATTTTACTTGCCCACTTCAATCTTTCAACCTCACCCTGGGTTCTCTCCACTGCGGGTTTACAACCCACCGTTTCAATTACCCTTCTGGCTTGGCGACGTATCTGAGCGGGCGTTTTTTTGATCTGAGTCCCCCCCTTGGCCGAGCTGGAGTTGTTAATCACCTCTCCTGCTCCACCAGTTGGAGGATTCATTGCACTCGACGAGGGTACGTACCGACCCGCAGAGGTAGGGTGGCTATTCGCCTCTCCAACCCTGCCAGTCTGAACGGCCCTCCCCGTGTCCTTTATTTTAAGGGCATTCAAGGTGGAGACGGAGTCGTTGATCACCCCTCCATTTCCCCTTTTTGTTAATTTCACCTCGTCCTGTTTTGATGATGGCACCAAAGCAGGCGAATTGCTTTCAAAGCTAATATTGGGGACTTCATCCCCACTATTAGCAGTGGCGGTCCGTTTGCCCTCCGATTCACTGGCTAGAACTAGCTTTGCAGCATGTTCTTGACCAGTTTCCAGCGGGCTGTGCTGCTCGCCAGAGTCGGGATTCTTGGTTCCCACTGCACAGACCTGAACTGGCTTTGCAGCTGGTTCAGAGCCTGTGTGCGAACCTAGTATCCCACTGGTGGAAGGTTTGGCCGTTGGCTCACATTCCTGCTTCGACTTTTCAGCCAAATCGGAGAAAGTGTACAACTTTCGTTGCCTCCCCCCAGTTTTCTTTTTCGTCTTTTTGTTCGTTTTTTTGTCTGTTTGTTTGTTTGTTTGTTTGTTTGTTTTTAGAAATTCCATAGAAGGTCCCACGAGTAACTCCGGAAGGAAAAGGTCAGCCCCGGCAGAGCCGTGTACCGGGGTAAGGCTAGTCTATTCTGGACCCTGCCAAGCATCCAGAAGAGCTCGTTATTGATTGGTTTATCCCCCAACCTTTAATTCTTCGGCACGGATTATAAAAGCTCACACCACCACTGAAACTAGGAACCTCGTATCTATGGTGAGATTGGATTTCTAAGGATTGTGCTATTGAGAAGTCACAACCACCCAGCGATCCAACCTAACCTTGGCTGTCACCGTCTGACATCGTACAGACACTGATAAGTATATGTAGTGAACATTGCCCGCCCAGCACCCACTTGGAGGGTTCGATCGAGGATTTTTGCCGAGCATGGTAGGAGGGACCTATCCCTAAAAAATTTACTTCATCTTCAAATTCATCTCTTTCATAATTGCAAGAAAGTCTTTCGTCGTCAAAATAATTATTTTCGTTGTAATGTTGCTCAAAAGGAACCGTATTTAGATGTGTTGTCTGATTCTGAACTAAATTATTTACTCGTTGAATTTTTGAAATCGGTTGCTGTGTTGAATCGTTATTTGTTGTAAAAGTTTTGTTACGGAAATATTTGTCTGAAGGCCCTGGTCTTTTTAATTGTGGTTTATTATTTATATAATTATTATTTTTGAAGCCATTATTAATTGGTTTTTGAGATGAGATTACCTGATTCTGAGTTGGAGATCTATAGCGTGAAGTTGAAGGGTCTATTTCCATCGGCTGTACTCTAGGATTTTGATCTAACTCACGTTTAAATTGAGGGGGATTGAATGAATCATTTTTATAGCTTTGTTGGATTGGAGCTTTGTATGGTCGTTCAGTGTAACTAGAAAAAGCGTTTGCGAACATGTAACGAGTTTGATTAGCCTCTAATTCACGTGCGATTGCTAATGCAGAGGGCATATCTTCAGGTCTCGAAGAGAATATAATATCACACATTGGTTTTCGCAACCCGGAAATAAATATTCTTAGAGCATCCTGCCTATACTTTTCATTCAGAGACGCGATTAAATCGATTTTACCTTCATGAGTCATCTTAATTTTATTGATGATTAAGGTTAGCTTCTTTTCGACTGCATCATAGAATTCAACTAAAGACGATGACCCCTGCTTCAAAGTTGACATTTCCTGTTCGATTAAATAAATTGGCCTTTTATCAGCGTATGTAAAATCTAAGCGACTTATTATTGCATCAAAGTTAAGTACAGTATTATACGATGTTAGTACTGAATCAGCACGTCCTACAATTTTATTTCTTATCATAGCTACTGCCTGATAATACTTAGAACTCCCTTCATATCCCTGAAAAACCTTATGTGCGGCAAACGCAGCTTGACGCCATGAGACATAGCTAGTCTGATCACCTTGGAACTCAGAAAGTGATTTCACAACATCTAATGTTTCTTCACAACTAATTTGACGATTGATTGTAACCTCATTATACTCTACTGCCCTTGATGGCGTTTCCAAAGAGGAAAGTCTATTCGTAAGTGCACTGATTCTGGATTCAAATGATTGTTGCGCTTGTTCGCATGCGGTCTGAACAGCAACTCTTAATATTGCACGAAATTGCACTTCATCCATTTTCTATAAATTACTTTTTTTGTTTGAGCTCTTAACAACGATGTTTTTAATAACTGTATTTCTGTTTTTTTTTCCTGCTGTGATAATACGTTGTTCAATAAAGTATAATTTGAAGGAAATAATGTTATGTACATATATTTCTACTCGCTATAAAAATAACAAATAATATTCAATATTTTATTTTTCTATATTTTATTTGAGAGAACAGCACTCCACTGTTAATATCGTTTTCAATTGTATTAATTTTAATCTTTTGTAATATACGTAAATGAATTCATTGTTAAATCTGCTTTACAATGCATATTTTTTAGTTGTTCAATATGTGCAGAAGTTTTGTTGAATCTGTTGTTTTAGATTTTGTTCACTTTATTTATTTAGAGGAAAATCACTCCACTTAATTGTTTATAATATGCTAAAGTTTTTTATCTGTTTTAATATTTTTCATATAGATTCACTTGATAGGTCTTGGAGGTAGGTATTATAGATTTCAGGGTTTCTTAATATCCCCGTTATTCGCTATATACAGGGTGTCCCGTACTTCGTGTACCATCCTTTAGGGTGTGATTCTTGGTCATATTCTTAGAAAAAAAATGTATGACAGTAAAGCTCAATTCTCAACTTTGACATCACTTTTTGACAATTTAAGAAAAGGCTAACTTTGGTGTACCCTGACCTATGTTAAATTCAATATCTCTGTCAATACTGGTGATAGAGACCTAATCTTAGACTTAATTTTTTAGAGAAATAACAGCCTTTAAGACTGTATTTAAGTTTATCTTCCAAAGGTTAAGGGTTGCCAGATTTTCAATTTTAAGTGCTGTTCAAATTTTCTTCCCGAAACAAAGTTTTGACTTTGAGGTCATTTTTTTGCAGAAAATGCCTGATAAACATGGAGTTTCTTTATTTTTTACAGATGAACTAAACAATAATAAAAAAAAAACTTATAAATTAGTGCACTCTAAAACCCATAGATTTAATGATATTTGAAAAAATACAAAATGGGAAAAATTAAAAAAAAAAAAAAAGATTTTTAAATTTGAGGTTTCTTTGAATAAAACAACAATATGGGCGCTTTTAGTAGTTTTTTTATGTATTTTATACAAATACAGTTATAACAAGTGCTCAAAGTGCCTACGCAGACATTTTTTTCTTATATGAGTTTTACAATGGAAATTCAAGAAGAGCACAACGAATATACCAGGAACTTTATCCTTACTGAACATCTGGCAACCCTAAGCCTATAGAAATCTTATTTAAATACAGTTTCAAAGATTACAAGACTACAAGTAAGACAAGAGTTATCGAGAGCAAACACCTACAATGAAATTCAAAAACGGGCTTTGGCATGCATTCAAAACGAAATAGGGCACTTTGAGCACTTGTTATAACTGTATTTGTATAAAATACATAAAAAAACTACTAAAAGCGCCCATATTGTTGTTTTATTCAAAGAAACCTCAAATTTAAAAATCTTTATTTTTTTTTTTTTAATTTTTCCCATTTTGTATTTTTTCAAATATCATAAAATCTATGGGTTTTAGAGTGCACTTATTTTTAAGTTTTTTTTTTATTATTGTTTAGTTCATCTGTAAAAAATAAAGAAACTCCATGTTTATCAGGCATTTTCTGCAAAAAAATGACCTCAAAGTCAAAACTTTGTTTCGGGAAGAAAATTTGAACAGCACTTAAAATTGAAAATCTGGCAACCCTTAACCTTTGGAAGCTAAACTTAAATACAGTCTTAAAGGCTGTTGTTTCTACAAAAAATTAAGTCTAAGACTAGGTCTCTATCACCAGTATTGACAGAGATATTGAATTTAACATAGGTCAGGATACACCAAAGTTAGCCTCTTCTTAAATTGTCAAAAAGTGATGTCAAAGTAGAGAATTGAGCTTTACTGTCATACATTTTTTTTCTTAGAATATGACCAAAAATCACACCCCAAAGGATGGTACACGAAGTACGGGACACCCTGTATATAGTTTTTTTTCAACACACTGTTCTTGGTGGGATCTAATAATTAGGCAACCGTTTTTCTTAAATGCTTTTTTTGGCATAGTACAATATTGTTTAACAAGAAAAAACGCGTTGCAATCGTTGGGCGCCAGTAAATAAATGAGACACTATCAATTTTAAAACAATTATTTATTGCAAAATTAAATTGAGGCGAACACTATAAATTAAAAGGTAGCGGCTTCGAAAAGTGGAGCTGGCCGTAGACTAACAAGAAGTGACTTCTGTCGATGCACACTGCTAATCATCAACTACCTGTTTTTTGTGCCAACGACTTGAGAGCGTAAATCTTCTTCACTTCAAACGGTAATTTTTTGTATTCGATTATAGAGAGCTTAACTCTTGCCCATCGTGAACGGTAGCTTGTTTTTTCACATTTTGGTTGTTGACGAGAACTAATCCACAACGGTATGTTGTTTACCAAATTGTATACATTTGTTGAATCAAAGTTTTTTGTGAATCTCGCAGCATAAGTACAGGGTGTTAACTTATACTGAGCTAGAAGGTGTAGCTATTCGTGATATTGTTGGAAATACAAGATATTTTCATGATGTAACAGAACAGGTATATACACAGATTGCGAACAATGCATGGGATATGGCAATACAAAGAGCTCAAGCAACAACGTCGCATGGATTGTACAACGCCCTCAACTACCACGAAGGAAATAGATACACACAAGAAGAACGAAACACATCTATGATATGTTGGATTTTCAAGGCTAGGGGAGGTCTCCTATTCTTGAACGGAACGTTTGTGTTTAGCAACCGAAATACGCAATGCACTTTGTGCAATCTTCGAGAAGATGAAACTTTTATTCACTTTTTAGGTGTATGTCCTGTGCTAAAAAAAATACGATTGCAACTCCTGGGATCAAGAGCACTCAGCACTGAAAGGATGATTAACATCCTGAACGGAGAAGGCAGCTGGGTCTCTCTGATAAAATATTTATCACTGGCTTTAAAATATCGCTCCGAACTTATCAGAGAATACAATGGTTGAAAGTAAAACAACAATGTCGTGCCAAAAATAACATAGGCTACAAATAAAACAAGAACAATCGCACTGAATAACAACATCAATAAGGATCAACAACATCAGTTAACAACAACATTAACAACAAAAACAAAGACTATCCAATAGCAGCAACTGAGACCAAGTTCTAACAACTACAACTACATTAACAACAGAAACCAACAAAATCTACAGGAAAAATAGCAAAGAAAACTGCAATAACAGTAACAACAGAAACATCAACAGCTTGAGTAATATCAACAACAAAATCAACATCAGCAACAAGAACAACGACACAATCTTCAAAAACAACAACAACATCAATCAACAACAATAACCAACAACGAAATCAATCAACAACATCATTCAACAACAACATCAATCAAAAACAACATTATCTAACAACGACTTCAATCAAACAACAAAATCAAATAACAACAACATCTTCTTCTTCATTTTCGGCGTTACGAGTAGTGATCTTGAAGCGATCACAACTCTCCCACTTTGCTGCTTCACACTAGTGATCCGCCTGTGGGGTACGCCGCGTTGACCTCAGAAATCGTCGGCAAGCCTCCCGGTTTTGGATTGTTCCATGTCTGAGGCCAACCAAATGCTGCTGTTTTTGCATTTGCTTGTACCAGGAGTGTTTTGGCCTGCCTTTTCTTTTTCGTCGCGAATTTGTTGAAACGTTGTACGATATTGCCTTTTTGACGGGGTTCTGCGGATCTCTCCTTTGAACATGACAATACCAACTGAGCCGGTCGTGCTGAATTTTGTCCAAGATGGTACTTTTTACATGAAGGCTTCCACGGATCTTAGTACTTCTAATTCGATCAAGCTTTGTTACTCCTGCTGTCATCCGAAGCATCTTCATTTCATAACAACAACATCAATCAACAAAAACATCAATCAACAACGAAATTAATCAACGGCAACAGAAATCAACAATAACAGCATCACCAACAAAAAACAACAATATCACCACCACATCATCATTACCATCAACATTTTCATCATCATCCTTAGCATGACAATAACGACACAACAACATAAATACAACACAAAATACAAAAACAAGCAACAAAATCAACAACATCATTATGAACAACAACAACAACAACCAACAACATTTATATACAAATACAAGTAACAAAATCAATCAATATCAACATCATTCAACAACAACATCAATCAACAACAACATCAATCAACAACAACATCAATCAACAACAACATCAATCAACAACAACATCAATACAGAACAAAATCAATCAGCTACAACAAAAATCAACAACAACACTGTCACCAACAACAACAACATCAATAACATGAACAACCATAAGAAAATCAACAACACCAATCATCATCATCATCATCAGCATCATCATCATCATCATAATCATCATAGTAACAATAGTAACAATTAAGTACAACTCAATCACTGACCTAAGGTTCAAGAAATGGACATTTGATCGCAACAGACGGCCTAAATAAGCCATTCATGCATAATTTATTGTTTAATGTTAAATTCACTGAATATTATCTAGAATAAGAAAAAAAAAAAAAAAATTGTTTTTTTACTTTTAGTTAGTTTTATATTACGTTGTTAAGTTACAATTATCTGAATAAACAAATTACTTACTTACTTACTTACTTACTGTTCCAATAAAGTCAAATGGTGATCGTCTTTGCCTTTTTAATGAATCGTCGCGTCGCGTCGTTTGCGTGTAAGAGAATTTCATTGTTGAGCTCAATTTGTTGAAGTTGATACCCAAATTGGTTCAGTATTCCTTCGCACATAATGGACCTTAGTTCCTCCATTCCCGATGACGAACATACTCTCTCCATTTTTGAAACAACTTCCTTATATGCTTCGTATTCCTGCCAATAGTTCGTCAAATTAAAGAAAACAATTGTCTTCCATGAGCTTGAAATTAAGTTGGCTTGTCCTATATCTTCGAAATATATTCCAGGATGACTTTCGAATGGAAATATTTCAACATCGTGTATCTGGCGAATTGGAGAGGAGTCAGCTAGGTTCAGTAACCCAAACAAAATGCATAGCCACGAAAATGGTTGTACTCGATTTGTTGACGTATTAACCTGAACTTGGTTTACTGGTGTTTTCGTTTCTATCGGGAGTTTACATAATTTGGCTATTGGTCGCTTTAAATGTTTATTGTTACTGTATACAGTTGCAGCCCGAACACCGTTGTCACTCCCAGGATGAACTTCTGATATACTTCCCATCATCCAGGTGGTCGGTGGTAGCCGGTCTTCCTTGACAAGAACTATATCGCCAGTTTTAATGTTGTCTTCTTTTTGTTTCCATTTAGGCAATTGTTGAAGCTGTGACAAATATTCTGATGACCAGACTTTCCAAAAGTCTTGAGTCATTTTTTGTATTAGTTGCCAGCGTGAACGGAACGTTTTCTTTTCAGCAATGAGTTGTTCGGGTACAGCATTCAGAGAACTTCCGATTAGAAAATGTCCCGGAGTAAGTATCGTATTGTTGTCAATATCGTTTTCGATTGCCGTATTGGTCGGGAGTTTAGGCATGCTTCTATTTGAGTCAATAATGTCGAAAGTTCCTCAAATTTTAGCATGGTGTCTCCAATTATTCGTTTTAGGTGAAATTTTGTGGATTTAACGCTTGACTCCCACAAACCGCCAAAGTGCGGTGCTGCTGGTGGTATGAAATGCCATTGCATTTCATGTTTCGTAAGCATTGATGATGCGTCTACTACACCGTACTTAATGGCTGCTCTCACTTGTTGTTGGATTTCTTTGTTAGCTCCAATGAATGTAGTTCCATTATCACTGTAGAAATGTGAACATATCCCTCTTCTTGATGTGAATCGCTTCAATGCTGCTATGAATGCTGCTGAAGTGAGGTCACTCACAAGCTCGATGTGAACTGCTTTTGTAGCAAAGCAGACAAATATAGCGATATAGCCCTTTGTTGACCGGTTTCCTCGTCCTTTTGAGATCAGTATTTGAATTGGTCCAGCATAGTCAACACCCGTATGTGTAAAGGGTCTTGATGGTGTCACTCTTGCTGCTGGAAGTAGCCCCATTTGTTGAGTATTTGGTTGAGCAGTAAATCTAAAGCATCTTATACATTTATTTATCACTTGTCGAACACATCTTTTTGCTTGTATAATCCAGTAGCGTTGTCTCAGTTTAGCCATTGTAAGTCGAATACCACCATGCAGTGTGCGTTTATGGGCATCTTCTACTAATAGTTTTGTGAACCACTCTTGATGTGGTAAAATGAAAGGATGTTTTTCTGAGCTAGAAAGATCCGCGTTTTTTAGCCGCCCGCCCACAACAAGGATGTTCTTGTTGTTCAGAACCGGGTTCAAGGATAGTACCTTACTCTTTTTGTTGATCGCCTTCCCATCTCGTAAAGATTCTAGTTCCTTGGAATACACCTTCTCTTGTAGATATCGTATGATTCCTTTACTTCCATCGCTCAATTCCCTTGTTGTTAGGTTACCGGTTTCCAATGGTTTCTTCTTTAGTTCGTTTTTGCAGTTTGATATGAATCGTCTGCAATAAGCAGCGACTCTTATTAGTTTTCTGTATGAAGAAAATCTCTTAGACAGGTCGTCAATTTCTTCAACTCTAATTGTTAGCACCCTTTTTGCTTCGGGAATATCGATCATTGCGATTGGCTGTTGGTTGTTTAACGGCCATTGTTCAGAATCGAATTTTAGCCAATGAGGTCCATTCCACCATAAATCATTGGTTGCCATCTGTTCTGGAAGGTAGCCTCTTGAACCATCATCAGCTGGATTATCAGTTGATCGAACATGTCTCCAGCAGCTAACGTTTATTGCCTCTTGTATTTCTGAGACTCGTTTCGCAACAAATGTTTTCCAGGTAGATGGACATTTTTGTAGCCAGGCCAGCGTTATTCTCAAATCTGTCCAAGCAAATATGTTTTTAACTTGGCACCCAAATGTCTTCATTATTTCTGCCAGCAGCTTTGATAATAGGTGAGCACCACATAGTTCCAATTGCGGAAGAGATATTTTTTTCCGGATTGGGGCCACCTTTGTTTTAGCAGCTACAATTGTTGTAGCAAAGAAACCCGTTGGTAGAGCTATCCTGGCATAAACTACTGCTGCATATGCTTCCTCTGAAGCATCACAAAATCCGTGAAGCTCAAATTCTTGAACCTTTGTGGAGTTTATCCACCTTGGAATTCGAATGTCTTCCACTGCAATCAGGTTTATCTTTAGTTTGTTCCACTGTTTTTGCAGTTCGGTTGGAAGTGGTTCGTCCCATTGTAGCTCTGCTTGCCAAATACGTTGCATTAAAATTTTGGCACTGACAGTTACTGGAGCCAACCATCCAAGAGGGTCGAATAACTTGGCTATTTCGGACAATGTTTTGCGTTTGGTAAGTATTTCCGTAGTTATTTTTGTATCGACGTTCACCTTGAATTGAAATGTGTCACTTAACGGATTCCAGTGTATACCCAAAGTTTTTATAGTTTCGTCTTTCATCACGTCTTTGTTTTGTTGATTGCGTAACTCAATTGGTATATGTTGTAGTAGTTTTCTGTTGTTTGCAGCCCATTTTCGAAGCTGAAAGCCTGCTCCCTTAAGCATCTCGTCAAGTTCTTTCTGAGCTGCCATGCACTCCGCGATGGTATCTCCTCCAGACATAACATCATCAACATAGAAGTCATTGTTAGTTATTTCTGCAGCGGTCGGATAGTTGCATTGTTCGTCCTTAGCTAGTTGTTGAAGAGTCTTAATAGCCAGATAAGGTGCTGAAGCTGTACCATACGTGACAGTCGTTAGTTTATACTCTTTAATAGGTTGGTTGTTAGAACTGCGCCATAATATCCTCTGATAATCTTGGTGTTCTTCGTGTAGTTCAATTTGGCGGTACATTTTTTCAATGTCCGAAGAAAAAACATATTTATATTTTCTCCAACGCGTCAAAATTGTAGTTATGTCGTCTTGGAGCTTAGGGCCTGTCAGCATTAGTTGATTTAAGCTTACTCCAGTCGTTGATTTTGCTGACCCGTCAAAAACAACACGAAGTTTGGTTGTTGTACTCGTAGGTTTAATAACGGCATGATGTGGCATATAGAAAATATTGTTTTTGTTGGATGAGTTGTTACTGACTTCTACCATGTGCCCCAGGTTGAGAAACTCGTTTATAACTTGTGTATAATCGTTTTTTAGGGTAGGATTCTTGTTAAGCTGCAACTCCACTTGGCGAAATCTAACTGTAGCTCTACTTCTTGATTCACCAAGTGGATTTGTTTGGATTAAATCTTCGTCGAATGGGATCTTCACAACATTTATCTCCCATTGTCCTTTCGGTAGTGTGTATCCTTATAGATTTGTTCGCACCGTTTATCTTCCGGCTTTTGGAATTTTGGTTGATTAACCTCTTCCATCTCCCAAAATTTTTCTAGTTGTTGATCAATTGATGTAAGTGCTACTAGTCCAGTAACACTGTATGTGTCGGGAATGTCGTTTGATGTTCGTCCAGAGATCAGCCAACCTAACTGTGATCTTTGAGCGATTAGTGATCTAGCAGCGACTCGTTTAATACCACTTAACATGATGTCGCCATAGGTATCAGCTCCAATTATCATATCAATTGGCCCAGGAACATTGAATGTTGGATCAGCAAGCTCTAGAAGGTCGAACTTTTCAACTTGTTTAGTGTTTGTTTGCTTCGATGGTAACTGCCTTGTCAATTTTGACAACACCAGAGCTTCTATTTTTAGCTTAAAACTCGAAGCAAAATGTGGCATTATGGTCACATCTACCTTATTGGTGGCAATTCCTGCTTTTGTTGCTCCGCTGACTTCAACACAAACGTACTGTTTTTTAAGTTTCAGTGTCTGTACAACCGACTCGGTGATTAACGAGGCTTGGGATCCAGGATCGATAAGTGCTCTGACTGTAACGTTCTGTCCTTTGTCATTATTAACTTTTAGGATTGCCGTTGCGATTAAAACAACCTGGTTCTGTTCGCTATGATTTATTTGTGCGGATGATCTTGCAGCTTCTATCAATTCTGTTTGTTTTGGCCTATCAGTCCATTCCATGTGAAGAAGTGAATGATGTTTCTTGTTGCAATGTTGGCAATTTTTCTTGCTAAAGCATTGGATCTGTTTGTTATGCCTCAAACAGTTCAGGCAAAGCTTTGCCTGCTTGCACTGTGTCCATCTTTCTTTTGGCGATAATTTTAAAAACTTTTGACATGCGTATATTTTATGGTCTCCTTTGCATATTGGACATTGAATAACTTTTGCATCTATGACGAAGTTACGGACTCCAGATCTTGGTTCCTCAAATGAGTTCTTTTGTTTTTTGTTTGTTGACATTACTTCAAGAGCTTGGTAACGTCTTTCCAGAAAGTCGAGGAGAGTCTTCATTTTCGGCATTTTATTTGGCTCCTCTAAACCTTGTTCAAACAAATTTCTTGATTCTGTATCAAGTGACTTTGTAGTCATATGAACAATCATGGGACCCCATGAAGAAGTGTCATATCCCAAATTTTTTAGTGCCGCTAGTCCCTCTTTAATAGCATCCAAGCTGTTTTTGATGGAAGACGCTGTTGGAGCGCTGTTATGTCCAGATTTGAGCATCTTCTCTACAGGGTGATTCGCATAAGGTGTGACAAAAAGATAGGGTGTGTAGGTTGGACCTAGACAAGCAAAAAATCGTATAGGAGGGGGGGGTCCATTTTCCCCCGTTTAGGCGGGAGGGGCAATTTAAGAAAAAAGTCACTAAAAATTGGAAAAAAATTATTTAAAAATAACGGTAGTACCTACAGAGTCGTTCTATAGCATTTTGAAAAGCCAAAAACTTAAACATTAATTTAAATTTAAGACTAAGTTGTTCAAGTAAATAGTTTTTGAAATATTAATTTTCAAAGTCAAAATTTTGAAAAAAAAACCTTTATTTTTTTCTTAAAACCACTTTTTTCCAAATTTTACGTTATTAAGTAGTATTTTTCTAGCTTATTTTCAATGCTCTTATTTATTTTTGATCAAACACAAAAAGCCGGATGTCAAAATAACCTGTAGTTTTTGAGAAAACCAAAAACTACAAAAACGACTTTCGTCAAATTTTTTTTTTTTTTATTTTTTTTTTTCGTTATTGGACTTTTAAGTGAATTCTCAATAAAAAAAGTAAAGAGAAAATCCATCCTTTATTTCGTAAGTTCACTTAAGAATCCAATAACGAAAAAAAAACTTTAAAAAAAAAATTTTGACAAAAGTCGTTTTTGTAATTTTTGGTTTTCTCAAAAACTACAAGTTATTTTGACATCCGGTTTCTTGTATTTGATCAAAAATAAATAAGAGCATTGAAAATAGGCCAAGAAAATTCTACTTAATTACGTAAAATTTGAAATAAAAGTGGTTTTAAGAAAAAAAATTATGTTTTTTTTTCAAAATTTTGACTTTGAAAATTAATATTTCAAAAACTATTTACTTGAACAACTTAGTTTTAAATTTAAATTAATGTTTAAGTTTTTGGCTTTTCAAAATGCTATAGTAAGACTCTGTAGGTGCTACCGTTATTTTTAAATAATTTTTTTCCAATTTTTAGTGACTTTTTTCTTAAATTGCCCCTCCCGCCTAAACGGGGGAAAATGGACCCCCCCTCCCATACGATTTTTTGCTTGTCTAGGTCCAACCTACACACCCTATCTTTTTGTCACACCTTATGCGAATCACCCTGTATATGCATAGACACTATTTTTCGCTCATTGTTGTATCTACTTTTTAAGATCTCCCAAGCGCTATTATAGTTTTCACTTGAAAACGTTAGATGCTTTATGAGTTGCAGTGGCTCTCCTTCCAAATGAGTTTTTAAATACTCCATTTTTTCAGTCGTTGTTAAATTGGCCTTGGCGTGTATTATATTGAGGAACAAGTCATAAAACTGCTGCCACTCCAAATAATTACCCTTAAATGTCGGTATTTTAAGCCTTGGAAGCATTGATTCAGTCTTATGTTCCTTCGGCTTGTTACTACTGGAGAGTTTTAATGCTATTGTATTGAGAAATCTGTTGACCTCTTATTTGACATTTTTATATTCCTTATTCGTTACATAAGGTTTCTCAAGGTCTTCTTCAAATGAATTGCAGATGAAGTCTTCATGTAATTCAGTGAATGTTCGCAACTGCTCCAGCAGTATTTTTGTTGAAAGTCGTAAATGTCCTTGGAGTAGTCATCGAATGTTTGTTCAAATTCTTCTATATTCTCGATAATGGCCGTTATCCTCAGTTTCAACTTTGTCAACCGTTGACTTTGTACGGCAGTTGAATTCTCGTCCGGCTTTGCGGTGGTGGCTTTGTAGGCAGAGGCATTAGATGTATTTTCAACTTTCTTTGAAATTTCTGCAGTGGGAACATCGTGAGGGACTTCAGGCCTTTCCACTTCCTTCAAAGCTTGTGCGACACTTGGATCTATATTTTCTAATTCCTTTTTAAAACTTTCGTACAACGCTTTTACTCTGTTGTACGTATCCCTTTGTAGGTAGGGTGTATCAAATTTTACAAAGGGAGCTACTTCAGTATGGTTTGAATGAAATTCAGACCAACATTTTTCGAGGCGTTCTAGCCTATCTTCTTTGTATTTTTGTGTTTTTCTCGAGGCACTATCCTTACCGAAGTTTCGATATTGCTTTTCGATTTCTTCTGTCAAGGCCTTTTGCTTCGAGATTATAATAAACACATCTGTTTCGTCCAACATCTTAGTTTTTTGTTTGAATTGTCTTGTTCTATATTATATATAATCTTATAAATAGAGACAGTAGTTTTTTCGTACTTTGGTGAAACTCAAACACAAGTTTGCAGCGTTTTTTTTTGTAGCTTCACTTTTCACTAGCCAATGTTTGAAGCCCTGGCTACGCTTTTACTAACCAATGTCTAAACCCTGGTTACGCTTTCTTGTTCATTTCCTCGAAGGACCATGATTAATTGTTGGCGGAGAGTCTCTTACTCAAAACGTTGGCTATTGCGCCGTCGTTTGCCTCTATAAGCGATAACGCTATATAATAGAGTGAGCAGAGTTTGAGGATTATTCCAATCTAAGCGTGTTGCTTTTAACAATGGAATAATCCGGGGAGCGAAGAGAGTGCAAGGTTATTTTGAGCGAGTTGCTCTTGAAAAAACAAATGCACTGGTTGCTGGTTTATTAGCAAGTGGAATATTTATTTCCTATCCAAGATATTTATACAACTTAACTGCTAACTATGCAATAAATAATTCGAAATACAGACAAACAATATATACATAAATGAAATGAAAAGAAATGCAATGCAGGCAATAAAATACAATGCAAATGCCAACTGGTGGTGTCGTTCATTAACCTGTTGGTCATTCACCTGCTGTTGTTTACTTACATAGTTTGTAGTGTAGAATTCGGTCGTTTGCATTTGTTGTCACAACAACGTGAGCCTATCTCTCGTTGTGTAAAGCTGTTCAATTTAGTCTATGAAGATGTTGATATTTGCATGCCCAGAGAACAATTTAAAAATATTTTAATGGAAAATAATCATTTCTAAATTAAGTTATAATTGAATTTTTGTAATGAATATTGCTTTGTAAAAATCTGTTGATTGAGAGATCGTAGATTGAAATAATAAATAGTAAAATACTAAATACTAAATTGCTACAGTTAAATATTCCCTTAACTCTATAAGCAGCCTCGTCCCATTACACATGTTCGGAAGGCTTTAATTTCTTAAAAGCATTATTAGGACTCCGATTTTTCGATAACTCATGTGGTCAGAGACGGCAGAAGGTATGGGGCGAGTGGGGCATAGACCCCACCTAACTTTTCTGATCATGGGGTGCACCCCACCTTCTGGCTTTGGAAATATACCAATTTTGTTTAGTTAAATGAGGCAAGAAAAAAAAATGTTATGAAATTATGAATATTGTTAAACTTATTTTTGCTTGATTGACTGAAACTGACCATGTGATTTGAATCATTTATTTATCGGTCACAGAATGAATTATTTCTTATCCTTTTTTTTCTCCTTGATTTTAATCATTCTTTTTTAAAAATATAATAAAACGTACGTTTCACGGAATATTCATATATATGTACAAATGTACATTTTAATAACATTGAATGGATTAGTGAACCCTCTACAGTAAATAAAAAGGCTGTTAAGTTGTATAAAGTCTTAAATTCTGTTTGTGAAAATCTTGTTCCTAAAAAGATTGTCACTTCTTCTAAAGCCCCTCCCTGGTATGATAAAGTGTTAATTAACTTAAAAAATCGTAAAAATAAAGCTCATCGTAAATGGACAGCCTCGGGCAATTCTCCTGACTACGAAACTTTTCAGTCATAAGACTCTGAATTCAAATCGTATGACAAATTATGTTATGACCGATACGTGGTTAAATCAGGGTCTCTTATTAAAAAGAATCCTCGTCACTTTCATAAATTCATTAACAATAAACGTAACGTAACTAACTTCCCATCTACGATATACTCTGGAAGTAGTGTTTGCTCGGATACATCTGATATATGTGAACTTTTTGCTTCTTTTTTTGAATCTGTGTATTCAAATAGAATCACTTTTGACAGCAATGATTTTAATTACATTACGGATCACAATGTTAGCCGAAGCCCTGTTTCAATCACTATGGACGACCTTATCCGTAACCTTAGAACCATCGATGTTAACAAAAGTAGTGGTCCCGATGGCATTCCTCCTTTGTTTTTTTAAAACACAGCTGAAACTATCTCCAAGCCTTTGCTTGAACTTTTCAACCAATCTCTGTCTAATGGGATATTTCCTAGTACGTGGCGTAACTCATTTCTAACGCCAATATTTAAAAACGGTGACAGATCCAACATCAAAAATTATCGAGGTATTGCAATCCTGTCAGCTATTTCCAAATTATTTGCGAAACTGGTAACTGACAAGCTGAACGTGGAGCTGATTTCAGTTTTAAGCGAGCATCAACATGGCTTTCTTAAAGGTAGATCTACAACTACCAATTTAGCAGATTATACCTCATTCATTCTCTTAGAAATGGAAAAAGGGAACCAGGTTGATGCTATCTATACTGACTTCAGCAAAGCTTTTGACAAGGTCGATCATAATCTGCTTATTTTTTAATTAAAAAAAATTGGTATTCATGACACCTTATTACTGTGGATCCAATCGTATTTGTCGCAAAGGACGCAGTGTGTCAAGTTTTGTGATGTTTTGTCACGTCAGATCAATGTAACTTCTGGTGTACCCCAAGGTAGTCATCTTGGCCCACTTTTATTTCTCCTTTTATAAATGACTTGCCCTTACTGTTTGAAGGTTGTAGATTTTCGATGTATGCCGACGACCTAAAGTTGTTTCATACAGTTAAAAATATTGCCGACACGCAATTATTGCAGCAATATTTAATCAGCCTAGTTAAGTGGTGTAAAGCTAACGGAATGATGTTAAATGTGGAGAAGTGCAATATAATTTCTTTTTTAAGAAAAACATGTGCAATAAATTTTGACTACTCCATAGACGGACAAAAGTTAGTTAGAATTGACGTAGTAAAAGACTTAATTGACAAAAAACTAACTTTTAAACATCATATCATATTGATAAAGTTCTTTCCAAGAGTATGGCTATGCTTGGTTTCGTTAAGCGAAGATCCAAGCAATTTAGTGATCCCTATATCACTAAAGCTATATATTGTTCATTGGTCCGGTCACTATTAGAGTACTGTAGTGTAATATGGTCTCCGTTGGCAGTCAAGTCCACGGAACCGCAATGCATTAGTACCTTCCACACAACCGCTATATCCAAGCACACCGTACGACCGCGCAACACATTGTTGGCAGTGTAAACAGAGGGGACATAACAAGAATGAGTGCCGCCGTCCGTTCCGCCTGTTTTGCTCCTTTTGTGGAGAAGATGGCCGCCTGACAAAGGATTGTCCGTGCCACCGCAGCCCGGTTGCAGCCGGACGACCGACTACCATGGACGACCCCCGTTTGTTTGTGCCAAAAACCCCGAGTCGCACATACAACGCGCTGGTTGACACAGGTTCTACCCGTTGCGTTCGTTTGTTGGGAAGGAATTGCGCGAAGAATGCCGTAGGATGGGAATGCCCGCACGAGATCAGGCACATGTCATTGAGTTAGCCGACGGACGTTCAGCATACACTTCGGAGCATTACACCATCCACTTCAGTTTTAATGGACATACACTGTCTGGAGAAGCAATGTATATGCCTACCCTCGCCGAGGATGCCATATTGGGTTTGGATTTGCTAGGCGAAGCCGGGTGTAAGCTGACGTTAGGTGGATACGAAGTACCATGTTGGAGACACCAAACTCAAAAAAGACACACTGTGTGCCCTTACAGTAACGCCAGCTAAGCATTAAAACCTCCGCCGCCGCCCGTGACGACCGCAAGAAGGGGAACAAGTTTATAAGCGTACACGAGTGTTGTCCTCCAGAGAAAATTTTTTTACAGACAAGTTTACCCCACAACACGACGGACCGTATGAGATTACAAAAATTCTATCTCCGGTAATTGTAGCCCTACGAAAGAAAGGGGTAAATGAAGGGTCAGCTGTTAATATCTGCGCTCATGTGAGAGACCTCAGAATTTTTCCCGTAGAACCCGAACTAAGTACAAAGTCGTAAGCCAGCCGCCGCGCCGTCAGCAAAGGTCGTCTCTTCGCACAAGCGCTACCACCTGCACCAGAAAAAAAGAAGGAAGAAACCAGTTCGATCACATTCATTCTTGTGCCAGCAAGGAGAAACCAGACCTCGAAAAACAAACCCTGAAAGGGAACCAAGGAATAATCGACCAACCCGACCGATGGAATGGAGTATAAAGCCGCTGGAACTCGATCCAATAGAAGTGAGTCGGAGGGCAGTGATACAGGCTGCTGCCAGAATTATGAGTTTGGCCCAGCAATGGAACGATCCTAGAATAGCCCGTTACGCAGAAGGATTTCCCTCTTTGCAGCATGGTGGCAATTTATGCGCTGTTCGGGGATCATTCCGAACCATCACCGCCGGGCCAGAAGGCACCAGAAACGCGATTTGTCGTAGGTTGAACTTCGACTCGGACTGCAGTTTGTCCATACTGCCGAAACCCAGCTGTCTTTCAGCAACAGAAACTGC
This sequence comes from Melanostoma mellinum, assembly GCA_914767635.1. Lineage (NCBI taxonomy): Eukaryota > Metazoa > Arthropoda > Insecta > Diptera > Syrphidae > Melanostoma > Melanostoma mellinum. The sequence goes on from OU612058.1 coordinate 107,360,127, forward strand.
CGCCGCAATGGTATCAGTTACCGCCGGGACACCTTTAAACCGAGAAGACGGATCCCCTGCCACTCCACCAGCCGTAAGCTCAACAACCAACCACACACCCGTAAACCCGTGGAGGAAAACTGGAGTTGCCCAAAAACGCCGACAGAGAGCACGGTTCAGCGCACTGCGTAGAAAGGAGACTTCCGATTCGGCAGATGTGTCCCCTAAGGACATAAATTAAAGTAACTTGTTATTTTGCCTTGAAGCTTACTTGCCTTGTTTTTTTTTTGTTGCTTTTTCATTAAGGATTGCCTATTTTAGTTATTTGTTTTTTGACATTCATTTTTTTTCTCAATAACAATTATTTCTGGATTTGTTCTTTTTATTATTAAGTTGAAGTTAATAACGTTTTTGTAAAAAAAGAAAAAAAAACAAAACAAAAAAAAAAATACAAAACAAAAGAAAAATTAAAAATAATAATAATAAACAAGCGTATGAAAAGAAAAAAAAACTTCTTCATCATTTTTCCAGTAAGGAGATAAGCCGAGAAGGTTCTCGTCTCCAAAAGTAAGGGGGGTCTGTGACGAAACGTCACACTTTTTACTTTCGCCGCCCCAAAGCAGAACACACATACAACGGCTATGCTACAAATCCTCTATACGAGTAAGATAAGAAAAAAGCCTGTGTGCATTTTTTTTCCTTTTTGTGAGTTCACATCCACTAATCACCGCAGAAATGATAAGCAGATGTGAAATCACCCCCAGAAGGAGAAGAGAAATTACTAGCTAAACATTAGTTGTGGGATTACCACTCTGATTATATTGTAACGTGAACCCAACATTTAATACCAATTTCCTAATCGAAAACTTACTTACTTACTTAGGTGGGCATTTCAGTTCGGGGTGAACCTGGGCCTCAACCAACATCCTTCGATAACGACTTCTATTTCGGGCGAGCTCTCTCCAGTTTCGCACTCCAAGTCGGTTGAGGTCTTCATCCACTTGATTGCGCCACCTAAGACGAGGTCTTCCCCTTCCGCGATTTCCCTGCAATGTGCAATTGGGTCCATCCGCTCAACATGGCCCAACCATCGTAGCCTCGCGATGCGTACTCTTCTGGCTATGCCCATGTCGCGGTACAGCTCATACAGCGCGTTGTTGTATCTTCTTCTCCACACATTGCCTTCGCATACGGGACCAAAGATCATTCGGAGAATTTTTCTTTCGAAACGACCAAGGGTTTCCTCATCCGCTTTCGATAAGGTCCATGCTTCCGCGCCGTAAAGCAGGACTGGGATGATTAAGGTCTTATATAAGGTTAGAAGCAACGGTTGGCAAGAGTTATTCTCCGTTTGATCTCCGCACTGATGTTGTTGTCCGTGTCTACAGCGGATCCTAGGTAGACGAAGTCCTGTATTACCTCGAAGTTATGTCTGTCTTTTGTGACGTTTTGTCCAATTCGTCGATGTTCTGTGTCCTTATTTGATGACAGCATATACTTTGTTTTGCCCTCATTAACCATCAAACCCATTTTTGTCGCTTCTGATTCAATACTCGCAAAAGCACCTATGACATCACGCTTTTTTCTTCCCATTACGTCAATATCGACTGCATAAGCGAGTAATTGCACAGACTTTTGAAAGATTGTTCTTCTGGTGTTGACGTTTGAGTTTCTTACAATCTGTTCAAGTATGATGTTGAAGAAATCGCATGACAGTTTATCGACTTGCCTAAAACCTTTATCGACATTAAAGGTCTCGGTGAGTTCTTTACCGACCTTGACGGAGCAGCATGAATTCTCCAAAGTCATCCTGCATAGTCGTACGAGTTTTGCAAGGATGCCGAAACTAGACATGGCTCTGTACAGCTCGTCTCTGTAGATACTGTCATACGCGGCCTTGAAATCGATAAAGAGATGGTGAATATCGATATTATGTTCTCGGGTTTTTTCCAAGATCTGCCGTAATGTGAAAATTTGGTCTATTGTGGACTTCTCCGGTCTAAAACCACATTGATAAGGACCTATCAAGTTGTTGACGTGGGGTTTCAGACGTTCACATATTACAGCAGACAAGATCTTATAAGCGACGTTAAGGAGGCTTATCCCTCTATAATTGGCGCAGTTGTGAGGGTCTCCTTTCTTTAGGATCGGGCATACGATACTGAGGTTCCATTCACCGGGCATGCTTTCTTCCGACCATATCATGCAGATCAGCTGGTGCATGCTCCTTTCCATTTGATCTCCAGCTGCCTTGAAAAGTTCGGCATCAAGGCCATCTGCACCTTCAGTCTTATTTGATTTAAGTTTGCATATAGCAAGCTTAACTTCTTCTAGGTCGGGAGGACGGCATTCTTGATCATCGTCCAGGCTGAATGGGGCAGTCTGCTGACAGCGGAGTTTGTGTCCTCATCGCCGTTAAGCAGTCTGCAGAAATGATCTTTCCAGATCCTCAGTAGCGACTGTGACTCTATAACTATGTTTCTCTGCTGGTCTTTACAGGCTTGAGTTCGGGGTTTGCCACTCTGGCAGGATCTTTTTACCTTTTGGTAAAACTTCCGAATCTCGTTCCTGTCATGGCACCTCTCTATTTCCTCAAACGAGCGCTCCTCATGCTGCTTCTTTTTCTTTTTGAGAATTCGGTGTTCTTCCCTTCTTCTCTCCTTGTAAATCTCGTTATACCGATCGTAAGCAGCCCTCGTTCGTGTTTGCAAAAGCATTTGTCCTGCTCTTTGCTTGGCTGCATTTGCCTGCCTACATTCTTCATCGAACCATGGGTTTCGTTTTGGTGGCCGAGTGAAACCCAGAACCTCAGAGGCAGCGGTTCTGATGGCTTCTTGGCATTGCTGCCACTGGTCTTCAATGCTTAATGCTGACGGCATGGGATTCAAGGATAATTGAAGGGATATCTCTTCACAGCGTTAGTTCGTGCAGGTCGTGAACACGATATCCTCATTCGTACCTTGGCTACAACAAGGTAGTGGTCCGTCAAAGTTGGCCCCTCGGAAAGTTGGGACATCTAGCACACTGGAAGAGTGCCTTGCGTCGATCGCAACATGGTCAATTTGGTTGACGGTTAATTGATCTGGGGATCGCCATGTGCCTTTATGAATTTTGAGATGCGGGAAGCGTGTACTACTTACAACAAGATTTAGCCCCGCAGCAAAATCGATTAGCTTCAATCCGTTTTCGGAGGTTTTGTCGTGGAGGCTATGCTTACCGATTGTATTTCCAAAGATGTCCTCCTTCCCTAGTTTTGCGTTGAAATCGCCAAGAACGATTTTCACGTCGTATCTAGGGCATTTCTCATATGTTTCTTCGAGGAGCTCGTAGAAACAGTCTTTGGAATCGTCGTCTTTCTCTTCTGTGGGGGCGTGGGCGCATATAAGGCTAATGTTGGCGAATTTAGCCCTGATGCGGATGGTCATTATACGCTCATTGACTGGATTTTGGATAATCACCTTATCCCTGAGTCTTCCTCTAACGACAAATCCGCACTCAAATAGACGCTTTTTCTGTTGTCTGTAGCAGTCGCCATAGTATATGTCACAGTTTTTCATCTTCTTTATGCCTGCTCCACTCCATCGCACTTCTTGGATGGCGGTTATGTCTGCTTTGCAGCAGTCCAGGGCGTCCGCTAATTCTCCAGCTGCACCTAGTCCGTTAAGAGATCTTACGTTCCAAGTGCAGATCCGGAGGTCGTTGTCCTTTTTTCGTTTGCATGGGTCGTCAACTTTGAAATCATTATCGTTATCCGAGGCTGTTAGTTGTTTCGGAACTGGGCTTTTTTTACGTGGTTGGGTAGTTAACCCTACGCACATCCCCCAACCTGGAGGGCCAGGTCCTTTTGGATACCTTCGGACACAAAGGGCTGGAGTATCCAGAGTCAGTACCCTGCTGCAGGGGTGTGAGTGCTGCCGTTTGCTCACCAGGAGCTCGTCCGCCACCATCTCTACTTCAATACCCTGTCCTAGTGTTGAAAGACCCCAAAAGACCTTTAAACCAAATATGTTGGAGTAGCTCTTTCAGGGGTTTCTGTTTTTATGGCTGCTGAAGTCCACCGTTGATTCTGTCCTTCGAATTCATTCGCTGGGACATTTACACGAAAGCTCTCGTAGACCACTGAGATTCGTGCAGTCAGTCATTGTTCGCAGAGCAATTATAGTGTTGATCGATCACAATTCTTTGTTCCGGATTCCCTTATCAACACTCGCACTTACTAGTTTAGCAGGTCAGCTCTGGACGGAGCATCCCAGGTCCCAGTGGATACCGCTTGGAGGTATAGTAAGCACAATTGACGTGTACTATAAGTTACAGCATCTGGGCGCCGCCAAGTTGGCACCAATCAGAGCCTACCCGAATAGTACAACGCCCATCCACTAATCGAAAACGTTCAACCGAAAACACAAGCAGCAACACTAGTGTAAGTGTAGAAATATTCTAGGAGAGAAAATGTTTGACAGCGAAAATAGTGGAGAGTGGAGACAATTTGGAAGTTACTGGAGAGTTCTAGATGAAATATCATTCGATATAAATAGCCCGCCCGAGGCAACCAGAGGGCAGTTTTGATTATAAAGTGATAAAGTGAAGAGTAAATTGTATACAAGTGATAGTCCAAAAGTCGAGTTGAGATCGAATAAAGTATAGATACTGAATAAAAGAGATAGAAATAAATTGAAAGGTGAAGTTTTATTATTCGAACTAAGCGCACGTTACATTGGTGTCAGAAGTGTAAATAAAACTTATTTGATAAAAAAAAGACTAGTAAAGTGTAAAGTGTAAAAAAAAAGTTAAATACAGTGAAAATGGGTAAGTTGTTGGAAGAGCTCAACTGCATTGAGCTTAAAAGTGAGTTAGGTAAGCGAAATCTTTTTAGAGCGGGATCGAAAAATGAGCTCGTCCTGCGCTTGCGCAACTATTTAGCAAGGTGAAGACGTTAACACTTTTGTTTTTGAACAGAAGTGGAGAAAGAGAAAGTAAGTGAAAGTGTAGATTTTTCTAGTATAATGAAGCTTTTATTAGAACAAAGAAACGAACAAAAGAAAATGCTTGAAGAACAACGAAACGAGCAAAAAAAGGAACAGCAGAATGTTCTCGAAGAACTCGAAGAACAATAATAGAAGCTGATTGAAGCACAATATTCTCGGACGTCTGGAAGAGCAACGAAACGATCAAAAGAAGGAACAGCAGAATGTTCTCGAACAACTGGAAGCACGACGAAACGAGCAAAAGAAAGAACAGCAGGATGATCTCGAACAACTTTAAGCACAACGAAACGAACTGTTACTCAAATGCAAACACAAGACTTTATTCTAACGTTATAAACTTTATTAGACGACTGGTAGAAATATAGAAGAGTAGGTGATATTTATACAAAGTGTTATGTACTATGATATATGCAGATGTTGCATGTATTATGCTTGTTTGTATGCTAGTTAGTGTTGCTGTGTAGGCTTTTCTTAAGACTTCAATACTACCTCTCAAAACTAAACTAGTGCATATTAACAATTTGTGGCTACTCGTACAATATTTCCAAATTAAACAAAATTCAAAATATTAAAAATCTAAACCTAACATTTTAGCAAATTTCAAATGTTTTACTTTAGATAAATTTTTTGTTAAAATATCAGAGACCATTTCATCTGTAGGGACATATTTAAGTGAAATTATATTTTGTTGAAAAACTTCTCGTATATAGTGCACACGGATGTCGATGTGTTTACTGCGACTATGGTATACTGGATTCTTAACCAACTGCTGCGAGCTCAAGTTGTCACCGTTCAGCTCAACAGGGTCTTTTACCAGTTCAGGAAAACCAAGTTCTTTGATGAAAGACCGTAAGTAAACGGCTTCTCTTGCTGCCGCCGATAGTGCCATATATTCGGCTTCAGTGGTACTTAAGGCCACTGAAGGCTGCTTCCTGGACTCCCAAGTAATGGCTGCTGAATTATCACCAATAGAAAAAGCATATCCGGTATAAGATCTTCGGTCATCGCTACCACAAGCCCAGTCAGCATCAGCAAAACCTTTTAGTTGCCCACCAGTTTTTCTGTAATAAAGTTTAAATTTTAGTGTATTATTAAGATACCTTAAGATGTGTTTGACAGCTGTAAGATGTTCGTCATGTGGATTAACGTTAAACTGCGATAGTTTATTTACTGAATGTGAGATGTCAGGTCTCGTTGACACACTCAAATAGAGCAATGAACCAATTATTGACTGGTATGATGTTTTGTCGATCCCTCCACATCCTGAACAGCCACTGCACTTTACAAATCTTTGACCTGGATCCAACGGTGTGCTACATTTTCGGGTCTGAACCATTTTGTGTTTTTCCAACAAGCTACGTATAAAATTCTGCTGTGAAATGCTGATACCTCCATCCTTCTCACGGACTACCTCTATTCCCAAAAACTGGTCAACAGGCCCTTTGTCCACCAAATCGAATTCCAAGCTAATTTGAATCTTGATGTGAGCTAGAGTGTTCGGGTTGGAGCAGGCTAATAGAATGTCGTCCATATACACTGCGATTATGTTTATTTCATTGTTTTCCTTTAGTGTGTACACACAAGCGTCAGCATTGCACTGTTTAAATTTCAGTTTTAATAACACCCTGTGCAGTTTTGCATTCCATACTCGACCCGCCTGCTTCAAACCGTATAACGCTTTCTTAAGCTTGCACACCTTTTGTTTCTTTCCCGCCTCAACAAATTTCTCAGGTTGTCTCATAAAGATCTCCTCTTCAAGGTCTCCGTTTAAATAGGCAGCAGTCACGTCCATTTGATGTACCTCCAAACCATATTCAGCAGCGATTGCCAATATCAATCGCAATGATGAAAAACGCACAACAGGTGAAAATGTCTCAGTGAAATCCACTCCGTACTTTTGGCCGCAACCCTTTGCTACTAGTCGGCATTTGTAACGATCAATCTTCCCACATTTATTCCTTTTTATGTTAAAAACCCATTTGCACTTGATGATTTGTTGAAATTTTGGTGGATCAACTAGCTCCCACGTGTTGTTGGCCAATAACGTGTCATATTCATGTTTCATCGCTTCTAGCCACAGTTTACCATCCTTCCGGTTCAGTGCGTCTGTTGCTGTCAAAGGGTTATTAATAAACTGGTAAGAATCACTTACTTGTGCATTAAGCATTTGACGGGAACGAAGCATATGTGGACTGCGACTCCTAGTTTTAGTCAAATCATCATTTCCGTTTGCATCAATGTAAAGTTCATCTGATCTAGCACTCACATTAGCTCCATTAACTTCTTCACTAGCATCTACTTCAGCAAATTGATTGCCATCGATAAAACTTTCGTTTCGCTGGGTTTCACCGCCGATACCATCACCACCACAACTGACACTTTCCATAGGCAAAGTTTTTATTCTTTTGACTTCACCATCGTCTTGTTTCGGAGAGGATACTTCTTCTATGAAATTGTAATCACTTGGCATTGACAAAACATTCCTACCAGTGTTTTCCATAAACTTGACATCACGGCTTTTGAAAATTTTTTGTTTTATCGGTTCATATAGCCTATACGCCTTTGATTCCGGGGAATATCCCACCATGAAACATTCGAAGCCCCTGGCACTAAATTTTGACTTACCAGGTTTTTTGTCCAACATTACTGCTTTAGACCCGAAAACTTTGAGGTGTTCAACTGACGGTTTTCTCGAATGCCAAGCTTCATAGGGTGTCATTGCATCTAAGGCCCTCGTGTATGAACGATTCCGCAGATATGTAGCCGTTTTGACTGCTTCGCCCCATAGCATCTCCGGTAGACATGAATTCAACATCAGGCATCTTGCCATCTCAACAATGGTCCTGTTGGCGCGTTCGGCGACGCCGTTCTGCTGTGGAGTGTATTGCACGGTTAATTGTCGTTGTATGCCCTCCGCATTCAGGAACGTTGAAAATTGTGTGCTTAGGTACCCATTGTCCGTTCGGAGAATTTTAATCTTCATTGATGTTTCCCGCTCGACCCTCGCTTTGAAACCTTTAAACGAATTAAAAATATCACTTTTATTTCTAAGAAGGTCGATAAATATTTTTCGGCTATAATCGTCTATAAAAAGACAAAAATATTTATACCCCCTGGAGTGGGTGTCCTCATAGGTCCACAAATATCACTATGGACGATTTCCAATAATTTTGTGCTCCTATTTGAAGCATTTTTAGGGAACGGAAGGGAACACATCTTACTTTTTAGACACGTTTCACAAACAAATGGTTTTAAGGCCTTCAAATTCATCCCCTGCACCATTTGGTTTGTGTTCATTAAATTAAGGTCTTGTATATTTATGTGGCCAAAACGCTGGTGCCATTTTATAGTTTCATCAATGCCCGATTGCATATGGAATAAATGCTCTTTATTTTGAAACAAATATAAGTTATGCACCTTTACTGCAGTCATAATGGTTTTTCCACTTGACTCTTTAATAACCGCGACTTTTTCTTTGAAAACAACTATTTTATTATTTTCCGCTACTTTACTTATTGAAATAGATTAGATTAGATTAGATTTGGGGACGGGTAGAGCTTGCTCAGCTCCGGGCACTGCGGTGTCTGAATGATACCTATTGTGCCAGCCCATGTGAGGTTTCAGAGCAGTTCTCCTGCTCCTGAATTGAACCAGAAGTTAGCAATCTTCTGTGGGTGAATGAGTTTGAGTTTATCTAAGGGGATAATCTCATAGTCAAGTATTTGCTTTCTAAGGCGGAAAAGTGCTGGACATTCTGTAATAATGTGCAGAGATGTTTCTTCATTTTCGAGGCATAGTCTACAGATGGGATCCGCTACCAGCCTCATTTGGTGAAGATGTTTGTTTAAGGAACAGTGACCGGTTAGTAGTCCAGTGCAAATTTTTAGGGTTTTCCTATTGATGTTCAGTAGGAATTTTGATGTTTTTTCGGTATATTCTGGCAAAAAGTATTTTGAACAAATTTGGCCAGATGAGTTACTCCAAGCTTTATTTGATTCCTCCAGTAGGATGTTCTTGGCAGTATGTTTGAAGGTGCTTTTATTTACACCGCAGAAGGGTTCAGGACCGACGAATGGTTTAGATGCGCCGTCTTTAGCTAAGATGTCTGCCTTCTCGTTACCATCATAGCCTCTGTGTGCTGGGATCCAGTGGAGGATTACAGTGTTTTTCCTTGCTAGTTCAGAGAGCGACATGACTGTCTCTTGGACTAGTTTGGATCTTATGACAGGTGAGCTTAACGCCTTTAGTGCAGCTTGGCTGTCTGAAAAAATGAATATTGTTTTATTTTTCGTGTTCGATGAACATATTATTCTCGAACATTCGTTGATGGCAAAGACTTCGGCTTGGAAAATGGACGAGTGACTGCCCATACTTAATGAGAAGTTCGTTCTGGGACAGTCGCTGAAAATGCCGGAACCTGTACCAGTTTCCATTTTTGAGCCGTCCGTATACCAGACCATATCTTGCCTTGAAGGATGAGGTTTTGTGTTCTCCCAGTCTTCCCTTGGGGGGATGACAATGGAGAAGTTGAGTTTGAAGTTATACATGGGAATAGTAGCATGCAAGCACATACTAAAGGTATTAAGTTTTTCTAAACTTTCCATTATCGATAGATGTCCTTTCGGGTATGGATGTGATTTTATGTGTCCTTGATGGAAAAGACGGTGTGTCGCCAGTCTTGCTTCCATTTTTATGAAAAGGTGAATTGGAGGTAGTCCTACAATAACGTTTAGAGCGTATGTTGGTGTTGTACGCATGCATCCAGTAATGCATGTTGTTGCCAATCTTTGAATCTTTTCAAGTTTTTGGACTGCCGTTACTTCTTCTATTTTTGTCCACCATACAACAGCTGCGTACGTAATTGTTGGTCTGACTACCAGCGTATATAGGTCGTATACCATTTTAGGTTTTAGACCCCAGTTTTTCCCGCATATGCTTCTACAAGTCCATAGAGACTTGGTTGCTCTGCTGGAAATGCGTTCTAGTTGAGGGTTCCATGACATTTTGCTGTCTAGGATTATCCCAAGGTATTTTGATTCCTTGGAGAATGGTATTGTTTCCCCATAGAGACTGGGGGGTATTAGAAGATTTAGTTTTCTTCTTTTTGTAAATGGGACAGTAACTGTCTTACGTGGGTTGACAGAGAGACCTTCATCTGAGCACCAGCTTTGTACTGTGTTCAGAGCTGTCTGAAGTCTTCTTGATATTAGTGTTTCTGATGAACCTTGTATGACAATTGCTAGATCATCTGCAAAGCCCACTGCATAGATGCCTTGGGTTGCAAGTAATCTTAGTAGGCTGTCTACAACTATTGACCAGATGAGTGGTGAGAGAACTCCACCTTGTGGGCAGCCTCTTGTTGTTAGTGCTGAGATTTCCACTTCTTCGATATTGCTGTGGATAATTCTGCTGTTTAGTATTGACATTATCCATTTGCGAATAACTTGTGGAACGTTGTGGTGCCTTAGAGCACGGTCTGTAGACACAAAGGAAGTGTTGTTGAAGGCTCCTTCTATGTCAAGAAATGCCACTACGCAAATTTCCTTTTTATCGATAGAGAGTTCGATCCTTGTAACTAGGTCATTCAACGCGGTTTCCGTTGATTTCCCTGGTTGATATGCGTATTGTGATGTGGATAGTGGGTGGGTAGCTAATTGCTTATCCCGGATGTGTCTATCAATGACCTTCTCCATACATTTAAGGATGAATGACATTAGACTGATTATTGAAATAAAGTTTGTGCTAAGTAACGGCACAAAAAGAACGCTATGTAGTTTTATGTCGACTTCTTTTGTACTAATGCATACATCACCGATCCCCTCTGAAGATATATAGTTGTTCGCTGCCAACTGTATTTCTTCAATGTGTTTTGTCATTGAGACGAACATTTCCTTATCACAACACATGTGACTGGTAGTGCCGCTGTCAAGCACCCAAATCGATTTTGTTAGTTGTGTGTGTGTCACTGCGTTCAACATAGCAAAATTCGCCGTTGGTTTTGATACCGTTGTTCGACATGCAGATGCATAGTGACCCCTTTTTTGGCATTTATAACACTTACCCCGCTTATTCGCCTGTGCTTGTGATTGCGAATTGGAATGTGCGGCTTGTGACGTATTTGATGGTGGATGCTGTTGATGATGTGGATTTTTATACCGGTGTTGCTTGGAGAAAAATGCTGCTTCGGATGTGTGTGTGTCATATAGTTCATCTCCTTCTCTTCTCTTCCCTTCTTCTATTATTTTCGTTTTTATTACATGGGGCTTGGGTAGCTCATCGCGAGACTCAATAGCAATAACAAAATTCTCATAACTTTTGGGCAAGCTCGATAGGAGGATGATTGAAACCAACTCGTCTTGCATTTTTATGTCTACCTCTTTAAGTTTCTCGAACAAATCAAAAATATTATTTAAATGGTTGACAACTGATGTACCTTTTTGCATTTTTAGATTTAATAGGTGTCGATACAATGTTACCTTTCTGGCAGGTCCACGTGGAGCATGTACCTCCTCCAATTTATGCCATGCTAATGCGGACCTTTGGCAATTTTTTATATGAAGTACTTGGGATGGTTTAACAGAAAGTAGCATCGTCGCTAGTGCCTTTTTGTCCTTAGTACTCCATACAGCAGCTTCAGCTGGGTCCGTAGGTCTGGCAATCGCTCCGGATACATAATCCCACAGTGCACTGTGAACCAATATGGATTGCATTTGCACCTTCCAGCAATCATAATTTTCGTCGTCCAGTTTTTCAATTTGGTATAGCCCGTTACTCATTATGGCGATCGTTATCTGGGCCCATAACCTTTGTTACTCAAATGCAAACACAAGACTTTATTCTAACGTTATAAACTTTATTAGACGACTGGTAGAAATATAGAAGAGTAGGTGATATTTATACAAAGTGTTATGTACTATGATATATGCAGATGTTGCATGTATTATGCTTGTTTGTATGCAAGTAAGTGTTGCTGTGTAGGCTTTTCTTAAGACTTCAATACGAACAAAAGAAAGAACAACAGAATATTCTCGAAAGACTTGAGGCGCAACAGAATGTTTTGGAAGGTCAGAAAAACATTCTAGAAAGCAAATTGGGGAACATTGAGAAAAATGTTTGTGGCCTAGAAAAACGCATTGAATATGTTGAGAAACGATTTTCCAAGCTTGAGAGTCAATGTGAAAGTCAGCTTGCCACTTTGGAGACACGAATCGAAAACATGGCTAAGGAACTAGACCAGATGTGGAAAATGGAGCTACGGAAAACTTGTGGAGATTGTCTAAAGCAAAGAGAAGTACAACCACCAACATTCGACGGACAGTAGTCTTGGTCAGTTTACAGGAGACAATTCGAGGCAGCTGCGACAGCAAATTGCTGGGATGACGAAGACAAGTACATTGCACTGACTCTTTCTCTTAGAGGACCAGCAGCTGAATTACTTCAAACTGTTACAGCTGGTAAGAGCAGCGATTTCAGTTCTCTCGTGGCAGCTATAGATAAACGCTTTGGTGATAGCCACTTGAAAGAAGTCTTCCGAGTCCAACTCAATAACAGAGTCCAGAAAAGGGGTGAAAGTCTACAGCAGCTTCAAGCAGACGTCGAAAGACTGGTTCACCTGGCATACCCGGATGCTGGAGAAGAAATCATCAACCAGCTTGCTGTTGAGTCCTTCGTTCGTGCCATTTTTGACAAACACCTTCAGAGATCTGTTCGAACTGCTAGAACACGAAATCTTTCTGAAACTCTAGAATTTGCATTAATGATGGAAGCATCCGAGCAAGCTTCTCAAATGATACATTGTCAAAGAGAAGCCATAGTCGAGGCTGGATCATGCCCAGGAGTTAAGCTACAAAGGAACCAGCGGAACGGACTTGCCAGATGTTGGAATTGTAATAAGACGGGGCACTTACAGCGACAATGCCGGTTGCCACCAATTAAAACTGAAACTGCTTGTCGACGTTGTGAAGTCCAAGAAAATCAATCCACGAGCTTAAGAGTAAGACCGCAGACTTATCAATACCGAATTGGACATCAGGTAGAAAACCCCCAATGGAATTGCTGGCGGAAAGTAGAGACCAAGATTCAGCGGATGAAAATGGAACCCATATTCGGATGGAACGAGGAAGAATTGAGGTCTGCTCAAAAGAAGGATCCAGACATCGGACCGATTCTCAAATGGAAAGAGAACAACACGAAACCTGACTGGAACGACATTTCTGACCAAAGCCCTGTTGTCAAAGCCTATTGGGCACAGTGGGACTCGCTTCGCGTGCAAGAAGGCGTACTCCAGCGCAAATGGGAATCTCCTGACGGTTAATCTTTTGTAATGCAGCTTATTGTTCCTCAATCGAAAATCAAAGAGGTTTTACAAAAGATGCATAGAAGCCCTACAGGAAGCCACCTGGGAGTCAACAAGACACTGGAGAACGTGCGAAAACGCTTTTACTAGCTGCATGTTAGAGGTGACGTGGAGAAGTGGTTCCGAAATTGTTATGTCTGTGATTCAAACAAAGCGGTGGTTAGGCTTACAGATAGATTTAATAAAACAGGGACATGGGCCACAGTGTATGGCGACCGGATGAAGAAACGGTATGACACTAAAGCGACAACGTCAGGATTCCAAGCAGGAGATCGTGTGTGGGTTTATAATCCTCATCGTCAAAAGGGATTGCCACCGAAACTTCAGCAAAACTGGGAAGGTCCTTATACTGTTGTCACGAGGATTAACGACGTGGTTTACCGCATCCAAAGAGGACTAAGAGGCAAATTAAAAGTAGTTCATTGTGAACGGCTGCATCGATATAGTGGCGAGGCTGCAGATGGAATTATTCGGGACGAACAATCTTAAGGAGGGGGCAGTGTAACGTGAACCCAACATTTAATACCCATTTCCTAATCGAAAACGTTCAACCGAAAACACAAGCGGCAACACTAGTGTAAGCGTAGAAATATTCTAGGAGAGAAAATGTTTGACAGCCAAAATAGTGGGGAGTGGAGACAATGTGGAAACTACTGGAAAGTTCTAGATGAAATGTCATTCGATATAAATAGCCCGCCCGAGGCAACCAGAGGGCAGTTTTGATTATAGAGTGATAAAGTGAAGAGTAAATTGTATACAAGTGATAGTCCAAAATTCGAGTTGAGATCGAATAAAGTATAGATACTGAATAAAAGAGATAGAAATAAATTGAAAGGTGAAGTTTTATTATTCGAACTAAGCGCACGTTACAATATGAAAAGATTTCTTTTCTGCCGACTTACACAGTCAATTTTTGATTTGTTTTTAGTTGGCCTTTTATTGAGGATGAACCCAGGAGGCACACTTCAGTTTTAAGGTCCATTAAATATCAAATCTGTCGCCCTACCGACTCTTTGTAGTCACCGTCTCCACCCCGAATATTGAACATTGTTTTTGAATTAATTGGCCTTATAGTGCGTATGTACCCAGGAGGCACAGCGCATTCATAAGGTCCATTAAAAGTAGGCGACTCAGCACCCTAGCGACACATTGTATTTTGGATTAATTGGCCTTGCATTGAGGATGGACCAGGGAGGCACACCTCAGTTCTAAGGCTCTAGTAGTCTACCCCATTCCGCTCCCGAAATATTATATTTTGGTTTAATTGGCCTTACATTGAGGATGGACCCAGGAGGGCACACCTCAACTCTAAGGTCCATTCAAAATTCCAAAACCGCCGCTCGTTCGACTTTAATAGTCAACCTTAGTTCCCGTATTAGTAAAGAAAACCAGTTTAATCGGCCTCATAACGTCAGGACCCAGTGGGAACTATTTTGTGAGGTCTATTAAATCTAACTTATCTTTGTTTATCCCAAATATAGCTCACCGTGATCAAACGACCGACCGCCAGGTGCTACAGTAAACGGTTGCACCAAGTCCGACCAGCATATAGCCAATCACCGACCTCGCTTAAATACTGTCATCCGTAAAGTCCTAAAAAGGTGAAGATAAACAAGAACAGCCGGCCCTTCAGGCATACTTTCAGTTTCCTTATATACCAATTAACGTAGAAAAACTCGGCCCTTCAAGCATACTGATTCAGTTTCTATTTTTGATCAATTAACGTAAATGATAGAAAATGTTGTTAAGTTTAAGATTACATTAACATAAAAAAACCAAACTATTTGTAAACAAAACTGTAAGCTCTTTGACTCTTTGATTTAGATTAGGATAATAAAGAACACATTTGAGAAAACATTCGCCGTGTCGGAGTTCTCCTTTTTACACAGAAGTTGGACCGTCGCATCCCAAGTCTTTTGGCTTCCTTGGGAAAAACCCTGGCCCGCTGAGTCCTACTCTAGCTGGAAACCAAAGAAGCATCACAAATTGGCGCCCGAGCAGGGACCTTGCTGAAGGTTCACTTACCGACCGACCGTGACCTGGAACCAACGCATCGTCCACGGACCGATTCTGAAACCGACCGATTCCGACCAAGCAATTTCTCAGACATGGCGAACATCTACAAAGATCCTGATCTATTCGACCACTCTTCCGACCGCTCCGAAGAAGCACCAAGCCTGTACCTCGGCTTTATTTACTTCTTCAGGTAGCCTGAACTCATCGAGACACTGAGTTTACGGGGACAAAGCACTAAAGGCAACGTGCGTGAACTACGCCAACGTCTAAGCCAGCATCTAAAGGAGTTACGGATGCAAAAATCAACGCAGAACTTGTGTGAGGAGTGGGAGCAGAAAATCGAAGCCCGCAACGACGCAGACGACGAGATGAACACCGACCCAGGAAACAACGCATCATTAAACGCGGATGCTAAGCAACCGATATACCAATCCAGTCTCCAAGTACCAGCTTTACAGCTTCCAGGGACGTCGACCTCATACCTGGTGTCACGGCCACGTCCTACCCCGCAACAGTTTGAACGCGCCACTTCCACCCCTCCGACCAGCCGTCACCCCTACACTGGGATTGCTTATGGTAATTTGCCAGGCTCTCAGTTCCCGCACCGGTTCCCCTTAAGCTATGAGGCTGAACTGATGAATGTGGTACGGAAGTGGGGTCTTCGGTTTGATTCCACTGGCAAGCCACTGGATTTCTTAGAAAGGGTTGAGGAGTTAGCCCAATGCTATGAACTCACCTTGAATAATATGGTGCGTACCCTCCCAAAAATTTTCAAAGGTTCCGCTCTGGAAAGGCTACGCATCAACCGTGAAAACTTCCACGACTGGCAAACATTCCGACACTTGTTCATACAATATTTTCTCCCGGCCAGATACTACCACAAGCTCGAGGACGAGATCATTAAGTAGTTTATTTGAACCGAGCTCGATGCCGAAAGGTGGTCGAAGGATGGGGAAAATGAATGAAAACCAAGAATTGATCAAAAAACAGTATGGAAGATAACCCAAAGGATTTTTATTCTCCAGGTGGCAATTGTAAAAGCGAAAATCCACCCGTAGTCTTCACTACGGCAGAAAGATGAAGAAGGCAGCTCGGAGGTATTACCTCAAAAGCTAATTTCTCATCTGGGCTTAGCTCTTGACCAGAGCGGTGCTATCACCGGACTAAGTGAAGCTGAACAAGTGGATCCCACTCCAACGATGAAATCCTCTGAAGAACAGCTTTCCAAGCGCCAACAAAAGCTGAAGAGAAGGCGAGCGGCAAAGGCTCAATGCAAAGAGGACACTAGGGTGGCCGAAGGCACTGAATTAAGTTGCAAGCCTATGGTGACGGCGGCGAAAAGGGACAGGTCGGAAGAGGTCTCACCCACCAATTCAGGACGGTCTCCTGTAACTGAAGTCACCCCAACTTCTGCAAACGCGAACAGGTTCAAAAGGAAGAAGGTTTCCGGAAGCTCTGCAAATCTTCCTGTTGGTCTAACTGGAAAGTCGGTGAATGAAACTGAAGGAACAGGTCGCAAGGCTTGCGAATTCGGTCCACGGACACTGGCTGGAAGGGATGAAACTCCTGGAAGTCCAACCGAAACGTTGGTGAATGAAACCGTGACTGCTAGTCAGTCTGGTCCACGGACACTGACCGGACGGGATAAAGCCTCGAAAGGAGCAAAATCCGTCGCACAGCGAAATATAAGACGGCTGCCCTATTAAAGAGCGGCTGTCTCGCTTTTCAAAGTGCGTATATGTAAGGCTGGCAATGACAACAGCATGACCATCATAGAGCGCAAGCACTGTGAAGATCATCTGTGGGAGCTGGCTATGGCAGGGAGTACGCAGATCCAATCTGAGGGATGTTGTTTGGAGGACGGAACCTTTTTGGTCGAGTGTTCTAATCAGCAGACCGCTGACTGGCTACGTGCCTCTGTGCCCAAAATTCCACCCCTCCTAAATTCCTCTTTTGAAATTTACAGGGTGCCAGTTTTGACAAAAGCCATCTGCTTTATCCCGGGGCAACTTAGGAAAACTGAAGATGTGCTACAACGCCTCGTTACCCAGAATGATGGTATCGACACTACGAAGTGGAAAGTTCACTACCTCAAGAAGGCTAGAAATCGGGATGGTGAAGATATTTCTTACCTTGTTGTGGGAGTAGATCAAGCTTCTGTGGCTATCATCAAGGCTAGGTACGAGTCCCGTCTGCATTTTCATCTTGGAAGGATTTATTTCCGACTTAATTCCAATCGGTGAAAATGATGGATGGATTACTAGTATTTATCAATGATAATAACTCAGATAAACCTTCAACATTCTAAGGCTGCTTCTGCACTCCTATGTAGCAGGCTTTCCGTGTTGAATACAAAAACTCACCTCGTAGCAATCCAAGAGCCATGGGCCTGGAAGGGCCGAGTTCTTGGTCTTCGAGGGCTACGAGGGTTCAATATTCTCTATGACGAACGGTCTGAATTACCCCGGACCTGTCTCATCATACCGAGCTCTTTTGCAGCAATTAAACTTGACCACTTCTGTGGTCAAGACCTGGTTGCGGCTATGATAAACTACGAAACGAACTGTGAGTGGAAAACTTTCATCGTTGCGTCAGTTTATTTTCCCTGGAACTCCATTCTTCCCCCTCCTTCAAGACAGGTTGTGGATTTGGTGGAGTTTTATGAAAACCGTAAGTTGGGGCTTATCATGTGTTGTGATGCAAACGCTCAAAACGTAGTTTGGGGCAGCGTCAAATGCAACATGAGAGGCAACCATCTTCTTAATTACGTTCTGTCTTCTGACTTAGACACTAACAATGTTGGTAATACGCCAACTTTTGTTACGGCTTTACGACAGGACGTAATTGACTTGACACTATCTAACAGATATGCCAAGGAGATTACCAACTGGAAATTATTGCTGGACGTGTCACTCTCAGACCACAGATACATTCAATTCCATGTAGCAAATGTGATTCCTACTCCTTTAGTTACAAGAAATCCCAGAAAAACTAACTGGACACTTTTCAACGATGAGCTCGGTAATTTCGTCAAAACTCTACCTAAGCTCTCAACATCACAAAAAGTGGAAGATGCCGTTCTATAAGTGAATTGTGCCCTTACAAGTAGCTTCGAGCTGGCATGTCCAGCTAGACAATTACCTAGTAGATCTATGGTTCCGTGGTGGAACAATGAACTACAGAAACTTCGCAGGGAAACCAGAAGTATTCTGAATAGGTCCCTCAAGACCAAATCAGATGTCGACTGGAACCTTTATCGATCTAAACAGAAAGACTTTAAAAGGTTAATTCGAAAATCAAAGAATGCCTCTTACAAAGAATTCTGTGAAAGTATAGAAACACTCAGTGAAACTAGTCGACTTACTAAAGCCCTTAAAAGGAGCAAGGTAAGCAAACTAGAAACGCTCAGGAAATCAGACGGTTCCTATACCGAGTCCAAGGCAGAGACACTCAGTCTTATGCTGGAAACTCATTTTCCAGGAAACCAGATATCAATCGGACCACAGCAATCTATTTCCCTTAGATCAGGTGAATCCGATAAATCCACTTGACTTAGCTGGTACACGTCATCGTTAGTTGTTACCGACGAAGCCATCAAATATGCCGTGGCATATTTTGACAGTTTCAAGTCACCTGGCACTGACGGTGTTTACCCAGCTATGTTGCAGGAAAATATAAACCTTTTGCTTCCTACTTTGAAAAATATTTTCACTGGTAGTTTAGCCTTAGGGTATATACCAACTCCATGGCAGAGTGTGAGAACACGGTGTGGACGAGTCATTAGTGTTGTGGATTAAAGCAATGCTAATTAAGAGAACCGTAATCACTGATTCGGAATATGGACAATATGTTGCAACGGGAGTAAATAAGGGCTGTCCCCAAGGTGGCGTTTCATCTCCTCTTCTGTGGTGCATGTTGATCGACTCTCTACTTGTAATGCTCAATGGTTCTAACGTTCATGCCCAAGCATATGCAGACGACGTTGCCGTGCTCTCGATTGGCTCCAGCCTCCAAGCTCTCTGTTCCCGAGCACAGGCTGCGCTTTATATGATTGACACCTGGTGTGTAAGAAACGGTCTCTCCGTCATTCCTCTTAAAACCGAGGTTGTCCTCTTCACGAGACGTAGAAAATTGACTGGTTTGATCCAACTTACGCTTAAAGGCGTCAACATTCCCTTTTCAAATGAAGTCAAACATCTTGGAGTAATCCTGGATAACAAACTTCTTTGGTCAAAACATGTCGAGTCTAAAACTACTAAAGCACTGTCTGTTTTCTGGCAATGTAAAGGAGCCTTTGGCAAGACACCGAAAAGGGTCCTTTGGATCTATACGGCTATGATAAGACCAATCATCTCCTATGCATCAGTTGTTTGGTGGAATAAGCTCTCGCGTAAATACATTATTGCCTCGTTTGCCAAACTTCAAAGAACAATTTGTCTAGGTGTTACGGGGGCCTTCCCCAGCACACCGGGAGCTGCTCTCGACGCACTGTTGAATCTTACTCCCCTTGATACCTACATCATGGGGTGTACTCTCAAGACCATTGCTCGTTTAAAGCGATGTGGTCTCTGGCACAATTCGCACTGGAGCTTTGAGGAACTCGCAAGCAGCATATCTTTTGTTTCACGTCTAATTGATATGCCGTCTGACACGATGATCCCAAGGCTCAAACTGCGTCAAAATTACTCAGTCAACTTTCCTTCGGTTCAGGACTGGTTCACTCCAGAATCTGAGCCTGGAAAGAACTGTTATCGTATCTTCACAGATGGCTCCAAAACCGACGAGGGTTCTGGTGCTGGTGCCTTTGTTGAGAACGACGACATACGACTGCACTCATCTTTGGGATCATACGCATCCGTTTTCCAAGCGGAGACTTATGCTATCCTAATGGCTTTGAGCCACGTAACGAACAATGGATGGACGAGGAGAAGTATCTTTGTTTGCAGCGACAGCCAAGCTGTGCTGAAGACTCTTCTCAACCCTCTAACCACTTCGAAAGTGACCCAGGAATGCAAGAGCTCTCTGAATGCGATCGGAAGATTAAATTCCTTGAGTCTCATTTGGGTTCCGGGCCATTAACTGGAAATGAGATCGCCGATGAACTCGCTAGGCAGGGATCTCAGACAGCTTTCTCAGGACCTGAACCGTCGCTAGGTTTGTCAGCGTCCTCAGTGAGAGCTTCAATCAACGATTGGATCTGTGAAGAGCAAAGTCGTAGATGGCATGCCTCCATTGGATGCAGACAAACCAAGCGTATGCTCCCCAACGTTAGTAAGAACACTGCAACATTTTTGCTAGCTCGTAGCAGAAAAGACTGTAGCTTATTGGCGTTGCCAGCGGGCACTTCTCTTTTGCCAAGCATTTATACGTGTTAGGCTTAAGTGATACCACACTCTGTGAATCTTGTGGAGAAGATGAGGACACCGCAGAGCACTTCCTCTGTGAATGTCCTTCTTTTTCTCGCATGAGGTACCAGATACTCGGCGCAGACATGTTGAGAGCTGGTAACTTAGGCTCCTTATCATGGCAGCGTCTTTTGGCTTTTCTCCGAATATCTGGAAAGCTATTACAAATAGAAGGTTGCTATCTGGTAGTACAATGGACCGGTATTTAGGTCTGAGTGCTCCAGCTGGTATTTTAAAAACCTCCAACAAAAAAAAAACGTGAGCTAAGCATTATAACCTCCGCCGCCGCCCGTGGCGACCGCAAGAAGGGGAACAAGTTTATAAGCGTACACGAGTATTGTCCTCCAGAGAAAATTTTTTTACAGACAAATTAACCCCACAATACGACGGACCGTATGAGGTTACATAAATTCTATCTCCGGTAATTGTAGCCCTACGAAAGAAAGGGATAAACGAAGGGTCAGCTGATAATATCCGCGCTCATGTGAGAGACCTCAAAATTTTTCCCGTACAACCCGAACCAAGTACAAAAAACTCAATTAAATTAAATTCATCCGCCGGTGTCAGCCGTTAGCCAGCCGCCGCACCGTCAGCAAAGGTCGTCTCTTCGCACAAGCGCTACCACCTGCACCAGAAAAAAAGAAGGAAGAAACTAGTTCGATCACATTCATTCTTGTGGCAGCAGGCAAGGAGAAACCAGACCTCGAAAAACAAACCCCATCTACGAATAAAATGGCCGACCATTACGGAGACACCAGGCAAACCGTCCAGGTTCCCCCTACTAGCCACAATTCAGAATCGGCATTACACGATCCATTCAGAAGGGGCAGAACGCAACCGGCAAGACCCCAACCTCCCGCTCGTCGAGATCCCAAATAAGTAATCGGGTTGGAGATCCCGCCATTTGGTCCAACAACCACTCGCAGAGTAAACGTCAAGGGGAGCGACAGGCCGGGAGCTCAGCAAATCCGACCCCCACCGTCGATCGAGGACCACATGGCAATGGTCCGCGACCTCAAGGGCAAGTTAACTGACTTATGGAAAAACCGGATTCAGCAAACAAGCAGCCGGGGTTCTCCACTGAGCCAGCAGAACACCCTGAAAGGGAACCAAGGAATAACCGACACACCCGACCGATGGAATGGAGTCTAAAGCCGCTGGACCTCGATCCAATAGAAGCAATCCTAGAATAGCCCGTTACGCAGAAGGATTTTCCCTCTTTGCAGCATGGTGGATATTTATGCGCTGTTCGGGGATCATTCCCAACCATCACCGCCGGGCCAGAAGGCACCAGAAACGCGATTTGTCGTAGGTTGAACTTCGACTCGGACTGCAGTTTGTCCATACTGCCGAAACCCAGCTGTCTTCCAGCAACAGAAACTGCCGCCGCAATGATAACAGTTACCGCCGGGACACCTTTAATCCGAGACGACGGATCCCCTGCCACCCCACCAGCCGTAAGCTCAACAACCAACGACGCACCCGTAAGCCCGTGGAGGAAAACTGGAAGCGCCCAAAAACGCCGACAGAGCACTGTTCAGCGCGCTGCGTAGAAAGGAGACTACCGATTCGGCAGATGTGTCCCCTATGGACATAAATTAAAGTACCTTGTATTTTTGCCTTGAAGCTTACTTGCCTTGTTTTTTTTTGTTGCTTTTGCATTAAGGATTGCCTAATTTTGTGACGACGCGTCACATTTTTATTTTCTTTTTCCACCGCCGAACTGCCGAATTGCCGAAACCTCACCCTACGACCAGATAATCACGAAGGCCACACGTAAGACATGAGTGCATAGAAATAAATCACGCAGCCAAGTGAAATCATACACCGCATCACAACAAACACGAAAGCCCATTGTGTGTGCATATGCATTATTCGGTTGGTAAACATCACAACTGCGGCTCTATGCAAAAATTAATTCGACACAACAGCGACCAGCACTCTGCCATCTGCGATGGAATAAATTTTTTTTTCATGTGCGGTGGCAGGTAACCAACGATAGGTAAGCGTGGGGTTGGGTAAAACAATGGAAAGATTTCGCTTATTCGTATACCTCACACTCACTTGTGGGGCAAAACATTATAAGGGCAAGTGAAATTTGCCGAAAAAGGGAGAGAAGCTATCACCATTATTAATTGGGGGAATACCTCTTTAATAATATTTTCGTTTCTCTATTCCTGCTGCGTACTTTGAATTTGTCAACGGTGACCAACATACCGGTCTCATTGGTAAATTCCGTATTTTCTCCCCGTCAACTTTGAATTCGTCAACGGTGACCAATATACCGGTCTCATTGGCCAATTCCATATTTTCTCGCCGTCAACTTTGAATTCGTCAACGGTGGCCAACATACCGGTCTCGTTGGTAAATTCCGTATTTTCTCCTCGTCGACTTTGAATTTTTCAGTGGTGACCAGCATACCGGTCTCAGTGGTAAATTTCATATTTTCTCCCCGTCAACTTTGAATTCGTCAACGGTGACCAACATACCGGTCTCATTGGCAAATTCCATATTTTCTCTTCGTCAACTTTGAATTTGTCAACGGTGACCAACATACCGGTCTCATTGGTAAATTCTTGGCCAAGACTTGAATTTCTCAAACGGTGACCACTCCGGTCTCTTTGGGTTAATTCACCATCCGTGGTTATTACAACCACTCCGTCCCCCTGTCAATTTCAAGAAGCGGTGCGCCATAATCTGGGCATCGTTCCTAACATTTAACCTTATTTATTTCCAGGAGCAGATCCAGCTGTAAATAGCTAAACCAGGCCATACCATCCCAAGACGACTACACCGACCTCCATCGCATAGAAGGAAAGCCAGAAGCCATATTCAGAGTAGTTGCCGCCCCTACCGTGCTAGCAGTTAAGCTAACGCATTTTCCGCCCGACAACAGACTTAGAACGCTCTTGTAAAAGCTTTGTAAATTAACCAGAAACACATTATAATTTGTATTCACCGTGTGTCGCCTATTTTATTCAGAAGTTGGATTAAAGCAGCCCGAGTCTTCGAGCTTCCTCGGGGGAAAACCCTGGGTCCGCTGAGTTCTACCCCAGCCACGGACAAAGAAGCCTCACAAATTGGCGCCCGAGCAGGGACCTTGCTGAAAGCTCAACTACCGACCGCCCGTTACCTGGAACTACAGCATTGTCCACCGACCGCATCCGACCGCTGCCGACCGACCGACGTCCAACATGGCGAATCACGAAGACCAGCCCGAAATGTCCGACCAGACTTCCGAACACTCCGATGAATTCAACCCGTACGAGAACCTAGGATTCATATACTTTCTAAAAAAAGCCAGAGCTCATCGAGACGCTTAGTCTGCGAGGTCTGAACACCGCCGGCACCGTACGTGACTTACGACAGAGACTGAGCCAGCACCTGAAGTAGTTGCGAGCGCATAAGTCAACTCAAAACTTATGCATGGAGTGGGAAAAGAAGATCGAGGCTCGGAACGATGCTGAAGAGGAAGACCCCAATCCCAACATATCACGCAAAGTCAAGCCATCCGTGTACCAGACTAGCCTCCAAGTTCCTCTACTCCAAACGGCTAACCCGACCTCTCCTCCGTCTACGTCACAGCTAACGTACCGTCACCAACACGTCGAACGTGCTACGTCAGCACCTCCGATTAGCCAACCTGTCGACATGGGGACGACCGGCAGGCAACCGCCTAGCCCTCATGTTCAGCACCGATTCCCGCTGAGTTACGAAGCAGAGCTAATGAACGTCGTGCGCAAGTGGGGTCTGCGGTTCGATTCTTCTGGCCAGCCTCTGGAATTTTTGGAGAGGATCGAGGAACTCGCGCAGTGCTACGAAATCCCCCTCGACCAAATGGTACGCACCCTACCAGACATTTTCAAGGGTTCAACCCTTGAATGGTTGCGAATCAACCGAGACGACTTCAGGGATTGGCGCGACTTTCGTCACGCTTTCATTAGTTACTTCCTACCGGCGCGGTATTACGTCAAACTGGAAGATGAGATTTTGCGGAAACGACAAGGGGTGCGCGAAAAGGCTAAGGATTACATCCGATCGTTCCTATACCTAATCCGCCAACATCCACGTATGACGACCGCTGATCATCTGGAGAGAATTTACGACAATCTCAGACCGGAGTACCGCCTGTACATTAAGAGGAAGGATTTCCGAAGTTAAGAGGAGCTAATGGAACTAACGGATGAGTTTGAGTTCATTCAAAAAGAGGACCGACCTAGCGCCCATGCCACCGCTCAACCGACCTATAATCCGAACGCCGTCGCGTCCCTCGTGTAAGACTACCGCCACCTGCTCGCTTTCCGGAGACTAGTGCTATGGTACCGCACGGCCAATCACCCTAAGCCCCAACTCCCGATTACGACAGAAACACCCATTGCTGGCATTGTAAACAAAGGGGTCATACGAAAAAAGATTGCCGCCGCCCGTTCAGACTGTTCTGTTCGCATTGTGGTACTGATGGCTGCCTTACGAAAGATTGCCCTTGCCACAGTAACCCAGTCGCCGTGGCACGATTATCGGTCGGAGATGACCCACGACTTTTCATCAGGATACCAACCGCCAACCAAACTTATTACGCGCTGGTCGATACTGGCGCTACCCGATCCTTTATCGGGAGAGAATTAAGAGAAGAGTGCAGACGGTTAGGTATCCCAGCGCGAGACCAAGCGCACGTTATTGAGCTAGCCGACGGGCACTCAATGCAAACATCGGAGCACTATTGCATCAGTTTACACGTCAATGGGCAAACAGTGACAGGGGAAGCGTTATACATGCCCACCCTAGCGGAGGACGCCATTCTGGGAATGGAATTCCTGGGCCAAGCAGGCTGCAAAATAACTTTGGGTGGTCGAGAAGTCTCTAGCGGAAGGGGCAGGGGACCTCGTTCGTCGGACATACTATGTGCGCTCAACGGAGAAGCGCTGGGTAGCGAAGGTACAAGTGAAGTACAGGAGCCGAATCAGGCCCTACGCTTAAAGGAATTCCTAGACGCAGAATTGCCTCGGTTTAGCGAAACGAAGGGCATATCAACCGTAAAACCCCACGTCATACGCCTAAAGAACCCCGAGCCTTTTAAACAGCGCTATTACCCGCGCAATCCGGCCATGCAGCAAATCATCAACGAGGAGATCGATGACTTGCTGGCGACAGGAAAAATAAGTCCCTCCAAAAGCCCGTACAGTTTCCCCGTGGTACTTGTACGCAAGAAGGAAGGGTCCTGGAGGGTATGCGTTGACTTCCGCCAGCTCAACGAAATTTCGTATAAAGACGCCTACCCGTTGCCCTACATTTCGTCCATCCTAGACAAGTTGCGAGGGGCTCGATAACTATCAACCATCGATCTCAAGCAAGGCTAATGGCAGATCGCGTTGAAGGCAGAGTGCCGGCCATATACCGCTTTCACCGTCCCCGGCCGTGGGTTGTTTGAATGGAACGTGATGCCGTGCGGATTGCACTCGGCTGGAGCCACATTCCAGAGGGCCATGGACGAAATATTTGGGCATGACATGGAAGAACACGTCCTGGTATATTTGGATGATATCATCATCATCAGTAAAACGTTCGAAGACCATCTGCAGCATTTGGGAGAAGTATTCCGGAGGTTGCGCGCCGCAAATTTGAAAATAAACCCAGACAAATGCCATTTTTGCCGACCAAGTCTAAAGTACTTAGGTCACGTCGTATGCAAAGACGGAATCAGCACCGACCCTGATAAGGTTGCAGCCGTGCGAGATTTGAAAGCGCCTACGAGCATACGGGAACTTAGACGCATTTTAGGCATTTGTTCCTGGTATCGCCGCTTTATTCAAGACTACTCCACCATCGCCACTCCCCTCACGTCCCTCTTGAAGAAGACATCTAAGTGGGTATGGGCCGACGAGCAACAGGCCGCATTCGATGCTCTTAAAACCAGGTTGACCGAAGCACCCGTTCTAGCGTGTCCCGACTTCACGCAACCGTTCACCTTGCAGACGGACGCCAGCCAATATGGCCTGGGTGTAGTATTGACACAGAAGTTAGAGGGGCATGAAAAAGTGATTGCGTACGCCAGCCGAACGCTGACCGACCTCGAAGTAAAGTATGCCGCCACGGAAAAAGAATGCTTGGCCATTTTGTGGGGGATACGTAAAATGCGCCCTTACTTGGAAGGGTACCATTTTAACGTTATCACCGATCACCATTCTCTCAAATGGCTGCATTCCCTTGAAAAGCCGTCGGGAAGGTTGGCGCGATGGGCATTGGAACTGCAGCAATATGACTTCGACATCCAATACCGAAAAGGAACGTTGAACGTGGTGGCTGACACACTGTCGCGAGACCCTTTGAAAATAACCGAAAAAGACCGACTAGCCATAATGCGAGACGCGAATCCAGAATGGGTCCAGATCAAACGTGAGCAAGTGAGACAATTGCCCGAAAAGTTCCCTGACTTCCGAATTTCAGACGAGAGGCTTTACCGTCGATTCACGAGTACTAACCCTTTATCCGATCCTGGTGCCGACGAATGGAAACTGTGTGTACCCTTAGCGGACCGTCGACAGGTGCTGTACGAAAACCATGACGTGGTAACGGCTGGTCATTTAGGCATCGCCAAAACGACAGCTCGAATTATGATAAAGTATCACTGGCCGGGAATGTGCCGCGATATCGCTAAATATGTCCGCCAATGTAAAACATGCAACCAGTATAAACCTTCTCAGCAAAAACCAAGCGGCCTTATGCACACGACCCAAACTGAAGGACCATGGGACGTAGTGTGTATGGATTTCATAGGACCCCTACCCCGTTCAATGAAAGGCAACACGGTGATTTTGGTGTTCACTGATAAATTCACCAAGTGGGTAGAAGCTGTTCCCCTCCCCGCCGCTACTGCTGCAAGCCTGATAAAAGCCGTCCGCGAGAGGATTTTTACTCGGTTCGGAATCCCGAGGATGGTACTGTCTGATAATGGGAGCCAATTCATTAGCCATTCCTTCCGAGCACTACTTGCCGATTTAGGCATAACTCATCGCCTCACTGCTCCGTACACCCCGCAGGAGAACCCAACCGAACGAGTAAACCGTGTGTTGAAAACGATGATTGCCCAATACATTCAAGGCAACCAACGACATTGGGATGACCACATACCCGAGCTGACCTTTGCGATGAATACGAGCCGTCACGATTCCACTGGTTACTCCCCAGCATTGCTAAATTTCGGTCGCGAATTAAGAATGCCCAGCACCATGGGGAACGAAACCGATAACAGTGGTCCCGTAAGAGATATAAATGAGCGAGCGGAACGCATGAAATCCTTATTCGAGCTCGTGAAACAGAATCTACACTTAGCCTCTCAAACGCAAGCCAAGCATTACAACCTCAGGCATCGCCCCTGGCGCCCCCTTGTCGGCGACCAAGTATACAGACATCTCTGGGTCCTCTCTTCAGGAGTGAACTACTTCGCGGAGAAATTAGCACCCCGCTACGAGGGGCCGTATGAGGTCATTAAAATCATTTCCCCAGTCATTGTTGTTTTGCGAAAGGGAGATGCCAAAGGGAATTTCACTGACGTCCGAGCTCACGTAAGAGATATTAAAAATTATATCCCTGGTAATGATGTAACATCAAATATTAGTTCTAGTTTAACCAGTCAGTCGTCAACCGCCGCCACGATCAGTCGGACCAGGAGCAGTCAGCCCGAATCAAAGTCTTCGCCGGCAACGGAAATATTTTGCTGTTTAGGACCGACCGTTCGAGAGGTAAGTGGTGTGCACCTTGAACAAAATAAAATAATTAAACGGTCATTTCCCAAAGTCAGGACGAATTTCGCAGCGCAGCCGGCAAACAAAAGGGATATACCCACGGTAACATTGACACTCGGCAGAATGCCACCACCAGCTATACCCGATCCGTGCCAACAACCGTGCACCGCCCCATCGCGACTCCGACCACCACCACGAACCGATGCCTCGATGACGGTCACTTTGGGAGGAACCACCACCTCAACCCAGCCCGCGACGTCTCGCCGGGTAACAGTGAGGAGGGTATCCAGCACCGGAGCCGCGCCCATTCACCCGCCGATACCGCCTCAGCGCCTCATGACCCAGATACGCGCGGCAAGGCGCCGAGCCAACGAATTGTGGACCGCGCGGCTCTCAACGGTTGGCGCAACCGCCCCCAACCGCCCGCAAGAGGTACAAGTCGCACCCAGGACCCAACCACCAAGATGGGCGTTGCATAAGCTAGTTATGCCACCGGTAGAAGACGCTCGACGAGCTCATACCCAGCTCGCCGCCAGCCGCATGACCCCAGTGCAAGCACGACGCGATCCCCGGACGGCCAGGTACGCTCACGGATACGACCCCAGGGTCTGCGATATGCCGTCGTTAAGGGAGCCCTCCCTGAGTAGCCCCAGATCACCAACAGACGAAAGGCCGCTAGCGTCGCCCAACCTGGACCACCGCCTGGCGACCGAGCCAACAAGAGTCGTGCACTGCGCCTCTTTCCTCCGACGACAACGCCGCAAGAATGGTCGCGCATTAGCGAATCGCGACGCAAACCCATAAAGGGTGACTCACGGAAATGCGAATTATTTGAATTATATTATTATTTTTTTTTGCGCTTTTGCGTTGCTTGTTTTTTATTATAGTTGCACAAGAAGTGTTTTAAGTTTGTTATCGTTAATAAAAGGAAAGAAAAAAAAAGAGGAGTAAACGAATTCACATTTTCACGTAGGAGGTCTGAGACGAGAGGGTTCTCGTCTCGTAAAGCGAGGGGGATCTGTGACGACGCGTCACATTTTTATTTTCTTTTTCCACCGCCGAACTGCCGAATTGCCGAAACCTCACCCTACGACCAGATAATCACGAAGGCCACACGTAAGACATGAGTGCATAGAAATAAATCACGCAGCCAAGTGAAATCATACACCGCATCACAACAAACACGAAAACCCATTGTGTGTGCATATGCATTATTCGGTTGGTAAACATCACAACTGCGGCTCTATGCAAAAATTAATTCGACACAACAGCGACCAGCACTCTGCCATCTGCGATGGAATAAATTTTTTTTTCATGTGCTGTGGCAGGTAACCAACGATAGGTAAGCGTGGGGTTGGGTAAAACAATGGAAAGATTTCGCTTATTCGTATACCTCACACTCACTTGTGGGGCAAAACATTATAAGGGCAAGTGAAATTTGCCGAAAAAGGGAGAGAAGCTATCACCATTATTAATTGGGGGAATACCTCTTTAATAATATTTTCGTTTCTCTATTCCTGCTGCGTACTTTGAATTTGTCAACGGTGACCAACATACCGGTCTCATTGGTAAATTCCGTATTTTCTCCCCGTCAACTTTGAATTCGTCAACGGTGACCAATATACCGGTCTCATTGGCCAATTCCATATTTTCTCGCCGTCAACTTTGAATTCGTCAACGGTGGCCAACATACCGGTCTCGTTGGTAAATTCCGTATTTTCTCCTCGTCGACTTTGAATTTTTCAGTGGTGACCAGCATACCGGTCTCAGTGGTAAATTTCATATTTTCTCCCCGTCAACTTTGAATTCGTCAACGGTGACCAACATACCGGTCTCATTGGCAAATTCCATATTTTCTCTTCGTCAACTTTGAATTTGTCAACGGTGACCAACATACCGGTCTCATTGGTAAATTCTTGGCCAAGACTTGAATTTCTCAAACGGTGACCACTCCGGTCTCTTTGGGTTAATTCACCATCCGTGGTTATTACAACCACTCAGTCCCCCTGTCAATTTCAAGAAGCGGTGCGCCATAATCTGGGCATCGTTCCTAACATTTAACCTTATTTATTTCCAGGAGCAGATCCAGCCGTAAATAGCTAAACCAGGCCATACCATCCCAAGACGACTACACCGACCTCCATCGCATAGAAGGAAAGCCAGAAGCCATATTCAGAGTAGTTGCCGCCCCTACCGTGCTAGCAGTTAAGCTAACGCATTTTCCGCCCGACAACAGACTTAGAACGCTCTTGTAAAAGCTTTGTAAATTAACCAGTTATTAAAAACACATTATAATTTGTATTCACCGTGTGTCGCCTATTTTATTCAGAAGTTGGATTAAAGCAGCCCGAGTCTTCGAGCTTCCTCGGGGGAAAACCCTGGGTCCGCTGAGTTCTACCCCAGCCACGGACAAAGAACCCTCACAATTTAGTTATTTGTTTTTTGGACATTCATTTTTTTTCTCTATAACAACTATTTCTGGATTTGTTCTTTTTATTATTAAGTTGAAGTTTATAACGTTTTTGTAAAAAAAGGAAAAAAAATAAAAATAATAATAATAAACAAGCGTATGAAAAGAAAAAAAAAACTTCTTCATCATTTTTCCAGTAAGGAGATAAGCCGAGAAGGTTCTCGTCTCCAAAAGTAAGGGGGGTCTGTGACGAAACGTCACACTTTTTACTTTCGCTGCCGCAAAGCAGAACACACATAAATCGGCTGTGCTACAAATCCTCTATACGAGTAAGACAAGAAAAAAGCCTGTGTGCATTTTTTTCCTTTTTGTGAGTTCACATCCACTAATCACCGCAGAAATGATAAGTAGATGTGAAATCACCCCCAGAAGGAGAAGAGAAATTACTAGCTAAACATTAGTTGTGGGAATACATACCACTCTGATTATATGAAAAGATTTCTTTTCTGCCGACTTACACAGTCAATTTTTGATTTGTTTTTAGTTGGCCTTATATTGAGGATGGACCACACCTCAGTTTTAAGGTCCATTAAATATCAAATCTGTCGCCCTATCGACTCTTTGTAGTCACCGTCTCCGGCCCCGAATATTGAACATTGTTTTTGAATTAATTGACCTTATAGTGCGTATGGACCCAGGAGGCACAGCGCACTCATAAGGTCCATTAAAAGTAGCCGACTCAACACCCTAGCGACACATTGTATTTTGGAATTTGGATTAATTGACCTTGCATTGAGGGTGAATGAGGATGAACGCAGCGTGATGTCAATGGCGCGTTTATGAGCATTGAGACGGAAGCGAAGAAGATGGGTTTAGTGGTAAATGAGGTCAAGACCAAGTATATGCTGTCATCAAGAAAGGACACCCAACACCGACGTCTTGGACAGAACGTCACGATTGACAGCTATAACTTTGAGGTAGTTAAGGACTTTGTCTACCTAGGCGCCGCTATTAATTCAGACAACGACACCAGCGCTGAAATCAAACGAAGAATAACTGATAACTCTTGCCAATCGCTGTTTCTTTGGACTAAGAAGGCAATTGAGTAGTAAAGTCCTCTCTCGAGCAACTTAAGTGTCCCTGTATAAGACACTTATAATCCCGGTTCTTATATATGGCACAGAGGCATGGACCTTGTCAAAGGCAGACGAGAACGCTTTGGGATGCTTCGAGAGAAAAATTCTTCTGGTGATTTTTGGTCCCGTCTGCATAGATGGAGAGTAGAGAAGAAGATTTAACGACGAATTGTACGGGCTGTACAGCGACACTGACCTTGTCAAACGAGTCAAGGTCCAGCGGCTTAGATGGCTGGGTCATGTAGAGCGAATGGACAACAACGCTCCGGCCCGGAAAGTCTTCGAATCCAATCCCGAGGGACGGCGCAGTAGAGGGAGACCGGGACTCAGGTGGCGCACGCAAGTAGGAGAGGACCTCA
Organism: Melanostoma mellinum; assembly: GCA_914767635.1. NCBI lineage: Eukaryota > Metazoa > Arthropoda > Insecta > Diptera > Syrphidae > Melanostoma > Melanostoma mellinum. The sequence continues at coordinate 107,392,515 of OU612058.1, forward strand.
ACCAACTTGGCGTGCAAAACTGGAGGCAGCTAGCTAGGGACCGAGCTGGCTGGAGAAGCATATTGGTTGAGGCCCTAGTCCGACCCGGACTGTAGCGCCACCCTAAGTAAGTAAGTAAGCATTGAGGAATGACCCAGGAGGCAAACCTCAGTTCTAAGGTCCATTAAAAATACCAAATCTGCCGCCATATCGGCTCTAGTAGTCTACCCCATTCCGCTCCCGAAATATTATATTTTGGTTTAATTGGCCTTACATTGAGGATGGACCCAGGAGGCACACCTCAACTCTAAGGTCCATTAAAAATACCAAAACCGCCGCTCGTTCGACTTTAATAGTCAACCTTAGTTCCCGTATTAGTAAAGAAAACCAGTTTAATCGGCCTCATAACGTCAGGACCCAGTGGGAACTATTTTGTGAGGTCTATTAAATCTAACCTATCTTTGTTTATCCCAAATATAGCTCACCGTGACCAAACGACCGACCGCCAGGTGCTACAGTAAACGGTTGCACCAAGTCCGACCAGCATATAGCCAATCACCGACCTCGCTTAAATACTGTCATCCGTAAAGTCCTAAAAAGAACAGCCGGCCTTTCAGGCATACTTTCAGTTTCATTATAGATTAGATTTAGATGAAAGAAAAGGTTGTTAAGTTTAAGATTACATTAACGTAAAAAAAAAAAACCAAACTATTTGTAAACAATACTGTAATCTCTTTGATCTAGATTAGGATAATAAAGAAAACATTTGAGAAAACATTCGCCGTGTCGGAGTTCTCCTTTTTACACAGAAGTTGGACCGTCGCATCCCACATCTTTTGGCTTCCTTGGGAAAACCCTGGCCCACTGAGTCCTATTCTAGCTGGAAACCAAAGAAGCATCACAATACATACAGAGTCGTGCTATAGCATTTTTAAAAGCCAAAAACCTATACATTAATTTTTTGGGGTCGGTTTGGCGAACGAGGTCTACCTGTTGAGTTAAAGAACAAAACGTCGCGTCATTTTGTACACTAAAATAAAAATATGTCTTACTTATGGACATATAAAATGCAAGAATGTTTTGTTGAACAAATAAGTTCTAAGTTGAATGTCAAGTCGTCAACATATAACGACGTCAAATTACTCTCGGGCCGAATTAAAGAATATTCATTACTGCTACGGTATGGCTCATGGTAGAGGTCAAGAAGCGCAAAGACTCAACGCTGAATTGTTTCCCAATAGGAGACATCCCTGTCATACGATATTTTCAAGAATTTGTGGCATCACCGGAACAAATATAAAAAGTGGCATCACGTAAAACCACTGACACTTCATCCAACGTGAGAATAGCCTTTCTATGACAGTCCATTCGACGTGATAGAAATCGGTATATGTCATTCCATCGACACATTTCGCCACGCGCACACCACTCATCCTAATTCCATTTAATTGTATTTAATTTAATTTAAGTTGATTTAAATAATAAATCTTTATTTCTTATGGTTCATGGAAATCTTTCATTTAGTTGAAAAGCTACGTCGATATTCCACATTGGTGACCCCGAACGTTTTTTTTTTTTTTTTTTTTTGTCAGGAGTAAATCTTCAAAAGACACTTAGTAGTATTCGATACCAAGTAGTGTGGGATTCTTACCCACTTAAAACTCCTCGTAATCAGAACCAATCTATAAACGATCGACAACAGATTTTTCTTTGTCAATGATATTATCGCTTTAAGGGAAGCTTAAACTTTTAATGCTTCCCATGACTTTTAGGCCATTAGCTCGTGTGGCTTGCTTCTTCTTAATCTCCGAACATTGCCTCTCGTATTTAATACGGACTCCATTTCAGAGTTGATATGACTATGCAGTCGCTGATTGTGTGATACAGCATGTTTTCTTACAACTTCTGTAACCGTTTCTATTTGTAGGTCACGATGTAAATCGCTATTTCTTATATACCATGGTGCATTTACTATTCCACGAAGGACTTTGTTTTGGAACTTTTGGATGATTTCAGTATTTGTTTTCTTTGTACAGCCCCATAATTGGATTCATAGGTCCAAACAGGTCTACGTACTTGTTTATAAAGCATTATTTTATTTTCGACAGATAAGTCCGAATTTCTACCGAGTAGCCAGTACATTTTTCTATATTTCAAGTTAAGCTCTTCCCTTTTCTTTTTGATATGCTCTTTCCATTTTAGCTTTGCATCCAAATTCATCCCAAGGTATTTGGCCGTATTGGCGTAAGGTACAGCTTGATTGTTGATGAATATTTGAACGAAGCTTAACTTTTTATTTGTAAAGTTTATATGTGCAGATTTAGCTTCATTGAGCTTGATACGCCATTTTTTGGTCCAATCACTAAAGGTATCGACGGCATTTTGCAATTTCTCAGCAGCCTTGACGACGCACTTACTGGATGCCAAAATTGCGGTATCATCTGCAAAAGTAGCCATAATTGTGTTGTTATCCACTGGAATATCCCTTGTATATAGCAAATACAGGGTAGGTCCTAGGACGCTTCCTTGTGGAACACCGGCTTGTATATTACATAGCTTTGAATATTCTTGATCATACCGTACTCTGAAGAGCCGGTTTGAGATATAAGATTTTAGTATTTCGTAGTACTGTCTGGGTAGGTCCCTTTGCAGTTTGTACTCTAGCCTCTCATGCCATACCTTGTCGAATGCTTGAGCAACATCTAAAAATATAGCCGAACATACTTGTTTTTCTTCTAATGCTTTTTCAACTGCATCCGTTATTCTATGAACTTGGTCTATCGTGGAATGTTTATTTCTAAATCCAAACTGATGATTTGGGATTAGATTTCTTTCTTCTATGACTTTGCTCAGTCTTTTCAGTAGCAATTTTTCAAAGACTTTTGCCATTATTGGTATAAGCGATATTGGTCTGTAAGACGTCACTTCTGTTGGTGGCTTACCTTGCTTTGGTATAACAATTACTTCAGCAATTTTCCCGAACGTTTGATAACGAATACGATTGCCTTAAGAAATAGCGGATTGTCTTGTGGTTTTGCGTGCGGTGTTTTTGCATACAGTTACGCATTTACAGTTGGCTACATACATTAATTTTTGCAACATATTTTTTTAGAAAGCGGAGTTCATTTAGCGTTCTCATCATGACAAATGATACAGAGGCTGGTACGAGCAAAAAACTGATTCTGTCGCCGAAAGCGAAATAAATTCAGCAACAGTCAACCGAGTGTCTGTGTCTGTTAAAGTTCCGCCATTCTGGGATGAAAATCCACAAATTTGGTACGCCCAGTTGGAAGCACAATTCTCCAACGCGGGAGTTAACTCAGACAAAGCAAAACTCAACACAGTTGTTGCAGCGATCGAAACTAAAATTTTAACACAGGTAACAGATGCTGTTCTCAACCCACCAGAATTCGGTAAATTTGAGAATTTTAAAAGAGTACTGCTTGAGCGATAGCAACAAAAAATAAAGCGTTTGCTTTCGGAGATCGAACTGGGAGACAAAAAGCCTACGCAGCTTCTAAATGAAATGCGTGTACTTGGTGGAATACACTTGACGGACGAATTTTTGCACAGTTTATGGCTCAACCGGTTACCATCACATGTTCGAGCGATTCTACAAGCCCCAACTGCAGACCTTAAAGGAAAAGCCGCTTTAGCAGATAAAATTTTAGAGGTTAGCGACCAACACCAAGTGGACATGGCTACAAGATCTGTTCAACCAACATCATCGTCATCGCTGGAATACCGAATTGCACAGATCGACCGGCAATTACAACAGCTTCTTTCGAAAGACCATCGTTCAAAGGACCGTTCACGAAGTAAAAGCCGTAAACGTGAAAAAAACACCCGTTCATCGAAACAAAAATGACAACGGTACCATGTACTGTTGGTTTCACCGTACATTTGCAGAAGGCGCTCGTAACTGTCGTCATTCCTGTTCTTTCTCATCACAGTTGCCGACAAAAAACTATTAAGCCAATCGTTTGACAACTCATACGAAACAAACGATAATGGTTTAACAATTGCTCGTCTGTTTATAGCCCAGTCATTATAGTAAGTTCACCTCGGAATTTGAGATACCCAGCTGTAAATTGGTATGAACTTCTATTTTGATACCCTAAAAGTTGTCTCAAAACCTGCATACTGTAGGGTGTCAGCGTCCATTAAAAACCAAAGGTCAAAGGTCACAAAAATCGTTTATTGGCATATATCTCTTTTACTGTGTGTTTTTTGCTATTTGTGTAGAAGATTAAATATTGTAGAAGATTAAATTCTGTACAACTTTTGCTTCAACAGTTTTTTTGTACGTTGAACCGTTTTCGAGATAGAGACCAGAATGCGCAAGGTTATAGCATAATTCTACGAAAAACGAAAATGAACTTTTTTTTTCAGCGCCTACCACGACGCACGATAGCCAAAAACTGAACTTTTGGCTTCGGCTAAAGCTTCGGCTTATTTCGGCCGAAGCCGAAGGCTTAGCCGATTGTAGTTTCTTAGCCAAATGTGGCCGAAGCCGCATTAAGAGGCTGTGACACGACTTCTGCGCTTTTTAAAAAAGGGAAAAAAAACTTTTTAAAAACATTCGAGAAACTACCGAATGTGGATGAGCTCGCTTCAGCATTTCAAGAGAAAAAAATGTCCGATCCAAAAATTATTTGAAAATAGAACTCAAACGTTGTTGGCAGTCTATAATGCTCCTACATCTGTGGCAAATATCGATCATTTTCGTTATACACAGTACGTTAAGTCTACCAAATTTAATAAACCTGTACATTTATTAAAAATTCCGCCAACAAGTGCTCATCAACATCTTAGTCGTGTTTTTTATCAAGTCCAAACTTGGTTAGGGTATGATTTGGAACCCCAGGAGTGGGGTTGGACAATGCTTAACGGATTCCTTGAACCAATTACGACACTTCTAAAACCTGCTCCAGAGGAATTGCTTAATACTATCTTTTGAAACTGCAAGGTTGGTTGTGGTTCGCTATGAAAATGCAGGAAACCGGGGTTGCAGTGCTCTTTCGCTTGTGGCCAGTGTAATGGGCAAGCTTGTCTCAATGCTTCACCATATCTAAGAGATAACATTGAAGATGAAACATTTAACTTCGAAATCGTTGAAGACCCATACACAAATGGTGTTGAAGACGATAAAGAAGAAGAATTGCAATCTCTACAGCAGCCGGAAGATGACGATGAAGAAGAAAAAGAAGAAGAAGAATATAGTTTAAGTTTTAATAATTTTAGTTAATTTCTTTCAATTTCAAACACCAGAAAAATGAGATTTTATAATAAAAACATTACTTATAAAGAATTTATATATACATTTACATAAACAGTATATTACATAGTATGATGAATTAATATTGATGACATTATTAAATTTCTTATTTTATCAGCTTTTATAATACTTTATAATTTTTATATGGCTGGTTTCCGACCGGGGCTACCGGATGACCTTAATTATGCTCTAATCTTGAGAGACCAGAATGCCTCTATCTCGAAAACGGTTCAACGTATAAAAAAACTGTTTAAGCAAAAGTTGTAGAGAAGTTAATCTTCTACAATATTCTAATTGACGCAAATAGCAAAAAAACCCACAGTAAAAGAGATATATGCCAATAAACGATTTTTGTGACCTTTGACCTTTGGTTTTTAATGGTAGCTGACACCCTACAGTATGTAGGTTTTGAGACAACTTTAAGGGTGTCAAAATAGAACTTCATACCAATTTACAGCTGGGTATCTCAAATTCCGAGATTCTTGCTTTATTTTGACTTAAATGACTGGACTATTATGAAAGATAACAAATCCAACAAAAAATTTCTAATTGATTCCGGTGCCGATGTATCGGTTATCCCACCTCAACGAAGTGACATGTATAAGCACCCACATTCATCTAAATTGTATGCGGCAAATGGTAGTGAGATTAAAACATACGGTACACAACATCTCACATTAGACCTAGGCCTTCGCAGAAAATTTTCTTGGGACTTTATAGTCGCACAGGTACAGTCTCCGATCATAGGTGTCGACTTCCTTAAGCATTACGGTTTGCTTATTGATGTTCGCAAGAGCAAACTAATCGATGGAAACACAAAGCTGGAAGCAACGGGGGACTCATGCGGATCAGGTAGAGGTAAAATTCATACGTTTAATCTAAACGGTATTTTCGCATCTATTTTAGACGAGTACAAGAACATCACCAATTTCGAAGCAAGAAGGCAGCCCACGGCAATAGATGTAGAGCATCACATTGAGACTTTTGGACCCTCTGTTTTTGCTCGACCACGAAGACTGCCACCAGACAAGCTAGAAGCAGCCCGCTCGGAATTTTCAAAGTTGGTTGAAAGTGGGATTTGCCGACCGTCCAAAAGTCCTTGGGCTAGCCCACTGCATATGGTGAAGAAGTCTAATGGAGAGTGGCGATGTTGTGGGGACTACCGTGCCTTAAATGCCGATACACTACCTGATCGATACCCTCTGACATTCTTGCACGATTTTGCTCACATGCTGCATGGTAAGAAAATTTTTTCCACTATTGACCTTCGAAGTGCCTATTACCAGATCCCGGTGCGAAAATGTGACATAGCTAAGACCGCTATTACAACGCCGTTCGGACTTTTTGAATTTATCTTCATGCCGAATGGACTTAAGAATGCCGCACAAACTTTTCAACGTCACATCAACTCAGTTCTCAACGATCTATTTGACTGCTGCTTCCCATATGTTGACGACCTGATGGTAGCTTCTTCAAACCTAGAAGAACACGAGCAAGATTTGCGCCGAGTTTTTTCAAAATTGGATGAGAACAATTTGAAAATAAACGTTTTTAAATGTGTGTTTGGCAAAAGTGAAGTTATTTTCCTAGGGCATCTGGTAAACGACAAAGGAATAAAGCATACGAACGAAAAAGTAAGTGCTGTGAAAGAATTCAAACAACCAAAAGTGGCCAAGGAACTAAAAAAGTTTTTAGGAAATATAAATAATAAATAATAATAAATTTTTACAGAAAGTTCATTCCCCACGCCATAAACAACCAAATGATACTTCAGAAACTCATTGTGGGAAACAAGAAGAACGACAACACGCCAATAAAGTGGGACGAAAAATCAAAAAAGGCTTTCCAAGACTGTAAAGAGGAATTAGTGAATGCTGCACTCTTACATCATCCGGTTGCTAGTGCTCAATTAGTTCTTTACACGGATGCTTCAGATTTTGCAGTAGGTGCTGCATTAAATCAATTGCGCAGCAACGAACTTCAGCTACTAGGATTTTATTCAAAGAAACTTACTAATCCACAACTTAAATACAGCACTTATGACCGAGAGCTTACAGCGATCTACCAAGCTATTCAATTTTTCAAGCATTTTTTGGAAGGAAGAAACTTTATTATCCTGACTGACCATAAACCCATCACTTTTGCATTTCAACAAAATCTTGAGAAAGCTTCTCCACGTCAACAGCGCCAACTGGATTATATTGGACTGTTTTGTACCGATATCCGGCATATAGACGGAGAGCAGAATACGGTTGCAGACTGGTTGTCACGCATCCAACGAATTTCATCAAAAGAGATCGATTTTGAAAAGATGGCAAGCGAACATATGGATAGCGAACTTAAAGAATATCTAAACCAAGGTAATAAAACTGAAACTTCTTCAGTTATCAAATTGTTTCCTATTCCCAGATCCAAAATTTCACTTTACTGCGATACATCACAAGAAACTATTCGCCCGTTCGTTCCTGAATCATTTCGTCATCGCATCATCGAGAGACTCCACGGCATTTCGCATCCTGGAGTGGAAGCGCAAACATCAAAGAAAGATTTGTTTGGCCCAAAATGTCTCAGGCTATCACCAAATTCGTTCAACAATGCATTCCATGCCAGAAAACAAAGGTGCAGCGCCACAACAAAACCGGTTTAGACACATATGAGGATCCATCGCAACGTTTTGAGCATGTTAACATAGATCTCATCGGTCCACTACCACCTTCTAGAGGAAATCGCTATTGTTTGACGATGATCGACCGCTTTTCTAGATGGGTCGAAGCGGTCCCTTTACCAGATATCACAGCTGAAACAGTAGCCAGAGAATTCATAAACACATGGGTCGCTCGTTTTGGCGTACCCTGGCGAATATCGAGTGATTTGGGTCGACAGTTCGAGTCAAACATTTTCAAAGAGCTGACAAGGTACTTAGGCATTAACCATTTAAAAACAACTCCTTATCATCCACAGGCCAACGGCATGATTGAGCGGTGGCATAGAACACTCAAGACAGCTATCAAGTGCTACTCAAACGACAACTGGTGCAATTTCTTACCAATCATTCTTCTGGGCTTGCGTTCAACATTAAAATGTGGAACAAACTACACGGCAGCTGAGATGATCTACGGAGGAAAACTTAAGCTTTTTTTTTTTTTTTTTTTAATAGATTCAACTCAACTTAACTGTGAATTTGTTTAGAAACATTTTTGTTTATTATTAGTTTTTTGACAAATAATTTAATTTAATTTAATTTATAAATCTCACTGACGATGGAAGCATTGCTTCTGAAATGTACATCTGAGGAAATATAAAAAGTGTTTTAATTGTTGAAAATTTTACTAATCTTTTCATTTATTAGATTAAAAAACACGTGGATTATCTCAACTGAAAAACTGATTAAGCTTCCTGGTGAATTTTTTCATTCTATGCCAGTTATTATCACGGAATCCGAATTCATGAAAGAGTTGAAAAGAGCAATGTCTACCCTGAGCCCTATTCCAGCTAAAAATAAGGACAAAACCAAAGTTTTCCAGATCCAGATCCAGATCTGCTTAGTTGCAAAACGCTTTCGTTCGATGCGACAAAGTAAAAGGCCCTCTCAGAGCACCTTACGATGGACCTTACGAAATCTTAAACAAGGCTGACAAGTTTTTCAAATTGGATATGCGAGGAAAGCAGAAAAATATCTCTGTGGATAGACTTAAGCCCGCGTTTATAGCTGGTGATTCTTTGGAGTTTCAAACAAAAGCAGTATCACCAACCAAAGCAACAACGTACACCCGTACCGGCCGAAGAGTCATAATACCAAATCGGTATTAACTATGCAGATTCAAGAGGGGGAGTAATGTGGCATCACCGGAACAAATATAAAAAGTGGCATCACGGAAAACCACTGACAGTTCATCCAACGTGAGAATAGCCTTTCTATGACAGCCCATTCGACGTGATAGAAATCGGTATATGTCATTCCATCGACACATTTCGCCACGCGCACACCACTCATCCTAATTCCATTATCCATATTTAATTTAATTTAAGTTGATTTAAATAATAAATCTTTATTTCTTATGGTTCATGGAAATCTTTCATTTAGTTGGAAAGCTACGTCGATATTCCACAAATTCATCAACGTCTTCGAGAACATGGAGTACTAGAGCAACGAGGGCGAGACAGTTCATCTTCCGCAGACGTGCACACAGAAGAAATAATTTTGGGTTTGGTCCGACGAAATCCCTCCATATCAGGTATAAATTTATGTGCAGAAATAAGAAAGCGCAATAGTCTTTGCCTTCTGCAAAATGGGGATCATATTGAAAGTTTTTTATAAGAAGCTTTAGATAAAAATATTATAATAAATAGTAACTTAGTATTTTTATCTGAATATGCAAGTGAACATTTCGACCACAATTACGCTTACCAAATGTAGATGCGACCACTATTAAATATGGCACTGCTCCTTCCTCACGCTTACCAAAATGTGGATGCGACCACAATTAAATTTGACACTGCTCCTTCCACAAGAAAATACGTCTTTTTTTTATTTGTTCTTCCTTTTATTTGTTTTAGTAGCTCGTAGGATTTTTGTTTGTATATAAGATTTTAGTTAAACTGTTTTGCAAAAAAATAATAAGAATTTGAAGCCAGAAGGGTGAAATTTGTTAATTTTGAAAAAAAATAAAGAAATGGCGAAGGCCCAAGAGAATTTTATTTAGATGTTTTCTGGTTGGCTGTCGAAATGATAATGCCGTGTCGTCGCTATGCAACGAACTACTTTTCAAGCAAAACGTACTAGATTTGTACATAGACTAATTAATTTAAGAGGGCGAACCATCAATTGCCTAGATTTTTGAGAGTGGCACTGTTCACACTGGAGTCGTGTGAACATTACCGCCCCCCTTGGCGAGATACGCCAAAAAAAAAAATTGTTACTGAAAATAAAGTAAGTGAAAATTGATTAATTGGCAATTTAGTTAATAGGCAATAGGCACAGTTTTACTATGGGTCGGACTATTTCTCCGTTTTGGGTCTTTAGTGTTGCAACTCTGACTCGACCATCGGAACCCGGGTGTATATTTATAACACGCCATTCGGTGGATGGCAGATTTTCGTTTTTAATGACGACCAAATCATCAACTTTAATGTCGGTTTGAGGTGTTTTCCATTTGTGTCGTTGATGTAGTTCCTTGAGATATTCATCTTTCCATCTGTGGCAGAACTGTTGTTGGAGGCATTTTACTTTTTCCCACCGATTGATCAACGATAAATTTGCATCGGCCAGATTCGGTTCCGGAAAAGATAAAAGCGGACCGCCGCGTAAAAAATGCCCCGGCGTCAATGCCAACAGATCAGAATGATCTGTGGACATGGACGATATTGGACGCGAGTTCAAACACGCTTCGATACGTGCTAGAACCGTTGCAAACTCTTCGAACGTAAACTTGGCCCTGGTCCCCAGCCTTCTTAAATGGCCTTTGAAACTTTTAACGCCGGCTTCCCATAAACCTCCCATGTGAGGTGCCCCTGGCGGAATAAAATTCCATTTCAAACCCTGAGATGTCATGAGACTTGTATTTGCTGGGTTGTTGCTTTGAGATAGACCCGAAGAAGCGAAAAACATAGCACAATACGCGCATAGCACGGGATAGAGTCGAAAAAAAATCAAGAAAATCTTCCGGGTCTTGTTGAACTACCAATGAGTTGGTGTTTTGTTCGGAGTCGTCGAGAGAAATGCCTGTTAGTCCCACTAGAGGACTCTGATTGCTTGGATTCTCTACCGACAATGCAAACTATTGCCGCTGCAAGCAATATTTATTTATGGGCACTGACATGAATGTTTTGAAGCGACGCTTGAGGTACGAATGGCTGTGACGACGCCGACATTAGAGGAGCTGTAGTTGCATTAAGGATAAGGAGATAAGTGGACTGTATTTTATTATTTCCGTCTTCGTTAGCGTTTAGATGCAACAGTGAGAGATGCCGTTTTTTGCAGTGGTTACAAGAATATTTACTCGGACAGGCGACATTTGCATGACGCGCGCTTAAACAGTTGTTGCACAGTTTGTGCTGCCGTACCGTTTAGAGTCTCGTTGGGATCAACATTGCCGAAAATTTGCCAAGATATGTGTTTAAAAAAAAGAAACGCGATAGAAAACGCGGACTGCTTCGAAGAAGAAGGTAGTCGTTTAAATTTAAAAAAAAGGAAAATTGCAAGCACGGGAATCTTCAAAAGGCTTGAACGATTCTACATGGGGCCAACCACACATGCTACATAAACGAGGACAAAACGCGATAAAGAAAAAACGCAGACTCCTTCGAAGCAGAAGGAAGTCGATTAAATTTGAAAAAGAATCAAAATTTAAAGCACAAGAATCTTCGAAAGGCTTGAAAGACTCTATTGGGGGCCAACCACCCCGGCTTGATACACCGTTACCAACGGTGTGTTTGGCACGAACGGGTACAAAAACGCGACAAAAAACGCGTCAGAATCTTCAACGCTTGAAGGCTCGAAGAAGAAGGCAGTCTATAAAATTTCACAAAACGAAAATTTAAAGCACTGGAATCTTCAAAAGGCTTGAAAGATTCCGTTACTAAGGGTATGTGCGGCACTAACGAGGACAAAACTCGATAAAAAAAGAACGCAGACTCCTTCGAAGAAGAAGGCAGTCTATCAAATTTCACAAAACGAAACTTTAAAGCACTGGAATCTTCAAAAGGCTTGAAAGATTCCGTTACTAAGGGTATGTGCGGCACTAACGAGGACAAAACTCGATATGAAAAGAACGCAGACTCCTTAGAAGAAGAAGGCAGTCTATCAAATTTCACAGAACGAAAATTTAAAGCACTGGAATCTTCAAAAGGCTTGAAAGATTCCGTTACCAATGGTATGTGCGGCACGAAATAGAAAAGTAAAACGCTATAAAAAACGCAGACTCCTTCAAAGAAGAAGGCAGTCTATTAAATTTCAAAAAAATCAAAATCTAGAAGCACTAGAATCTTCAAAAGGCTTGAAAGATTCAAAAATTTAGAAAAAATCAAAATTTTAAGGCACTAGAATCTTCAAAAGGCTTGAAAGATTCTAAAAATGTAAAAAAAAAAAAATATTTTAAAGCTCCAGAATCTCCAAAAGGCTTGAAGGATTCAAAAATTTCAAAAAAATTATAATTTTAAAGCACTAGAATCTTCAAAAGGCTTGAAAGATTCTACTGGGGGCCAACCACCCCGGCTTGGATACACCGTTACGAACGGTGTGTGCGGCACGAACGAGAGAAAAAGAATTTAAAAAAAAAGTCAAAATTTAAAGCGCAGGAATCTTCAAAAGGCTTGAAAGATTCTAAAAATTTCAAAAAAAGTTAAAATTTTAAAGCGCAAGAATCTTCAAAAGGCTTGAAAGATTCTACTGGGGGCCAACCACCCCGGCTTGAATACACCGTTACTAACGGCGTGTGCGGCACGAATGAGGAAAAAATCCAATAACACGATAAACGCAGACTCCTTCGCAGAAGAAGGTAGTCTATTAAATTTCAAACAAAAGAAAATTCTAAAGCACTTGAATCTTCAAAAAGCTTGAAAGATTCAAACAGTTTAAAAAAAAAAAATTTAAATTTAGAAGCTCTAGAATCTTCAAAAGGCTTGAAGGATTCAAAAAATTTAAAAAAAAAATCAAAATTTTAAAGCACTAGAATCTTCAAAAGGCTTGAAAGATTCTACTGGGGGCCAACCACCCCGCCTTGAATACACCATAACTAACGATGTGTGTGCGGCACGAACTAGAAAATGGTAAAAACGCAGACTCCTTCAAAGAGGAAGGCAGTCTATTAAATTTTAAATAAAACCAAAAAAACAGGCTGGGTAACAAAACCAAATCGCGTTTATCGAAGTTGCCTATCGAAAAATGAAGAGTTAAACTACCGCGATGGAAACCGAATACCAAGGAACCGCATCAATCAAAACGAAATTAATATACCGATATCATAAAAACGGAACAATGACGCGTTTGTCGGTCAAAGTGCACACAAAGGAACCAAAAAATAAATTTTTTTTTTTTTGTTTAAATGTAATTGAAAAATTGCCAATTAAAACAAACTTTCACTCACCCTTTACAAATTTGGTTGAAAACTTTTAGGTTGCTCCGATGTGCACACTTCCGAGTGGCTGGTCAGGTCTCGTGATGATGTGATGTTTTTCGCCAACAAAATTACCGAACAGCGTGGGCAGCGTGCCGGGTTCTTGTGCCTTTGGCAGCGTGTGGTGTTGGCAGTGTGCCGGGTTTTTCGGCGTGGGCAGCGTGTGGTGTTGCAGCGTGCCGGGTTTTTTGGGTGGGCAGCGTGTGGTGTTGCAGCGTGCCGGGTTTTTTTGGCGTGGGCAGCGTGTGGTGTTGGCCGCGTGCCGGGTTTTTCGGCGTGGGCAGCGTGGGCAGCGTGGGCAGCGTGGTCAGCGTCGATGGCGTCTAATTATCCGGTTTGAAGGACCAAATGACATTTCGACCACAATTACTCTTACCAAATGTAGATGCGACCACTATTAAATATGGCACTGCTCCTTCCTCACGCTTACCAAAATGTGGATGCGACCACAATTAAATTTGACACTGCTCCTTCCACAAGAAAATACGTCTTTTATTTTATTTGTTCTTCCTTTTATTTGTTTTAGTAGCTCGTAGGATTTTTGTTTGTATATAAAATTTTAGTTAAACTGTTTTGCAAAAAAATAATTAGAATTTGAAGCCAGAAGGGTGAAATTTGTTAATTTTGAAAAAAAAAATAAAGAAATGGCGGAAGGCCCAAGAGAGTTTTATTTAGATGTTTTCTGGTTGGCTGTCGAAATGATAATGCCGTGTCGTCGCTATGCGACGAACTACTTTTCAAGCAAAACGTACTAGATTTGTACATAGACTAATTAATTTAAGAGGGCGAACCATCAATTGCCTAGATTTTTGAGAGTGGCACTGTTCACACTGGAGTCGTGTGAACAGCAAGTATTTCAATTTGGATTGATTTCAAGATTAAGGCTTCCTTGTTTTACAATTGCATTTTTCTTTCACTGGCTAGGTAGCACGTGATGTTGCATGATTAAAAAAACAAACACAAGCTAATTATAACCCTTAGTTCTCACGCATGCGTTCTCAATAACGCAATTTAGCCGCAACACTCGCCTCGCTAGGAATGCTCATCAGTTTTACCTTGAGCCCAACTTCGGGCGTACAGTCAAGTATAGAGATTCGTATCTCAGTCGCACCACCCGAATGTGGAATGCTCTACCTGGCCATGTTTTTCCCCTACATTACGATTTACAAAGATTCAAAAGCAACGTGCATCGGTGTCTCCTTTCTAATCCTCTCCTATTTTCCTAAATGCTCGCACTGTGTTCTATAACATTATAAGGGTAGTCATAACCCCTTGATGTGTGCGCAAATTATAAAAAAAAAAAAAAAAAAAAAAAAAAAAAAAAAAAAAAAAAAAAAAAAAAAAAAAAAAAAGTAAAGAGAAAATTCATCCTTTATTTCGTAAATTCACTTAAAACTCCAATAACGAAAAAAAACTTAAGAAAAAAATTGAAAAAGTCGTTTTTGTAATTTTCGGTTTTCTCAAAAACTACAGGTTATTTTGACATCCGGTTTTTTGTGTTTGATCAAAAATAAATAAAAGCAGTGAAAGTATGTCAGAAAAATACTACTTAATTACGTAAAATTTTGAAAAAAAAATTGATTTAAAAAAAAAACTATTTTTTTTTCAAAATTTTGAATTTGAAAATTAATATTTCAAAAACTATTCATTTGAACAACTTATTTTAAAATTCAAATTAATGCATAGGTTTTTGGCTTTTCAAAATACTATAACACGACTCTGTAGGTATTACCGTTATTTTTAAATAGTTTTTTTCCTGACTAATTTATTTTGTATTTGTATTTGTATTTATTTATTTGGAACTTAATATTAAGATTTACATCTTTTAGATAATTAAGCCTTGATATGGGTGGATTTTATGATAACTAATTCAAAATTAAAACTAAGTTGTACATACAAAATTTCAAATTTTATATCTTAGAAAGTACGACTAAAATTAAAATGAATTTAAAAAAGAGAAAAGAGAATAGAATTTACATATTTTTGTATATATATATATAAAAGTAAATAAATAATTAAAGAGAAATAATTAGAAGCAATTTTATTTTATAAAAACTACATCCCCAAAACAAACACCTACCAAATAATGATACAGATTAATGCTTGTTAAAAAAAAGAATCTTCAAAAGGCTTGAAAGATTCAAAATTTTTAAAAAAATCAAAATTTTAAACCACCCCGGCTTGAATACACCCTTTACTAACGGCGTGTGCGGCACGAATGAGGAAAAAATCCAATAACACGATAAACGCAGACTCCTTCGCAGAAGAAGGTAGTCTATTAAATTTCAAACAAAAGAAAATTCTAAAGCACTTGAATCTTCAAAAAGCTTGAAAGATTCAAACAGTTTAAAAAAAAAAATTAAAATTTAGAAGCTCTAGAATCTTCAAAAGGCTTGAAGGATTCAAAAAATTTAAAACAAAATCAAAATTTTAAAGCACTAGAATCTTCAAAAGGCTTGAAAGATTCTACTGGGGGCCAACCACCCCGGCTTGAATACACCATAACTAACGATGTGTGTGCGGCACGAACTAGAAAATGGTAAAAACGCAGACTCCTTCAAAGAGGAAGGCAGTCTATTAAATTTTAAATAAAACCAAAAAAACAGGCTGGGGAACAAAACCAAATCGCGTTTATCGAAGTTGCCTATCGAAAAATGAAGAGTTAAACTACCGCGATGGAAACCGAATACCAAGGAACCGCATCAATCAAAACGAAATTAATATACCGATATCATAAAAACGGAACAATGACGCGTTTGTCGGTCAAAGTGCACACAAAGGAACCAAAAAATAAATTTTTTTTTTTTTGTTTAAATGTAATTGAAAAATTGCCAATTAAAACAAACTTTCACTCACCCTTTACAAATTTGGTTGAAAACTTTTAGGTTGCTCCGATGTGCACACTTCCGAGTGGCTGGTCAGGTCTCGTGATGATGTGATGTTTTTCGCCAACAAAATTACCGAACAGCGTGGGCAGCGTGCCGGGTTCTTGTGCCTTTGGCAGCGTGTGGTGTTGGCAGTGTGCCGGGTTTTTCGGCGTGGGCAGCGTGTGGTGTTGCAGCGTGCCGGGTTTTTTGGGTGGGCAGCGTGTGGTGTTGCAGCGTGCCGGGTTTTTTGGCGTGGGCAGCGTGTGGTGTTGGCCGCGTGCCGGGTTTTTCGGCGTGGGCAGCGTGGGCAGCGTGGGCAGCGTGGTCAGCGTCGATGGCGTCTAATTATCCGGTTTGAAGGACCAAATGACATTTCGACCACAATTACTCTTACCAAATGTAGATGCGACCACTATTAAATATGGCACTGCTCCTTCCTCACGCTTACCAAAATGTGGATGCGACCACAATTAAATTTGACACTGCTCCTTCCACAAGAAAATACGTCTTTTATTTTATTTGTTCTTCCTTTTATTTGTTTTAGTAGCTCGTAGGATTTTTGTTTGTATATAAAATTTTAGTTAAACTGTTTTGCAAAAAAATAATTAGAATTTGAAGCCAGAAGGGTGAAATTTGTTAATTTTGAAAAAAAAAAATAAAGAAATGGCGGAAGGCCCAAGAGAATTTTATTTAGATGTTTTCTGGTTGGCTGTCGAAATGATAATGCCGTGTCGTCGCTATGCGACGAACTACTTTTCAAGCAAAACGTACTAGATTTGTACATAGACTAATTAATTTAAGAGGGCGAACCATCAATTGCCTAGATTTTTGAGAGTGGCACTGTTCACACTGGAGTCGTGTGAACAGCAAGTATTTCAATTTGGATTGATTTCAAGATTAAGGCTTCCTTGTTTTACAATTGCATTTTTCTTTCACTGGCTAGGTAGCACGTGATGTTGCATGATTAAAAAAACAAACACAAGCTAATTATAACCCTTAGTTCTCACGCATGCGTTCTCAATAACGCAATTTAGCCGCAACACTCGCCTCGCTAGGAATGCTCATCAGTTTTACCTTGAGCCCAACTTCGGGCGTACAGTCAAGTATAGAGATTCGTATCTCAGTCGCACCACCCGAATGTGGAATGCTCTACCTGGCCATGTTTTTCCCCTACATTACGATTTACAAAGATTCAAAAGCAACGTGCATCGGTGTCTCCTTTCTAATCCTCTCCTATTTTCCTAAATGCTCGCACTGTGTTCTATAACATTATAAGGGTAGTCATAACCCCTTGATGTGTGCGCAAATTATAAAAAAAAAAAAAAAAAAAAAAAAAAAAAAAAAAAAAAAAAAAAAAAAAAAAAAAGTAAAGAGAAAATTCATCCTTTATTTCGTAAATTCACTTAAAACTCCAATAACGAAAAAAAACTTAAGAAAAAAATTGAAAAAGTCGTTTTTGTAATTTTCGGTTTTCTCAAAAACTACAGGTTATTTTGACATCCGGTTTTTTGTGTTTGATCAAAAATAAATAAAAGCAGTGAAAGTATGTCAGAAAAATACTACTTAATTACGTAAAATTTTGAAAAAAAAATTGATTTAAAAAAAAAACTATTTTTTTTTCAAAATTTTGAATTTGAAAATTAATATTTCAAAAACTATTCATTTGAACAACTTATTTTAAAATTCAAATTAATGCATAGGTTTTTGGCTTTTCAAAATACTATAACACGACTCTGTAGGTATTACCGTTATTTTTAAATAGTTTTTTTCCTGACTAATTTATTTTGTATTTGTATTTGTATTTATTTATTTGGAACTTAATATTAAGATTTACATCTTTTAGATAATTAAGCCTTGATATGGGTGGATTTTATGATAACTAATTCAAAATTAAAACTAAGTTGTACATACAAAATTTCAAATTTTATATCTTAGAAAGTACGACTAAAATTAAAATGAATTTAAAAAAGAGAAAAGAGAATAGAATTTACATATTTTTGTATATATATATATAAAAGTAAATAAATAATTAAAGAGAAATAATTAGAAGCAATTTTATTTTATAAAAACTACATCCCCAAAACAAACACCTACCAAATAATGATACAGATTAATGCTTGTTAAAAAAAAGAATCTTCAAAAGGCTTGAAAGATTCAAAATTTTTAAAAAAATCAAAATTTTAAACCACCCCGGCTTGAATACACCCTTTACTAACGGCGTGTGCGGCACGAATGAGGAAAAAATCCAATAACACGATAAACGCAGACTCCTTCGCAGAAGAAGGTAGTCTATTAAATTTCAAACAAAAGAAAATTCTAAAGCACTTGAATCTTCAAAAAGCTTGAAAGATTCAAACAGTTTAAAAAAAAAAATTAAAATTTAGAAGCTCTAGAATCTTCAAAAGGCTTGAAGGATTCAAAAAATTTAAAACAAAATCAAAATTTTAAAGCACTAGAATCTTCAAAAGGCTTGAAAGATTCTACTGGGGGCCAACCACCCCGGCTTGAATACACCATAACTAACGATGTGTGTGCGGCACGAACTAGAAAATGGTAAAAACGCAGACTCCTTCAAAGAGGAAGGCAGTCTATTAAATTTTAAATAAAACCAAAAAAACAGGCTGGGGAACAAAACCAAATCGCGTTTATCGAAGTTGCCTATCGAAAAATGAAGAGTTAAACTACCGCGATGGAAACCGAATACCAAGGAACCGCATCAATCAAAACGAAATTAATATACCGATATCATAAAAACGGAACAATGACGCGTTTGTCGGTCAAAGTGCACACAAAGGAACCAAAAAATAAATTTTTTTTTTTTTGTTTAAATGTAATTGAAAAATTGCCAATTAAAACAAACTTTCACTCACCCTTTACAAATTTGGTTGAAAACTTTTAGGTTGCTCCGATGTGCACACTTCCGAGTGGCTGGTCAGGTCTCGTGATGATGTGATGTTTTTCGCCAACAAAATTACCGAACAGCGTGGGCAGCGTGCCGGGTTCTTGTGCCTTTGGCAGCGTGTGGTGTTGGCAGTGTGCCGGGTTTTTCGGCGTGGGCAGCGTGTGGTGTTGCAGCGTGCCGGGTTTTTTGGGTGGGCAGCGTGTGGTGTTGCAGCGTGCCGGGTTTTTTGGCGTGGGCAGCGTGTGGTGTTGGCCGCGTGCCGGGTTTTTCGGCGTGGGCAGCGTGGGCAGCGTGGGCAGCGTGGTCAGCGTCGATGGCGTCTAATTATCCGGTTTGAAGGACCAAATGACATTTCGACCACAATTACTCTTACCAAATGTAGATGCGACCACTATTAAATATGGCACTGCTCCTTCCTCACGCTTACCAAAATGTGGATGCGACCACAATTAAATTTGACACTGCTCCTTCCACAAGAAAATACGTCTTTTATTTTATTTGTTCTTCCTTTTATTTGTTTTAGTAGCTCGTAGGATTTTTGTTTGTATATAAAATTTTAGTTAAACTGTTTTGCAAAAAAATAATTAGAATTTGAAGCCAGAAGGGTGAAATTTGTTAATTTTGAAAAAAAAAAATAAAGAAATGGCGGAAGGCCCAAGAGAATTTTATTTAGATGTTTTCTGGTTGGCTGTCGAAATGATAATGCCGTGTCGTCGCTATGCGACGAACTACTTTTCAAGCAAAACGTACTAGATTTGTACATAGACTAATTAATTTAAGAGGGCGAACCATCAATTGCCTAGATTTTTGAGAGTGGCACTGTTCACACTGGAGTCGTGTGAACAGCAAGTATTTCAATTTGGATTGATTTCAAGATTAAGGCTTCCTTGTTTTACAATTGCATTTTTCTTTCACTGGCTAGGTAGCACGTGATGTTGCATGATTAAAAAAACAAACACAAGCTAATGATAACCCTTAGTTCTCACGCATGCGTTCTCAATAAAAAAAGTAAAGAGAAAATTCATCCTTTATTTCGTAAATTCACTTAAAACTCCAATAACGAAAAAAAACTTGAGAAAAAAATTGAAAAAGTCGTTTTTGTAATTTTCGGTTTTCTCAAAACCTACAGGTTATTTTGACATCCGGTTTTTTGTGTTTGATCAAAAATAAATAAAAGCAGTGAAAGTATGTCAGAAAAATACTACTTAACTACGTAAAATTTTGAAAAAAAAAAATTGATTTAAAAAAAAACTATTTTTTTTTCAAAATTTTGAATTTGAAAATTAATATTTCAAAAACTATTCATTTGAACAACTTATTTTAAAATTCAAATTAATGTATAGGTTTTTGGCTTTTCAAAATATACGGTAGGTATTACCGTTATTTTTAAATAGTTTTTTTCCTGACTTATATATTTTGTATTTGTATTTGTATTTATTTATTGGGAACTTAATATTAAGATTTACATCTTTTAGATAATTAAGCCTTGATGTGGATGGATTTTATGATAACTAATTCAAAATTAAAACTAAGTTGTACATACAAAATTTCAAATTTTATATCTTAGAAAGTACGACTAAAATTAAAATGAATTTAAAAAAGAGAAAAGAGAATAGAATTTACATATTTTTGTATATATATATATATAAAAGTAAATAAATAATTAAAGAGAAATAATTAGAAGCAATTTTATTTTATAAAAACAACATCCCCAAAACAAACACCTACCAAATAATGATACAGAGACTCAATCATGTTCATTAAAAAAAATAAAACAGCTAATTTATGAATGCTTGTTAAAAAAAAACGACTCTGTAGGTATTACCGTTATTTTTAAATAATTTTTTTCCTGACTAATATATAATGAAAAATAAACTAATCAAAATATAACAACTAATGTAAATATCACAAAAGCTACCAAAATATTTACTAAAAGTAAACATCCAGAAATAGCCACAATTTTCAATCCAATATGACAAAAGAGAATTTTTTTTTTTTTTATTTATTTCATACTCCCGTATTTGTAAAAAAGTCGTGGAAAAGTAGAAATCAACACTCTTGTCTTGATTTCTTCTTTTTCCCCAGGAAGGGTGGTGTAAAGGAGTCACAGCCAACGACCTATTAATTAATTGCTCTACAACTATTAACAGGTTGTAGACCCTCGGCTGTGCCTCGATATCCGATCCTCTCACATTCAGTGGCATTACATAGAAATGCATAACACTTGACTTGCTTGTGTATCCATAGAGTGCATTGTACTCAGAACAATATGATTCCCAACGGTAGGCCACTGCCAGCTGACAAGGGTATGAATCTGATAATAGGGTATGAATCTGATAATTAATGATCGTGGACTCGATCTGAACGAAACCTCTGGCATTTGTTAATATAAGGCATTGAGCCGACAACAATTCCTGGATAGTTCTAAGTGTTTCCACTACCATACCTCAACTTTGCAGTTAGTGCGAAGAGGTTTGAGCCTACAGCAATGAATGCTTGGAGAGTTGGTAGTTTGGGAACCAGGGAACATTACACTTTCTCAAAATCATGGAAGGAAATCAAAAAGGCATCACCCCAGAAGAACATGGAATATCTCCAGTAGAAACACTTCTGGGCGTCAACATCGACCTTTACTTTATATGATCGTCCCTGATAAAAAAGAAACACCCGAAAATTTCAATTTGCCAAAACGGAAGTTTCAACAAAACCAGTCAGTATTTGTGCGACAGTACCTGCACAAAAGAAAATGGATTGCGAGACGAGTCATGAAGTTCCTAGGAAGGATGATGTATCAAATTGAAACTGAGAGTGGAATCTGCCGACGTCACCAAAATCAAATGAGAACTAACGCATCCAGAGACATGGCCAAAAACGTCTTTCAACAGCAACAATCTCTAGGGCAGGCAAGTTCTAAATTTCAATGTTCTAATTCTGTCTCTTTTCCCAGTGAAACTCCTACAAACCAAATTCCAACTTGAATATTCCTGATGACGATGTCTTCATTAATCCGAATTCATATCAACCTGTGGTTGATTTGTCAGAAGAGCCTGAAACTTCAACCGAAGCACATATCGATGCAAATGAAGCACAAGCCAGCCCCTCACAATTCCCAGATAGGAATCATCCCATGCTTAGAAGATCAGAGCGTCTTCTGTGTAAGACCGTTCTTTTTGTTTCTAATTAAACGAAGGGGTAATTGATACACCCTGTATTTATAACACATGGAAAACCGGCAGCAAACAACTTACGGAAAATCTGTCAGTGTCAGTGTCTAATGACATAAGAATTATGGCGCGAAACTGAAGTACTTTCCCGCGCAATATGAACTTTGA
The DNA here is from genome assembly GCA_914767635.1 of Melanostoma mellinum. Lineage (NCBI taxonomy): Eukaryota > Metazoa > Arthropoda > Insecta > Diptera > Syrphidae > Melanostoma > Melanostoma mellinum. The sequence continues at coordinate 107,414,987 of OU612058.1, forward strand.
AGTTAACCCAAATTGCTGATTGCTCCAGCTGGTATTTTAAAAACGTCTAACAAAAAAAGTAGATTTTAGAGATTTCGGAAACTACTTCGAATTCTTCTTTGTTCTGTCATCCCGTGTCGCAAATGTTATTACGCAATGAAATCCAGTTTCATGAAACTAGTTTCACATTTCTCTTTCTGTTTCATTCGGTGTTTTTATTTTTGGGGAAAAATAGTTATCTAGTAATGCCTGGTTGCTTCAAAACTTCTTTTATTGGCAATCGAAAAACAAAAAGGTTATTATTATTATTATTATTATTACTTATTTTTAAACCAAATGAAATGTATATGTCATTCATTTTTATTATTTACTCTTTCTCATTGATTTAATTGTAAATTGTTGTCTGGAATAAAATGTTATCTTATCTAATCTACGATATTTATGATAGTTAATATTACTTTTTTTTGAAATCCGAATGAACAACCACTCTTACATATTACAACAGGCATTTCATAAAATTAAAAAAAGTAATATTAATAGAAATAAAACTTGCATCAGTTCTGTTTTTATAATACATATTTTTAATTAATTCATAAGTTCTAATTTATTTTGTATACATTTGTTGAGTTATTTCATAAATGAAAAATTTTAAAGTGCAAACCATCAAAAGAAGAGTGAAATGAATCTATAGTCGTGTTGAGTAGGGTAAACTGTCCCACAGTGAACCAATTTCCGCTTAACTTGATATAGCATCTGAACTACTGGTTTATGAACAGGAAATCTTCAATGTGCTTAAAGTTTAATATTTTGACTTTGTATTTCACCATAGAAATGTTAGAATACATCAAGCAAAATACTTCATTTTGAGCTTTCAAAAGTACGCCAAAATTGGTTCAGTGTGTACCAGGGGGTGTACACAGTGAACCAAGGGGTATTACACAGTGAGCCATTACTATATATTCAAAAAATATTTTCAAAAAATCTTTAAAAAAGAAGAAAACGTAAAGACTTTCTCTGAAAAATTAAAACCGAAATCATTTGATTTATTAGACATTTTTATTTCGTTTTACGAACATTTATTGATGTTTTTGAAAAAAAAAATTTTTTAAAAAAATAAAAAATTAAAGGACATTTTTCTTTCTACTTTTACTCAAAAACTATGAAAAAAAAAATAAATAAATTAAAAAGTAAAAAGGAACAACAGAAAAAAAAACTAACACAATCCTTCACGTATTGTTCTTGCAAACTAAAATAACAAAATAATAAAAAAAAACCCAAAAAAGCACTTTTAAAGTAAAATAAACATAGGAAAATGTAGGTAGGTACATAAATATATCGATGGACTTAAACTATTATTATGGATAATCCTGAACCATTAAACCATGGTTCACTGTGGGACTTGATGCACTGGTTCACTTGTGGACATAGTGACTTTTTCTAAAAAAAATATTGAAATAAAAAAAACTATTGCACATATTCAACTTTTATGCTGTTTTATATATATGAAAAATAACCAACAAAACATATGTAATGAAACCACATCACTTCATAGACCACTTTTAAAATTAAAAAACAAACAAAAACCACAATTTCTAGTTTGCTCACCTACCAAATTCACTTTTCCATGCGCACAACCGACACCGGCTAGAACACAACTTCAACTTCAGGATGTACTCAAAAAGGATTAAAATGCGGGTGTTACTCTATCTTTTTTTCTTTTCTATCTTGGAATGGGTGGGAGAAAATTGGAATGGTTCACTGTATCTGCTGGCTCACTGTGGGACAGTTTACCCTACTGAAAAGTTTTAAAAGACTTACAAATGGAAAAAGAAAAGAATTGAATGAGTATATAACATTTAGTTAAACAACAACAGCGCCAGCTTCTGATCTACTGGTTGGAAGATCCGGGCAATTTTTCCACGTGTTGGATAGTGGATCAAAGCACTCAACGGCACTAATTGTTACCTGTGCACGGTAAAAATTTACTTCGCAGGGCTGCAAGAAAAAAATTGGTTTAAGACATTAATATTAATAAAAATATAAAACTTAAACTTTGATATTTTGACTAAAAACAATTTTTTTAAAGTATAATAATTTCAAGTTAATTTTATTTCTGGCCACGTGTATTTTTTATTGAAAGTTCTGAGAGAAGCAGTATGTGATCAACAAAGAGAGGAGAGGTAAATGTACCTGACCGTTAGCTAAGGTTAAAGTCGCTGTTAGTTCGGCTAACACACAACACACTTAGGCCCGTTGAGCCCATTGTGACACCACAATAAATCTTAGGTATCCTCATCCAAATGAAAGCATTTTGAGCTTACAATGAAGCGGGAGAGACGCAGGCCGCCGCGCCCATGTGAATAAGATTACTAGGGTTATTAAAGAAACACGAGCCTAGGTGTATCCTACGAGTGTGAGCTAAGGCGAAGCATGAACAGAGAAGGTGGGGAATAGTCTCCTCCTCCCCCTCATCCACACAGCTTCTGCAAAAATCGTTTGAGGCGATCTTTATACTTTTTGGATATCATGTTTTCTATAAGCCAAGACAAAGTTTTGCTGATTGTCATCAACTCCGCTCGGAACAGGCTACAATGATCTAGAATACGAAGCGAGATGTTAAATTTCACTTCGTCTGAATAGACACCACAGCTTACTCGTTCATTTGTTTTGAACCATCCGTATAAAAAAAGTGGACGTATTCGTTATCCAATAATGATTGGTCCTCCCAATTTGTTACGGATGGAATGGTCGCTCGGAAATTTGTTCCAAATTGAGTTTAGGTGTGGTATAGTCTGTTTTTATTATGGGGATTCCAAATTGGTTGAGAATGTTATTGTTGGTCCATTGTGAGACTTATTGTAATCGAATAGTCGAACTCGCAGCTGTTTGTTTGCTTTAGATGTCAAATGGGACTCTTACATATGCATGCTGAACGTTAGACTTTGCTGAGATTGTCTCGATAAATTACTTTATCAAGTGCAGTCTACCATACCTTAGCACCATAAGTGAGAAAAGGTCTTTTTTTATGTTTGGGTACCAACTCAACTTTCTATCTAAAATTAGACCCAAGTATTTAGCCTCATTGGAGAAAATTAGTTGTATGCAAAGTCGGTTAAGAGCATGTTGAAGCAGTTCTTTTAATGTGCCGATATGCTTTACAATTTTTTTCTTTGCTTTTACTGCAATGCAACATCGCACAGTGCGTCGACTAGGCGACCAAAATAGAACAATGAAAAATAATTTTTTTTTCTTTTAAGCTCTAAACCTGTTCTGGAACAGTAAAAGTACTTAAATTTGCTTTGGTTTTGTTTGTTGTTTTTCTCTTCTTCGTGGATTAGAGGGATTTTCGGTAGAACTTGTAATAATTTAAGCTGCAGTGCTATTAAAAGTTGAAATTTTGTGCGAACAAGTTTAACTCGTGCTAGAAAAGTATTGTGTTTCGGTAAATTCTTTCATTTAAATAATAAACATTGATATATTGAGCACTAGTATAAATTTTACTTTATTCCTTTTCCTGTGAGTTTAGGTGATTTTTTTGGAAAAAAAAACTTATTTTCTAGGTTTAAATTTGTATTAACTTGAACTTTAAAAAAATGTTAGCAAATGGCAGCATATTCTTTTGTTTTTTCTTCTGTTGTTGTTGTGCTCTAATAAAATTTTTGCTTTTCTGGCTACTTTTTGCTACCATTCAAAATATTTTACTTTGTTTAGGCCATAAAAAGTAAAAATTATTTCGAAAAATGGATTTCTTTTAATAAAATCATTGAAATGGAAGATGTAATTCAATTCATATGAAATGAATTCAAATTGTCTGCTCAGGCGGCCGGTTTGTGAAATTTCTGGCAATATTTTTGGTTTGCATTAACTCGACCAACCCAAAGGTTGCAATTTGATATTGCACTGTGTTTGTTTTTGTTTTTTCTGAAAGAAATAATAATAGAAAAAAATTAATGAAAATGTTAACATTTTTCTCTTTCCGTACCCTCCTCAGAATTCATGTTTTTTTTTCTCTTTTTTTCTTTTGTTTACGTACAACCCTTCCGCGACTACTTTGCTGTCGGAGACATCGGATAGAACAGAAAACTAAAAAATCGGCATGCATCGCATGAATTCCGAATGCGTTCCAACCATTTTCATATTTAGTCGCCATACATCGCATGAATTCTAAACGCGTTGCTGTAAGTTTGACATTTTCATCACATTGTTTCTTTCTTTTCGGATGTATGTCCGATTAAGCAATCGAAAACGTTACCATAATAAAAATATCTTACGTTTCGTACAAATCGGAAAGAATTTTGTTGCGATCTGTTACCATAATAGGGATGATTATTTTGTACTAGCGAACCGCCCCGGCCTCGCACGGGTACAATGTACACTACAGAAAAACTGTGAAAATTTAAATTTGGAGTAAGACAATTCCCCTTTCCCTAAACCAAGAAGATTTCCTGCTATCTAATGTATTTAATTGGATAAAGAATAATACGGTATCGTTTAAAATAGCTTGGTAAATAACCCATTTTTTTTTTTTTGTAATATGTAAAAGATAAAAATGGCTACTGTGGGTTATCCTTAGAAGATAAACATATGCTGTCGCGGATTCCATCTTTTTAAGATATACAAATCCGTAAGGAAATAAATTTTATCTATCTCGTAAGGTTTAACCAGCGTTTGCAATGTAAGCGCAAAAAATATGTTTGTTAAGACATCACATTACAAATCTTTAAATTTCTCGGCTTTTCTCTACTATAGTATGCATGTATTATACATATAAACCTTTCTCTTGAATCACTCTATTCACTAAAAAAAACCGCATCAGAATCCGTTGCGTAGTTTTAAAAATTTAAGCATACATAGGGACATAGGGACAGAGAAAGCGACTTTGTTTTATACTATGTAGTGATAGGTATTTTTGGTTGTCTAATATGTAATAACTTATCTACAGCATAACAACCATGAAATGAAATTGATAAATCGCATGAGAAGTTTTCCCCGGGCCCAACGATTTGGGGCGGCAAAATTAGCTCCGCTGTTCCTCAAAATTGAAAAGTAATACACAAAAAAATTTTCTCACACAAAATTTTTTTAATCACAATCAAATTGAGTTTTACATCTATGAAAAAGATGACGTTGACATTTTATATGAATTTTTGATGAAAAATTAAACTTCGATCTTATTTATTTTTATTTATTTTATTTTATTTTATTTCATGAATGCATAACAACTGTAAGATATAATATCTTATAAGCTAGTCATTAGCTAATTTAACAAAATAAAGAGCAAGATAAAAAGAAGTCAGAAAAATTGAAGCAAATTATGAAACAGATTTAAATTTAAATTATTAGTTATTTACATTTGTATAAGTTCGAAAGTGGTTTATTAATAGTCTTTTAATTCTTGTTGCGTTTTGAATTTCCTTAATATTTCGTGGTAATGAGTTCCAAAGACGGACGGAATTTACGAAAAATTGACGCTGAGATGTTAAACACGAACAACGAGGATGAATCAATTGACGAGACCTTGTCGAGATCGCGAATGTAATTCTCTCAAAGCAGTATTGTGGTTGGTGCAAAATCATAATGTCAGAGAGCAAAACTAGACACCTAAGTTCAAGAAACTTTTCGAAGGTCATACCTAGCAAGCGTTGAGAAAAACCGACTAATCTATCATACCTACTCAAACCATAGACATAACGTAAGGTACTATTGAAGACGACATTGAGTTTACGCATGCTAGCAAAACTGCAGTTACAAAATATTTCACAGCCGTATGTCAGAATGGGAATTATCAGAGACTTAGCAAGAAGAAAACGAGTTTTAAATGGTGTGAAGCTCTTAGTTACCCATAAAGTACGTAAGACCCCATACACTTTGCCAGCAATAACATTAATGTGGTTGTCCCAGGTCAAAGAGCGGTTAAAAATTACTCCGAGATTTTTTGCAGTATCCACAAAGTCGATTTGGGCATCTTTCAACATAATCGGAGAAAAATAATCAAGATTTAGAGTTTTCCTTGAAATAACGATACATTTTGATTTCTTTGGGTTTAAGATAAGACCGTTTAACTCTGACCATTTTGAGATTTTTTCCAGGTTGACACAAAAGACTCCATGCTCTATGAGCCCAAGAGGGCAGCTAAAGTACAATTGAACATCGTCAGCATATAAATGAGTCGAATAATGGTCAAATAGAGAAGGAAGCTCGTTAACGTAAATAGAAAACAGTAAAGGACCAAGTATAGAACCTTGAGGAACACCTTTCACATTTGGAAGAAAATTGGACAAGCTATCACCAACTTGCACTGCTTGTTTTCTATCAGTCAAATATGAATAAATCAGTTTTGCCGCTTTTGGAGAAAAATTGAAGTTATGCATAAGCTTATTACATAAGATATCATGGTTAACAGAGTCGAAAGCCTTTGAGAAATCGAGCAGAACCAAAAACGTTATCTCATCTTTATCTATTGCATATCGAATGTCATCAGTAACGTTAAGAAGCGCTGTAATACAACTGTGTTTTTTCCGAAAACCAGATTGCTTCGGCGTTAGCAACGAGTTAGTTGTAAGATGATTATTGATTTGTTTCTGAAGGATTCGTTCAAAGACTTTCGACAGAAATGGTAACACAGAGATAGGACGAAATTCCACACCTTTGGCATTTTTGGGGATTGGAATGACTTTGGCAATCTTCCACAGGTTCGGATAGACTCCTGACATCAAGATAGTATTAAATACAAATGTTATATAAGGCAGTACTATTGGCAGAATCATACACAAAAACTTAGGGTGAATATCATCTAACCCGACAGCATTTGATTTAATTGAAAGCAAACTTTCAACTACGTCAGCACAATCTGCTGCACGAAAACCAAAACCAATACGGCCCAACTGATCTGGGAATGAAAAAGGATCAAAGGTATTCGAAGGCGGAGCAAGTGCTGATGGCAGAGATACAAAATTTTTATTGAGGCTGTTGGGATCAACGTCGGTTGCTGTCCTATTTCTTGACTTGACAATACCAACTCTACGTAAATTTTTCCACAATTGTGGTCCACTAAGGGAAGTACTAAGCTGAGGAGATAAAAGTTTCGATTTTTCTTTACGTATTTCTGCTACTACTCTATTGCGCAGTGAACAAAAAGCTCGTCGTAACTCTGGCAACCGGAAACGCTTCCAGATGTTGTAGGCAGTGTCTCGTTGTAGTATTAAGAGCCTTATATTGGGAGTAAACCAAGGTTTGAAGTTTTGTCTTAGAGTAATGGTCTTAATTGGGACATGAGTATCAAAAAGGCTATTTATATTCTGAGTCAAGAACTCTAGCTGCTCATTTTAGGACTGCAAGTAAAAAATTTGGTCCCAATTAATCCTACGTGCATGCTCTTCCAAACATAGATGGTTAATGCCATGAAAATTACGATATGATATTTGCTGGGAAGGAGTGTAATCAAAGCTAAAAGTATATGTTAAAAAGATTAAGTCATGCCTAGAAAAAGCAGGGGCAGAAAGCTGATCATATAGAGCTACGTTCCCTATGTCACTAACCAGAAACAAGTCTAAAAGTGTAGCATCACCACCAGAATAATGAGTAGGTGTCACAGTCTTAACAGGCCTTAGATCAAATGTCAACATATTATGTGTTAGAACATTGGGGTGTAAGATATTGCAATTGAGGTCTCCACACAAAATGATGTTAGGAGAACTGAGTGAAAGTTCCTCTAAAAGAGTGAACAGTGGTGAAAAGTCTATGCTTCTGTTTGGCCTATAGATTGCTCCTAAAATCATATTACCATCTTTGCCTACCAGCTCAACGAACAGATATTCAATACTACTGTCCGCCTCAGATGATATTTTAAGATGGCATTTTAAGCTAGTTCTAACATATATAGCGACACTTCCCCCAACACGATTCATTCTATTCAACCGAAAAATCTGGTAACCATCTAATTTACAAATTTCGTCACTTAACTCATCCTTCAGCCAAGTTTCAGTGACGCAGATTACATCAACATCTGAGTCTACAAAAATATCTCGAAATTCGTCTATCTTCGGAAGCAAGCTTTGAGCATTTATATGACAAACGCGGAGACCGCGTTTTTGCTTACAGAGGATTCTAATCATCGGACGTAAGGAATTTATACTAGTCATACCGCAGGCAACAAGTAGAAAAAAAAGATATAAAAGAAGAAAAAGTAGATGAAAATAATTGAGCAAAAAAGAAAAAAAGAAATTAATTCAGATAGGTATATGTATATAATTTATAATTGAGAAAAAATAAAAGAAAATCAAAGAACGAAAGATTATATAAGAAGAAGAATATAAATCAAAATTATAAAAAAGAAATTAAATGAAAATAACATAAAAAAAAAATTTTATTGGTATAAAAATGAAAATCAATAATCATTTTAAACATCTGATCTGGCAACGTCCTCGAGTCCCTCGATGCAGTCAACACGCACAGCTATGTAGTCATTTTGACGTTTGACATATACCACTCCTCTCGCAGTATAAAACACATCTGTGAAAAAGTGTTCAAGTTTCTTGTGCAAAAATAATTCAATTCAGTGCATCACAGTGCAAAAATTAATCGAAGCAAAAAAAAAAAAAAAGCCCATCAATAGACCAAACACTTTGTGCATACCTCCCCATCTTCTCCTCCCCCACACCACTCTCGCAGTCTCAGTGTCTGCACACATTTGCTCGATTTGATAATTTCTTATCTTATCTGGGTGGTGTGTGCAGTCAATGAGACTGTGGGTTTGCTAGGCGGATAGTGAGATCAACGGTGTTGATTCCGTTGGTGAACCAAAATCAAATTGCTTGCTGGGCATAACACCGTAGTAATTTTTTTTTGGTTTCCCAATAAGATTTGCACTTGTTGATTTTACTTTGATAGCGTCTGCGTTCGATATTTTGTTTTGTGTGTTTTTGTGAATGGTGATGTCGGGTAAATTTCGTGTCGATTTTAGCAACATTCGGGGGTTGCGATCGAATTTCTTTGCTGTGTACGCTCACACTGCAAAATGCAGGCCAGCTGTTTTGGCACTAAGTGAAACACAGGTGGGTGTTGGTTCTGATCCCTCAGAATTCAACCTGCCTGGATATAGCTTAGTGCCATTATTCTTTTCCTCCCATGGCCTCGCCGTATATGTTAGACATGATATTGCTTACCAGCTTCTACCACAATACGGCCCTTGTTCTAATACGAACTTTAACTCCATTCACCGTCCGTAAGCAAATCATTCACCGTCCGTAAGCAAATCATTCATTACTGTTTTATCTATAGAAGCCCCAATTTAGATAGCAATTCGACCTCTAACGAGTTTGATGCGCTATCTGACTCCATAGTAAGAATTATTTCCCTATATCCTCACACTGAAATCGCAATTGCGGGCGATTTCAATGTACACAATTCTCATTGGCTTCGACATTCTGGCCAGACAACACCCGAAGGAGAATATGTTGAGATCTTTGCTGAGTTAAACCAATTAACTCAACTTGTTGATGAGCCCACTCGGGTTCCAGATATTGAAGGCCATGCGGCCAACACTCTTGACCTATTTCTAACTTCTCATCCCGAAAAATATAGGGTTATAGTATCATCTCCTTTAGGCAAATCGGACCATTGTGTCATATCGGTAGATTTTTCGTTTTCCGTCACGGTAAAAAAAGAGAAAGTCCCCAAAAGAACTGTGTGGCAATATGAGAAAGCCAATTGGGACGGCCTGAATAATTTCTTTCGTAATTTTAATTGGTCTTTGTGCTTTCTTGACGGAAACGTTGATGCATCGGCTGATATGATATCTAACGTAATTCTCAACGGCATGAGAAATTTCGTTCCTCACAGAACAAAAAGTATCATCCCCAAAGAGAATTCGTGGTTTGATTCAAGCTGTAAGGAGGCGATTAGGGATAGAGAAAGTAGTTTTCGAAAATTTAAAGATAACCCTACTGTAGAAAACCGAAATTCGTTCAAACGGGCCAGAAATATCTGTAACGCTCATATACAGAAGACCAAGTTTTTGCATGACCAAAAAGTAAGGCAAAAAATACTGTTGTGTCCAAAAGGAAGCAAAAATTTTTGGTCTTTTGTTAAGAACGTTAAGAACTCGACCACGTCATCGGTCCCTACGCTCGTTTTCAATGACTCTCCGTATGTCAGTTCCATCGATAAAGCCAATTTGCTGGCAGCTCAATTTGCTGCCAACTCGACACTTCCTCATAGCATAGTGGCTCCACCTGAGCTCGAGGCTGCAAATTCTTTGATGAAGCAGATATTCTTTCGAACTCGCTCGGTTGCGAGAGTCCTCAAAGATCTCAACATACATAAATCCGCTGGTCCAGATGGTATCCCCGCCATTATTCTGAAGAGGTGTTCTTCTACGCTGGCAAAACCACTGCGTAAACTTTTCCATCTTTCCTATTCTGCTGGGATTTTTCCGAGCAGATGGAAAACTGCATTTGTCCAGCCGGTCCCTAAAAAAGGCGAATCTTCCTCCCCTTCCAATTACCGTCCAATTGCACTAACGTCCCTTCTTTCCAAGGTCATGGAAACGTTGATAAACCGTCAACTTATGAAATATCTTGAAGAACGAAAGCTTCTTAATGACCGTCAGTACGGCTTTCGTAGCAAACGGTCCACTGGTGATTTGATGGCTTATCTCACTGAAAAGTGGAACCAATCTTTACATTGTTTTGGAGAAAGTAAGATTATTGCGCTTGATATTTCTAAAGCATTTGATAGAGTTTGGCATCAGGCTCTTTTATCGAAAATGCGTGCTTTTGGTATCGATGAGTCTCTTCTTCGTTGGATTAGAAACTACCTTTCCGACCGTTCAATACAAGTTGTGTTGGATGGTTTCAAGTCTGATACCCACTTCATAAATGCTGGTGTGCCCCAGGGCTCCGTTTTGTCTCCGACTCTCTTCCTCATTTTCATTAATGATCTCTTGTCTGAAACTTCTAATCCACTTAACTGTTTTGCTGACGACTCGACCCTCAGCTTTTCATATTCGTTTCCAAATTCACGTCCCTGCTCTTCGGATGTGGAACTGGAACGGTTGCGTATGATAAGCTCATTGAATTCTGACCTTGACAGCATTGTTGCATGGGGTATTATGAACCGAGTAGAATTCAATGCTTCGAAAACTCAATGCTGTCTCTTGTCGTTGAAGCTTAACATTCCCCCATTGCCATTATCCATGAATGGTACCTGTATCGAAGAAACCGAAAAGCTGTCAGTACTTGGTATGTGTGTAAACGATGATCTTCGTTGGAACGACCACATATTTGAAGTCGCCAAAAACGCTGCTAAATGCTTAGGTTTCTTGAGACGATGCAGGAAATTCTTCACCCCTTCTGATCTGGCTACAATTTATAAGGCATTCATCCGCCCAAAACTGGAGTATAACTCTCATATCTGGTCAGGTGCTTCTCAAACTTCTTTGCGCCTACTTGATAGGGTACAAAATAGAGCGTTAAGATTGATAAGTGATAGTTCAATCGTAGAATCGATTGATTCTCTTGGACATCGTCGAAACGTCACCTGTCTCTCTCTCTTTTATCGTTTTTTCCACAAACAGTGCTCTAGTGAAATAGCCAGCTGCATTCCTCCCTTGAAACAATTTAGCCGCAACACCCGCCTCGCTAGGAATGCTCATCAGTTCTGCCTTGAGCCCAACTTCGGGCGTACAGTCAAGTATAGAGATTCTTATTTTAGTCGCACCACCCGAATGTGGAATGCTTTACCTGGCTCTGTGTTTCCCCCGCATTACGATTTACAAAGATTCAAAAGCAACGTGCATCGGTGTCTCCTTTCAAATCCTCTCCTATTTTCCTAAATGCTCGCACTGTGTTTTTATAACATTATAAGGGTAGTCATAACCCCTTGATGTGCACGCTAATTATAAAAAAAAAAAAAAAAAAAAAAAAAAAAAAAAAAACGGTGGTTAATTGTTTTCTTTTTTTTTTAATGCAAAGCGCCCGTTGTAAAATGTTTTTATTTTGCTGTGATAAGCTTTCACGTATATATATAGCAGATGAGGCCGCCGAGGTATAAGTACTATCGACAACAAAGTGAATATCTTGTAGGCAGAGTGGTTTGTTGTTATTTTTATTTCGGTAATTTGCAATTGAAGTCAAAACAAAGTCTTTGTCGTAAGGTGAACTGAATCTAATCATTATCGCGGAATTGGGCGAATTATGTTTAGGACTGGTACGATAAATATTAGTGAGCGATGGTAGCTTAATGTCAATTGTGTTATATTTAGATTGACGGGTAGAGCTTGCTCAGCTCCGGGCACTGCGGTGTCTGAATGAAACCTACTGTGCCAGGTCAATTGTGTTACAAACGAGATTAAAAATGGATTTTAAGTTTTCATTCGGCAAGAACGGAATGCCAAACATAAATGCATCTATTGCAACGATACGATTTTCGTAAGTGTTCATAGCTTGTTTTAATTTGTTTACTTCTTCAACGGCGTGTTCAAAGTTGGTGTTTACGTTAGCGAGTTCGGAGGTTTTTTCGGCTAACGAAGCCTTAGTGTTGAAATATGGTAGGGTATTGAGGGTTGGGAAAGGTAGTTGGATAAAGGAATAGAATTGGGATAGGTAGAGGACTGGGTAAGGTAGTGGGAAAGTAGAGGTAGAGGAAAAGGATAGGATTGGAAAGGAATATGGAAAAGGAAAGGAAAGAATAAAGGAAAATTAAAAAGAAAAGGAAGGAAACGGATATTGGAAAAGGAAGGGAAAAGGAAGTGTCATGACGAAGAGACCTGGCACGCTTGCGATGCTCAGCTTAGCTCGCCGGATTAGGGGGGGATCTTGCCTCTTCGCCAGACGGAAACCACATAACAAAACATAAATCGTGCCAAAAAACCACCACCACAAAAACCTTACCACACTTCAGGCACTGCTTGGTGACGTTGCAGTGTGGCCTGTAGCCCACCCAACCATGGAACTCGGTCGGCCATGTTGTCGAGTTCCCCAAACGCGATCACTGCTGCCAGGAGAAACCAATCACCAACGATGCATCGCCAACCTCCTCATCCCCCTGAAATCGTGCTTAGCACGCCATCACAATCGCCGAACAAAAAAAAAAAGCCTCAATTTCAACCTATCGGCGTGATGCACATTTTATTTTAAACAAAAAAAAACTAACAAACAAAAATGAAATTTAAACAAAATGAACCAAAACAACTCAAATAAAACTAGAATGAAACTAAAATTTAAACAAAACCAGAAAATAATAAATTAACAAAAAGATAATAAATAACAAGAAAGAAAAAGAATAAATTAAAAAAATCCTAACACTAACCTTAATCCTATATTGTTCTTATGTTTTTCTATATGTTTTTATGTTTTTTGTATTTTTATGTTTTTATGTTTTTTTTTGTAAGAGTTTTTATGTTTTTATAATTTTTTTGTATTTTAAAGAATTTTTATAATTTTTTTCCTATTTTTGTTTGTATTTCTTTATAGTTCTTACAACTTTTTGTATTTCTTTTTTCGTAGTTTTAGTCGTTTTTAAATTTTCCTTTTTTTTTTGACTAATTTTCTCTAATCTTTTTCTTTTCTTCTAGGTCTCTTTCCTTTTTTTTTTTCTTCTAGGTTTCTCTTTTTCAACCTCAACCGATCCCTTTATCTCCCTGGCTACACTGGGATTGCTTCCACCCACCTACTTTTAATCCTGCCTAAAAGGAGCTCCCTGTAGTGGATATATGGCCGCAAAGTGGCCTCGTACCAACATTAAATGTAGCCTAAGAACCGATAAGGAGACGATCACGGCCCTAAACAAACGAGAACCCAAAAAAAAAAAAACCAACAAATTTAACCACCCAACAAAAGAAATATCGACAAAAATGTAAAAGAAAATGAACAAAATGGAATAAAAGAAGAATAAAATGGTATATAAAAAAAATTAAAAAAAATGTAAAATAAATGTTAAAAATAAATAAAAGAAAATAAATTAATAAATAAATAACAAAAAAAAATCACGCCGAACACTTATACAAAAAAAAAAAACAGCGACACCGGTACAAATTTTTATGTTGGGCCCTGCGGGCGCTTTCCACTTCAGGCCGGACCTGACTTTGCCTTTGCACTCGGCCACTGGTGCAATGTATTGTTTTGCTTTTGGTTTTCGGCCTCTTATATAGTCTTAGGACTGGCATACATATATATTATATTTTTTTTGCATTCAAATTGATTTGTTTTAAATTTATAACAAATATATACAAATTTGTACCCACGGTTCTGGGATCTAATTTAGGGTTACTTGCTATGCTAGCCTGGGAACCCACAGGCTCATATCCTGTTGCTGTTGAGATTTTTCTCATTCGTTATGGGCTCCTTTACACTGAGTATAAGCTCAACTTTATTTTGCCGACTTTAAATTTCCTCGGCCATAGCCCCAGAACTAACAAACAAATCCACTTCATAATAAATTGCACTAAGAACTTTGAATTTAAACTTACCCGTGGTATTTAATGCCTTTACACATATATATATATGTTTGTACCTAAATTGTGCACTGTTGTTATTGTCTTTTTTTTCTTACTCTTCTTCACACAGGCACTTTTCACTATAATAATTTAAATTATTTAAATAAACTAATGACACCACATCTATAAATTAAATCCCAAAAACTAAACTTACATCAAAGAAATAAAATTTTAAAGAAAAAAAATTAATTGAATTCTCAATGTTCTCCACCAACTTCTTTCTTAAACTTTCCACGACTTTTCTTTTGCCTGTTCAAAGTCAAACGGTGCCTTTTGCTATCCACATCCACATCATTTACTATCAATAGCCTTTTCGAAAAGATGCAAGGCCTACTCACAGTACACAGTGGCGTAGCATCGCTAGCGGGAATGATCCTCCTTTTCTTTTAACATATAAATAAATAAATAACTAAAATACATAACACTTACCATAAATATATATAAATAAATACTAAATACATAAATATAACACATAAATACATAATATAAAAACAATAAACTTCGCACAAAAATTCCTACTCTACTGTCACTTCCATTATTCTCGGCCTGACAGTAACGCCTCTAGCGGTGGTTGCAGAGATACGTTCCACCTTTCGCGAACCTCTCTTACTCGTATCGGTGTGACAAGTGACACTTGTTTACCTTTTTACTTGCCGCATCGAGATTCTGGCTAAGTATTTTTAATTTTTATTCCATTTGTGTTTTCCCTTTTTATTTGTTCAATTTATTAACTTTTTCCTTTCCTTTTGCATTTTAGATATATTCTAGGTTCGCAGCATGTAACAAAAAAGGAAGAATCGGGTCGACGGAGGACAAACCATTTCAAAGGTAAGTTTGTTTACATTTTCGTGTGCAGTACGTTCATATATTTTTTTTCTATACAGGTATCCGTAACAGTGTTCGCGCATACAGAGCTGACATTGGCCAGTGATAATTTAAGTTTGTTTACTTCACAGCTCAGGGAATCGATCTCAGTTTTAGTTTCGGAGTGTAAAGATTCTAAATGAACTACTCGATGATTAATGTCACTAATGCTGATTTTAACTTCATTTATTTCACGTGCCAGATGTTCGGTTATTTTCTTTTCGGACTCATCCACCTTTTTTGATAATAATGAACAAATAAACTCACTTTGCTCGCGAAGTTTATCATCCAACCAACTTTTGTCCGTAATGTCCATGGCTTTAGTGGGTGGTTTGTTAAGAGGAGAAAACGAGAGCTTTGGGGTGAGTTGAGAACCGAGATGGAGCACTTATTGTTGCGGGTAATGGGCTTTTTGGTGGGATTGGACGACATAAGTAAAGGTGTGGGTGTAAGACTCGATTGCAAGTTTGGGTGAAAGAGTTTATTGCAGCGGTTAACGGGTGAGATTTTATTTAAACTGAATAGTTTTACACTTTTAGGGTTGGTATGTTAGTATGGGTAAGAGAGCAGGGGAAAAACACTCGATGTATATAAAATGAAATTAAACAAAGAAGCTTGAAATTTCAGTAAAGTATTTTGATTTAATTGAATAAATCAGCACGATTCGACCAAAAACTTAAATAAAAATCACTGATATGCGGCTACCGATTAATTTAAACACAACTTGCGAGTTGTAATGCAGTTTCGATCATAAATAAATTTAAAAATGTCACCAGGTACAGAAAACACGTCTACTCAGTTGCTCTTCATACTCTCGAAATATTGCAACCTCAAACTTTTTCTTCATAACAATGAAAAAACTCAAAAGTTAACTTTTCTCGATTTCATTGCTGCAAATTCACGTATTATATCCTCGTAATCTAATATTGCAGCAGTTTCACTTTCGATTGACAGAATTGCAAGATTTGATACTTTTGATACTACTTGATACTTTGACTCATAGTTGATCTCAAGTAAGATTTGATCAATTTAAATTTGCTGAATGATCTTTCACAAGAAGCAACTGAAACAGGTATGGTTAGTAAAATTTGCAAAGCTGTCGCTAATGTCTTGTAAGCTTCTCGTCCCATTGATGAAATGTATAACAGAAGTTGTTCAGGCGAAAATATAATTTCCTCTTCGTTTTTCTTCGCTCTTTTTTTATAAAAGTAGGACGTCTTGAATGTCATTGAACAAGTCTTCGTTGTTCAAGTCATCTGGATAAAACTCGGCAAGTTTCTTGCATTTTCCTTCTATTTTGAGAAGCTCATCTTTGAAAGAATCTCTGGGAAGTTTTATTATTTTTCAAAGTTACAAAGGAAACCAAAACGTTCATCGAACTTCTTCAAATTTGTGAAACGTGTAGATATTTCCATTGAAAGTTTATCCAAAATTTCAATCAGAGATCGTCGCATTTCTTCTTCTGAATTCAATTCAGAATCTTCAGATGTTTCTCCTGGCATATTTCGCGGTTTTTTCGAATTCTTTTGACGGTGCTCACACCCAACTCGTTACATTTTTCTGTAGCTTTACAAATGGCCCGGTCGCACAAGTCGATTCTCCAATCATTCAGTTTGTCTGTGAACATTTGTACATAAGTGAAACTGATTCCTTTTTCTTGTAACCGTTTCTGAACTCTATCAAATGATACGAGAATTTCTGCCCAAAAAAAAACAAAAGAACGAAGAAATCAAATGTTTCTATAGCATTGATAACCAACGCTGCCTCTTGTCTGGTATCAATATTTTCTGTGACCGTATCTCTCAAGTGTTGAAATAAGTGAAGAGACGCTGTATTGTTCCAAAAAATGTTACCGCTCGGACATTGACGTGGGCTGCGTGTACTCCTGCCAAATTGAGAGACTGATTATTACAAGGAACGAAAACATCTTGTTCATTCAGGTCGATGATTCTCTGTATGGATACCGGCCATTGTTGGTGCATTGTCGTACGATTGACCTCTACAATCTTTCAGGATTAATTCATCTTCGTCCAGTTTGTTCGTAATAGCTTCAGTAACTCCTTTTGCTATTTTGACTTTTAGAGGTATGAAATCAATGAAGACTTCTCTGATTTTTACTGAATTTGGTTTAACTTCGACGAATCCGATAATTTGAGACATCTGTTCCTCATGTGCGGAATCCGGAGTTGAATCGAACTTTAGACTGTAATATTTCGCATCTTTGCACAGATAAATGCGAAACTTACGCACTTTGTTCCCCATCATAGTGATGAGTTCGTTTTGAATTCTGGGAGAAAGATACGATAAGCATCCTGGTTGTGAAGAAATGTGTTCGAAGTTAGATTTCATGACAGGATCAAATTTGGCTAAATATCTCAGCAGACCCAAAAAATTCCCAGGATTTAGATTATCGACTGACTCGCGATGTCCTCTCAGAGGCAAAGTTTGATGTGCAAGCGTTTGAATAGTTGCGATAATTCTTTCGAGTATATTCCTCCAATATTTTTCCTCTTCAGCAACCTGGCGTTGTAAATCATCATCGATACCTCCTCCTTGATTCAGAATTCGTGCTAATTCCTTCCATTCTAAGAAAGCTAAGCGGTCAGCAGGACTATTTTCATGATCAATGTTGTGGCCACGAGAAAATATCGGATCATTAAAAACTATCTATAGTATTGATCGTTTTTATACCAAATATATACGACCAAGTTTTAGCGAATGGTCAGTAACCTAAGAAAATGTACGCAAGTTTGCGTGAATAATGAATATCATCAAAATTGTAAACAATTATTTGGAAAATTATGAGAGGACGTGATCTACGGAGTTTGTATGTATGAGGATCATATAAAACGAAAAGGGGGGAGGGCGGCAAATCATTTTTTGCCCCGGGCGCTAAATTTTCTAGGTACGCCACTGATTAAAATTCAAAAGTTTTTTTTTAAATAATAAAAAAAAAAATGTAAGTATGAAATATTTAATTAAAAGCAAAAATTCATCATTTTATATTAGTTTATCTATTGAAAAGTGAAAAAAGTCTCATACTAACTAAACTAATATTTTCTTATTTGTACTTTAGAGCTATTCTACGATCTTTTCATTGAAATCTGCCAATTTCATTGAAATCTGCCGGGGGGCCAGCCACCCCGGCTTGGATACACCGTTACGAACGGTGTGTGCGGCACGAACGAGAGAAAAAGAATTTCAAAAAAAGTCAAAATTTAAAGCGCAAGAATCTTCAAAAGGCTTGAAAGATTCTAAAAATTTCAAAAAAAGTTAAAATTTTAAAGCGTAAGAATCTTCAAAAGGCTTGAAAGATTCTACTGGGGGCCAACCACCCCGGCTTGAATACACCGTTACTAACGGCGTGTGCTGCACGAATGAGGAAAAAATCCAATAACACGATAAACGCAGACTCCTTCGCAGAAGAAGGTAGTCTATTAAATTTCAAACAAAAGAAAATTCTAAAGCACTTGAATCTTCAAAAAGCTTGAAAGATTCAAACAGTTTCAAAAAAAAAAAAAAAAATTTAGAAGCTCTAGAATCTTCAAAAGGCTTGAAGGATTCAAAAAATTTAAAAAAAAAAAATAAATTTTAATGCACTAGAATCTTCAAAAGGCTTGAAAGATTCTACTGGGGGCCAACCACCCCGGCTTGGATACACCGTTACGAACGGTGTGTGCGGCACGAACGAGAGAAAAAGAATTTCAAATAAAGTCAAAATTTAAAGCGCAAGAATCTTCAAAAGGCTTGAAAGATTCTAAAAATTTCAAAAAAAGTTAAAATTTTAAAGCGCAAGAATCTTCAAAAGGCTTGAAAGATTCTACTGGGGGTCAACCACCCTGGCTTGAATACACCGTTACTAACGGCGTGTGCGGCACGAATAAGGCAAAAATCCAATAACACGATAAACGCAGACTCCTTCGCAGAAGAAGGTAGTCTATTAAATTTCAAACAAAAGAAAATTCTAAAGCACTTGAATAGCTTGAAAGATTCAAACAGTTTCAAAAAAAAATTAAAATTTAGAAGCTCTAGAATCTTCAAAAGGCTTGAAGGATTCAAAAAATTTAAAAAAAAAATCAAAATTTTAAAGCACTAGAATCTTCAAAAGGCTTGAAAGATTCTACTGGGGGCCAACCACCCCGGCTTGAATACACCGTAACTAACGATGTGTGTGCGGCACGAACTAGAAAATGGTAAAAACGCAGACTCCTTCAAAGAGGAAGGCAGTCTATTAAATTTCAAATAAAACCAAAAAAACAGGCTGGGGAACAAAACCAAATCGCGTTTATCGAAGTTGCCTATCGAAAAATGAAGAGTTAAACTACCGCGATGGAAACCGAATACCAAGGAACCGCATCAATCAAAACGAAATTAATATACCGATATCATAAAAACGGAACAATGACGCGTTTGTCGGTCAAAGTGCACACAAAGGAACCAAAAAATAAAATTTTTTTTTTTTTTTTGTTTAAATGTAATTGAAAAATTGCCAATTAAAACAAACTTTCACTCACCCTTTACAAATTTGGTTGAAAACTTTTAGGTTGCTCCGATGTGCACACTTCCGAGTGGCTGGTCAGGTCTCGTGATGATGTGATGTTTTTCGCCAACAAAATGGCCGAACAGCGTGGGCAGCGTGCCGGGTTCTTGTGCCTTTGGCAGCGTGTGGTGTTGGCAGCGTGTGGTGTTGGCAGTGTGCCGGGTTTTTCGGCGTGGGCAGCGTGGGCAGCGTGTGGTGTTGCAGCGTGCCGGGTTTTTTGGGTGGGCAGCGTGTGGTGTTGCAGCGTGCCGGGTTTTTTGGCGTGGGCAGCGTGTGGTGTTGGCCGCGTGCCGGGTTTTTCGGCGTGGGCAGCGTGGGCAGCGTGGTCAGCGTCGATGGCGTCTAAATATCCGGCTCGAAGGACCAAATGAACATTTCGACCACAATTACGCTTACCAAATGTAGATGCGACCACTATTAAATATGGCACTGCTCCTTCCTCACGCTTACCAAAATGTGGATGCGACCACAATTAAATTTGACACTGCTCCTTCCACAAGAAAATACGTCTTTTATTTTATTTGTTCTTCCTTTTATTTGTTTTAGTAGCTCGTAGGATTTTTGTTTGTATATAAAATTTTAGTTAAACTGTTTTGCAAAAAAATAATTAGAATTTGAAGCCAGAAGGGTGAAATTTGTTAATTTTGAAAAAAAAAATAAAGAAATGGCGGAAGGCCCAAGAAAATTTTATTTAGATGTTTTCTGGTTGGCTGTCGAAATGATAATGCCGTGTCGTCGCTATGCGACGAACTACTTTTCAAGCAAAACGTACTAGATTTGTACATCGACTAATTAATTTAAGAGGGCGAACCATCAATTGCCTAGATTTTTGAGAGTGGCACTGTTCACACTGGAGTCGTGTGAACAGCAAGTATTTCAATTTGGATTGATTTCAAGATTAAGGCTTCCTTGTTTTACAATTGCATTTTTCTTTCACTGGCTAGGTAGCACGTGATGTTGCATGATTAAAAAAACAAACACAAGCTAATTATAACCCTTAGTTCTCACGCATGCGTTCTCAATAAAAAAAGTAAAGAGAAAATTCATCCTTTATTTCGTAAATTCACTTAAAACTCCAATAACGAAAAAAACTTAAGAAAAAAATTGAAAAAGTCGTTTTTGTAATTTTCGGTTTTCTCAAAAACTACAGGTTATTTTGACATCCAGTTTTTTGTGTTTGATCAAAAATAAATAAAAGCAGTGAAAGTATGTCAGAAAAATACTACTTAATTACGTAAAATTTAAAAAAAAAAATAAAAAAATTGATTTAAAAAAAAAACTATTTTTTTTTCAAAATTTTGAATTTGAAAATTAATATTTCAAAAACTATTCATTTGAACAACTTATTTTAAAATTCAAATTAATATATAGGTCTTTGGCTTTTCAAAATACTATAACACGACTCTGTAGGTATTACCGCTATTTTTAAATAGTTTTTTTCCTGACTAATATATTTTGTATTTGTATTTGTATTTATTTATTTGGAACTTAATATTAAGATTTACATCTTTTAGATAATTAAGCCTTGATGTGGATGGATTTTATGATAACTAATTCAAAATTAAAACTAAGTTGTACATACAAAATTTCAAATTTTATATCTTAGAAAGTACGACTAAAATTAAAATGAATTTAAAAAAGAGAAAAGAGAATAGAATTTACATATTTTTGTATATATATATATAAGTTAACGCCACAATTAATGAGAAATATTCTCGAACCAGTATCCCACGATTCAACTCATTTTACTGCGAGTCTGCGTCTGTGACACCTAATACTCAACACCTGCCGCATTCCATAGACACCAGTGCACGAGGCTTAGGATGGCTTAGGCAAGCACAATTTTAGTATTTAAGATATAGATTTTAAGAAAACATTGTTCAGTTGTGTAATAGGCAGAAACGCTGCCAGTTTGTTTTGATAATAAAGTTTTTTTTTAAATTAAAATAACTTAAACTTTTCTAACTGGCGCCCGAGCAAAAAGAAGACTAGTAATAAGTGGATTAATAAGTAAAACAAAAGTAAAATCAGAGCAAAAAGAAGACTAGTAATAAGTGGATTAATAAGTAAAACAAAAGTAAAATCAGTGCAAAAGAAAGACTAGTAATAAGTGAACTCAAAAGTAAAACAAGAGTAGAATCAGTGAATCGCGAGCAATTAAAGGAGTCAACGAGGGAGCCCGAGTAGTGGTCATAGCAAAAAGGAATTCATCCCCATGGCCGTTGTCGCATTCTGGTTGATGTAAGATTAAGATTAAGTTATAACCAATTGAAAATTTTGTGAATCATTAAATAGAACTAAGCATACTAAGAGAAAGTGGAATTTTGAAATTAGCTTTAACTAATTGAAAAGAGAATTGAAACGAAATAATTAATTAGGAAAGTGAAACTGAAACTTCAAATTTGGAAATTATAAAACTGAACCATTAGTCTAGGAGCAATTAATTTTAGTCAAAATTGAGTAAACCCAAAGTGAAAAGCTTAAAGAAATAATAAAAATTAAGAAATTAGTTAAATCTAACATATTTGTGAAGTGAAATTAAGAAAATTAAAGTAGAAATGGTTTTAACAAGGGGAGGAGCTGGTGCTACGTCAGATCCAGACCAGGCCGAACCTAATCCAATAACTACCTATAGCCCTTCTGGCAGCAATAATACCCCACCAACTTACGTAACCGCGGCAAGCGCTGCATCATCTTCCAATTTCAATGGTCACCAGAATGGTAGACGTTCATTAGATAATCAACTTCCGGCTGAAGGCGTTAGGTCTTCCGCCGAATTAGATGCTTTAATTACATCAATTGTTGGTCGAGTACTCGAGCAACAATTGAATCCCTTTTCAGTAAATCAAAACCAGTCCGTCAGCGAGCTAGAAAAAATTCCAGACGTGGTAAAAAGTTTGAGAAACTTTTCGGGAGAGGCTTCCGAGTTTTCTTCGTGGAAAAGAAGTGTAGACCGGGTATTAAAACTTTACGAACCAATGAGGAATACCATGAAGTATTACGGGATACTTAACGTTATCCGTAACAAAATTATAGGTCAGGCTGACGCTGCTTTGGAAGCTAACGGTACGCCCCTTGAGTGGAACAGTATCGTTGACTGTTTGGCAACACACTATGCCGACAAGAGGGATATCACAACCCTCGAATATCAACTGTCTGGGCTGGTTCAAGGTAATCAAACCATCCAGGAGTTTTACCAAACGGTAACCTGGCAACTCACGTTAATAACCAATAACATTGCCTGCATGGACATTGGTCAAGAGGCGATGAGGCTATTGGTTCAAACGTATCGGGACAAGGCTCTCGATACCTTTGTAAGGGGATTGAAGGGTAATCTGTCCGATCTTCTCGGCATGAAAGAACCTGCAGACCTTCCCACAGCCTTACACCTCTGCCAAAAATACGAAAACCAGCATTATAGATCCCAATACGTTCAGAACACTCAAGGAGCAATAAGAAAAAATTTTGCTCCACAACCTACTCCAACACGTTTACAAAACACGTTTCCTCCAAGGAATACCAATCCTGGACACCGTAAACAATATCCAGACTTCCAACCCAATCGGGCAAATCCTTCTAGCTTCACTCAGCCTCAACCCTATCGACCAAATCAGCATAATCAAGGGTTTGGCCGTGGCCAACCAAACATCCAACAGAGAAGTTTCATGAATCAGAACGATAGATTTGCAAGACCTTTCTCACAGGGTCAACCTGTAAAACAGGAACCTTTCACCCAAGGGCCTAGTAACCAGGCCAGAGATATTCACAACCGAAACCGGCAGAACTTTGGCGGTACGGCTTGGAAGGTAGGTGCTAACAAGATCCCTCCAACCGGGAACTATCAACCCAATTTTCACATCCAACCGTCCGAAGAGGAACTTAGTTCCTACTACCAAAACCTCGACTTAAGTGACGAACAGGAAGAGCAAAATTTTGCTGAATATCTTGAAAACACTGACGCAGCCTCCAACATTGGAGGAGGAGAAGTCGCTGAACTAGAGCATATCGACATTAACTTCATCGGGCTCTGCGACTCCTCCCTGCCATATTTTGAGTGCAAATCAAAAAAAGGTGAGACTTATAGATTCCTGATAGATACAGGATCCTCAAAAAACTATATCCAACCAGGAATTGTTGAGAAGCCTCAGCAAAATGAAAATCCCTTTTTTGCTAAGTCTATAGCTGGAGATGTTGAGATAACTCAACATACAACCATCCATCTGTTCAACAATCAGAATTTAGGCTTAAAATTCTACCTATTGCCTACATTAAAAACATTCAATGGTATTATTGGCAACGATAGTCTTAAACAACTATCTGCAATCATAGATACCAAAAACAATACCATGAAAATTTTAAACTCCATTAAGATTAAGATAAGGCAGTTAAAAGCACCGGGGGTGAACACCCTCACAACACATTCTGATCACATGACCGAACAGCAAAAGAAGCTTATTGGCTCAGCCATAAGTTGCTGTCCAAACCTTTTTTCTGAACCTAACCAAAAATTGACTTTCACTACGAAAGTCGTAGGGGAAATTCGGACAACTACCGATGCTCCTACTTACAGCAAGTATTATCCTTTCCCAATGGCTCTCAAATCCGAGGTCGAGGAACAAATCCAAAGCCTACTAGCTGATGGAATTATTAGACCTTCTAGGTCGCCGTATAATTCCCCGGTGTGGATCGTACCCAAAAAGTCTGATCCCGAAGGGAAAAAGCAATACAGAATGGTGATTGACTACCGGAAATTGAACGGTATCACCATAGCCGACCGTTACCCTATTCCCAACATAAATGAGGTTTTATCGCAATTGGGAGAAAACAAATTTTTCAGCGTTCTAGACCTGAAAAGCGGCTTTCATCAGATTCCCTTGAAGGAATCTGACATCGAGAAGACTGCCTTCTCCATAAATAGTGGTAAATTTGAATTTACCAGGCTCCCTTTCGGGCTGAAAAATGCCCCAGCAATTTTCCAGAGGGCTCTCGACGACATCTTGCGGGACCACATAGGCAAGATCTGCTATGTCTATATAGACGACATAGTGATATTTAGCAAAAGCGAAAGCGATCATGCCAAACACATAATAGACATCTTCAAAACACTCGATGAAGCAAATATGAAAGTTCAATTGAACAAGTGTCATTTTTTTAAGAACGAAGTGGAATTCCTGGGATTTATTATCTCATCCGAAGGAATAAAAACTAACCCAGCAAAGGTAAGGGCAATACAGGATTTCCCAAAACCTCAAACGTTGAAAGATCTACGATCATTCCTTGGACTGTCAGGGTATTATCGTCGCTTTGTGAAGGATTACGCGAAGCTTACGAAGCCCCTGACAGCTCTTTTAAGAGGGGAAGAGGGACGTATGTCCAAAACCCAATCCGCCAAGAAGCTTATCTATCTCGGCCCCGAAGAAATTGATTCATTTGAAAAAATTAAAAGCACTCTCGCTTCTGAAGACGTAGTTCTTTCATACCCAAACTTTACGAAGCCATTTGAGCTAACGACAGACGCGTCCAACTTCGCTCTTGGTGCTGTCTTGGCTCAACAGGATAGGCCAATAACATTTATCTCCCGTACACTTGGTAAAACCGAAGAGGGGTACGCAGCCAATGAAAAGGAGATGTTGGCAATTATATGGGCACTAAATGCTTTACGCCAGTACCTATATGGATCTGCGCATGTAAAAATATACACAGATCACCAGCCTCTCACATATGCTCTCAGCAGCAAAAACAATAACAGCAAGATGAAGCGGTGGAAGGCTATTCTGGAGGAGTACGACTATGAACTGCACTATAAACCGGGTAAAACAAACATGGTAGCAGACGCTCTTTCACGTCCTCCCCAGATAAAGTCGCTAGTAAATTCGCTTACGGTCACCGAGCACAGTGACGACAGTTCGTCCCACAACTTAATACACAGTGTGGAAGTCCCCCTTAATGTATTTAAAAATCAGATTATTTTACAGGTAGGCGAAATCTCTTCAATGAGTTTCAATATTGTTTTCCCAACTTATCACCGACATGTCGTGACAGAATCTGAGTTCAACGAGGGGAACTTAAAGGAAATCCTGAAGAAGGTGTTGAACCCTTCAGTTATTAATGGTATTAGAGCCGCAGAACCAATAATGGGCCTAATACAAACACTATACGTGTCCCACTTTAGTAGCTTCAAAATTAGATTCACTCAGATTCAGGTCGAAGATGTTACTGACGATTCGGATCAGGAGAACATCGTGACCAGTACTCACCGGAGAGCGCATAGAGACGCAAAGGAGAACAAGGTTCAAATCCTGAAAAAATATTATTTTCCAGGAATGATAGGGAAAATTCGCAGAGTTACGAAAGCATGTCAAGTCTGCATAGAAAACAAGTACGACCGCCATCCAAACAAGCCGGAAATTCAGGCAACACCAATCCCTAAGTTCCCTGGTCAGATCGTTCATGTAGACATATATTTCACGGACGGCAAAATAATTTTAACTGCCATCGATAAGTTTTCGAAATACGCGCTTACAAGAATGCTAAAGTCTAGAGCCACAGAGGACATCAAGCAACCTCTCAGAGAACTCGTGTTGGCCTTTGGGGTTCCCGAAATAATCGTGATTGATAACGAGAAATCGTTGAGCTCAAGCTCCATAACCCATATGTTAGAAAATCTATTTAAAATCACAATCTTCAAGGTTCCCCCCTACACAAGCTCTGCTAACGGTCAAGTGGAACGCTTTCATTCCACACTCTCCGAGTTATTGCGCTGCATGAAGACCAAGAAGATTCACAACTCCTTCTCTGAGCTGTTGGACATGACGGTGTACGAATATAACGGGTCAGTGCACTCAACAATTAAAAGGAAACCTATCGATGTTTTCTTTGGTAAGGAGTCGCTTAATAACCCAGAACTATTAGAATCAGAAAGGAAGAAAAATGAGGAGAGAATAAAAAGCAAACAAGAAGCCGACCTAGACTATCACAATAAAAGTAGGAAACCACCAAAAACGTATAGCGCAGGCGACGTAATATATGTTAAAATAAATAAGAGATTAGGCAATAAGCTTTCTGCAAGGTACAGAAAGGAAGTAGTTTCAGAAAATAGGTCAACGACAATTTTAACCACATCTGGCAGAGTAATTCATAAGTCGTTAATAAGGAATTAAATTTTTTAGGCTCTGCGTTGCACCCATCATCGCGGATGTCAAAATGCTGGATTACTCTAACGCCCAACTGATAGCAATAAATTCCGGTTCTGCAAAAGTGCAGACCGGTACATTCAAAATTATACATGTCATCGAAATTGATCAATATCAAGAATCCTTAAAGAAAATAGACCTAAGTATACGCGATTTCGGTAACCTTCCACATCCCATGTTTCCGTTCCTATCCCACGAGATCCAACAGATACAAATTCACCTTAACCGCCTCTTTCCCAAGTTAAGAAATAAACGCTCAATAGATCTCCTTGGTTCCGCCTGGAAGTGGATCGCTGGAACACCAGACCGGCACGACTTTGAGATAGTAGAGGAGAAAGTTAATAATGTACTGTCAAATAACAACCAACAAAGGATTGTTAACAGCTTGTTGTTAAATAAAATTAACGAAGTAAGTAATGTAACAAACGAAATTGTAAGAAGTTCGGAAGCAAGTCTTAAGCAAGAACTCCTATTAAACTTGAAATTTAAACTGGATATGTTAAAAGAGGAAATAATTAATATTGAATATGCCATACAATGGGCAAAAACTGGCGTTGTTAACTCATATATTTTATCCAACACTGAAATTAAATTAATTGAACAAGTAATAAACAGAGAAAACATGCCTTATGATAATATTATTGAAGCAATAGAATTCGCTAATGTAAAAATAGCATCAAACAATTCAATATTACTGTACATCCTAAGTTTGCCAGTAGCCGACCCAGAAATATGTAAAAAATTGCTAATAAAGCCGGTAAAAAGAGGAAAAAACATAATTAAGTTAGATTTTAAGGAAATTTTGCAATGCCGAAAAGCAATCTATGGGTTAATCGATAATTGTAAGACTATTAACAAACTTTCTATTTGTAAACAGACTTCTATTCTAGATGTAAGTAACGACAAGTGCATTAGCCATTTATTATCCAGCCGCCCGCCTTCCTGCACACAAATAAACAATCAACACGTCCCCGCCGTAGAAGAACTAACTCCTGGTGTCATCCTTCTAAACCAGTTTGACGGTAATATAGAAATAGACGAAAATCGAGTTCCACTGAACGGAACCTACATCATCCACTTCCACAACGCTACCATAAAAGCCGAAAAATATACCTTCACCGCAACTGAGGTTACAGAACACAAGCCCCTTCCGGCACTGCTACAACCTTCTGCAATCAGGCCCAAGCTTGAAGAACTACTCTCCTTGGAAATGATCAAGGAGATCGAAACCAACAACACCCGGTACATTCAAATGCTGGAAATCTCAAATCAAAAGAAGAGCATGGCCATGTTGCTATTAGCAGCCATCGCAGTCTTGGCAGTCATATTCATTCTCTTTAAAATATCGGGAAACCCTTTGAAGCTTTGCAACATTCGCAAACGCGAGGCTAAGAGAGAAGAAATTGCAATGAGGGAATCAGTCATCAAAGCGGAAACCTCGAATACAGCAGTAAACGTTTCGGTGGAGCAACCAATTTCAACGCCCAGAACAATTGGCGTAGAGGAAGCTGTAAAGACATTAAAATCAGCGGTATCGAACGAGGGCGTTCGATTCTAAAAGGTGGAGGAGTTAACGCCACAATTAATGAGAAATATTCTCGAACCAGTATCCCACGATTCAACTCATTTTACTGCGAGTCTGCGTCTGTGACACCTAATACTCAACACCTGCCGCATTCCATAGACACCAGTGCACGAGGCTTAGGATGGCTTAGGCAAGCACAATTTTAGTATTTAAGATATAGATTTTAAGAAAACATTGTTCAGTTGTGTAATAGGCAGAAACGCTGCCAGTTTGTTTTGATAATAAAGTTTTTTTTTAAATTAAAATAACTTAAACTTTTCTAACTTATATAAAAGTAAATAAATAATTAAAGAGAAATAATTAGAAGCAATTTTATTTTATAAAAACAACATCCCCAAAACAAACACCTACCAAATAATGATACAGAGACTCAATCATGTTCATTAAAAAAAATAAAACAGCTAATTTATGAATGCTTGTTAAAAAAAAAACGACTCTGTAGGTATTACCGTTATTTTTAAATAATTTTTTTCCTGACTAATATATAATGAAAAATAAACTGTCACCGAGTCACCCTATCTTTATCTTATTGTAATTTTGGGTATTACTATTTTATCGTATTTTCGTTTCGATCTGTACACACACTACTGATAGCATCTCTTTCGAAAGAAAGAGATGAGCGTATCATTAGATTCGTAAAATATTGTAAAGCAGATGGTTCAAATTCATTTCAATTTTAAGGTTAGATAAGTAAAGTTCGCCATTTTTCAATTTAAAGCTATTTCAAAAGCAAAATTCTTTAAAGTTAAATTTTACCTCTTTTTTATGGAATATCCATTAGATATTGATGGTAACTTGATTTTTAATAATTATAAAGTATTTTTTGTAAGTTTTTTTTATTCTTACTAGCTTAAACTGTTGCAAGAAGAATTGATTTTTTGATACCTACATACATACGTTGTTCAAGAAGAATTGTTTCGTTCCGAAGTTACCAATTTTTGTAAGACTTATAACTAAATATGAAGTACGTTAAGAGGTCTAATTGTAATCTTTTTCAACAGAATAAAATCCATTCGTTAAGGAAGCAAGCAAGTTGTATTTCCGTGATCTTTATTGTTTTGGGAAAGGAAAACTGTCGAGCAAGGGAACTTCTTGGAGCAACATTATTTTATTAAAAATTGCTGGATTCTTTGTGCTTGCAAATACATTTCTACTGGTAGATTTTTGTTTGGTGATTTGTTTGAGATGGCCAACGTTAACCACAACTGCAATTCTTCGAGTTGCCAAAGAGTAGATGATGAATTTATGGTCAGCTGTGACAAATGCAAACGGTGGTGGCATTATGATTGCCATGAGTTTGATGCCGATAAATTTGACACAGTTACTCCTTGGTTCTGTGAGGAAACAGACTGTGTTTTTAGAGCTGATGAAGAGCTTTCAGAAGCTGGTGGTTTAAATCTCGCGGAGGATCAGGTAGACTCAATTATAGAGGCTGCAGCAGTAGTGCAAGCCACAGTCGCGCAACGTGACAAAGAGCTCTCTGAGTTACGGTCCGAACTTGAAGCAGTGAAGAGGAAGTTGTCAAGTTCAATGTCAAGGCAACAACCGGTGGTCTCACCCAGGCTGCCTACCTCAGGTCAAGGCATCTCGAGACCCAACGCAAAATTAGAAATAATAAAAAAAATTCAAGAAAATCATAAAGCTCTGTTGAGCGGTAAAGTTGCGTATGATCAATCTACCCCTCTGCAGCACAGGCCCTCTCTAGACAGGAATGACACGGCGATTAGGGAAACAGATATGGTGGGTCTCCTAACCATTCTCAATCGTAGCAACGTCCAGGAGTTGCCAAATTTTTCTGGAGATAATAAGAGAGAGTGGCCTTATTTTGAGGAGGTTTTTAAATCGACCACTGTCGAAGGCAAATATAGCAACAAAGAGAATGTTGCGCGCTTACGAAAGGCTTTAAAGGGCGAAGCATATCAACTCGTTAGCGATCGCTTAAAGTATTCGTCGGATGCAGATGCGATCATGGATTTGCTTCGTACCATGTTTGGTCGGTATGACGTGCTAGTGCACGATTTAACTTCAGATCTACTGTGCCTTCCAAGGCTTAATTCCAAGTGCGACCCAAAGATTCGGAGTTGGGCCGTCAAGCTAAACGGTTTTGTTGCGGACGTAAAATCAATGAACAGGGAAGAAGACCTAACGAACGGTTATGTTTTGACCAATCTTGCTTCCAGGCTAGACCCTGGGCTATATCAGGAATGGCAGAGAAGAAGGTCGGGTCTCCCACGAACCAACCTCCAGCATTTTGCTGATTTTGTTACGGAGAAAGTAGTTAATCTACCTCCTGAGCTGATGAAATCAGGAAGCGCAGCCGACAGCAAAAAATCTCAGTTGGTAGGTGGCACCAAAGCTTCGAGAGTGCATGTTCATCAGCCAGTTTCTTCCACTTCGTCGTCCGACTTATGCTGCAAATGTAAGAAGGGTCATCATGCACTGATCAGCTGCAAGGAGTTTTTGGACTTTTCACCGGTAGAGAGGCAGACGTTTGCCAAAGTCAACTCTATTTGTTTTTCGTGCTTAATTCCATCACGACACGAATGGAAAGTATGTTCGAGGAAAAGGGTTTGTGGGACAAACGGATGCGTCCGTCGACACCACCCTTTGTTACATTTTGTTTCCGACGGTAACAATAATACTGATTTAGATAAAGCAGCAGCCCCATTTGTACCACAGCAGCTTGTTCATTCTTCTCATCTTGGAGCTAATGTTGCTATCATGTTCAAGGTAGTCCCCATTCGGATCTTTGGTAGTGACAAGAGCATTTTTGTGGACACTTACGCTTTCCTCGATGACGGTTCATCGCTGTCCATGATCGAAGAGGATCTGTTCTACGAACTTGGGTTGGACGGCAAGCGTGAACAGCTCACCTTACAATGGACAAAGGGAATGTCTAGACAAGAGAACTCGTTTTGTACTTCTCTGTCTGTATCAGCGGTAAACAGCCGGAAACAGCACATGCTAAAAAACGTGTATACTATCAAAGATTTGGGTCTGGCCAGCCAGTCTATAGACGTCGCATATCTGAAGAGCTTGTATCCTCACCTTCGGGGACTCCCACTTTCCGATCTGGTAGATGCTAAACCCAAAATCTTACTTGGTTTGGATCAGGCTAAGTTCATGCTAGGTCATGGTCGTCGTCATGGTAAGGATGATGGTCCTCATGCTTTAAAGACTCTACTTGGATGGGTCGTTTTCGGAAAAGCAGCTCCTTCGATGCACGTATCCTGTTTACATCGAACTTTGAAGCCAACAATGCAACTAATGTTCCATGATGCAATCAAGAAGGAGGATGATTTACATGAGCTTGTCAAACGTCATTTTACTACGGAAGAGTTTGGCGTTATGCCTCCAAAGGGTGATCTGGTAAGTCGTGAGGTCACGCGATCAATCGACATAATGGAGCGGTCGTTAAAACTGGAGGGAAGACAGTATGAAATTGGATTACTGTGGGATGCTGATGACGTTAAACTCCCTGACAGCTATCCGATGGCGTTGAAAGTCCGAGATGTTCGCCGACATGTGCGCAGTTCATCAAAAATCACCATGCGAACCTGTTTATGAACGAGTGCCCCGTAGCGGTTGACGGTTTAACTAAACGTACTTACGTGGACGACTATTTTAATAGCCATAATTCGATCGAGGATGCTATATCTGTTACGAGAGATGCTATTCGTATTTGCCACTCGATGAATTTTGACTTGGTAGGGGTTCAGTCGAATAGCAGAGAGCTTTTGCTTCAGATGCCCGAGAGCCATGTTAACTCCAAACTCGTAAGTATCGACCCCAACGAATGTGAAAGCACGATTTCTAAGGTTTTAGGGATGTATTGGCATCCAGCGTTTGATCATTTTACATACAAACTTTCTGTTGATGAGGATATGAGGAACATGTTAGCGGATGCAGTTATAACAAAACGTCTGATGTTGAAAACAATTATGAAGATTTTCGACCCTCTTGGACTCATCTCACTGTTTATCATCAGAGGGCGCATTCTTCTTCAAGAAGTGTGGAGAGAAGGTTTCGATTGGGATGAGCCAGTGTCTTCTGAGTTACGCGATTCATGGTTGGACTTCCTTAAGGAACTTAAAAACATTGAACAAATTAGAATTCCTCGCCACTATGTTTCGTGGAATCCTGATGACTCCTTCGTAAGTCTGTTAATTTTTGTCGATGCTTCGGAAAAGGCGTTTGCTGCAGTGGCGTATCTACGATTCAACTGTAACGATAAAGTAGAGGTTGTACAGGTAATGGCGAAGGCAAAAGTCGCCCCTGTTAAGCAACTCTCAATACCTCGTTTGGAGTTACAGGCTGCAGTACTGGGCGTTCGGTTGGCAACCACAATCAGAGAGTCACATACTATTCGGATCGATGAGGTGTTTTTTCTGTCCGACTCAAAAACTGTGCTCTCTTGGATCAATTCTGCTGAATACAAATTTCCTGCCTTTGTGTCAACCCGAATAGGTGAGATCCTGGATTCGACTTCTCCTCGTCAGTGGTATCACATCGGTTCAAAGGATAATGTCGCTGATGATGGCACAAAATGGTTCGATGTACCAATGGGAAATCAAGATTCGAGGTGGTTTAGGGGGCCAGATTTTCTCAAACTTCCCGTGAGTGAATGGCCGATAACGGCGAGCAAAGCTGCAGTGTTGGTGAAGTCCAATATGTTGATTCACGTCAGAGGAAAAGGAACCATGTATGGAGCTTATGAGATGTTATCTGCAAGGTTTCAAGCAAGATGGTCGTCGTCAGTCAGAGTTATCGCCTTATTGCTCCGCTTCAAAGACATTCTTCGCAAGAAACCAGCCGAGAAGAAAACTTTCGTCACCCCGTTCGAGTTCGCTCAAGCTGAGAATTGGATATTCCGAAAAATCCAAGAAGATGTTTTTTCTTCGGAAGTCTCTGCTTTGAAGTCGGGTAGAAAGGTCTGCCCTTCAAGCTCAATCCTAAGTTTGTCGCCTTTTGTCGATGAGGACGGGACCTTAAGGATGAGTTCAAGGGCACAGAAAGCAAATACTTCTTATGCGTCACGTAACCCTGCTATCCTGCCAAAAAACCACCCGTTAGTAGACCTTCTCATCAAATATCATCATGAGAACAATTTTCACATGGGTACCGCTACTGTCATCTCGGATATACGTGAACGAGCGTGGGTTATCAGCATACGAGGAGCTGTTGAACGAGTAAGATCAAGGTGCAACATGTGCAAGCGTCTTAAAGCTAAACCAGTTATGCCGCTGATGGGTCAGCTTCCAGAAGCACGATTGGCATTCGGCTGCAAACCTTTTACTCATGTCGGGGTGGACTGTTTTGGCCCTTTGCTGGTGAAGTTTGGTCGAGGAACCGTGAAACGTTACGGGATGATATTCACTTGCCTTTCCTTTAGAGCAGTGCAAATAGAGCTTCTCAACGATCTCAGTTTAGATCAATGTGCCATGGCGGTGAGGCGTTTCGTTATTAACCGTGTCGTGACGAGGTTCTTTTATAGCGACAACGGTTTAAATTTTGTTGGAACAAAAAACATGTTTGAGAAGGACGCTAAGGAGATGGAAAATTTGCTCGGTGAGTACTCTTCAAAATTCGAGGGTATTTTATGGCGTTTCATACCAGCTTATTCCCCATGGATGGGAGGTGCGTGGGAACGCTTAATACAATCCATTAAGAAGAGCGTGGATTTTGTTCTCAGAGGTGTGGTACCCCGAGAAGAAGTGTTGCGCAACGCCCTCTTGGAGGCACAGGGTCAAATTAATCGTCGGCCGCTCACCCACATCCCCGTGGATCCTGAAGACCCTAAGCCTCTAACACCAAACTCGATGCTTTTTGGTGAAGATGATCG
The DNA here is from genome assembly GCA_914767635.1 of Melanostoma mellinum. Taxonomy (NCBI): domain Eukaryota; kingdom Metazoa; phylum Arthropoda; class Insecta; order Diptera; family Syrphidae; genus Melanostoma; species Melanostoma mellinum. The sequence goes on from OU612058.1 coordinate 107,449,484, forward strand.
AGACACCACAGCTCCTGGAGTATTTTCGGAAAGAGATGGCTGCAGCAGACTGTTTAGTCGACAAGCTCAGCACTTTATGGCCCAGCTTACAAGTCGTTGGTACACCGAGTATCTACCCACTATAACAAGAAGGTCGAAGTGGTTCAAGGAGACGAAACAACCAGAGGTGGACAACATTGTCATTATGTTTGAACCCAACGAAATTCGTAAAACCTGGCAGTTAGGTCGCGTTGTGAAAGTGTATCCAGGGAAGGATGGTACTGTACGAATGGCAGATGTCAAGCTACCCAATGGCTCCATTAAACTCAAGAGATCAGTGGGAAGACTCGCTGTTCTGGATTTGCAGTCTTCAACCTAGTTTCAGACGGTCCCCGGAATGTCACCGAGTCACCCTATCTTTATCTTATTGTAATTTTGGGTATTACTATTTTATCGTATTTTCGTTTCGATCTGTACACACACTACTGATAGCATCTCTTTCGAAAGAAAGAGATGAGCGTATCATTAGATTCGTAAAATATTGTAAAGCAGATGGTTCAAATTCATTTCAATTTTAAGGTTAGATAAGTAAAGTTCGCCATTTTTCAATTTAAAGCTATTTCAAAAGCAAAATTCTTTAAAGTTAAATTTTACCTCTTTTTTTATGGAATATCCATTAGATATTGATGGTAACTTGATTTTTAATAATTATAAAGTATTTTTTGTAAGTTTTTTTTATTCTTACTAGCTTAAACTGTTGCAAGAAGAATTGATTTTTTGATACCTACATACATACGTTGTTCAAGAAGAATTGTTTCGTTCCGAAGTTACCAATTTTTGTAAGACTTATAACTAAATATGAAGTACGTTAAGAGGTCTAATTGTAATCTTTTTCAACAGAATAAAATCCATTCGTTAAGGAAGCAAGCAAGTTGTATTTCCGTGATCTTTATTGTTTTGGGAAAGGAAAACTGTCGAGCAAGGGAACTTCTTGGAGCAACATAAACTAATCAAAATATAACAACTAATGTAAATATCACAAAAGCTACCAAAATATTTACTAAAAGTAAACATCCAGAAATAGCCACAATTTTCAATCCAATATGACAAAAGAGAATTTTTTTTTTTTTATTTATTTCATACTCCCGTATTTGTAAAAAAGTCGTGGAAAAGTAGAAATCAACACTCTTGTCTTGATTTCTTCTTTTTCCCCAGGAAGGGTAGTGTAAAGGAGTCACAGCCAACGACCTATTAATTAATTGCTCTACAACTATTAACAGGTTGTAGACCCTCGGCTGTGCCTCGATATCCGATCCTCTCACATTCAGTGGCATTACATAGAAATGCATAACACTTGACTTGCTTGTGTATCCATAGAGTGCATTGTACTCAGAACAATATGATTCCCAACGGTAGGCCACTGCCAGCTGACAAGGGTATGAATCTGATAATAGGGTATGAATCTGATAATTAATGATCGTGGACTCGATCTGAACGAAACCTCTGGCATTTGTTAATATAAGGCATTGAGCCGACAACAATTCCTGGATAGTTCTAAGTGTTTCCACTACCATACCTCAACTTTGCAGTTAGTGCGAAGAGGTTTGAGCCTACAGCAATGAATGCTTGGAGAGTTGGTAGTTTGGGAACCAGGGAACATTACACTTTCTCAAAATCATGGAAGGAAATCAAAAAGGCATCACCCCAGAAGAACATGGAATATCTCCAGTAGAAACACTTCTGGGCGTCAACATCGACCTTTACTTTATATGATCGTCCCTGATAAAAAAGAAACACCCGAAAATTTCAATTTGCCAAAACGGAAGTTTCAACAAAACCAGTCAGTATTTGTGCGACAGTACCTGCACAAAAGAAAATGGATTGCGAGACGAGTCATGAAGTTCCTAGGAAGGATGATGTATCAAATTGAAACTGAGAGTGGAATCTGCCGACGTCACCAAAATCAAATGAGAACTAACGCATCCAGAGACATGGCCAAAAACGTCTTTCAACAGCAACAATCTCTAGGGCAGGCAAGATCTAAATTTCAATGTTCTAATTCTGTCTCTTTTCCCAGTGAAACTCCTACAAACCAAATTCCAACTTGAATATTCCTGATGACGATGTCTTCATTAATCCGAATTCATATCAACCTGTGGTTGATTTGTCAGAAGAGCCTGAAACTTCAACCGAAGCACATATCGATGCAAATGAAGCACAAGCCAGCCCCTCACAATTCCCAGATAGGAATCATCCCATGCTTAGAAGATCAGAGCGTCTTCTGTGTAAGACCGTTCTTTTTGTTTCTAATTAAACGAAGGGGTAATTGATACACCCTATATTTATAACACATGGAAAACCGGCAGCAAACAACTTACTGCGTGAACACAATGGCTGCAGAGACGCAGCCGCAAGAGATGTCAAAACATTAAATACAAGCGAATACAACAACAACGCAAGATGGAGCTGGACAAGTTAACTTGATTTTAACTCTTGCGGCTCCGGCTCCGTATGCGTATGCGTATGCATTGTGTTCAGCCAGTTACGGAAAATCTGTCAGTGTCAGTGTCTAATGACATAAGAATTATGGCGCGAAACTGAAGTACTTTCCCGCGCAATATGAACTTTGAAGTTAACCCAAATTGCTGATTGCTCCAGCTGGTATTTTAAAAACGTCTAACAAAAAAAGTAGATTTTAGAGATTTCGGAAACTACTTCGAATTCTTCTTTGTTCTGTCATCCCGTGTCGCAAATGTTATTACGCAATGAAATCCAGTTTCATGAAACTAGTTTCACATTTCTCTTTCTGTTTCATTCGGTGTTTTTATTTTTGGGGAAAAATAGTTATCTAGTAATGCCTGGTTGCTTCAAAACTTCTTTTATTGGCAATCGAAAAACAAAAAGGTTATTATTATTATTATTATTATTACTTATTTTTAAACCAAATGAAATGTATATGTCATTCATTTTTATTATTTACTCTTTCTCATTGATTTAATTGTAAATTGTTGTCTGGAATAAAATGTAATCTTATCTAATCTACGATATTTATGATAGTTAATATTACTTTTTTTGAAATCCGAATGAACAACCACTCTTACATATTACAACAGGCATTTCATAAAATTAAAAAAAGTAATATTAATAGAAATAAAACTTGCATCAGTTCTGTTTTTATAATACATATTTTTAATTAATTCATAAGTTCTAATTTATTTTGTATACATTTGTTGAGTTATTTCATAAATGAAAAATTTTAAAGTGCAAACCATCAAAAGAAGAGTGAAATGAATCTATAGTCGTGTTGAGTACTGAAAAGTTTTAAAAGACTTACAAATGGAAAAAGAAAAGAATTGAATGAGTATATAACATTTAGTTAAACAACAACAGCGCCAGCTTCTGATCTACTGGTTGGAAGATCCGGGCAATTTTTCCACGTGTTGGATAGTGGATCAAAGCACTCAACGGCACTAATTGTTACCTGTGCACGGTAAAAATTTACTTCGCAGGGCTGCAAGAAAAAAATTGGTTTAAGACATTAATATTAATAAAAATATAAAACTTAAACTTTGATATTTTGACTAAAAACAATTTTTTTAAAGTATAATAATTTCAAGCTAATTTTATTTCTGGCCACGTGTATTTTTTATTGAAAGTTCTGAGAGAAGCAGTAGTGATCAACAAAGAGAGGAGAGGTAAATGTACCTGACCGTTAGCTAAGGTTAAAGTCGCTGTTAGTTCGGCTAACACACTTAGGCCCGTTGAGCCCATTGTGACACCACAATAAATCTTAGGTATCCTCATCCAAATGAAAGCATTTTGAGCTTACAATGAAGCGGGAGAGACGCAGGCCGCCGCGCCCATGTGAATAAGATTACTAGGGTCATTAAAGAAACACGAGCCTAGGTGTATCCTACGAGTGTGAGCTAAGGCGAAGCATTAACAGAGAAGGTGGGGAATAGTCTCCTCCTCCCCCTCATCCACACAGCTTCTGCAAAAATCGTTTGAGGCGATCTTTATACTTTTTGGATATCATGTTTTCTATAAGCCAAAAAAAAGAACCATCATGAACCATACAGATATAGACATCCAAACAGACTATACCCCCCCGCATATTGATTTCAATCCAGTGGCCCTAACAGTCTTTCCGACTAGAGAAAGCTGGGAGGAAAACAGGGTTATAAAAGAAAATCACATTTCCGTCTTCACAGATGGTTCCAAAACGGACGAAGGGGTAGGATCAGGTATCTTTTCAGACTACCCTAACATGAATAGATCAATAAAGCTTCCCGACTTCTGCAGTGTCTTTCAAGCAGAAGTACTCGCAGTGTGCGAAGCCGCGAAGCACCTTGCTACGCAAAACTTGATCAACAAAAATATTGACTTCTTCATAGACAGCCAGGCGGCCATTAAAGCTATCTCATCCATTATCACAAAATCCAGGCTAGTAGACAGCTGTCGCAGTAACCTTAGACTGCTCAATGAGACAAACACAGTTAGTTTAACCTGGGTTCCTGGACATCGTGACATTATCGGTAATGAAATGGCGGATAAGCTGGCAAAAATCGGGTCAGCACTCGAATCCAGCGAAGCGAACACTTCAGTTCTAAAGCCACTAGAGCAAGAAAAAAGCAGAATCAAACACAATTTTCTAAAAATCGCCAATGACAGGTGGTCATCTTTAGAAACATGCCGAGTCTCTAGAAACCTTTGGCCAGATATTTCCAAGAAAAAAACAGAATTTCTACTCCAGCTAAGCAGACCTCGGCTCTCTCTGTTGATTGGCATTCTCACGGGTCACAACTCGTTGGGTACCCACATGATGAGAATGGGCATTAGCACATCCGACTTATGTAGAGGATGCCAAGATGAAGAGGCAGAGGAGGGATCTTTTCACTTCCTCTGTGAGTGTCCTAGCTTAGCCCACACTCGGAAAAAAACCCTCGGAGAATACTTCTTCGACGAACTGGGCGACATCTCTAACCTCCCACTGAGCAACGTCCTGAAATTTACTCAGGGCTCCAAATGGTTCAGTGCGAGTTCCCTACCACAATAACCATCCACCTCTCCAATCCTCCCATTTGCTCATCCTATGATTTCCCGGGGAGCACAATGGATCCTCGAGATCCGAGTGAGGTGTTGCCACTTGTGGCTGCACCCCCCATTCAACCTAACCTAACCTAACCTAAGACAAAGTTTTGCTGATTGCCATCAACTCCGCTCGGAACAGGCTACAATGATCTGGAATACGAAGCGAGATGTTAAATTTCACTTCGTCTGAATAGACACCACAGCTTACTCGTTCATTTGTTTTGAACCATCTGTATAAAAAAAGTGGACGTATTCGTTATCCAATAATGATTGGTCCTCCCAATTTGTTACGGATGGAATGGTCGCTCGGAAATTTGTTCCAAATTGAGTTTAGGTGTGGTATAGTCTGTTTTTATTATGGGGATTCCAAATTGGTTGAGAATGTTATTGTTGGTCCATTGTGAGACTTATTGTAATCGAATAGTCGAACTCGCAGCTGTTTGTTTGCTTTAGATGTCAAATGGGACTCTTACATATGCATGCTGAACGTTAGACTTTGCTGAGATTGTCTCGATAAATTACTTTATCAAGTGCAGTCTACCATACCTTAGCACCATAAGTGAGAAAAGGTCTTTTTTTATGTTTGGGTACCAACTCAACTTTCTATCTAAAATTAGACCCAAGTATTTAGCCTCATTGGAGAAAATTAGTTGTATGCAAAGTCGGTTAAGAGCATGTTGAAGCAGTTCTTTTCATGTGCCGATATGCTTTGCAATTTTTTTCTTTGCTTTTACTGCAATGCAACATCGCACAGTGCGTCGACTAGGCGACCAAAATAGAACAATGAAAAATAATTTTTTTTTCTTTTAAGCTCTAAACCTGTTCTGGAACAGTAAAAGTACTTAAATTTGCTTTGGTTTTGTTTGTTGTTTTTCTCTTCTTCGTGGATTAGAGGGATTTTCGGTAGAACTTGTAATAATTTAAGCTGCAGTGCTATTAAAAGTTGAAATTTTGTGCGAACAAGTTTAACTCGTGCTAGAAAAGTATTGTGTTTCGGTAAATTCTTTCATTTAAATAATAAACATTGATATATTGAGCACTAGTATAAATTTTACTTTATTCCTTTTCCTGTGAGTTTAGGTGATTTTTTTGGAAAAAAAAACTTATTTTCTAGGTTTAAATTTGTATTAACTTGAACTTTAAAAAAATGTTAGCAAATGGCAGCATATTCTTTTGTTTTTTCTTCTGTTGTTGTTGTGCTCTAATAAAATTTTTGCTTTTCTGGCTACTTTTTGCTACCATTCAAAATATTTTACTTTGTTTAGGCCATAAAAAGTAAAAATTATTTCGAAAAATGGATTTCTTTTAATAAAATCATTGAAATGGAAGATGTAATTCAATTCATATGAAATGAATTCAAATTAAAAAAAAGTTTCCTGGTAGAGCTGAGAATGATTTGGCGGAAAAATTAGAAATTTGGAAAAATTGGGATACCTTGAGCTGTACAGTTGGAAATATATGGCTAAATGTGTTCATAAATTTCTGATACACGGTCCGGATAAAATTTCATGGTTTGAAATATGGTTTATAATATAGGACCGATTTCTAAAGAAGCACTTGAAGCAATTCACAAAGAGTCGGATCAATGCAAATCAAGACTTTTTGACAGTATTACTGATCCATTCATTTCTAATCTAAGAAACATGGATTCATGACTTTCAAAAGCTGATCAAAGTGTTATAAGGCAATATATCAAAGTGGATGAAAATTTAACAAATCTATCATCTTCATCAGGTACTCTTGAAAGCTCTTATACTGATCTTACTTCGTAAGAGTTTACCTATTCAGCCCTATTATGGTAACAGATCGGAGAAACATACGATCGTAGAGAAGTTCCGATCGTAACATTTGTTGTGTTTATGGTATCCAATCGTAAAGGAAACACTGACGCGTAGCGACGTTTGTCTGCTCAGGCGGCCGGTTTGTGAAATTTCTGGCAATATTTTTGGTTTGCATTAACTCGACCAACCCAAAGGTTGCAATTTGATATTGCACTGTGTTTGTTTTTGTTTTTTCTGAAAGAAATAATAATAGAAAAAAATTAATGAAAATGTTAACATTTTTCTCTTTCCGTACCCTCCTCAGAATTCATGTTTTTTTCTCTTTTTTTCTTTTGTTTACGTACAACCCTTCCGCGACTACTTTGCTGTCGGAGACATCGGATAGAACAGAAAACTAAAAAATCGGCATGCATCGCATGAATTCCGAATGCGTTCCAACCATTTTCATATTTAGTCGCCATACATCGCATGAATTCTAAACGCGTTGCTGTAAGTTTGACATTTTCATCGCATTGTTTCTTTCTTTTCGGATGTATGTCCGATTAAGCAATCGAAAACGTTACCATAATAAAAATATCTTACGTTTCGTACAAATCGGAAAGAATTTTGTTGCGATCTGTTACCATAATAGGGATGATTATTTTGTACTAGCGAACCGCCCCGGCCTCGCACGGGTACAATGTACACTACAGAAAAACAGTGAAAATTTAAATTTGGAGTAAGACAATTCCCCTTTCCCTAAACCAAGAAGATTTCCTGCTATCTAATGTATTTAATTGGATAAAGAATAATACGGTATCGTTTAAAATAGCTTGGTAAATAACCCATTTTTTTTTTTTTTTTTGTAATATGTAAAAGATAAAAATGGCTACTGTGGGTTATCCTTAGAAGATAAACATATGCTGTCGCGGATTCCATCTTTTTAATATATACAAATCCGTAAGGAAATAAATTTTATCTATCTCGTAAGGTTTAACCAGCGTTTGCAATGTAAGCGCAAAAAATATGTTTGTTAAGACATCACATTACAAATCTTTAAATTTCTCGGCTTTTCTCTACTATAGTATGCATGTATTATACATATAAACCTTTCTCTTGAATCACTCTATTCACTAAAAAAAACCGCATCAGAATCCGTTGCGTAGTTTCAAAAATTTAAGCATACATAGGGACATAGGGACAGAGAAAGCGACTTTGTTTTATACTATGTAGTGATAGGTATTTTTGGTTGTCTAATATGTAATAACTTATCTACAGCATAACAACCATGAAATGAAATTGATAAATCGCATGAGAAGTTTTCCCCGGGCCCAACGATTTGGGGCGGCAAAATTAGCTCCGCTGTTCCTCAAAATTGAGAAGTAATACACAAAAAAATTTTCTCACACAAAATTTTTTTAATCACAATCAAATTGAGTTTTACATCTATGAAAAAGATGACGTTGACATTTTATATGAATTTTTGATGAAAAATTAAACTTCGATCTTATTTATTTTTATTTATTTTATTTTATTTTATTTCATGAATGCATAACAACTGTAAGATATAATATCTTATAAGCTAGTCATTAGCTAATTTAACAAAATAAAGAGCAAGATAAAAAGAAGTCAGAAAAATTGAAGCAAATTATGAAACAGATTTAAATTTAAATTATTAGTTATTTACATTTGTATAAGTTCGAAAGTGGTTTATTAATAGTCTTTTAATTCTTGTTGCGTTTTGAATTTCCTTAATATTTCGTGGTAATGAGTTCCAAAGACGGACGGAATTTACGAAAAATTGACGCTGAGATGTTAAACACGAACAACGAGGATGAATCAATTGACGAGACCTTGTCGAGATCGCGAATGTAATTCTCTCAAAGCAGTATTGTGGTTGGTGCGAAATCATAATGTCAGAGAGCAAAACTAGACACCTAAGTTCAAGAAACTTTTCGAAGGTCATACCTAGCAAGCGTTGAGAAAAACCGGCTAATCTATCATACCTACTCAAACCATAGACATAACGTAAGGTACTATTGAAGACGACATTGAGTTTACGCATGCTAGCAAAACTGCAGTTACAAAATATTTCACAGCCGTATGTCAGAATGGGAATTATCAGAGTCTTAGCAAGAAGTAAAACGAGTTTTAAATGGTGTGAAGCTCTTAGTTACCCATAAAGTACGTAAGACCCCATACACTTTGCCAGCAATAACATTAATGTGGTTGTCCCAGGTCAAAGAGCGGTTAAAAATTACTCCGAGATTTTTTGCAGTATCCACAAAGTCGATTTGGGCATCTTTCAACATAATCGGAGAAAAATAATCAAGATTTAGAGTTTTCCTTGAAATAACGATACATTTTGATTTCTTTGGGTTTAAGATAAGACCGTTTAACTCTGACCATTTTGAGATTTTTTCCAGGTTGACACAAAAGACTCCATGCTCTATGAGCCCAAGAGGGCAGCTAAAGTACAATTGAACATCGTCAGCATATAAATGAGTCGAATAATGGTCAAATAGAGAAGGAAGCTCGTTAACGTAAATAGAAAACAGTAAAGGACCAAGTATAGAACCTTGAGGAACACCTTTCACATTTGGAAGAAAATTGGACAAGCTATCACCAACTTGCACTGCTTGTTTTCTATCAGTCAAATATGAATAAATCAGTTTTGCCGCTTTTGGAGAAAAATTGAAGTTATGCATAAGCTTATTACATAAGATATCATGGTTAACAGAGTCGAAAGCCTTTGAGAAATCGAGCAGAACCAAAAACGTTATCTCATCTTTATCTATTGCATATCGAATGTCATCAGTAACGTTAAGAAGCGCTGTAATACAACTGTGTTTTTTCCGAAAACCAGATTGCTTCGGCGTTAGCAACGAGTTAGTTGTAAGATGATTATTGATTTGTTTCTGAAGGATTCGTTCAAAGACTTTCGACAGAAATGGTAACACAGAGATAGGACGAAATTCCACACCTTTGGCATTTTTGGGGATTGGAATGACTTTGGCAATCTTCCACAGGTTCGGATAGACTCCTGACATCAAGATAGTATTAAATACAAATGTTATATAAGGCAGTACTATTGGCAGAATCATACACAAAAACTTAGGGTGAATATCATCTAACCCGACAGCATTTGATTTAATTGAAAGCAAACTTTCAACTACGTCAGCACAATCTGCTGCACGAAAACCAAAACCAATACGGCCCAACTGATCTGGGAATGAAAAAGGATCAAAGGTATTCGAAGGCGGAGCAAGTGCTGATGGCAGAGATACAAAATTTTTATTGAGGCTGTTGGGATCAACGTCGGTTGCTGTCCTATTTCTTGACTTGACAATACCAACTCTACGTAAATTTTTCCACAATTGTGGTCCACTAAGGGAAGTACTAAGCTGAGGAGATAAAAGTTTCGATTTTTCTTTACGTATTTCTGCTACTACTCTATTGCGCAGTGAACAAAAAGCTCGTCGTAACTCTGGCAACCGGAAACGCTTCCAGATGTTGTAGGCAGTGTCTCGTTGTAGTATTAAGAGCCTTATATTGGGAGTAAACCAAGGTTTGAAGTTTTGTCTTAGAGTAATGGTCTTAATTGGGACATGAGTATCAAAAAGGCTATTTATATTCTGAGTCAAGAACTCTAGCTGCTCATTTGAGGACTGCAAGTAAAAAATTTGGTCCCAATTAATCCTACGTGCATGCTCTTCCAAACATAGATGGTTAATGCCATGAAAATTACGATATGATATTTGCTGGGAAGGAGTGTAATCAAAGCTAAAAGTATATGTTAAAAAGATTAAGTCATGCCTAGAAAAAGCAGGGGCAGAAAGCTGATCATATAGAGCTACGTTCCCTATGTCACTAACCAGAAACAAGTCTAAAAGTGTAGCATCACCACCAGAATAATGAGTAGGTGTCACAGTGTTAACAGGCCTTAGATCAAATGTCAACATATTATGTGTTAGAACATTGGGGTGTAAGATATTGCAATTGAGGTCTCCACACAAAATGATGTTAGGAGAACTGAGTGAAAGTTCCTCTAAAAGAGTGAACAGTGGTGAAAAGTCTATGCTTCTGTTTGGCCTATAGATTGCTCCTAAAATCATATTACCATCTTTGCCTACCAGCTCAACGAACAGATATTCAATACTACTGTCCGCCTCAGATGATATTTTAAGATGGCATTTTAAGCTAGTTCTAACATATATAGCGACACTTCCCCCAACACGATTCATTCTATTCAACCGAAAAATCTGGTAACCATCTAATTTACAAATTTCGTCACTTAACTCATCCTTCAGCCAAGTTTCAGTGACGCAGATTACATCAACATCTGAGTCTACAAAAATATCTCGAAATTCGTCTATCTTCGGAAGCAAGCTTTGAGCATTTATATGACAAACGCGGAGACCGCGTTTTTGCTTACAGAGGATTCTAATCATCGGACGTAAGGAATTTATACTAGTCATACCGCAGGCAACAAGTAGAAAAAAAAGATATAAAAGAAGAAAAAGTAGATGAAAATAATTGAGCAAAAAAGAAAAAAAGAAATTAATTCAGATAGGTATATGTATATAATTTATAATTGAGAAAAAATAAAAGAAAATCAAAGAACGAAAGATTATATAAGAAGAAGAATATAAATCAAAATTATAAAAAAGAAATTAAATGAAAATAACATAAAAAAAAAATTTTATTGGTATAAAAATGAAAATCAATAATCATTTTAAACATCTGATCTGGCAACGTCCTCGAGTCCCTCGATGCAGTCAACACGCACAGCTATGTAGTCATTTTGACGTTTGACATATACCACTCCTCTCGCAGTATAAAACACATCTGTGAAAAAGTGTTCAAGTTTCTTGTGCAAAAATAATTCAATTCAGTGCATCACAGTGCAAAAATTAATCGAAGCAAAAAAAAAAAAAAAAGCCCATCAATAGACCAAACACTTTGTGCATACCTCCCCATCTTCTCCTCCCCCACACCACTCTCGCAGTCTCAGTGTCTGCACACATTTGCTCGATTTGATAATTTCTTATCTTATCTGGGTGGTGTGTGCAGTCAATGAGACTGTGGGTTTGCTAGGCGGATAGTGAGATCAACGGTGTTGATCCCGTTGGTGAACCAAAATCAAATTGCTTGCTGGGCATAACACCGTAGTAATTTTTTTTTGGTTTCCCAATAAGATTTGCACTTGTTGATTTTACTTTGATAGCGTCTGCGTTCGATATTTTGTTTTGTGTGTTTTTGTGAATGGTGATGTCGGGTAAATTTCGTGTCGATTTTAGCAACATTCGGGGGTTGCGATCGAATTTCTTTGCTGTGTACGCTCACACTGCAAAATGCAGGCCAGCTGTTTTGGCACTAAGTGAAACACAGGTGGGTGTTGGTTCTGATCCCTCAGAATTCAACCTGCCTGGATATAGCTTAGTGCCATTATTCTTTTCCTCCCATGGCCTCGCCGTATATGTTAGACATGATATTGCTTACCAGCTTCTACCACAATACGGCCCTTGTTCTAATACGAACTTTAATTTCATGTGGTTAAAATTCACCGTCCGTAGGCAAATCATTCATTACTGTTTTATCTATAGAAGCCCCAATTTAGATAGCAATTCGACCTCTAACGAGTTTGATGCGCTATCTGACTCCATAGTAAGAATTATTTCCCTATATCCTCACACTGAAATCGCAATTGCGGGCGATTTCAATGTACACAATTCTCATTGGCTTCGACATTCTGGCCAGACAACACCCGAAGGAGAATATGTTGAGATCTTTGCTGAGTTAAACCAATTAACTCAACTTGTTGATGAGCCCACTCGGGTTCCAGATATTGAAGGCCATGCGGCCAACACTCTTGACCTATTTCTAACTTCTCATCCCGAAAAATATAGGGTTATAGTATCATCTCCTTTAGGCAAATCGGACCATTGTGTCATATCGGTAGATTTTTCGTTTTCCGTCACGGTAAAAAAAGAGAAAGTCCCCAAAAGAACTGTGTGGCAATATGAGAAAGCCAATTGGGACGGCCTGAATAATTTCTTTCGTAATTTTAATTGGTCTTTGTGCTTTCTTGACGGAAACGTTGATGCATCGGCTGATATGATATCTAACGTAATTCTCAACGGCATGAGAAATTTCGTTCCTCACAGAACAAAAAGTATCATCCCCAAAGAGAATTCGTGGTTTGATTCAAGCTGTAAGGAGGCGATTAGGGATAGAGAAAGTAGTTTTCGAAAATTTAAAGATAACCCTACTGTAGAAAACCGAAATTCGTTCAAACGGGCCAGAAATATCTGTAACGCTCATATACAGAAGACCAAGTTTTTGCATGACCAAAAAGTAAGGCAAAAAATACTGTTGTGTCCAAAAGGAAGCAAAAATTTTTGGTCTTTTGTTAAGAACGTTAAGAACTCGACCACGTCATCGGTCCCTACGGTCGTTTTCAATGACTCTCCGTATGTCAGTTCCATCGATAAAGCCAATTTGCTGGCAGCTCAATTTGCTGCCAACTCGACACTTCCTCATAGCATAGTGGCTCCACCTGAGCTCGAGGCTGCAAATTCTTTGATGAAGCAGATATTCTTTCGAACTCGCTCGGTTGCGAGAGTCCTCAAAGATCTCAACATACATAAATCCGCTGGTCCAGATGGTATCCCCGCCGTTATTCTGAAGAGGTGTTCTTCTACGCTGGCAAAACCACTGCGTAAACTTTTCCATCTTTCCTATTCTGCTGGGATTTTTCCGAGCAGATGGAAAACTGCATTTGTCCAGCCGGTCCCTAAAAAAGGCGAATCTTCCTCCCCTTCCAATTACCGTCCAATTGCACTAACGTCCCTTCTTTCCAAGGTCATGGAAACGTTGATAAACCGTCAACTTATGAAATATCTTGAAGAACGAAAGCTTCTTAATGACCGTCAGTACGGCTTTCGTAGCAAACGGTCCACTGGTGATTTGATGGCTTATCTCACTGAAAAGTGGAACCAATCTTTACATTGTTTTGGAGAAAGTAAGATTATTGCGCTTGATATTTCTAAAGCATTTGATAGAGTTTGGCATCAGGCTCTTTTATCGAAAATGCGTGCTTTTGGTATCGATGAGTCTCTTCTTCGTTGGATTAGAAACTACCTTTCCGACCGTTCAATACAAGTTGTGTTGGATGGTTTCAAGTCTGATACCCACTTCATAAATGCTGGTGTGCCCCAGGGCTCCGTTTTGTCTCCGACTCTCTTCCTCATTTTCATTAATGATCTCTTGTCTGAAACTTCTAATCCACTTAACTGTTTTGCTGACGACTCGACCCTCAGCTTTTCATATTCGTTTCCAAATTCACGTCCCTGCTCTTCGGATGTGGAACTGGAACGGTTGCGTATGATAAGCTCATTGAATTCTGACCTTGACAGCATTGTTGCATGGGGTATTATGAACCGAGTAGAATTCAATGCTTCGAAAACTCAATGCTGTCTCTTGTCGTTGAAGCTTAACATTCCCCCATTGCCATTATCCATGAATGGTACCTGTATCGAAGAAACCGAAAAGCTGTCAGTACTTGGTATGTGTGTAAACGATGATCTTCGTTGGAACGACCACATATTTGAAGTCGCCAAAAACGCTGCTAAATGCTTAGGTTTCTTGAGACGATGCAGGAAATTCTTCACCCCTTCTGATCTGGCTACAATTTATAAGGCATTCATCCGCCCAAAACTGGAGTATAACTCTCATATCTGGTCAGGTGCTTCTCAAACTTCTTTGCGCCTACTTGATAGGGTACAAAATAGAGCGTTAAGATTGATAGGTGATAGTTCAATCGTAGAATCGATTGATTCTCTTGGACATCGTCGAAACGTCACCTGTCTCTCTCTCTTTTATCGTTTTTTCCACAAACAGTGCTCTAGTGAAATAGCCAGCTGCATTCCTCCCTTGAAACAATTTAGCCGCAACACCCGCCTCGCTAGGAATGCTCATCAGTTCTGCCTTGAGCCCAACTTCGGGCGTACAGTCAAGTATAGAGATTCTTATTTTAGTCGCACCACCCGAATGTGGAATGCTTTACCTGGCTCTGTGTTTCCCCCGCATTACGATTTACAAAGATTCAAAAGCAACGTGCATCGGTGTCTCCTTTCAAATCCTCTCCTATTTTCCTAAATGCTCGCACTGTGTTTTTATAACATTATAAGGGTAGTCATAACCCCTTGATGTGCACGCTAATTATAAAAAAAAAAAAAAAAAAAAACGGTGGTTAATTGTTTTCTTTTTTTTTTTAATGCAAAGCGCCCGTTGTAAAATGTTTTTATTTTGCTGTGATAAGCTTTCACGTATATATATAGCAGATGAGGCCGCCGAGGTATAAGTACTATCGACAACAAAGTGAATATCTTGTAGGCAGAGTGGTTTGTTGTTATTTTTATTTCGGTAATTTGCAATTGAAGTCAAAACAAAGTCTTTGTCGTAAGGTGAACTGAATCTAATCATTATCGCGGAATTGGGCGAATTATGTTTAGGACTGGTACGATAAATATTAGTGAGCGATGGTAGCTTAATGTCAATTGTGTTATATTTAGATTGACGGGTAGAGCTTGCTCAGCTCCGGGCACTGCGGTGTCTGAATGAAACCTACTGTGCCAGGTCAATTGTGTTACAAACGAGATTAAAAATGGATTTTAAGTTTTCATTCGGCAAGAACGGAATGCCAAACATAAATGCATCTATTGCAACGATACGATTTTCGTAAGTGTTCATAGCTTGTTTTAATTTGTTTACTTCTTCAACGGCGTGTTCAAAGTTGGTGTTTACGTTAGCGAGTTCGGAGGTTTTTTCGGCTAACGAAGCCTTAGTGTTGAAATATGGTAGGGTATTGAGGGTTGGGAAAGGTAGTTGGATAAAGGAATAGAATTGGGATAGGTAGAGGACTGGGTAAGGTAGTGGGAAAGTAGAGGTAGAGGAAAAGGATAGGATTGGAAAGGAATATGGAAAAGGAAAGGAAAGAATAAAGGAAAAGTAAAAAGAAAAGGAAGGAAACGGATATTGGAAAAGGAAGGGAAAAGGAAGTGTCATGACGAAGAGACCTGGCACGCTTGCGATGCTCAGCTTAGCTCGCCGGATTAGGGGGGGATCTTGCCTCTTCGCCAGACGGAAACCACATAACAAAACATAAATCGTGCCAAAAAACCACCACCACAAAAACCTTACTACACTTCAGGCACTGCTTGGTGACGTTGCAGTGTGGCCTGTAGCCCACCCAACCATGGAACTCGGTCGGCCATGTTGTCGAGTTCCCCGAACGCGATCACTGCTGCCAGGAGAAACCAATCACCAACGATGCATCGCCAACCTCCTCATCCCCCTGAAATCGTGCTTAGCACGCCATCACAATCGCCGAACAAAAAAAAAAGCCTCAATTTCAACCTATCGGCGTGATGCACATTTTATTTTAAACAAAAAAAAACTAACAAACAAAAATGAAATTTAAACAAAATGAACCAAAACAACTCAAATAAAACTAGAATGAAACTAAAATTTAAACAAAACCAGAAAATAATAAATTAACAAAAAGATAATAAATAACAAGAAAGAAAAAGAATAAATAACAAAAATCCTAACACTAACCTTAATCCTATATTGTTCTTATGTTTTTCTATATGTTTTTATGTTTTTTGTATTTTTATGTTTTTATGTTTTTTTTTGTAAGAGTTTTTATGTTTTTATAATTTTTTTGTATTTTAAAGAATTTTTATAATTTTTTTCCTATTTTTGTTTGTATTTCTTTATAGTTCTTACAACTTTTTGTATTTCCTTTTTCGTAGTTTTAGTCGTTTTTAAATTTTCCTTTTTTTTTGACTAATTTTCTCTAATCTTTTTCTTTTCTTCTAGGTCTCTTTCCTTTTTTTTTTCTTCTAGGTTTCTCTTTTTCAACCTCAACCGATCCCTTTATCTCCCTGGCTACACTGGGATTGCTTCCACCCACCTACTTTTAATCCTGCCTAAAAGGAGCTCCCTGTAGTGGATATATGGCCGCAAAGTGGCCTCGTACCAACATTAAATGTAGCCTAAGAACCGATAAGGAGACGATCACGGCCCTAAACAAACGAGAACCCAAAAAAAAAAAACCAACAAATTTAACCACCCAACAAAAGAAATATCGACAAAAATGTAAAAGAAAATGAACAAAATGGAATAAAAGAAGAATAAAATGGTATATAAAAAAAATTAAAAAAAATGTAAAATAAATGTTAAAAATAAATAAAAGAAAATAAATTAATAAATAAATAACAAAAAAAAATCACGCCGAACACTTATACAAAAAAAAAAAACAGCGACACCGGTACAAATTTTTATGTTGGGCCCTGCGGGCGCTTTCCACTTCAGGCCGGACCTGACTTTGCCTTTGCACTCGGCCACTGGTGCAATGTATTGTTTTGCTTTTGGTTTTCGGCCTCTTATATAGTCTTAGGACTGGCATACATATATATTATATTTTTTTTGCATTCAAATTGATTTGTTTTAAATTTATAACAAATATATACAAATTTGTACCCACGGTTCTGGGATCTAATTTAGGGTTACTTGCTATGCTAGCCTGGGAACCCACAGGCTCATATCCTGTTGCTGTTGAGATTTTTCTCATTCGTTATGGGCTCGTTTACACTGAGTATAAGCTCAACTTTATTTTGCCGACTTTAAATTTCCTCGGCCATAGCCCCAGAACTAACAAACAAATCCACTTCATAATAAATTGCACTAAGAACTTTGAATTTAAACTTACCCGTGGTATTTAATGCCTTTACACATATATATATATGTTTGTACCTAAATTGTGCACTGTTGTTATTGTCTTTTTTTTCTTACTCTTCTTCACACAGGCACTTTTCACTATAATAATTTAAATTATTTAAATAAACTAATGACACCACATCTATAAATTAAATCCCAAAAACTAAACTTACATCAAAGAAATAAAATTTTAAAGAAAAAAAATTAATTGAATTCTCAATGTTCTCCACCAACTTCTTTCTTAAACTTTCCACGACTTTTCTTTTGCCTGTTCAAAGTCAAACGGTGCCTTTTGCTATCCACATCCACATCATTTACTATCAATAGCCTTTTCGAAAAGATGCAAGGCCTACTCACAGTACACAGTGGCGTAGCATCGCTAGCGGGAATGATCCTCCTTTTCTTTTAACATATAAATAAATAAATAACTAAAATACATAACACTTACCATAAATATATATAAATAAATACTAAATACATAAATATAACACATAAATACATAATATAAAAACAATAAACTTCGCACAAAAATTCCTACTCTACTGTCACTTCCATTATTCTCGGCCTGACAGTAACGCCTCTAGCGGTGGTTGCAGAGATACGTTCCACCTTTCGCGAACCTCTCTTACTCGTATCGGTGTGACAAGTGACACTTGTTTACCTTTTTACTTGCCGCATCGAGATTCTGGCTAAGTATTTTTAATTCTTATTCCATTTGTGTTTTCCCTTTTTATTTGTTCAATTTATTAACTTTTTCCTTTCCTTTTGCATTTTAGATATATTCTAGGTTCGCAGCATGTAACAAAAAAGGAAGAATCGGGTCGACGGAGGACAAACCATTTCAAAGGTAAGTTTGTTTACATTTTCGTGTGCAGTACGTTCATATATTTTTTTTCTATACAGGTATCCGTAACAAAACACCGGCGTAGGAGACTACCTGTAGTAGACTCCGTCGGTGGCAGGATGACTGGGAAACGTGGGGAAGAACCCACAACAACATAGCCGGGCGTAAGACTTTGTCAACCTGCGATGGATCTATGTACAACGTACACCAAATAGAATAGACGTATGTTGATTTTTTTCAGTATGCTTAGTTAACTTTTTTGTTTTTGTTTTCAATAAATAACGAATAATACTTAGAATAAATACAACAAATATACCTAAAAACATACGTATTTTATTAACAAAACGTACTAACAAAAAAAATAACATATCAATAAACTACCTAAAAAAAATAAATAACATAGATCTGTTGACGAGTTACGAAACACGTACTTATCAACTAGTATCACATAATGTAAGGCTTAGAGCTATCACAATACTTAAAAATAACTAACCTACGGGTATAAATAAATAAAAATAAATAACTATACTATGTAAATAAATAAATAAATAAATAAATCTATGATAATAAATAACAAATAAGAAACAATACTTAACATATACTTAATCTTATAATAGTGCAGTGGTGAGATTTACTGAGTTATAGATTACCATAGCTAGGGGAGGGAATAACGAGTAGGCGGTATTCGTTAAGAAAAAGTTCGTTTTGCAATTTGGGTGTACTTGCTGATAGCAGATTTAAGGAAAATTGTTCTTAGTGAGGTATAAGCGTGTAAGGCAAAGCTAGTTGCAGTCGGGCAAATCATGAATTTCGTGGAATAGGTAGAGGTGTGCAGTGTATTGAATTCATACATAAAGGACAATAGTGACATACATATCACAGTGAAAACAATTTTGCCTTTGAGGCTAATCTAAACAAAAGTAAAATCAGGTACATAGACGTTTGAAGACATGTGTAGATATCACAGATTTGTATGGTGTGTTTTTCGAAAACCGAAGTCAGGTACTTATGTTGAAACAAAAAGAAAGACATAGCATGAATGTAAATATCACAGTGCATTTATTTTCTACCTAAATCAGGTACGTTATTTGGACAATAGACACATAAGTGGACTAGAATAAAATAAAATTTGATATCACAGTTTGTTTATTGCACTTAACCGTAGGTCTTTGACCTGTTTAAAAAAGACATAATATAAGGTACAAAGTGGACAAATAGTCGCGTAAAGCGGGACATCTTAAAATTCTAAGTATCACAGTGTCTATTGCATTTTGCCATTAGAAAAATAAAACAAATCTTAAAAGTGATATCACAGTAGTTAGTATTGCACGTATTGATTTAACTTAAGCTAATTCTATGTATTGTGGGACAAAAAAAAAATATATAAATAAACAGAGATATCACAGGTGTTTGATGTAAAGTTACATGAAATGGAAATACACACAGATATCACAGAGGTTTATTGCTTTAGGTCTTTCGCGTGATACACGCCTAACATTTTACCGTTAAGGTTTTCGACCTCATACATATTTTTGCCCACAGGCTTAACAATACGACATTTAACATATTTTGGACATAACTTGGCACTCAAATATTTTGAAGTGTCACTTAAAATGAAGTTCCTTTTGAACACTTCTTGTCCAGGTTGATAGGATATTTCTCTTGACCTGACGTTATATTTTACTGCGCTTTTTTCTTGTGAATCCAAAATGGATTCCTTAACCTTTTGCCTAATAATTCGCAGCCTGTCGTACCTCGGAAGGGTCATCAGCTCACCGTCCTCCACCACATCTAGTTGTTCAGCCAACCCGTAACTACTGGCGTGTGTCATCATGTTTGTACCAAACAAGGCAAAATATGGTGACACACCAGTAGATGAGTGCACTGAACTCCGCAATGCTGACGCGATCTCGTTGAGGTGGATATCCCATTCGCGTTGATCGTCTTTAAGATATGATCTTGACCCTCTCCGAGGCGTTGGATTGCGGCGCGTAATTCGCAGTCTTAAAGTGGCGGATGCCGAACTTCTGAAGCAAGTTCTGGAATTGCTTCGACAGAAACTGCTTTCCATTGTCGGAGTGAATTATTTGTGGTACTCCAAACGTGTTAAATATTTCATTTTTCAAATAGCTCACAATGGCTTGGGAATTTGCGGCTTTTAGTGGCTTGAAAAACATAAACTTTGAAAAATGGTCAAGGACAACAAATATATAACAATTACCGATTTTTGATCGCGGATAGGGACCAAGAAAATCTACATATAGTTTTTGAAATGGACGATCTGTACAAAAATTTGTAGACATAGGGGGACGTTGGACTTGGTTTGTAGGCTTGCATTGCTTACATATTGCACAGCTATTTATAAAATTTTTAATTTGGACTGTCATGTTTGGCCAGTAAAAGTACTGCCGCACTGTATGGAGGGTTTTGGCAATGCCACCATGAGCAGACTTCGGTGGCTCATGGGACTTGACGATGATTTCTTCGGTAAGACCAGAAGGAATCCATAGTCGCCAAGTGTGTTCTTCCAGCCACTCTTCACCACTTGGAGGCAACCACTTCTTATAAACGAAGTCCCCTTCTACCTTTAAGTCAGGCAACTGCTCGTGATTTTCTTGAATTGTTTTTATAAGGTTAGTATATTCTTCCGACTTAAACTCCTCCGAGTCCAGGTCAATTATGGGCGCTACTTCTTCCAACTCAATACTCTCTAAGTGTGCCCGAGAAAGAGTATCCGGCACGACATTTAGCGCTCCCTTTCTGTGCTCTATGTCGAAGGTATAGGATTGGAGATCTAGGCTCCACCGGGCCAGACGACCGTTCAGGTCTTTCATATTCATTAGCCACTTAAGGCTTGAGTGGTCGGTGATGACAGTAAAATCCATACCCTCAACATAGGGCCTGAAACGTTTGATGGCCATTACAGCCGCCATGCACTCTTTCTCGGTCACACTGTAGTTTCGTTGACACGAGTTGAGCTTTTGGGAGAAGTAAGACACTGGACTCTCTTCATCGTCGGTTTTTCTTTGGAAAAGCACTGCACCAATACCCGAATCAGAAGCGTCGCACTGGATGTAAAAGCGCTTCTGGAAATCCGGGTGCGTGAGAACAGGGGCTGATGTTAGTGCCGTTTTCAATTGCTCGAACGCCGCTATTGCTGCATCAGTCATCTCGAACTTGGTGTTTTTCTTCTTCAGCGTATCGGTCAACGGAGCCGTCAGGGTAGAGAAGTCCTTAATGAACCGTCTATACCATCCTGCTAGACCAAGTAGCCGACGAACCTGTCTTGGGTTCTTGGGAAGCGGAAAGTCAACGACTGCCTCGACCTTAGCCGGGTCAGTCTTTAACTTTCCACCACCTACGATATCAAGCAATCAGCTACCTGTTCTAGCAGACTGATATGCGTCTCAAAGTCCGGCGCAATGATAAGCAAATCGTCTAGATAGACGAAAACTCGATCTCTGAGTCGTGCAGGGATCACTTTGTCCATTAAACGGCATAACCTTTGAGCGGCATTACACAGCCCAAAAGGCATAACCTTAAACTGGTACAAAGGTCTCCCCGGTACCGCAAACGCAGTTTTCTCCCTACTCTGTTCCTCCAGCGGTATCTGCCAGAATGCTTCCTTCAGATCCACGCTACTTATAAAGTAGGTGTCTGGTAGACGACTGAGGAGCCCTTCGATATGGGGGAGAGGGTTAGCATCCTTCTTTGTAACCGAGTTGACCTTACAAGCGTCAAGGCAAAACCGGTATTTTACGGCGTTGTTTTCGCCTATCTTCTTAATAAGGGCAACAGGTGAACACCAAGGGCTCTCGCTCTCCTCAATAACGCCGAGCTCTAGCATTCTGTCCAATTCCTGGTACAATATGGCTTGCACCGCTGGGGAAACAGGGTAGTGACGCTGCTTGACAGGTACCGCATCTCCGGTATCTATGACGTGCTCCATCAAAGACGTCTTACCTAAGCCGTGACGGTCATAGTCAAGGAACTTCATCCTGACAGCTTCCAACCTCGACTGTTGCTCAAGAGACAACTGATGAGCGTTTAGCAGGTCGGCTTGTTCTTCCATCATCGAAATTGTGCTCACCACACCCGGTGCGATTTGGAAAGCCTTCCAAAAATCTACACCCAGGTACAACTCCTGATCCAGGTTTGGAACCAAATAGAATTCAATGGGTGCTTTTCGTCCTTTGTAGAGCACTTCTACCTTAATTTTGCCGATTATTGACTGCAACTTGCCGTCAGCTGTCTTAACACCTGATTGGTGGGCAATCATGGGAACCTTCAGTTCCTCTAACACATTTTTACAGTTTTTCCCTAAAATGCTTACGCTAGCGCCACTATCGAGCAAACCTAGCAGGTTTTTATTGCCTATAGTGACTCTAGCGTAAGGCCTTGGGTCAGAAGACACGTCGACCACCGTCGACAAAATACTTTTTCTTATATTTTTCCTGAGTTGGAACCTTTCTCGAGTTTTTAAGATTCTTTTCGAAACTGCACTACTCTTTTGGTTAAATATCCTATCCCTAGCTATATGGTATTCTCTTAACCTAATGTGAAAAGGTCTGATCTCGTACCTCTTTACTTCTTTTGGTTTAGTTTGTTCTCGTTTTAATATTTGTATTTTATTTGTATCGTTTTCTTTGGATGTTACTGCGGGGTTTGGGTGGAACGTGACTCCCCCGAAGACTTCACGTTCCTGTACCAGTTTTCCGGATTGCACTTGGGGCATTTTGGCGTGATTACCCCAGCCTCACCGCACCTGTAACAAAACAAGGTTCTAGCGGCTGTGCAATCCTGGTACAGGTGATCTGGCTGCTCGCAGTTCCAGCACTTCAAATTGGAGGTGTCATTATACACCCGACTTGATCTTGGTCGGGCTCCCATGTGCTGGAACGCTGCCAATTGGTCTTCGGGGTGTAACTGCTCCTCCGGCTCGGTCTCCAGCTCGTACACCATGGGCTTCATTACCTGTCTATTTTGACGGGGACCATCTCTCGTCACTGGAAATGTGTATTCGGCATCTTTACACGCCATTCTCAGCTGGTCCATTGTAAAAATGACTTGCGGGTAGACCAGTCTGCCTAAATGTTGATTTAAATTTTTCTTCAGGATGCGCACCAGCTCGCCTTCAGAAATCTGCATCCTGAGCTGAGATCTCATCCGGTTGATGACAGCGAAAAACTCATCAACCGGCTAACTACGTCGAAATCCGACCGCACGCTTTGAAATTGCCTTTTAATGGCGTCGCGCAATGTTGGCCAGTCGGGACGAGAAATGGACCGCTGGAACTGCCAGTACCATTCATAGGCGGCACCTGAGAGGAGAAGATGGAAATTTCTCAAAATCTCAGCCCAGGCACAGTCCTACTGACTTTGCAGAGTCTCTACACGGAAGACGAACTCCTCCACGGTCAGCTTGTTGGAATCTCCATCGAATTTCAAACCCCACTTGTCAACCCTGACGGGGACACCTTGCGGGTTTGATGGGTAATTCGAGTGACCATGGGGACTTCGTCGAAACCGGTTCTGCTCTGGGTGAAAGTGAGCTTGGTACGCTCCATTTCCACCCCAAAAGTCTCTTACTTGGTTTGGTTCCCTTGACGGAACAAACGGCCTCGCAGACTGATCCAGCTGAGAATGACCGTTGCCATTGCCAGCATTTTGCAACGCGGCTCCACGACTTGGAGGAAGTTGCCTTTCTACCGGCGGTGGTACTATATTGTCAGGTCCACTTAAGCTCTTCTGGAACTCCGAGAAACTGACCCTCATCAGCTCTGTGAGAGACTCCGTCAGTTTCTCCCCGAGAGAACTTACATGGGCCTGACAAGCATTTCCCACTGCCATGTCGATTGCGGACTGCAACTCCTCAGAGATGGTCCCGCTCGTTTGGCCTTGGTCGGCACCCACTCCAGCATTACTTGCTTCACCCTCCTTGCCTGAAGGCTGAGGGTTCTTCACTGGAGACCTGCCCCCAAAACCTCGCTTTGAATTCCTAGTTTCCATTGTAAAAACAAATTCTTGCTCTTTATCTTTTTCGGTACTCATGCCTGCTCAAGGGTCAAAAACCAAAACAAAAAAAAAACACAATTAAAGAGGAAACACCAAAACGAAGAACAGAGAAGACCAAAAACAAAAATAGCAGATGCTGAACTAAATCCTAAAATAAAAAAAAATTGGAATGCAAAATGACAACGAAAAATAAATAACTAAAAAATCCTAACCAAAAACGACTACTCTAAAACCTAACAACGAAATGAAAAAATGAGAAACGGATTTTACGAAAAAAAAGTATCAATTTGTATTATTTGTTTTTATATTTGTTTTAAATTGTTTGTTTTTATATTTTTCAATTTGATCCGGGGGATGTGGAAGGCGGATTTGGATGCATCCTGGTTGGCTTCATCGTTGAGGTAAAGATCCTGACAGCAGCATCATAATTTTCACATTGATATCTCTCATCTGAAGTGTGGTAAGACACAGAAAGACAATAACAAAATTAACAACATAAAAAACTTTAACATAGGATTATTGTTGATGTTGTTCAGTTCAAACGTCCTCGTCGCGATTGGTCAGGCATGCAAGGCTTCCCTTTCCAAGACTTACTAATCTTTTTGAACCGACACCATCAACGTTCGAAATAGAATAGGATATAGGGTAGGGTAGCTACTACAGTTCCTTGGTCTTGATTCAAGTCGCTACTCTGGCGGTATGTCAGAGACTTTCCACCAGAGGACATACTAGAATCTGAACCTTGAAACTGCAGAAGCTATAACGTCACAATTTAGGAAGGATAGGATTAGATAAGTCAGTCACCACTGCTCTGGAATTCGAATCCAAGTCGCGATTCAAGTGGTATGTCTTAAGACTTTCCACTTGAAGACTTACTTGGTTCTAATATCCAAAGCTGAGGTAGCTATAACTTACCCAGGGAGGAATGATTCTCCAAGTGACAGCAGAATGTGTCGTCGCAAATGAAAAGGCATGCTAAATAGCTATCCTTATCATGACATACGACTCACTCTGATGCCGCTTGAAAAATCGACTAAGGTTATGACAAACACTTTGGACAACACGTCTGGGCGCCATTTGAAATATGGTAGGGTATTGAGGGTTGGGAAAGGTAGTTGGATAAAGGAATAGAATTGGGATAGGTAGAGGACTGGGTAAGGTAGTGGGAAAGTAGAGGTAGAGGAAAAGGATAGGATTGGAAAGGAATATGGAAAAGGAAAGGAAAGAATAAAGGAAAAGTAAAAAGAAAAGGAAGGAAACGGATATTGGAAAAGGAAGGGAAAAGGAAGTGTCATGACGAAGAGACCTGGCACGCTTGCGATGCTCAGCTTAGCTCGCCGGATTAGGGGGGGATCTTGCCTCTTCGCCAGACGGAAACCACATTACAAAACATAAATCGTGCCAAAAAACCACCACCACAAAAACCTTACCACACTTCAGGCACTGCTTGGTGACGTTGCAGTGTGGCCTGTAGCCCACCCAACCATGGAACTCGGTCGGCCATGTTGTCGAGTTCCCCGAACGCGATCACTGCTGCCAGGAGAAACCAATCACCAACGATGCATCGCCAACCTCCTCATCCCCCTGAAATCGTGCTTAGCACGCCATCACAATCGCCGAACAAAAAAAAAACCTCAATTTCAACCTATCGGCGTGATGCACATTTTATTTTAAACAAAAAAAAACTAACAAACAAAAAATGAAATTTAAACAAAATGAACCAAAACAACTCAAATAAAACTAGAATGAAACTAAAATTTAAACAAAACCAGAAAATAATAAATTAACAAAAAGATAATAAATAACAAGAAAGAAAAAGAATAAATAACAAAAATCCTAACACTAACCTTAATCCTATATTGTTCTTATGTTTTTCTATATGTTTTTATGTTTTTTGTATTTTTATGTTTTTATGTTTTTTTTTGTAAGAGTTTTTATGTTTTTATAATTTTTTTGTATTTTAAAGAATTTTTATAATTTTTTTCCTATTTTTGTTTGTATTTCTTTATAGTTCTTACAACTTTTTGTATTTCCTTTTTCGTAGTTTTAGTCGTTTTTAAATTTTCCTTTTTTTTTTGACTAATTTTCTCTAATCTTTTTCTTTTCTTCTAGGTCTCTTTCCTTTTTTTTTTCTTCTAGGTTTCTCTTTTCCAACCTCAACCGATCCCTTTATCTCCCTGGCTACACTGGGATTGCTTCCACCCACCTACTTTTAATCCTGCCTAAAAGGAGCTCCTTGTAGTGGATATATGGCCGCAAAGTGGCCTCGTACCAACATTAAATGTAGCCTAAGAACCGATAAGGAGACGATCACGGCCCTAAACAAACGAGAACCCAAAAAAAAAACCAACAAATTTAACCACCCAACAAAAGAAATATCGACAAAAATGTAAAAGAAAATGAACAAAATGGAATAAAAGAAGAATAAAATGGTATATAAAAAAAATTTAAAAAAATGTAAAATAAATGTTAAAAATAAATAAAAGAAAATAAATAAATAAATAAATAACAAAAAAAAATCACGCCGAACACTTATACAAAAAAAAACAGCGACACCGGTACAAATTTTTATGTTGGGCCCTGCGGGCGCTTTCCACTTCAGGCCGGACCTGACTTTGCCTTTGCACTCGGCCACTGGTGCAATGTATTGTTTTGCTTTTGGTTTTCGGCCTCTTATATAGTCTTAGGACTGGCATACATATATATTATATTTTTTTTGCATTCAAATTGATTTGTTTTAAATTTATAACAAATATATACAAATTTGTACCCACGGTTCTGGGATCTAATTTAGGGTTACTTGCTATGCTAGCCTGGGAACCCACAGGCTCATATCCTGTTGCTGTTGAGATTTTTCTCATTCGTTATGGGCTCGTTTACACTGAGTATAAGCTCAACTTTATTTTGCCGACTTTAAATTTCCTCGGCCATAGCCCCAGAACTAACAAACAAATCCACTTCATAATAAATTGCACTAAGAACTTTGAATTTAAACTTACCCGTGGTATTTAATGCCTTTACACATATATATATATGTTTGTACCTAAATTGTGCACTGTTGTTATTGTCTTTTTTTTCTTACTCTTCTTCACACAGGCACTTTTCACTATAATAATTTAAATTATTTAAATAAACTAATGACACCACATCTATAAATTAAATCCCAAAAACTAAACTTACATCAAAGAAATAAAATTTTAAAGAAAAAAAATTAATTGAATTCTCAATGTTCTCCACCAACTTCTTTCTTAAACTTTCCACGACTTTTCTTTTGCCTGTTCAAAGTCAAACGGTGCCTTTTGCTATCCACATCCACATCATTTACTATCAATAGCCTTTTCGAAAAGATGCAAGGCCTACTCACAGTACACAGTGGCGTAGCATCGCTAGCGGGAATGATCCTCCTTTTCTTTTAACATATTGTAACGTGCGCTTAGTTCGCAAAAATAAAACTCTACCTTTCAATTTAATTCTACCACTTTATTCAGTATCTACTTTCGATATACACTTTATTTGAACTCAACTCGACTTTTGGACTATCACTTGTATTTACTCTTAACTTTATCACTCTATAAACAAGACTGCCTTCTGGTTGCCTCGGGCGGGCTATTTATATCGAATGACACGCCATCTAGAACTCTCCAGTAACTTCTACATTGTCGCCACATTTGCTGTCTACTCTCTGTCTGTCTGTCTCTCTACACTCACACACACTGGCTTACAAGCAGCGCCTGTCATTTATACCATTCCATTAAAGTGTTGCCAGTTGTGTTTTCGGTTGAACGTTTTTCGATTAGGAAATTGGTATAAAATGTTGGGTTCACGTTACACTGCCCCCTCCTTAGGATTGTTCGTCCCGAATAATTCCATCTGCAGCCTCGCCACTATATCGATGCAGCCTGTCACAATGAACTACTTTTAACTTGCCTCTTAGTCCTCTTTGGATGCGGTAAACCACGTCGTTAATCCTCGTGACTACAGTATAAGGACCTTCCCAGTTTTGCTGAAGTTTCGGTGACAATCCCTTTTGACGATGAGGATTATAAAGCCACACACGATCTCCTGCTTGGAATCCTGACGTTGTCGCTTTTGTGTCGTACCGTGTCTTCATCCGGTCGCTGTAAGCTTTCATCCGTTCCCTTGTTCTTTTATGGATGTCAGCGAGTCTCTCCTTGAGGTCGTCCACATACTCGTTTGTGTCCTGTGGCTCCTCTGTGGGGCATCCAAATTTAAGTTCGCTGGGCAGCCGCATGGTTTTCCCGAACAGGATGTCAGATGGTGTTTGTCCTGTCGAGCTATGTACTGCACTTCTATAGGCCATCAGGAATAGCGGTACGTGCCTATCCCAGTCTCTTTGGTAGTCGCCTACGACCTTGGTGAGGTGTTCTTTCAAGGTCCGGTTGAATCTTTCAACCATCCCATCAGATTGTGGATGAAGTGGTGTGGTTCTCGTCTTCTTAATGCCAAGTAGTCCGCACACTCCTTGGAAGATGTTTGACTCAAAGTTCCTCCCTTGGTCGGAATGGAGTTCCATAGGCACGCCAAACCTACTAACCCAGTTAAACACAATCTGGTCGACCACCGTTTTGGCTTCTTGATTTGGGATGGCATACGCCTCAGGCCACTTGCTAAAATAGTCCATTACAACCAGAATGTATTTGTTTCCAGCGTTGGTCTCTGGAAAAGGCCCAGCCACATCTACTGCAATCCTCTCAAAAGGCGATCCAACGTTGTACTGATGCATCTTACCTTGAATCTTCCTACCAGGTCCTTTGGTTGCAGCACACTTGTCACATGTTCGGCACCACTTCTCCACGTCATCTCTAGCATGTAACCAGTAGAACCGATGTCGCACCTTCTCCAGTGTTTTGTTTACCCCCAGGTGGCCTCCAGAAGGTCCGTCGTGCATCTCCTGAAGAACTGCACTGACTTTCGATTGCGGTACGATCAGCTGCATCACATATGACTTACCGTCAGCGGATTCCCATCTTCGCCTGAGGACACCTTCTTGCACATATAGTGAGTCCCACTGTGCCCAATAGGCTTTGAGAACTGGACTCCTGTCAGAAATGTCTCCCCATTCCGGTTTCTCTTCATTTTCTTTCCATGCGAGAATGGGTTCGATATCTGGATCTTCCTGTTGAGCAGTCCTCACTTCCTCATTGCTCCATCCGCTTATGGGGTCAGCTCTTAGTCGCTGAGCGGTAATGATTTCTTTGTCTTCTTGCCGCTTGCAATGCTTGCAATCCACTTTGCAAGGTCTTCGTGATAATGCATCGGCGTTTGAGTGCAGCTTTCCTCTGCGGTGTTGGATCTGGTAGTCATAGGTCTGCAATCTTTCTATCCACCTTGCGACTTGACCTTCTGGATTTTTGAAGTTCAACAGCCAGCTCAGAGCACCGTGGTCTGTCCGCAGAAGGAATTTCTGTCCATAGATGTACTTATGGAAGTGCTTTGTTGCCAAGATAAGAGCTAGCAGCTCCCTTCTGGTCACGCAGTAGTTCCTTTCGGGTTTCGATAGGACCTTGCTGTAGTATGCCACCACTTTCTCTTCGCCATCATGCACTTGGGACAGTACCGCCCCGATTCCAACGTTGCTTGCATCTGCGTCGACGATGAATGTTTTGCCAGGTGTTGGATGTGCCAGCACTGGAGCGTTACAGAGGCGGTATTTGAGTTCCTGGAAAGATTTCTCACACTCACCTGACCATTTAAACTGCTTCCCCTTTTCGGTGAGCTGATGCAAACTCTTTGCAACTCCAGCGAAGTTCTTAACGAAACGTCGGTAATATGTGGCAAGTCCCAGAAAGCTTCGGAGTTGATGTTTGTCCTGTGGTGTTGGCCAATTTTTGACGGAGTCAACTTTTTCAGGATCAGTCTTTACTCCTTGGGATGAGATGATGTGTCCCAAATACTTGACTTCGGTTTTGAAAAGTGCACATTTTTCTGGATTCAGTTTAAGGTTAGCCTCTCGAAGTCTCTGAAACACGGCTTTAAGGTTCTTACAATGTTGTTCAAATGTTTTCCCGTAAACAATGACATCGTCCAAGTAGACTAGGCAAGCTTTCCACGTCAGTCCTTGAAGAACACACTCCATCAAACGCTCGAATGTTGCCGGAGCGTTGCATAGCCCAAACGGCATAACCTTAAACTGCCAGAGCCCATTACCTGTAGAAAATGCCGTCTTTTCCCGATCATCAGGGTGGATGTCAACTTGCCAATATCCACTCTTCAAGTCCAGCGTCGAGAACCACTGGGCTCCCTCCATGGCATCCAGGGTATCACTGATTCTGGGCAGGGGATAGCTGTCCTTTTTAGTCACATCATTCAGCCTTCGGTAGTCCACACAAAAACGAGTGCTTCCATCTTTCTTTTTCACTAGCACCACTGGTGACGCCCAAGGACTTTTGGAATTTTCGATAAGACCATCCTTCTTCATTGCTGTTATCATGTCCTCAACCTCACCTTGTTTGGCCAGTGGAAGGCGTCTTGCGGGTTGACGAATCGGTCTTGCATCTCCTGTGTTGATGCGATGCTGCACCAACTGTGTCCTACCATATTGTCCCTTTTTCGATGCGAAGATGTCAGTGTACTCTTGTAGGAGATTTTCAGCCATCCTTGTTTGTTGGTGATCAAGGTTGGATGAACTCAGTATCTTAGCTCTGATGGTTATGAGCTCCTCCGGAGTTAACGTTTTTCTCGGGGCCTCGTCCGTGATCTTCGTAATTGCTGCAACCGATTCGCAACGTCCAACGACTTCTCCTTTCTTCAACTTTACATCGTACGGTCTGGTGTTCAGTAATCGTACGGGGACCATTTTGTTTTTCGGTGCTACCAGTGTTTTCCCAATGATGACGCTTTGGGAGGAACACTCTGGGTCTGGTTCCACCATGAGGTATCGAAGGCTTCCAAACTCACCTTCCAGTTTTGTCCAAACGAACACTTCAGAAGAAGGAGGCAGAATCAGATCTTCCGTGATGACAGTTCTCAGTGTTGACGTATTTTCATTCGAATAGGTCATTGGAATTTCTTTATTTTGGTATTTCAAAACTTGATTACCGATATCCAAAATAACTCCGTGCTGTTTCATAAAGTCGATTCCAATGATGCACTCGTCACATATATCTGCCACCAGGAATTGATGAGTAAACACTAGATCGGCCAGTCGTATCTTGAGACACACTTCTCCATATACTCTTGCTGCTTCTCCCGTTGCGGTTCTTAGACGGTAGCTATTGGTGTTATGGAGCCACGTCATCTTTACCAGGTCTCGACGTACTATGGATGCTGTGGCACCGGTGTCAATGGTAGCCACATGTTTGTTCCCGTTAATAGTAGTCTCCACAGTCAGACTTTTGTTGTCGCGTTTGGTCTGGGAGACCTGGATGGTGGTTTTGGGGCCATCGATACAAGAAACCAGCCTCTGCCCCTCGAAGTTGGTTCTTACTCGTTTCCCTGATGGGAAACGGGCTGATAGGCAACGCTGGTGTTGTTGTTACCTTGCTCTGGGTTGGATCTCTTGCTTCCACAATGTTGACAACTGGCTTTGTTTGGTGGTAGTCGGCATTGACGCTGTAAGTGCCCGGTCT
Source organism: Melanostoma mellinum (assembly GCA_914767635.1). Classification (NCBI taxonomy): domain Eukaryota; kingdom Metazoa; phylum Arthropoda; class Insecta; order Diptera; family Syrphidae; genus Melanostoma; species Melanostoma mellinum. Next base: position 107,481,546 of record OU612058.1, read on the forward strand.
TGTTGCAGTTCCAACATCTTGCTAGTCCGCTCCGGTTCTTTTGTATTTCAGCTCTTTGGCACGAGCATTCTTCAACTATGGCCTCTCTAAGTCGATGTACTCCCTGAGAAGCCTGTTCTGCTGCTTCAATTGTCAATGCGAATGCTAAAGTTTCGGAAAGAGTACGTGTTCTAGCAGTTCGCACAGACCTCTGAAGATGTATATCGGAAATGGCCCGAACGAAGGACTCAACAGCAAGCTGGTTGATGATTTCTTCTCCAGCATCTGGGTATGCCAGGTGAACCAGTCTTTCGACGTCTGCTTGGAGCTGCTGTAGACTTTCACCCCTTTTCTGGACTCTGTTATTGAGTTGGACTCGGAAGACTTCTTTTAAGTGGCTATCTCCAAAGCGTTTATCTATAGCTGCCACGAGAGAACTGAAATCACCGCTCTTACCAGCTGGAACTGTTTGAAGTAATTCAGCTGCTGGTCCTCTAAGAGCAAGAGTCAGTGCAATGTACTTGTCTTCGTCATCCCAGCCATTTGTTGTCGCGGCTGCCTCAAATTGTCTCTTGTAGACTGGCCAAGAAGACTGTCCATCAAATGTTGGGGGTTTCATCTCCTTTTTCCTTGCAAAGTCTCCAGCAGATTCTCGAATTTTTATTTTCCGGATCTGGTCTAATTCCTTGGACAGAACAGAGAACTGGTTATCGCATCGGCTCTCCAAACGAATTTCTACAACAGAAAGCTGTTTTTCCACACCTTCAACTCGTTCGTCAAGGGCACATACATTTTTCTCAATGTTACCCAATTTTCCTTCTAGAATGTTTTTCTGACCTTCTAAAACATTCTGTTGCGCCTCAAGTCTTTCGAGAATATTCTGTTGTTCCTTCTTTTGCTCGTTTCGTTGCTCTTCCAGATTCTTTTGTTGTACTTCGAGTCTTTCGAGAACATTCTGCTGTTCCTTCTTTTGCTCGTTTCGTTGTGCTTCAAGTTGTTCGAGAACATTCTGCTGTTCCTTCTTTTGTTCGTTTCGTTGCTCTTCCAGACGCCCGAGAATATTCTGCTGTTGCTCGTCAATCAGCTTCTTTTGTTGTACTTCGAGTCTTTCGAGAACATTCTGCTGTTCTTTCTTTTGTTCTAATAAAAGCTTCATCATACTAGAAAAATCTATATTTTCACTTACTTCCTCTTCTTCCACTTCTGTTTCAAAAACAAAAGTGTTTACGTCTTCCCCTTGCTGTTCCAAATAGTTACGCAAGCGCAGGACGAGCTCATTTTTCGATCCCGCTCTAGAAAGATTTCGCTTACCTAACTCACTTTTAAGCTCAATGCAAGTGAGCTCTTCTAACAACTTACCCATTTTCACTGTATATAATTATTATTTTTCTTTTTTTTTTACTTTTTTTTTTTTTTTTACACTTTACTAGTCAAATAAGTTTTATTTACACTTCTGACACCAATGTAACGTGCGCTTAGTTCGCAAAAATAAAACTCTACCTTTCAATTTAATTCTACCACTTTATTCAGTATCTACTTTCGATATACACTTTATTTGAACTCAACTCGACTTTTGGACTATCACTTGTATTTACTCTTAACTTTATCACTCTATAAACAAGACTGCCTTCTGGTTGCCTCGGGCGGGCTATTTATATCGAATGACACGCCATCTAGAACTCTCCAGTAACTTCTACATTGTCGCCACATTTGCTGTCTACTCTCTGTCTGTCTGTCTCTCTACACTCACACACACTGGCTTACAAGCAGCGCCTGTCATTTATACCATTCCATTAAAGTGTTGCCAGTTGTGTTTTCGGTTGAACGTTTTTCGATTAGGAAATTGGTATAAAATGTTGGGTTCACGTTACAATATAAATAAATAAATAACTAAAATACATAACACTTACCATAAATATATATAAATAAATACTAAATACATAAATATAACACATAAATACATAATATAAAAACAATAAACTTCGCACAAAAATTCCTACTCTACTGTCACTTCCATTATTCTCGGCCTGACAGTAACGCCTCTAGCGGTGGTTGCAGAGATACGTTCCACCTTTCGCGAACCTCTCTTACTCGTATCGGTGTGACAAGTGACACTTGTTTACCTTTTTACTTGCCGCATCGAGATTCTGGCTAAGTATTTTTAATTTTTATTCCATTTGTGTTTTCCCTTTTTATTTGTTCAATTTATTAACTTTTTCCTTTCCTTTTGCATTTTAGATATATTCTAGGTTCGCAGCATGTAACAAAAAAGGAAGAATCGGGTCGACGGAGGACAAACCATTTCAAATGTAAGTTTGTTTACATTTTCGTGTGCAGTACGTTCATATATTTTTTTTCTATACAGGTATCCGTAACAGTGTTCGCGCATACAGAGCTGACATTGGCCAGTGATAATTTAAGTTTGTTTACTTCACAGCTCAGGGAATCGATCTCAGTTTTAGTTTCGGAGTGTAAAGATTCTAAATGAACTACTCGATGATTAATGTCACTAATGCTGATTTTAACTTCATTTATTTCACGTGCCAGATGTTCGGTTATTTTCTTTTCGGACTCATCCACCTTTTTTGATAATAATGAACAAATAAACTCACTTTGCTCGCGAAGTTTATCATCCAACCAACTTTTGTTCGTAATGTCCATGGCTTTAGTGGGTGGTTTGTTAAGAGGAGAAAACGAGAGCTTTGGGGTGAGTTGAGAACCGAGATGGAGCACTTATTGTTGCGGGTAATGGGCTTTTTGGTGGGATTGGACGACATAAGTAAAGGTGTGGGTGTAAGACTCGATTGCAAGTTTGGGTGAAAGTGTTTATTGCAGCGGTTAACGGGTGAGATTTTATTTAAACTGAATAGTTTTACACTTTTAGGGTTGGTATGTTAGTATGGGTAAGAGAGCAGGGGAAAAACACTCGATGTATATAAAATGAAATTAAACAAAGAAGCTTGAAATTTCAGTAAAGTATTTTGATTTAATTGAATAAATCAGCACGATTCGACCAAAAACTTAAATAAAAATCACTGATATGCGGCTACCGATTAATTTAAACACAACTTGCTAGTTGTAATGCAGTTTCGATCATAAATAAATTTAAAAATGTCACCAGGTACAGAAAACACGTCTACTCAGTTGCTCTTCATACTCTCGAAACATTGCAACCTCAAACTTTTTCTTCATAACAATGAAAAAACTCAAAAGTTAACTTTTCTCGATTTCATTGCTGCAAATTCACGTATTATATCCTCGTAATCTAATATTGCAGCAGTTTCACTTTCGATTGACAGAATTGCAAGATTTGATACTTTTGATACTACTTAATACTTTGACTCATAGTTGATCTCAAGTAAGATTTGATCAATTTAAATTTGCTGAATGATCTTTCACAAGAAGCAACTGAAACAGGTATGGTTAGTAAAATTTGCAAAGCTGTCGCTAATGTCTTGTAAGCTTCTCGTCCCATTGATGAAATGTATAACAGAAGTTGTTCAGGCGAAAATATAATTTCCTCTTCGTTTTTCTTCGCTCTTTTTTTATAAAAGTAGGACGTCTTGAATGTCATTGAACAAGTCTTCGTTGTTCAAGTCATCTGGATAAAACTCGGCAAGTTTCTTGCATTTTCCTTCTATTTTGAGAAGCTCATCTTTGAAAGAATCTCTGGGAAGTTTTATTATTTTTCAAAGTTACAAAGGAAACCAAAACGTTCATCGAACTTCTTCAAATTTGTGAAACGTGTAGATATTTCCATTGAAAGTTTATCCAAAATTTCAATCAGAGATCGTCGCATTTCTTCTTCTGAATTCAATTCAGAATCTTCAGATGTTTCTCCTGGCATATTTCGCGGTTTTTTCGAATTCTTTTGACGGTGCTCACACCCAACTCGTTACATTTTTCTGTAGCTTTACAAATGGCCCGGTCGCACAAGTCGATTCTCCAATCATTCAGTTTGTCTGTGAACATTTGTACATAAGTGAAACTGATTCCTTTTTCTTGTAACCGTTTCTGAACTCTATCAAATGATACGAGAATTTCTGCCCAAAAAAAAACAAAAGAACGAAGAAATCAAATGTTTCTATAGCATTGATAACCAACGCTGCCTCTTGTCTGGTATCAATATTTTCTGTGACCGTATCTCTCAAGTGTTGAAATAAGTGAAGAGACGCTGTATTGTTCCAAAAAATGTTACCGCTCGGACATTGACGTGGGCTGCGTGTACTCCTGCCAAATTGAGAGAATGATTATTACAAGGAACGAAAACATCTTGTTCATTCAGGTCGATGATTCTCTGTATGGATACCGGCCATTGTTGGTGCATTGTCGTACGATTGACCTCTACAATCTTTCAGGATTAATTCATCTTCGTCCAGTTTGTTCGTAATAGCTTCAGTAACTCCTTTTGCTATTTTGACTTTTAGAGGTATGAAATCAATGAAGACTTCTCTGATTTTTACTGAATTTGGTTTAACTTCGACGAATCCGATAATTTGAGACATCTGTTCCTCATGTGCGGAATCCGGAGTTGAATCGAACTTTAGACTGTAATATTTCGCATCTTTGCACTGATAAATGCGAAACTTACGCACTTTGTTCCCCATCATAGTGATGAGTTCGTTTTGAATTCTGGGAGAAAGATACGATAAGCATCCTGGTTGTGAAGAAATGTGTTCGAAGTTAGATTTCATGACAGGATCAAATTTGGCTAAATATCTCAGTAGACCCAAAAAATTCCCAGGATTTAGATTATCGACTGACTCGCGATGTCCTCTCAGAGGCAAAGTTTGTTGTGCAAGCGTTTGAATAGTTGCGATAATTCTTTCGAGTATATTCCTCCAATATTTTTCCTCTTCAGCAACCTGGCGTTGTAAATCATCATCGATACCTCCTCCTTGATTCAGAATTCGTGCTAATTCCTTCCATTCTAAGAAAGCTAAGCGGTCAGCAGGACTATTTTCATGATCAATGTTGTGGCCACGAGAAAATATCGGATCATTAAAAACTATCTATAGTATTGATCGTTTTTATACCAAATATATACGACCAAGTTTTAGCGAATGGTCAGTAACCTAAGAAAATGTACGCAAGTTTGCGTGAATAATGAATATCATCAAAATTGTAAACAATTATTTGGAAAATTATGAGAGGACGTGATCTACGGAGTTTGTATGTATGAGGATCATATAAAACGAAAAGGGGGGAGGGCGGCAAATCATTTTTTGCCCCGGGCGCTAAATTTTCTAGGTACGCCACTGATTAAAATTCAAAAGTTTTTTTTTAAATAATAAAAAAAAAAATGTAAGTATGAAATATTTAATTAAAAGCAAAAATTCATCATTTTATATTAGTTTATCTATTGAAAAGTGAAAAAAGTCTCATACTAACTAAACTAATATTTTCTTATTTGTACTTTAGAGCTATTCTACGATCTTTTCATTGAAATCTGCCAATTTCATTGAAATCTGCCGGGGGGCCAGCCACCCCGGCTTGGATACACCGTTACGAACGGTGTGTGCGGCACGAACGAGAGAAAAAGAATTTCAAAAAAAGTCAAAATTTAAAGCGCAAGAATCTTCAAAAGGCTTGAAAGATTCTAAAAATTTCAAAAAAAGTTAAAATTTTAAAGCGCAAGAATCTTCAAAAGGCTTGAAAGATTCTACTGGGGGCCAACCACCCCGGCTTGAATACACCGTTACTAACGGCGTGTGCTGCACGAATGAGGAAAAAATCCAATAACACGATAAACGCAGACTCCTTCGCAGAAGAAGGTAGTCTATTAAATTTCAAACAAAAGAAAATTCTAAAGCACTTGAATCTTCAAAAAGCTTGAAAGATTCAAACAGTTTCAAAAAAAAAAAAAAATAAATTTAGAAGCTCTAGAATCTTCAAAAGGCTTGAAGGATTCAAAAAATTTCAAAAAAAAAAAATAAATTTTAATGCACTAGAATCTTCAAAAGGCTTGAAAGATTCTACTGGGGGCCAACCACCCCGGCTTGGATACACCGTTACGAACGGTGTGTGCGGCACGAACGAGAGAAAAAGAATTTCAAATAAAGTCAAAATTTAAAGCGCAAGAATCTTCAAAAGGCTTGAAAGATTCTAAAAATTTCAAAAAAAGTTAAAATTTTAAAGCGCAAGAATCTTCAAAAGGCTTGAAAGATTCTACTGGGGGTCAACCACCCTGGCTTGAATACACCGTTACTAACGGCGTGTGCGGCACGAATAAGGAAAAAATCCAATAACACGATAAACGCAGACTCCTTCGCAGAAGAAGGTAGTCTATTAAATTTCAAACAAAAGAAAATTCTAAAGCACTTGAATAGCTTGAAAGATTCAAACAGTTTCAAAAAAAAAATTAAAATTTAGAAGCTCTAGAATCTTCAAAAGGCTTGAAGGATTCAAAAAATTTAAAAAAAAAATCAAAATTTTAAAGCACTAGAATCTTCAAAAGGCTTGAAAGATTCTACTGGGGGCCAACCACCCCGGCTTGAATACACCGTAACTAACGATGTGTGTGCGGCACGAACTAGAAAATGGTAAAAACGCAGACTCCTTCAAAGAGGAAGGCAGTCTATTAAATTTCAAATAAAACCAAAAAAACAGGCTGGGGAACAAAACCAAATCGCGTTTATCGAAGTTGCCTATCGAAAAATGAAGAGTTAAACTACCGCGATGGAAACCGAATACCAAGGAACCGCATCAATCAAAACGAAATTAATATACCGATATCATAAAAACGGAACAATGACGCGTTTGTCGGTCAAAGTGCACACAAAGGAACCAAAAAATAAAATTTTTTTTTTTTTTTGTTTAAATGTAATTGAAAAATTGCCAATTAAAACAAACTTTCACTCACCCTTTACAAATTTGGTTGAAAACTTTTAGGTTGCTCCGATGTGCACACTTCCGAGTGGCTGGTCAGGTCTCGTGATGATGTGATGTTTTTCGCCAACAAAATGGCCGAACAGCGTGGGCAGCGTGCCGGGTTCTTGTGCCTTTGGCAGCGTGTGGTGTTGGCAGCGTGTGGTGTTGGCAGTGTGCCGGGTTTTTCGGCGTGGGCAGCGTGGGCAGCGTGTGGTGTTGCAGCGTGCCGGGTTTTTTGGGTGGGCAGCGTGTGGTGTTGCAGCGTGCCGGGTTTTTTGGCGTGGGCAGCGTGTGGTGTTGGCCGCGTGCCGGGTTTTTCGGCGTGGGCAGCGTGGTCAGCGTCGATGGCGTCTAAATATCCGGCTCGAAGGACCAAATGAACATTTCGACCACAATTGCGCTTACCAAATGTAGATGCGACCACTATTAAATATGGCACTGCTCCTTCCTCACGCTTACCAAAATGTGGATGCGACCACAATTAAATTTGACACTGCTCCTTCCACAAGAAAATACGTCTTTTATTTTATTTGTTCTTCCTTTTATTTGTTTTAGTAGCTCGTAGGATTTTTGTTTGTATATAAAATTTTAGTTAAACTGTTTTGCAAAAAAATAATTAGAATTTGAAGCCAGAAGGGTGAAATTTGTTAATTTTGAAAAAAAAAAATAAAGAAATGGCGGAAGGCCCAAGAGAATTTTATTTAGATGTTTTCTGGTTGGCTGTCGAAATGATAATGCCGTGTCGTCGCTATGCGACGAACTACTTTTCAAGCAAAACGTACTAGATTTGTACATCGACTAATTAATTTAAGAGGGCGAACCATCAATTGCCTAGATTTTTGAGAGTGGCACTGTTCACACTGGAGTCGTGTGAACAGCAAGTATTTCAATTTGGATTGATTTCAAGATTAAGGCTTCCTTGTTTTACAATTGCATTTTTCGTTCACTGGCTAGGTAGCACGTGATGTTGCATGATTAAAAAAACAAACACAAGCTAATTATAACCCTTAGTTCTCACGCATGCGTTCTCAATAAAAAAAGTAAAGAGAAAATTCATCCTTTATTTCGTAAATTCACTTAAAACTCCAATAACGAAAAAAACTTAAGAAAAAAATTGAAAAAGTCGTTTTTGTAATTTTCGGTTTTCTCAAAAACTACAGGTTATTTTGACATCCAGTTTTTTGTGTTTGATCAAAAATAAATAAAAGCAGTGAAAGTATGTCAGAAAAATACTACTTAATTACGTAAAATTTAAAAAAAAAAATAAAAAAATTGATTTAAAAAAAAAACTATTTTTTTTTCAAAATTTTGAATTTGAAAATTAATATTTCAAAAACTATTCATTTGAACAACTTATTTTAAAATTCAAATTAATATATAGGTTTTTGGCTTTTCAAAATACTATAACACGACTCTGTAGGTATTACCGCTATTTTTAAATAGTTTTTTTCCTGACTAATATATTTTGTATTTGTATTTGTATTTATTTATTTGGAACTTAATATTAAGATTTACATCTTTTAGATAATTAAGCCTTGATGTGGATGGATTTTATGATAACTAATTCAAAATTAAAACTAAGTTGTACATACAAAATTTCAAATTTTATATCTTAGAAAGTACGACTAAAATTAAAATGAATTTAAAAAAGAGAAAAGAGAATAGAATTTACATATTTTTGTATATATATATATAAAAGTAAATAAATAATTAAAGAGAAATAATTAGAAGCAATTTTATTTTATAAAAACAACATCCCCAAAACAAACACCTACCAAATAATGATACAGAGACTCAATCATGTTCATTAAAAAAAATAAAACAGCTAATTTATGAATGCTTGTTAAAAAAAAAACGACTCTGTAGGTATTACCGTTATTTTTAAATAATTTTTTTCCTGACTAATATATAATGAAAAATAAACTAATCAAAATATAACAACTAATGTAAATATCACAAAAGCTACCAAAATATTTACTAAAAGTAAACATCCAGAAATAGCCACAATTTTCAATCCAATATGACAAAAGAGAATTTTTTTTTTTTTTATTTATTTCATACTCCCGTATTTGTAAAAAAGTCGTGGAAAAGTAGAAATCAACACTCTTGTCTTGATTTCTTCTTTTTCCCCAGGAAGGGTGGTGTAAAGGAGTCACAGCCAACGACCTATTAATTAATTGCTCTACAACTATTAACAGGTTGTAGACCCTCGGCTGTGCCTCGATATCCGATCCTCTCACATTCAGTGGCATTACATAGAAATGCATAACACTTGACTTGCTTGTGTATCCATAGAGTGCATTGTACTCAGAACAATATGATTCCCAACGGTAGGCCACTGCCAGCTGACAAGGGTATGAATCTGATAATAGGGTATGAATCTGATAATTAATGATCGTGGACTCGATCTGAACGAAACCTCTGGCATTTGTTAATATAAGGCATTGAGCCGACAACAATTCCTGGATAGTTCTAAGTGTTTCCACTACCATACCTCAACTTTGCAGTTAGTGCGAAGAGGTTTGAGCCTACAGCAATGAATGCTTGGAGAGTTGGTAGTTTGGGAACCAGGGAACATTACACTTTCTCAAAATCATGGAAGGAAATCAAAAAGGCATCACCCCAGAAGAACATGGAATATCTCCAGTAGAAACACTTCTGGGCGTCAACATCGACCTTTACTTTATATGATCGTCCCTGATAAAAAAGAAACACCCGAAAATTTCAATTTGCCAAAACGGAAGTTTCAACAAAACCAGTCAGTATTTGTGCGACAGTACCTGCACAAAAGAAAATGGATTGCGAGACGAGTCATGAAGTTCCTAGGAAGGATGATGTATCAAATTGAAACTGAGAGTGGAATCTGCCGACGTCACCAAAATCAAATGAGAACTAACGCATCCAGAGACATGGCCAAAAACGTCTTTCAACAGCAACAATCTCTAGGGCAGGCAAGTTATAAATTTCAATGTTCTAATTCTGTCTCTTTTCCCAGTGAAACTCCTACAAACCAAATTCCAACTTGAATATTCCTGATGACGATGTCTTCATTAATCCGAATTCATATCAACCTGTGGTTGATTTGTCAGAAGAGCCTGAAACTTCAACCGAAGCACATATCGATGCAAATGAAGCACAAGCCAGCCCCTCACAATTCCCAGATAGGAATCATCCCATGCTTAGAAGATCAGAGCGTCTTCTGTGTAAGACCGTTCTTTTTGTTTCTAATTAAACGAAGGGGTAATTGATACACCCTATATTTATAACACATGGAAAACCGGCAGCAAACAACTTACTGCGTGAACACAATGGCTGCAGAGACGCAGCCGCAAGAGATGTCAAAACATTAAATACAAGCGAATACAACAACAACGCAAGATGGAGCTGGACAAGTTAACTTGATTTTAACTCTTGCGGCTCCGGCTCCGTATGCGTATGCGTATGCATTGTGTTCAGCCAGTTACGGAAAATCTGTCAGTGTCAGTGTCTAATGACATAAGAATTATGGCGCGAAACTGAAGTACTTTCCCGCGCAATATGAACTTTGAAGTTAACCCAAATTGCTGATTGCTCCAGCTGGTATTTTAAAAACGTCTAACAAAAAAAGTAGATTTTAGAGATTTCGGAAACTACTTCGAATTCTTCTTTGTTCTGTCATCCCGTGTCGCAAATGTTATTACGCAATGAAATCCAGTTTCATGAAACTAGTTTCACATTTCTCTTTCTGTTTCATTCGGTGTTTTTATTTTTGGGGAAAAATAGTTATCTAGTAATGCCTGGTTGCTTCAAAACTTCTTTTATTGGCAATCGAAAAACAAAAAGGTTATTATTATTATTATTATTATTATTATTACTTATTTTTAAACCAAATGAAATGTATATGTCATTCATTTTTATTATTTACTCTTTCTCATTGATTTAATTGTAAATTGTTGTCTGGAATAAAATGTAATCTTATCTAATCTACGATATTTATGATAGTTAATATTACTTTTTTTGAAATCCGAATGAACAACCACTCTTACATATTACAACAGGCATTTCATAAAATTAAAAAAAGTAATATTAATAGAAATAAAACTTGCATCAGTTCTGTTTTTATAATACATATTTTTAATTAATTCATAAGTTCTAATTTATTTTGTATACATTTGTTGAGTTATTTCATAAATGAAAAATTTTAAAGTGCAAACCATCAAAAGAAGAGTGAAATGAATCTATAGTCGTGTTGAGTACTGAAAAGTTTTAAAAGACTTACAAATGGAAAAAGAAAAGAATTGAATGAGTATATAACATTTAGTTAAACAACAACAGCGCCAGCTTCTGATCTACTGGTTGGAAGATCCGGGCAATTTTTCCACGTGTTGGATAGTGGATCAAAGCACTCAACGGCACTAATTGTTACCTGTGCACGGTAAAAATTTACTTCGCAGGGCTGCAAGAAAAAAATTGGTTTAAGACATTAATATTAATAAAAATATAAAACTTAAACTTTGATATTTTGACTAAAAACAATTTTTTTAAAGTATAATAATTTCAAGCTAATTTTATTTCTGGCCACGTGTATTTTTTATTGAAAGTTCTGAGAGAAGCAGTAGTGATCAACAAAGAGAGGAGAGGTAAATGTACCTGACCGTTAGCTAAGGTTAAAGTCGCTGTTAGTTCGGCTAACACACTTAGGCCCGTTGAGCCCATTGTGACACCACAATAAATCTTAGGTATCCTCATCCAAATGAAAGCATTTTGAGCTTACAATGAAGCGGGAGAGACGCAGGCCGCCGCGCCCATGTGAATAAGATTACTAGGGTCATTAAAGAAACACGAGCCTAGGTGTATCCTACGAGTGTGAGCTAAGGCGAAGCATGAACAGAGAAGGTGGGGAATAGTCTCCTCCTCCCCCTCATCCACACAGCTTCTGCAAAAATCGTTTGAGGCGATCTTTATACTTTTTGGATATCATGTTTTCTATAAGCCAAAAAAAAGAACCATCATGAACCATACAGATATAGACATCCAAACAGACTATACCCCCCCGCATATTGATTTCAATCCAGTGGCCCTAACAGTCTTTCCGACTAGAGAAAGCTGGGAGGAAAACAGGGTTATAAAAGAAAATCACATTTCCGTCTTCACAGATGGTTCCAAAACGGACGAAGGGGTAGGATCAGGTATCTTTTCAGACTACCCTAACATGAATAGATCAATAAAGCTTCCCGACTTCTGCAGTGTCTTTCAAGCAGAAGTACTCGCAGTGTGCGAAGCCGCGAAGCACCTTGCTACGCAAAACTTGATCAACAAAAATATTGACTTCTTCATAGACAGCCAGGCGGCCATTAAAGCTATCTCATCCATTATCACAAAATCCAGGCTAGTAGACAGCTGTCGCAGTAACCTTAGACTGCTCAATGAGACAAACACAGTTAGTTTAACCTGGGTTCCTGGACATCGTGACATTATCGGTAATGAAATGGCGGATAAGCTGGCAAAAATCGGGTCAGCACTCGAATCCAGCGAAGCGAACACTTCAGTTCTAAAGCCACTAGAGCAAGAAAAAAGCAGAATCAAACACAATTTTCTAAAAATCGCCAATGACAGGTGGTCATCTTTAGAAACATGCCGAGTCTCTAGAAACCTTTGGCCAGATATTTCCAAGAAAAAAACAGAATTTCTACTCCAGCTAAGCAGACCTCGGCTCTCTCTGTTGATTGGCATTCTCACGGGTCACAACTCGTTGGGTACCCACATGATGAGAATGGGCATTAGCACATCCGACTTATGTAGAGGATGCCAAGATGAAGAGGCAGAGGAGGGATCTTTTCACTTCCTCTGTTAGTGTCCTAGCTTAGCCCACACTCGGAAAAAAACCCTCGGAGAATACTTCTTCGACGAACTGGGCGACATCTCTAACCTCCCACTGAGCAACGTCCTGAAATTTACTCAGGGCTCCAAATGGTTCAGTGGGAGTTCCCTACCACAATAACCATCCACCTCTCCAATCCTCCCATTTGCTCATCCTATGATTTCCCGGGGAGCACAATGGATCCTCGAGATCCGAGTGAGGTGTTGCCACTTGTGGCTGCACCCCCCATTCAACCTAACCTAACCTAACCTAAGACAAAGTTTTGCTGATTGCCATCAACTCCGCTCGGAACAGGCTACAATGATCTGGAATACGAAGCGAGATGTTAAATTTCACTTCGTCTGAATAGACACCACAGCTTACTCGTTCATTTGTTTTGAACCATCTGTATAAAAAAAGTGGACGTATTCGTTATCCAATAATGATTGGTCCTCCCAATTTGTTACGGATGGAATGGTCGCTCGGAAATTTGTTCCAAATTGAGTTTAGGTGTGGTATAGTCTGTTTTTATTATGGGGATTCCAAATTGGTTGAGAATGTTATTGTTGGTCCATTGTGAGACTTATTGTAATCGAATAGTCGAACTCGCAGCTGTTTGTTTGCTTTAGATGTCAAATGGGACTCTTACATATGCATGCTGAACGTTAGACTTTGCTGAGATTGTCTCGATAAATTACTTTATCAAGTGCAGTCTACCATACCTTAGCACCATAAGTGAGAAAAGGTCTTTTTTTATGTTTGGGTACCAACTCAACTTTCTATCTAAAATTAGACCCAAGTATTTAGCCTCATTGGAGAAAATTAGTTGTATGCAAAGTCGGTTAAGAGCATGTTGAAGCAGTTCTTTTAATGTGCCGATATGCTTTGCAATTTTTTTCTTTGCTTTTACTGCAATGCAACATCGAACAGTGCGTCGACTAGGCGACCAAAATAGAACAATGAAAAATAATTTTTTTTTCTTTTAAGCTCTAAACCTGTTCTGGAACAGTAAAAGTACTTAAATTTGCTTTGGTTTTGTTTGTTGTTTTTCTCTTCTTCGTGGATTAGAGGGATTTTCGGTAGAACTTGTAATAATTTAAGCTGCAGTGCTATTAAAAGTTGAAATTTTGTGCGAACAAGTTTAACTCGTGCTAGAAAAGTATTGTGTTTCGGTAAATTCTTTCATTTAAATAATAAACATTGATATATTGAGCACTAGTATAAATTTTACTTTATTCCTTTTCCTGTGAGTTTAGGTGATTTTTTTGGAAAAAAAAACTTATTTTCTAGGTTTAAATTTGTATTAACTTGAACTTTAAAAAAATGTTAGCAAATGGCAGCATATTCTTTTGTTTTTTCTTCTGTTGTTGTTGTGCTCTAATAAAATTTTTGCTTTTCTGGCTACTTTTTGCTACCATTCAAAATATTTTACTTTGTTTAGGCCATAAAAAGTAAAAATTATTTCGAAAAATGGATTTCTTTTAATAAAATCATTGAAATGGAAGATGTAATTCAATTCATATGAAATGAATTCAAATTAAAAAAAAGTTTCCTGGTAGAGCTGAGAATGATTTGGCGGAAAAATTAGAAATTTGGAAAAATTGGGATACCTTGAGCTGTACAGTTGGAAATATATGGCTAAATGTGTTCATAAATTTCTGATACACGGTCCGGATAAAATTTCATGGTTTGAAATATGGTTTATAATATAGGACCGATTTCTAAAGAAGCACTTGAAGCAATTCACAAAGAGTCGGATCAATGCAAATCAAGACTTTTTGACAGTATTACTGATCCATTCATTTCTAATCTAAGAAACATGGATTCATGACTTTCAAAAGCTGATCAAAGTGTTATAAGGCAATATATCAAAGTGGATGAAAATTTAACAAATCTATCATCTTCATCAGGTACTCTTGAAAGCTCTTATACTGATCTTACTTCGTAAGAGTTTACCTATTCAGCCCTATTATGGTAACAGATCGGAGAAACATACGATCGTAGAGAAGTTCCGATCGTAACATTTGTTGTGTTTATGGTATCCAATCGTAAAGGAAACACTGACGCGTAGCGACGTTTGTCTGCTCAGGCGGCCGGTTTGTGAAATTTCTGGCAATATTTTTGGTTTGCATTAACTCGACCAACCCAAAGGTTGCAATTTGATATTGCACTGTGTTTGTTTTTGTTTTTTCTGAAAGAAATAATAATAGAAAAAAATTAATGAAAATGTTAACATTTTTCTCTTTCCGTACCCTCCTCAGAATTCATGTTTTTTTCTCTTTTTTTCTTTTGTTTACGTACAACCCTTCCGCGACTACTTTGCTGTCGGAGACATCGGATAGAACAGAAAACAAAAAAATCGGCATGCATCGCATGAATTCCGAATGCGTTCCAACCATTTTCATATTTAGTCGCCATACATCGCATGAATTCTAAACGCGTTGCTGTAAGTTTGACATTTTCATCGCATTGTTTCTTTCTTTTCGGATGTATGTCCGATTAAGCAATCGAAAACGTTACCATAATAAAAATATCTTACGTTTCGTACAAATCGGAAAGAATTTTGTTGCGATCTGTTACCATAATAGGGATGATTATTTTGTACTAGCGAACCGCCCCGGCCTCGCACGGGTACAATGTACACTACAGAAAAACTGTGAAAATTTAAATTTGGAGTAAGACAATTCCCCTTTCCCTAAACCAAGAAGATTTCCTGCTATCTAATGTATTTAATTGGATAAAGAATAATACGGTATCGTTTAAAATAGCTTGGTAAATAACCCATTTTTTTTTTTTTTTTTTGTAATATGTAAAAGATAAAAATGGCTACTGTGGGTTATCCTTAGAAGATAAACATATGCTGTCGCGGATTCCATCTTTTTAAGATATACAAATCCGTAAGGAAATAAATTTTATCTATCTCGTAAGGTTTAACCAGCGTTTGCAATGTAAGCGCAAAAAATATGTTTGTTAAGACATCACATTACAAATCTTTAAATTTCTCGGCTTTTCTCTACTATAGTATGCATGTATTATACATATAAACCTTTCTCTTGAATCACTCTATTCACTAAAAAAAACCGCATCAGAATCCGTTGCGTAGTTTTAAAAATTTAAGCATACATAGGGACATAGGGACAGAGAAAGCGACTTTGTTTTATACTATGTAGTGATAGGTATTTTTGGTTGACTAATATGTAATAACTTATCTACAGCATAACAACCATGAAATGAAATTGATAAATCGCATGAGAAGTTTTCCCCGGGCCCAACGATTTGGGGCGGCAAAATTAGCTCCGCTGTTCCTCAAAATTGAGAAGTAATACACAAAAAAATTTTCTCACACAAAATTTTTTTAATCACAATCAAATTGAGTTTTACATCTATGAAAAAGATGACGTTGACATTTTATATGAATTTTTGATGAAAAATTAAACTTCGATCTTATTTATTTTTATTTATTTTATTTTATTTTATTTCATGAATGCATAACAACTGTAAGATATAATATCTTATAAGCTAGTCATTAGCTAATTTAACAAAATAAAGAGCAAGATAAAAAGAAGTCAGAAAAATTGAAGCAAATTATGAAACAGATTTAAATTTAAATTATTAGTTATTTACATTTGTATAAGTTCGAAAGTGGTTTATTAATAGTCTTTTAATTCTTGTTGCGTTTTGAATTTCCTTAATATTTCGTGGTAATGAGTTCCAAAGACGGACGGAATTTACGAAAAATTGACGCTGAGATGTTAAACACGAACAACGAGGATGAATCAATTGACGAGACCTTGTCGAGATCGCGAATGTAATTCTCTCAAAGCAGTATTGTGGTTGGTGCAAAGCTAGCACCAAGCTCTCTCGACGATCGTTCACCTTGCCGTGGTGGGAGGGCTTAAGTAGTTGAATCTGAGAACTAACGAGCTATACCGGCGGTCTCAACTTGGGTTTACGACTAGAGTTGATTCCAGCAGGGTCACCCATGCCGGAAAGGTCGAAAGGGAGAAACAGCGAAACTAAGAGACGATCCAACCCCCTCTACCCTCTACCCTCTACCCTTTGCCCACTATCCCTCCACTCACCCTCTCCTCTATCCCATTCTACCCAACCCCAATCCTTTCCTTTCCCATGGGCCGGCATCAAGGTGTCAACCGTACCGTGCCGATGATCTACTAGGCTGAGGGCCCATCTTAAATAGCTCAGTCACTAACGGTGTACTCTGGTTTTGCGGCGAATTCCAGTTTCATTTCAGTCATATCCATGCATGCGGGGCTCTGTGTGGACGTACCCCATTATTTCCCTAGCTACTCGTGGGATCCAAAATAGATAATTTGAATACCAAACCCTGTGATGGAGAAGCAAGCAACTGCCTCTCTGTCTCTCAGCCACCTGCTGAACTACCAAGCCTTGCGGAACGGATAGACCGATCTGCAATGGTAACATCCGACAGCGACATAGAATCCGTCGGATATCAAAGCTCTGTCCTGACAGTGGAATCATACGGGAGCTGTGAAGCTCTCGGAGATGACACAGAAAAGACCCTAGAGCTTGACAAGCTCAACATCAAGCGGAGACGCCTAACCACGTCTCAAAAAAAGCACTTGAGAAGACTGCTAGCGGAAAAACTGCCATACGACGCAGCGTTAGAGACAGTACTCTCAAGTCCGTCGAAAGACAACTCAGACCCTTCCAACAAAAGAAGAAGGTCCGGACACGAAGTTCCTGAACCGAGCAAAAAAGCGAAAACCAACGCTCCCTTGTTCAATGAGGTTGCAGGTACTATCGTAGTTGGGATAATCGCAGAAGATTATCCAAATAGCCATCTTGAAAATGTGCAAATCACAGCAGTGGAAAATGCCATCCTTACTGAGCTGCATAAGATCACTGAGGAAGGTCCACAGATAAGATTTCTGGGCTGCTCGCACAAACCAGGATGGCTTACAATGAAGTGCGCTGATGCGATTAGTAGAGACTGGTTGGCAAAAACAGTCAAACTAATTTCGCCATACGAAAATGCGAAGCTGCGAATGGTGGAGGGTGAAGACCTTCCGAAACCATGTGTGGCAACCGCATACTTCCCTGGCCCGAATAACACAGCAGAAGATGCTCTGAAACGGCTACGAATTCAAAATCAAGCCTTACCAACCAAAGAATGGAAAGTCCTTAGGAAGGTGGCCAACTCTCAGGGTCTTGCCCTGACAATATCCATGGACGAAAGATCGGTATCCCTACTTGAAGATCTGAACTGCCAACCGTTCTTCAACTTCAATAGGGTACAATTCAGGATTAAAAAGAATCCCAGTCTGAGGGCGGATCCCGAGACTAAAAAGGATGAAAAGCTGGAAAGACCACCTCCCTCCCATACTCAACCCTCCATCTCTAACCCTTCCCTCACTCCCAATCCTGTTAAACCTGTTCAGGAGACCGCTAGACCATCTTCTGATCAGGTAAAACCTTTCCTTCATCCTAGCAAACTGTCCAAACCCGGCAATCCAAGACCCACCCACCACCAAGACACGTCGCAACTCCGCAGAGCCCCAAGACCGGCATCTGCGAGCGCGAGGAGTTTCCGGAAGTCTCCCCAAGGCGGGAAACGGGGTGACAACAAAGGGAGCTCTTATTCCAGAGCTCCATTCCGGAAAAATTAATATGGAGGTTGTCCAAATCAACCTCCAACACGCCAAGGCTGCTTCGGCGGTCTTAACTCACTCGCTAAGTAAAACGAAGCTAGACATTGCCCTCGTGCAGGAACCATGGATCAGCACGAGTGGTAAAATCCTCGGTCTAACTACACCTACAGGTAAAATATTATATTCAACCTCAGCCAGTAGACCTAGAACTTGTATTATTTTTAATAATAACCTGCCCTTCTTCCCACTAACAGCTTTTGTATCTGCTGATCTGACAGCAGCAATAGTGAGGATCGGTCACTCCAAGGAGATCATTGTTGCCTCAGCATATTTCCCTGGAGACATTACACCTTGCCCACCTCCACAGGTAGTAAAACTTTATGAGCACGCACAGAAAAACAAATTGGAAGTTATTCTGGGATGCGACGCAAATGCTCACCACACCCTGTGGGGAAGTAAGGATATAAACAAAAGAGGTGAGTCCCTTATTGATTATATTATTAAAGAAAATTTAAATATATGTAATATTGGCAATGAACCCACCTTTGTCACCAGAACTAGAAGAGAGGTTCTAGACATTACATTGTCTTCATCTCTCTCTAAAAACCTTGTCTATGACTGGAGGGTGTCCTCCGAACCATCCTGCTCTGATCATAGACACATACGCTTTAAACTAGACACAAACATAATATCTTGTCTAACATATCGTCCAAAGAGAAAAACAGATTGGGTCTCGTATAAAACAGATCTGGAAAACTCTCTAAAAGACAAAATCCCAAACATTAATAGCAAAGCTAAATTAGATTTCTTTGCGGACTACGCAAAAAACTCTATCATAACTGCCTTTGAGGACAACTGCCCTCTGAAAACAAGATCAACTAAAAGGCAAACCCCTTGGTGGAACAACAACCTCAAGAAATTGAGATCGAAAGTAAGGAAACTTTTCAACAAAGCAAAACGCAATGATGACTGGCAAACTTACTCTACTGCTCTCACCAAATACAATAATGAAATTAAAAAAGCCAAAAAGGCCTCTTTTAAACAATTTGTAGAAAGCATCTCTGACGTCTCCTCTAGTTGCAGACTCCACAAAGTTCTCGCGTCCGACAAGCCGGCAAACCTAGGTACCCTTACCAAGGAAAACGGCTCTCAGACTAAGAATAAAACTGAAACTCTGCAACTCCTAATAGACACCCACTTTCCGCAATCTATCATTATAGACCCAGCAATAAACCTATCTCCCCAAAGGGAACAGCATATGTTTCCATCTAGGGAAGACTGGACAACGGCCAGACAAATCTGCAACACCAATGTCATCAAATGGGCTATCTCTTCATTGAAACCATTCAAGGCCCCTGGGGAAGACGGCATCTTTCCGGCCCTACTGCAGAACGGGGCTGCCATAATTGCTCCCATTTTATCAAAACTGTTCACTTGCAGCCTTGCTTTTGGTCACATACCAGAAAGCTGGAGAAGAGTAACAGTTATCTACTTGCCAAAAGCAGGAAGGAATCTGGATCCAAGCCCTAAATCCTTTCGGCCAATCAGTCTAATGTCATTCATCCTTAAATGTATGGAGAAGGTCATTGATAGACACATCCGGGATAAGCAATTAGCTACCCACCCACTATCCACATCACAATACGCATATCAACCAGGGAAATCAACGGAAACCGCGTTGAATGACCTAGTTACAAGGATCGAACTCTCTATCGATAAAAAGGAAATTTGCGTAGTGGCATTTCTTGACATAGAAGGAGCCTTCAACAACACTTCCTTTGTGTCTACAGACCGTGCTCTAAGGCACCACAACGTTCCACAAGTTATTCGCAAATGGATAATGTCAATGCTAAACAGCAGAATTATCCACAGCAATATCGAAGAAGTGGAAATCTCAGCACTAACAACAAGAGGCTGCCCACAAGGTGGAGTTCTCTCACCACTCATCTGGTCAATAGTTGTAGACAGCCTACTAAGATTACTTGCAACCCAAGGCATCTATGCAGTGGGCTTTGCAGATGATCTAGCAATTGTCATACAAGGTTCATCAGAAACACTAATATCAAGAAGACTTCAGACAGCTCTGAACACAGTACAAAGCTGGTGCTCAGATGAAGGTCTCTCTGTCAACCCACGTAAGACAGTTATTGTCCCATTTACAAAAAGAAGGAAACTAAATCTTCTAATACCCCCCAGTCTCTATGGGGAAACAATACCATTCTCCAAGGAATCAAAATACCTTGGGATAATCCTAGACAGCAAAATGTCATGGAACCCTCAACTAGAACGCATTTCCAGCAGAGCAACCAAGTCTCTATGGACTTGTAGAAGCATATGCGGGAAAAACTGGGGTCTAAAACCTAAAATGGTATACGACCTATATACGCTGGTAGTCAGACCAACAATTACGTACGCAGCTGTTGTATGGTGGACAAAAATAGAAGAAGTAACGGCAGTCCAAAAACTTGAAAAGATTCAAAGATTGGCAACAACATGCATTACTGGATGCATGCGTACAACACCAACATACGCTCTAAATGTTATTGTAGGACTACCTCCAATTCACCTTTTCATAAAAATGGAAGCAAGACTGGCGACACACCGTCTTTTCCATCAAGGACACATAAAATCACATCCATACCCGAAAGGACATCTGTCGATAATGGAAAGTTTAGAAAAACTTAATACCTTTAGTATGTGCTTGGATGCTACTATTCCCTTGTACAACTTCAAACTCAACTTCTCCATTGTCATCCCCCCAAGGGAAGACTGGGAGAACACAAAACCTCATCCTTCAAGGCAAGATATGGTCTGGTATACGGATGGCTCAAAAATGGAAACTGGTACAGGTTCCGGCATTTTCAGCGACTGTCCCAGAACGAACTTCTCAGTAAGTATGGGCAGTCACTCGTCCATTTTCCAAGCCGAAGTCTTTGCCATCAACGAATGTTCGAGAATAATATGTTCATCGAACACGAAAAATAAAACAATATTCATTTTTTCAGACAGCCAAGCTGCACTAAAGGCGTTAAGCTCACCTGTCATAAGATCCAAACTAGTCCAAGAGACAGTCATGTCGCTCTCTGAACTAGCAAGGAAAAACACTGTAATCCTCCACTGGATCCCAGCACACAGAGGCTATGATGGTAACGAGAAGGCAGACATCTTAGCTAAAGACGGCGCATCTAAACCATTCGTCGGTCCTGAACCCTTCTGCGGTGTAAATAAAAGCACCTTCAAACATACTGCCAAGAACATCCTCCTGGAGGAATCAAATAAAGCTTGGAGTAACTCATCTGGCCAAATTTGTTCAAAATACTTTTTACCAGAATATACCGAAAAAACATCAAAATTCCTACTGAACCTCAATAGGAAAACCCTAAAAATTTGCACTGGACTACTAACCGGTCACTGTTCCTTAAACAAACATCTTCACCAAATGAGGCTGGCAGCGGATCCCATCTGTAGACTATGCCTCGAAAATGAAGAAACATCTCTGCACATTATTACAGAATGTCCAGCACTTTTCCGCCTTAGAAAGCAAATACTTGACTATGAGATTATCCCCTTAGATAAACTCAAACTCATTCACCCACAGAAGATTGCTAACTTCTGGTTCAATTCAGGAGCAGGAGAACTGCTCTGAAACCTCACATGGGCTGGCACAATAGGTATCATTCAGACACCGCAGTGCCCGGAGCTGAGCAAGCTCTACCCGTCCCCCAAATCTAATCTAAATCTAATCTAATCTGGTGCAAAATCATAATGTCAGAGAGCAAAACTAGACACCTAAGTTCAAGAAACTTTTCGAAGGTCATACCTAGCAAGCGTTGAGAAAAACCGGCTAATCTATCATACCTACTCAAACCATAGACATAACGTAAAGTACTATTGAAGACGACATTGAGTTTACGCATGCTAGCAAAACTGCAGTTACAAAATATTTCACAGCCGTATGTCAGAATGGGAATTATCAGAGTCTTAGCAAGAAGAAAACGAGTTTTAAATGGTGTGAAGCTCTTAGTTACCCATAAAGTACGTAAGACCCCATACACTTTGCCAGCAATAACATTAATGTGGTTGTCCCAGGTCAAAGAGCGGTTAAAAATTACTCCGAGATTTTTTGCAGTATCCACAAAGTCGATTTGGGCATCTTTCAACATAATCAAGATTTAGAGTTTTCCTTGAAATAACGATACATTTTGATTTCTTTGGGTTTAAGATAAGACCGTTTAACTCTGACCATTTTGAGATTTTTTCCAGGTCTTTGTTGACACAAAAGACTCCATGCTCTATGAGCCCAAGAGGGCAGCTAAAGTACAATTGAACATCGTCAGCATATAAATGAGTCGAACAATGGTCAAATAGAGAAGGAAGCTCGTTAACGTAAATAGAAAACAGTAAAGGACCAAGTATAGAACCTTGAGGAACACCTTTCACATTTGGAAGAAAATTGGACAAGCTATCACCAACTTGCACTGCTTGTTTTCTATCAGTCAAATATGAATAAATCAGTTTTGCCGCTTTTGGAGAAAAATTGAAGTTATGCATAAGCTTATTACATAAGATATCATGGTTAACAGAGTCGAAAGCCTTTGAGAAATCGAGCAGAACCAAAAACGTTATCTCATCTTTATCTATTGCATATCGAATGTCATCAGTAACGTTAAGAAGCGCTGTAATACAACTGTGTTTTTTCCGAAAACCAGATTGCTTCGGCGTTAGCAACGAGTTAGTTGTAAGATGATTATTGATTTGTTTCTGAAGGATTCGTTCAAAGACTTTCGACAGAAATGGTAACACAGAGATAGGACGAAATTCCACACCTTTGGCATTTTTGGGGATTGGAATGACTTTGGCAATCTTCGGATAGACTCCTGACATCAAGATAGTATTAAATACAAATGTTATATAAGGCAGTACTATTGGCAGAATCATACACAAAAACTTAGGGTGAATATCATCTAACCCGACAGCATTTGATTTAATTGAAAGCAAACTTTCAACTACGTCAGCACAATCTGCTGCACGAAAACCAAAACCAATACGGCCCAACTGATCTGGGAAGGAAAAAGGATCAAAGGTATTCGAAGGCGGAGCAAGTGCTGATGGCAGAGATACAAAATTTTTATTGAGGCTGTTGGGATCAACGTAAAAGGATCAAAGGTATTCGAAGGCGGAGCAAGTGCTGATGGCAGAGATACAAAATTTTTATTGAGGCTGTTGGGATCAACGTCGGTTGCTGTCCTATTTCTTGACTTGACAATACCAACTCTACGTAAATTTTTCCACAATTGTGGTCCACTAAGGGAAGTACTAAGCTGAGGAGATAAAAGTTTCGATTTTTCTTTACGTATTTCTGCTACTACTCTATTGCGCAGTGAACAAAAAGCTCGTCGTAACTCTGGCAACCGGAAACGCTTCCAGATGTTGTAGGCAGTGTCTCGTTGTAGTATTAAGAGCCTTATATTGGGAGTAAACCAAGGTTTGAAGTTTTGTCTTAGAGTAATGGTCTTAATTGGGACATGAGTATCAAAAAGGCTATTTATATTCTGAGCCAAGAACTCTAGCTGCTCATTTGAGGACTGCAAGTAAAAAATTTGGTCCCAATTAATCCTACGTGCATGCTCTTCCAAACATAGATGGTTAATGCCATGAAAATTACGATATGATATTTGCTGGGAAGGAGTGCAATCAAAGCTAAAAGTATATGTTAAAAAGATTAAGTCATGCCTAGAAAAAGCAGGGGCAGAAAGCTGATCATATAGAGCTACGTTCCCTATGTCACTAACCAGAAACAAGTCTAAAAGTGTAGCATCACCACCAGAATAATGAGTAGGTGTCACAGTGTTAACAGGCCTTAGATCAAATGTCAACATATTATGTGTTAGAACATTGGGGTGTAAGATATTGCAATTGAGGTCTCCACACAAAATGATGTTAGGAGAACTGAGTGAAAGTTCCTCTAAAAGAGTGAACAGTGGTGAAAAGTCTATGCTTCTGTTTGGCCTATAGATTGCTCCTAAAATCATATTACCATCATTGCCTACCAGCTCAACGAACAGATATTCAATACTACTGTCCGCCTCAGATGATATTTTAAGATGGCATTTTAAGCTAGTTCTAACATAGATAGCGACACCACCCCCAACACGATTCATTCTATTCAACCGAAAAATCTGGTAACCATCTAATTTACAAATTTCGTCACTTAACTCATCCTTCAGCCAAGTTTCAGTGACGCAGATTACATCAACATCTGAGTCTACAAAAATATCTCGAAATTCGTCTATCTTCGGAAGCAAGCTTTGAGCATTTATATGACAAACGCGGAGACCGCGTTTTTGCTTACAGAGGATTCTAATCATCGGACGTAAGGAATTTATACTAGTCATACCGCAGGCAACAAGTAGAAAAAAAAAGATATAAAAGAAGAAAAAGTAGATGAAAATAATTGAGCAAAAAAGAAAAAAAGAAATTAATTCAGATAGGTATATGTATATAATTTATAATTGAGAAAAAATAAAAGAAAATCAATGAACGAAAGATTATATAAGAAGAAGAATATAAATCAAAATTATAAAAAAGAAATTAAATGAAAATAACATAAAAAAAAAATTTTATTGGTATAAAAATGAAAATCAATAATCATTTTAAACATCTGATCTGGCAACGTCCTCGAGTCCCTCGATGCAGTCAACACGCACAGCTATGTAGTCATTTTGACGTTTGACATATACCACTCCTCTCGCAGTATAAACGGTTGTTAATTGTTTTCTTTTTTTTAATGCAAGCGCCCGTTGTAAAATGTTTTTATTTTGCTGTGATAAGCTTTCACGTATATATGTATATAGCAGATGAGGCCGCCGAGGTATAAGTACTATCGACAACAAAGTGAATATCTTGTAGGCAGAGTGGTTTGTTGTTATTTTTTTTTCGGTAATTTGCAATTGAAGTCAAAACAAAGTCTTTGTCGTAAGGTGAACTGAATCTAATCATTATCGCGGAATTGGGCGAATTATGTTTAGGACGGGTACGATAAATATTTGTGAGCGATGGTGGCTTAATGTCAATTGTGTTAGATTTAGATTGACGGGTAGAGCTTGCTCAGCTCCGGGCACTGCGGTGTCTGAATGAAACCTATTGTGCCAGGTCAATTGTGTTACAAACGAGATTAAAAATGGATTTTAAGTTTTCATTCGGCAAGAACGGAATGCCAAACATTAATGCATCTATTGCAACGATACGATTTTCGTAAGTGTTCATAGCTTGTTTTAATTTGTTTACTTCTTCAACGGCGTGTTCAAAGTTGGTGTTTACGTTAGCGAGTTCGGAGGTTTTTTCGGCTAACGAAGCCTTATGCCGTTTTCGTTTGGGAAAAAAGAGTACTCTAAGGGTACTCTTTTTGCTGTCAAAAATTACCCTCAGAGCAAGTTTTGCTACTCTAGAAATTTTTTCAGAGTAAAAATCAGAGTACTCTATAAAAAAGGGTACTCTAGTTTTACCAAACGAAAACGGCATTAGTGTTCGCGCATACAGAGCTGACATTGGCCAGTGATAATTTAAGTTTGTTTACTTCACAGCTCAGGGAATCGATCTCAGTTTTAGTTTCGGAGTGTAAAGATTCTAAATGAACTACTCGATGATTAATGTCACTAATGCTGATTTTAACTTCATTTATTTCACGAGCCAGATGTTCGGTTATTTTCTTTTCGGACTCATCCACCTTTTTTGATAATAATGAACAAATAAACTCACTTTGCTCGCGAAGTTTATCATCCAACCAACTTTTGTCCGTAATGTCCATGGCTTTAGTGGGTGGTTTGTTAAGAGGAGAAAACGAAGAGCTTTGGGGTGAGTTGAGAACCGAGATGGAGCACTTATTGTTGCGGGTAATGGGCTTTTTGGTGGGATTGGACGACATAAGTAAAGGTGTGGGTGTAAGACTCGATTGCAAGTTTGGGTGAAAGTGTTTATTGCAGCGGTTAACGGGTGAGATTTTATTTAAACTGAATAGTTTTACACTTTTAGGGTTGGTATGTTAGTATGGGTAAGAGAGCAGGGGAAAAACACTCGATGTATATAAAATGAAATTAAACAAAGAAGCTTGAAATTTCAGTAAAGTATTTTGATTTAATTGAATAAATCAGCACGATTCGACCAAAAACTTAAATAAAAATCACTGATATGCGGCTACCGATTAATTTAAACACAACTTGCGAGTTGTAATGCAGTTTCGATCATAAATAAATTTAAAAATGTCACCAGGTACAGAAAACACGTCTACTCAGTTGCTCTTCATACTCTCGAAACATTGCAACCTCAAACTTTTTCTTCATAACAATGAAAAAACTCAAAAGTTAACTTTTCTCGATTTCATTGCTGCAAATTCACGTATTATATCCTCGTAATCTAATATTGCAGCAGTTTCACTTTCGATTGACAGAATTGCAAGATTTGATACTTTTGATACTACTTGATACTTTGACTCATAGTTGATCTCAAGTAAGATTTGATCAATTTAAATTTGCTGAATGATCTTTCACAAGAAGCAACTGAAACAGGTATGGTTAGTAAAATTTGCAAAGCTGTCGCTAATGTCTTGTAAGCTTCTCGTTCCATTGATGAAATGTATAACAGAAGTTGTTCAGGCGAAAATATAATTTCCTCTTCGTTTTTCTTCGCTCTTTTTTATAAAAGTAGGACGTCTTGAATATCATTGAACAAGTCTTCGTTGTTCAAGTCATCTGGATAAAACTCGGCAAGTTTCTTGCATTTTCCTTCTATTTTGAGAAGCTCGTCTTTGAAAGAATCTCTGGGAAGTTTTATTATTTTTCAAAGTTACAAAGGAAACCAAAACGTTCATCGAACTTCTTCAAATTTGTGAAACGTGTAGATATTTCCATTGAAAGTTTATCCAAAATTTCAATCAGAGATCGTCGCATTTCTTCTTCTGAATTCAATTCAGAATCTTCAGATGTTTCTCCTGGCATATTTCGCGGTTTTTTCGAATTCTTTTGACGGTGCTCACACCCAACTCGTTACATTTTTTTGTAGCTTTACAAATGGCCCGGTCGCACAAGTCGATTCTCCAATCATTCAGTTTGTCTGTGAACATTTGTACATAAGTGAAACTGATTCCTTTTTCTTGTAACCGTTTCTGAACTCTATCAAATGATACGAGAATTTCTGCCCAAAAAAAACAAAAGAACGAAGAAATCAAATGTTTCTATAGCATTGATAACCAACGCTGCCTCTTGTCTGGTATCAATATTTTCTGTGACCGTATCTCTCAAGTGTTGAAATAAGTGAAGAGACGCTGTATTGTTCCAAAAAATGTTACCGCTCGGACATTGACGTGGGCTGCGTGTACTCCTGCCAAATTGAGAGAATGATTATTACAAGGAACGAAAACATCTTGTTCATTCAGGTCGATGATTCTCTGTATGGATACCGGCCATTGTTGGTGCATTGTCGTACGATTGACCTCTACAATCTTTCAGGATTAATTCATCTTCGTCCAGTTTGTTCGTAATAGCTTCAGTAACTCCTTTTGCTATTTTGACTTTTAGAGGTATGAAATCAATGAAGACTTCTCTGATTTTTACTGAATTTGGTTTAACTTCGACGAATCCGATAATTTGAGACATCTGTTCCTCATGTGCGGAATCCGGAGTTGAATCGAACTTTAGACTGTAATATTTCGCATCTTTGCACTGATAAATGCGAAACTTACGCACTTTGTTCCCCATCATAGTGATGAGTTCGTTTTGAATTCTGGGAGAAAGATACGATAAGCATCCTGGTTGTGAAGAAATGTGTTCGAAGTTAGATTTCATGACAGGATCAAATTTGGCTAAATATCTCAGCAGACCCAAAAAATTCCCAGGATTTAGATTATCGACTGAATCGCAATGTCCTCTCAGAGGCAAAGTTTGTTGTGCAAGCGTTTGAATAGTTGCGATAATTCTTTCGAGTATATTCCTCCAATATTTTTCCTCTTCAGCAACCTGGCGTTGTAAATCATCATCGATACCTCCTCCTTGATTCAGAATTCGTTCTAATTCCTTCCATTCTAAGAAAGCTAAGCGGTCAGCAGGACTATTTTCATGATCTTGGACACGTGGATTTAATTATGTATCACAATGTTGTGGCCACGAGAAAATATCGGATCATTAAAAACTATCTATAGTATTGATCGTTTTTATACCAAATATATACGACCAAGTTTTAGCGAATGGTCAGTAACCTAAGAAAATGTACGCAAGTTTGCGTGAATAATGAATATCATCAAAATTGTAAACAATTATTTGGAAAATTATGAGAGGACGTGATCTACGGAGTTTGTATGTATGAGGATCATATAAAACGAAAAGGGGGGAGGGCGGTAAATCATTTTTTGCCCCGGGCGCTAAATTTTCTAGGTACGCCACTGATTAAAATTCAAAAGTTTTTTTTTTAAATAATAAAAAAAATGTAAGTATGAAATATTTAATTAAAAGCAAAAATTCATCATTTTATATTAGTTTATCTATTGAAAAGTGAAAAAAGTCTCATACTAACTAAACTAATATTTTCTTATTTGTACTCTAGAGCTATTCTACGTTCTTTTCATTGAAATCTGCCAAAACTCTTTGGTAAAAGTCAGGCTTACTTTTAATATTTAGAAGAAGCTGTTTTTCTATTGAAATAATTGCTAAATCAGAAAGCCTGTTTTCTCCTTCAGTGTTTCTTAAATAAGTGTGAATTCGCTTAAGAGCTGAAAAGGATCTCTCGACGGAAGCAACAGTTATCGGGAATGTTAAAAACAAACTACTTAAGTTAAAAATTTGTGGGAGTATGTCACGTAGTGTTTCATTTTTTAAATGCTTATGAAGCGCTAGAACGTCAAGGCTTCAAAGAGAAGAAGTTGTATACAAAACTTTAAGTTCATTTTTCAGAGCTGTAAAATCAAAAATACCAGGAAGAAAATTTACTCAAGAAGATATTTGCTCATCTACATTGGAAATTGAAAAACGATCATATTTTGATTTATTGAGTAAATCTAAGAAAATTAGATTTGTGAATGTTTTTTATCGTGTTTTTATTTGAGGTATAATATTGTCTTCTATTTTTACAAAAAGACGTTTGTAATTTGTTTTTGAATCAATTTCCAACAATCTTCTTTTCCGTGGTGGTTCAACGCAATCGTTTATGCTTTCAAAAATGGATTCAAACTTACTAAGAAAGACAGTTCTAAGCCAAGACTCTAAATTTTCAATTTCTTTTTTTGCACATTCAACATCTGTTTGCTTACTTTGAATTAAATTAAAGAGAATGTCGGTTTTAGCAAAAATTTCGGAGAGAGTATGAAGAAACAAAAATCTTTAGTCTCTAATTTAATTAACAAACTCTCGGCTGTAGAAAGTGAGTCAGTATCCCATTTTTTAGGGTTGTCTATTATATTATTAAAAGTTTCAAATATATATAACCTGCAATTTAAAATCACGTTTATTATCCGCGAATGATAATGCCAGCGAGTTTCCGATACCCCAGGCATGCGCCGGTTAACTATTTGTTTCAAAAGATTTGAACGTTTAGTTGATTTGTTAAAAAAACGGACGATAGTGTTAATATTGCCAAAAAAAAAACTTTTGATTCCGATATATTTTCAAGAGAACGCGATAGTACTTAATTTAAGACGTGGGCATAGCAAGGAATAAGGCAAGCCATTGGGCAAGCATCCAGTTTTTTTTTTACACACCACCAACGTCCCCTGACATAACTTTTTTTTTTTTTTATAATTTGCGCACACATCAAGGGGTTATGACTACCCTTATAAGGTTATAGAACACAGTGCGAGCATTTAGGAAAATAGGAGAGGATTTGAAACGAGACACCGATGCAAGTTGCTTTTGAATCTTTGTAAATCGTAATGCAGGGGAAAAACAGGGCCAGGTAGAGCATTCCACATTCGGGTGGTGCGACTAAAATAAGAATCTCTATACTTGACTGTACGCCCGAAGTTGGGCTCAAGGTAAAACTGATGAACATTCCTAGCGAGGCGGGTGTTGCGGCTAAATTGTTTCAGGGGAGGAATGCAACTGGCTACTTCACTAGAGCACTGCTTGTGAAAAAAGCGATAAAAGAGAGTGAGACAGGCAACGTTTCGACGATGTTCAAGAGGATCAATTGATTCTACGATTGAACTATCACCTATCAATTTTAACGCTCTATTTTGTACCCTATCAAGGAGGTGCAAAGATGTTTGAGAAGCACCTGACCAGATATGGGAGTTATACTCCAGTTTTGGGCGGATGAAGGCCTTATAAATTGTAGCCAGATCAGAAGGGGTGAAGAACTTCCTGCATCGTCTCAAGAAGCCTAAGCATTTAGCAGCGTTTTTGGCGACTTCAAATATGTGGTCATTCCAACGAAGATCATCGTTTACACACATACCAAGTACTGACAGCTTTTCGGTTTCTTCGATGCAGGTACCATTCATGGATAATGGCAATGGGGGAATGTTAAGCTTCAATGACAAGAGGCAGCATTGAGTTTTCGAAGCATTGAATTCTACTCGGTTCATAAAACCCCATGCAACAATGCTGTCAAGGTCAGAATTCAATGAGCTTATCATACGCAACCGTTCCAGTTCCACATCCGAAGAGCAGGGACGTGAATTTGGAAACGAATATGAAAAGCTGAGGGTCGAGTCGTCAGCAAAACAGTTAAGTGGATTAGAAATTTAAGACAAGAGATCATTAATGAAAATGAGGAAGAGAGTCGGAGACAAAACGGAGCCCTGGGGCACACCAGCATTTATGAAGTGGGTATCAGACTTGAAGCCATCCAATACAACTTGTATTGAACGGTCGGAAAGGTAGTTTCTAATCCAACGAAGAAGAGACTCATCGATACCAAAAGCACGCATTTTCGATAAAAGAGCCTGATGCCAAACTCTATCAAATGCTTTAGAAATATCAAGCGCAATAATCTTACTTTCTCCAAAACAATGTAAAGATTGGTTCCACTTTTCGATGAGATAAGCCATCAAATCACCAGTGGACCGTTTGCTACGAAAGCCGTACTGACGGTCATTAAGAAGCTTTCGTTCTTCAAGATATTTCATAAGTTGACGGTTTATCAACGTTTCCATGACCTTGGAAAGAAGGGACGTTAGTGCAATTGGACGGTAATTGGAAGGGGAGGAGGATTCGCCTTTTTTAGGGACGGGCTGGACAAATGCAGTTTTCCATCTGCTCGGAAAAATCCCAGCAGATTAGGAAAGATGGAAAAGTTTACGCAGTGGTTTTGCCAGCGTAGAAAAACACCTCTTCAGAATAACGGCGGGGATACCATCTGGACCAGCGGATTTATGTATGTTGAGATCTTTAAGGACTCTCGCAACCGAGCGAGTTCGAAAAAGTATCTGCTTCATCAAAGAATTTGCAGACTCGAGCTCAGGTGGAGCCAATATGCTGTGAGGAAGTGTCGAGTTTGCAGCAAATTGAGCTGCCAGCAAATTGGCTTTGTCGATGGAGCTGACATACGGAGAGTCATTGAAGACGAGCGTTGGGACCGATGACGTGGTCGAGTTCTTAATGTTCTTCACAAAAGACCAAAAGTTTTTACTTCCTTTTGGACACAATAGTATTTTTTGCCTTACTTTTTGGTCATGTAATAACTTAGCCCCTTGTATCTGAGCATTACAGCTATTTCTGGCCCGTTTGAACAAATTTCGGTTTTCTACAGTAGGGTTGTCTTTGAATTTTCGAAAACTACTTTCTCTTTCCCTAATCGCCTCTTTACAGCTTGAATCAAACCACGAATTCTCTTTGGGGATGATACTTTTTAATCTGTGAGGAACAAAATTTCTCATGCCGTTTAGAATTACGTTAGATATCATATCAGCTGATGCATCAACGTTTCCGTCGAGAAAGCACAATGACCAATTAAAATTTCGAAAGAAATTATTCAGGCCGTCCCAATTGGCTTTCTCGTATTGCCACACAGTTCTTTTAGGACTTTATCTTTTTTTACCGTGACGGAAAGCGAAAAATCTACCGATATGACACAATGGTCTGATTTGCCTAAAGGAGATGATACTACAACCCTGTATTTTTCGGGATGAGAAGTGAGAAATAAGTCAAGAGTGTTGGCCGCATGGCTTTCAATATCTGGAACCCGAGTGAACTCATCAACAAGTTGAGTTAGTTGGTTAAACTCAGCGAAGATCTCAACACACTTTCCTTCGGGTGTTGTCTGGCCAGAATGTCGAAGCCAACCAGAATTGTGTACATTGAAATCGCCCGCAATTGCGATTTCAGTGTGAGGATAAAGGGAAACAATTCTTATTATGGAGTCAGATGGCGCATCAAACTCGTTAGAGGTTGAATTGCTATCTAAATTGGGGCTTCTATAGATAAAACAATAATGAATGATATGCTTACGGACGGTGAATTTTAACCACATGAAATCAAAGTTCGTATTAGAACAGAGGCCGTATTGTGGTAGAAGCTGGTAAGCAATATCATTTCGAACATATATGGCGAGGCCATGAGAAGCAAAGAATAATGTCACTAAGCTATACCCAGGCAGGTTGAACTCTGATGAATCAGAATCAACACCCACCTGAGTTTCACTCAATGCCAAAACAGCTGGCCTGCATTTTGTAGTGTGAGCGTACACAGAAAAAAAAAATTCGATCGCAACCCCCTAATGTTGCTAAAATTAACTCTAAACTAACCCGACATTACGATCCACAAAAACACACAAAACAAAGTATCAAACGCAGACGCTTAATCTAAGTCCAATCAACAAGTGAAGATCTAGTTGGAAAACCAAAAACAAATTACTAGCGGTGTTATGCCCAGCCAGCAACTTGATTTTAGTTAACCAACGAATTCAACACCGTTGATTGACTATCCACCTGGCAAACTTACAGTCTCATTGCCTGCACACACCAATTCAATAAGATAAGAAATCAAATAGAAAAAAATGTGTGCAGACACTGAGACTGCGAGAGTGGCGTAGGGGAGGAGGTGATAACAAGGTAGAATGCACTATTGTGTTTGGTTTATTGATTTTTTTTTTTTTAATGGGAGGCACACAGCACTGAATAGATTTTTCACAAGATCTTATTTTATGCTCGCGGCGCGGAGGTTGAATTATTTGAATTATTGTTTTTATTGTTTTGAAGATATGGGTGGTGATTTTATTTTTTGGTTTAAATTTTTTATTTTTTTTTAGGTAGAGTCACTATTGTAATTTGCGGACACTATAGTGCGGTGCGTGTTAACGCGTTCAATAGCAGATCGGCACTGATTACCCCAACTTATTACCCCAGAGAGTATTTGGAAAGACGCGCTTCAGTGGATTTGTCCCACCGGAGGCTTTCCTCTATTTTGATATGGAAGGGCTGATTCAGGATAGGTTGGCGGTTCTGCTAATCTACCGCCGTAAGTCCGTGGAACGACGGCTCCTTTATTCAGTTCAGCTCCTTCGGTTCAGTAGGGCGGTCTCAGATCACGATCGTCGTGACGTTGTTAAAATGTCAAATACGTTCTGGTGGTTGTTTGATCACGAAACTCAAATTGATATTGATAGCGAGTCGCCAATGGCTGGCTTACACTGGTTTAGCGTTTAAGTCGTAGGGTATAGGGGGTGGGCACAGTGGCATAAAAAAAAAAAACAAAAAAAAATTTAAAAACAAAAAAAAACCAAAAAGAAAAAAGTACAAAGATCAAAAAAAAAAATCATAAAACATAAAAATTCCAAAAAAATACGAAACAGAAAACAAAAAAAGCTACTGTTGCTGCTCTAGGTTTAAGTAGTTTAAAATAGATTTAGGGCCGGTTTGTTCAAGCTTGATTATTTATAATCAATGATTATTCCAGATGATAATCATGGATTCGGTTTGTTCACGAAATTTTTAATCAAGGAATCTCTGATCAGAGCTCTTAATCAATGATTTTGCTAACCAGTCAGTTTTTCTGGGTTAGCTCCATTTAAACAACGATTAACTGAAATTCAGTTTGTTCAGGCTTGATTTTTGTTCAAATCACAGCTATTCCTTCAAAATAAAAAATTGTAACGCTGACATATCACATAAAATATTTTTTTGGAAATCAATAAGCATCTTCACTTGGATTTTTTGAAATGAAGTAAATACTTTTATAACTTTATTAATGAAGAGATTCCACCAGATGTGCATGAAGTAAACATAGCACTTGTTGAATCAATTGATGTCGCCAGGATGAAATTAGATTCAAATTTCTATAGTTTTGACAACAAAAAAAAATGTATGTTTTTTCAATAATTTCCTTGATTAAGTTTTGACATAAAGACTGGAAAATCGATCGATTTTTGAATAACCCATGATTTGCTAACCAATCTATAAAAAAGGTGAACAAACACTCTTTGGGGATCACAGAATCTTAATCATGGATTAAGAAGAATCCTTGATAACCAAATTAGTTATTTAACCCGCTCTGAATAAACCGGCCCTTAAGTAGTTTTAAGTAGTTTGAAAAAAATATGTTCCAGCAAACTAAGTTTTTTGTTTTTAAATTTTCTTAGTTTTTAACCATAGTTGTAGTTTGTAAATCCGTAAGTTATCTTTAGGCCGAAAGGCATTAGAATTAAGATATTGAATAATTATTTAGAGTACCCGCTTAGGGTAAGTAGGTAAGATTTATACATTTTTGATAGCTCCTAAGTAGTGTAGTGAACTCCAGTACAACTCCAACGAGCCAGACGTCTAGACACGCACTCAACAAAAAATATAATTTTTAAACTTATATATAGATCACTGCAATAAAGTTCAATATTTTTGTGAAGCAATAAGAATATAATTGTGTCGTGTTATTTTATTGCACACTTCACATTGGTGACCCCGACTATGTATAAAGTTGCGCTCGTATATCTTTGATAAAAAAATTTTTCTTTATATTGTCCATGTTAACCGGCCTGTTCGAAACAATCGAATCACCCATGACGGACAAAGGAGAGCAATCTGCAAATAATGCACCAGCAAGCGGAGAGACTTTGTACGTCAGTACGGCGATGATTCGGCAAAGCATTTCTGGACTGTCCGTGGCAGCGCGGTTGCCACAATTTTGGCGAGACCGTCCGTCACTATGGTTCGCACAGGTCGAAGCCATACTGTCTCCCTCTAAACCATCCGACGACACAAAATTTCAGTATGTAATCGCAAACCTGGAGCGCCGTGATCTCGAGCAGGTTTCGGACATCTTACTTTGGCGTAAGTAAGATGTCCGAAACCTCGCACAGATAAATTCAACGCGATAAAAACACGGCTCATCCAGGTATACGAGGAAAGTCAGGATCGAAGATTGCAACGGCTCATCGAAGGCATTAACCTGGGGGACTCGAAGCCGTCACAACTACTGCGACGTCTAAGGGACTTAGCTGGTTCTACAGGTACACTAGACGTAGTGCTGCAAGTGCTTTGGATGACAAAATTGCCAGCTCATGTGCGAACCGTCCTTTCTACGGTAACGGGAGACCTGAACAACATCGCGCAGATTGCCGACAAGGTAATTGACAACTGTCAGACAACCACAGACATCTCTGCAGTGTATCAGGTGCAACCTAGGCCAGCAACAAAATCAACAATTTCGAGCGATACCTTACTGGGCATAGAGCGTAGGTTAGAGGCACTTGAACAAATTACCAGTCAACGACAACTACCCACTAGTTCAACATCAAATGCGCGCTCACGACTACCAAGCCGAGACAGAGGGGAACAACGGGTATCCAATGGAAGTTGCTGGTTCCATCGACGACATGGCTCCCAGGCACGTAAGTGTGTAGCACCTTGTTCATTCACACAGGGAAACGGCAGCCGGCAACATTAGTGCAGGCGTCTTCAGTTGCTGGTAAGTCTCGTCGCCTCTTTATTATCGACAAAGTAACTCGCCACCCATTTTTAGTTGATAGTGGAGCCGCAATATCAGTGCTTGCGGTCAAACCGTCTAACAAACTGCAATAACAACCATACGTTCTATTTGCAGTAAACCAAACAAAAATCAGCACTTATGGTACAGTCACTATGGAGTTGCATCTTGGCCTACGTCGGACGTTTCGGTGGACTTTTGTGCGTGCAGCTGTACCCCAATATATACTGGGAGCAGATTTTTTAACGCACTTTCGCCTACTTTTGAATATGCATGGTCGTCAGTTGATTGATAAAATAACCAACGCAGACACGCCAGCATCGGTCATACTCACCGAATACAACACAATCGACTCTGTATGCGACAATCACGAGTACGCCGACCTCCTCAGACGCTACAGGTCAATCACCTTACCATATTCTTCCGCAACCATACCGTCGCACAACGTTTTCCACTATCTGGAAACGACAGGGCCGCCGCTCTCTTGCCGTGCAAGACCGATACCACCAAAATTTTACGCACTTGCTAAAATAGAATTTCAGCAAATGAAGGACGCCGGTATCTGCCGACCATCGCGGAGCCCTTGGGCCAGTCCACTCCACATCGTCGTTAAGAAAAACGGAGACATTCGACCGTGTGGGGACTAACGGCGCCTCAATTCTGTTACGGTTCCGGACAGGTACCCGTTGACACGAATAACGGACTTTCAGACCATCATGCAAGGCAAAACAATATTCAGTCGAATAGATCTCGCCCGCGCATATCACCAAATACCTATGGCTAAGGAGGACATCCCACAGACAGCCATAATCACGCCTTTTGGGTTGTTCGAATTCACACGGATGACATTCGGATTGCGTAAGGCGGCGCAAACTCAACAACGTTTTGTAAATTCCGTCTTTGGAGACTTAAACTTCGCATTTACGTACATAGACGATATGCTCATCGCATCTTCCTCACCAAAAGAGCACAAGGAGCATCTGGAGGAAATTTTTAAACGCCTTCAGGCAAACGGTATGACGATGAGCATGGAGAAGTGTGAGTTCGGCAAAAGTTCGCTGTTATTCCTGGGTTACCAAGTTAATAGAACCGGTATAAAGGCACCAGAGGACACGGTCAAGGCAATCGCAGATTTCCCACAGCCAAAAACGGCCTGCGAACTACGTCGCTTCCTGGGGGCTCTAAACTTCTTTCGCCGATGCTTACCAAACGCTGCGTCAGACCAAGCACCACTATCACAAATGCTGCAAGGCAAAAAGAAGAACGATCGCTCACTGCTCATATGGTCATCAGCAGCACAAGTCGCCTTTCAACAATGCCGCTCTGCACTGGCAGAAGCAGTTTCATTAGCACACCCTGTGCCAGACGCACAATTATCGCTCATGTGTGACGCATCTAACACTGCAGTGGGAGCCGTATTGCTGCAGGTGGTACAGGGTAAAGCTGAACCATTGGGTTATTATTCGAAGGCTCTGTCGACTGCGCAATAAAAATACAGCACTTTTGATCGCGAATTATTAGCCATCAAGCAATCAATTGAACACTTTCGTCGCTTTGTGGAAGGTCGCGTGTTTACCATATTCACCGACCACAAGCCACTTACTTTCGCCTTCCGTAACAATCCATCACCCACAGAGACGCCACGTCGCCGTCGCCAACGCCACCTAGACTATATAGCTCAGTTTTCTACAGATATTCGGCATGTCAAAGGAGATGAGAACACCACCGCAGATGCCCTGTCCCGCATAGCCGCAATCGCAACCCCAGCGGCCTTAGACTACCCCGCCATGGCAAAGGAGCAAGTCAACGATCAAGAGCTACAAAAATGAAAGCGGTGAGTAAGAACCTAACATTTACTGATCTTGTTCTTCCCGGATTACAGACACCCATTACGTGTGAAACATCATCGGGTCGAGCACACCCGTTCGTAACAAAAAATTTTAGACGAGCCGCCTACGAGTCTGTACACAACCTTAGTCATCCAGGCATCCGAGCATCACGTAAAGCACTGGCTATTCGTTTCTTTTGGCCTGCTATGAACTCAGACATCGGACAATGGGTACGCGCTTGTGCAGCATGCCAACGCAGTAAAATCCATAAGCATACCAGACCTCCTCTTGGAACTTTTCCAGCCGCGGAACGGTTCGAGCATGTTCAAATGGACGTAGTGGGGCCTTTACCACAATAATCAGGATTTAGTTACCTAGTCACCATGATTGATCGAGCAACGCGATGGCCGGAGGCTATACCAATAAGACATCACCGCTACCACCGTCGCCGACGCCTTTTACCGACATTGGGTCGCTCGTTTCGGTTTTTCACAGCGTTTAACTACCGATCAAGGGCGGCAGTTTGAATCGGCCTTATTTCAACGGTTCGCGCAGGTCCTAGGGTGTAATCGTATACACACTACCGCCTACCACCCACAGGCGAATGGAATAGTCGAACGCTGGCATCGAACGCTGAAAACATCTCTTACCGCGCACCTATCAGACAACTGGGTTCATGCGCTTCCGTCAGTATTACTTGGACTCCGTTCAATGCTAAATGATTCAGGTACATAACCAGCACAGTAAATTTACGGAACAGAATTGCGACTACCCGGAGACTTCTTATCAGCACCAAGCATCATCCAGGAACCCATCGCTTTCCTTCAGGACCTGAGAGAGTCTCTCCAGCAACTATCGCCTAATTTCGCAAGTTACCAATCAAAGTCGATTTTCGTACCGAAAGACCTACAAACCGTTTCACATGTCTATGTGCGCATTGACAGCACTCAACAGCCGTTGCAACCAGCTTACACAGGGCCGTACTTAGTGCTAGACCGTCAACAACACGCATACAAACTAGCCATGCCGAGTAAGGAAGCATATGTGTCCGTTCACCGTCTAAGGCCATCTTACCAGCTGAAAGGAGAAACAACAGAGCCACCGCCACTAGTGACAACTTCATCACCTTCTCCAACACAAGGGCCCTTAAGGGTTACAAATCGTGGTAGAATTATTAAAGCTCCGATACGCTTCAATAACTTGTAAGGGGGGTAATACTGTGGTGAACTCCAGTACAACTCCACTACAAACAACAACTCATCGAACAGAACAACCACTCATCGAACAGAACAACAACTCATCGAACAGAACCCGAGCAACAAATGTCAGATGTCTCATCGAACAGAGCCACAACTATAAATGTCAAATGTCAGCACACACGCCATTTGTCGCATTTGCCTTTTCCGGGTTCGTTTCTCGTTCTCTTCTTCGACAGCAGCCAACGAGAAAAGACGTCTAGACACGCACTCAACAAAAAATATAATTTTTATACTTATATATAGATCACTGCAATAAAGCTCAATATTTTTGTGAAGCAATAAGAATATAATTGTGTCGTGTTATTTTATTGCACACTTCACAATAGATTTAAGAAAAAGAAATAAAAATGAATTAAGACTGTCAAAAACTGAGGCAATATTATTAAATATTTAAGCTGTAAGAAAAGTAATGTTCATATAAACACCCTGTCTCACATAACTAAAATGTTAATACTAAGCAAATTGACTTCGGAATTAACGTCTACGGCAGATGCCCAAAATCTACGCTGAACATAATTAAAACACCATACCATCAAGCTGTAAGAAGATGTCTTATGCCTTCCCAACCACACCAACACAAAACTTGCTAGCCGAAGCCGGTCTTCCAACCATCGTACATAGAGTAGAAGAACTGACTCTTAGACTGATTCCAAAATTAGTATTCTCCAAAAACTCCGTAATCGATAGACATTTGCCAAGGCCATGAAGCAAAAATCTACAAAACGAGCCCCATCTGCAATAAGACAAATACTACTGAAAGCGAACCAACTGAAACTCCCAATAAAACGAGGGTTTAATTTCAAACCTTCCGCCCCACCTTGGCTTTTTAAGCTATCGCCAACCCAAACTAATAACCGAAATAAGATGCCAACTTATTTAAGCCCCAAACAAAGTTAAACTAATGTGGGTTCCCGGACATACTGGTATACGAGGGAATGAAGAAGCTGTTATAGCTGCAAGCTTAACAAAAAATTTTCCCGTATACAAATTTAATATATTTTCGAAACAAGATCTAGTGAACTCGAAACAAAACGCTTTAGAAAAAAAAACCTGAACGACTGGAGCCATTACCATCACCACTATAAGGAACTAAACGCTGAACGTAGTCAACCACGATACCCCTGCTTAGCGAAAACGAAAATAACAAACTTTGTCCGCCTGAGGCTTGGACACACAACTACAACACATGAACACCTTCTCAACAAACAAAGCCCCCAAACATGCAACACCTGTAGTGCTACACTTAGTTAAGAACACTTTCTAAAAAATTGTAAAAATTCGAAGAAACTTTTAACAGCAACAACTAACAAACAGTCCATATACGAACTCTTGAAAACCCCCTGAAAATTTGTAAGACTTTTTACAAACTAGCTCTTATGTTGAGCTGGAATTAAGTTTTAAAACTTCGAAAAAAGCGAAACGGAAAAGCGAAAAATAAAAGACCGTGCAGTTCAAGTTTAAAAAACGATGTGCTTTATTTCATTGTTGTTGTTGTTGTTCTTCTTCTTCTTCTTCTTAATTTGCATGAAACAACGAGTAATTAAAATATGGCCGGAAGGGCGCGAAATTTAAAAATTAGACCAATTAGTTTATGGTTTATTTTGATATGTGGCTCGTCAAAACACTGGCCACGTTGATAGGCTGCAAGGCTTCAATCATCTTCGATTGGGAGTACGGGCAGTTTTACTATTGGACGTCTCAAGATCCCTCTGGAGGTTCTGACGTCGGCGACCCTGACCTTGCCGTCCTGCCCTTCGACGACCGCCACGACTCGTCCGGTTTTCCACTGCTGGGAGGCGTATTGTCCTCGTGGATGAGAAGCAGCTTGCCCACGGTCAGATTGGGTTGGTCCAGTGTCCATTTGCAGCGCGCTTGAAGGCCAAGCAGATATTCCTTGGACCACTTCTGCCAGAACTGCTGCTTGAGCCAGCATAGAAGCTGCCATCTTTTCAAGCAGCCCGTTTGCTGTTCCGGCACTGGTTCTGGGGGCAGCGACCGTAAACTGCTGCCGATCAATAGCTGCGCTGGAGTTAGCGCTTCGCCGTCGCTGGGATCGGCGCGTAATGGTCCGATTGGCCTTGAGTTGAGGATGGCCTCGACCTCGATGAGGACCGTGAGTAGCTCTTCGGTTGTGAGCAGAGCGTTGCCCACTGTACGCTGTAACAGCGTTTTCGCCGACTTCACCGCCGCTTCCCAGAGGCCTCCGAAATGCGGTGCCCTGGGCGGTATCAAGGCGAAGCTGAAGCCTTCCTCTGCTGCGAACTGTTGAAGGTGTTCTTTCCCTCGCTCGACTTCTTCCTGGACTTCCTTCAGTATCCGTTGGGCTCCCACGAAGTTCGTCCCGTTGTCGCAGTACAGCGTCCTTGGAAGTCCTCGGCGACATATGAACCTTTTTAGGGCGAGAATAAAGCAATGAGAAGACAGATTAGTAGCTAATTCTAAATGTACTGCTTTTGATGCGAAACAAACAAAAACAACTATATACGTTTTGTTCGGTGGCCGGCCACGAATTTTTAGCGTGGTATATACCGGACCACAGAAATCTACTCCACATGTTAAGAACGGTCGTTGTGCTCGCAATCGATCCGCTGGTAAATTGCCCATTATTTGGGTCAAAAGTTTTGGTTTGTACTTAAAACAATGTATGCACTGTCGTACAACCTTTTGACAAGCTTCTTTGGCGTTTATTAGCCAAATCCTTTCTCGAAGCAATGCCACCATCGCTTGAGAACCAGCGTGGTAATTCTTTCGATGGAGATACGTTAAGTATGTTTTTGCAAATGGTGAATTTTTGGTCAGCAAAAGTGGGAATTTGGCATCATATTCAATTGGTGCGTTTAACAAACGACCGCCAACTCGAATTAACGAAAACGAAAAATTCTCTTCACTATAATTGTGAATGAATGGATTCAATTTTTGAATACTGGGTTGTAATGAAACTTTCTTCCTAAGTTTTTGAATTTCATCTGCAAATTCATAATTTTGGATAGTTTCGACTATTTTTAGAAACGCCAGATTTAACTCTTTTGCCGTTGGCGATTCTTCGAGAACTTCTGTTTTGTTTTTTAATCTTTTTAAGAATCACATTGCATACGCAAATGTATTTACCAAGTCGATATATGAAGATTCTTCTTCAATAACTTCTAAAAGTTTGGTTCGAGGTTTTTCTACTGCTAGTAGAGCTATGTTTGTTTTCCGTTTTTCAAGGGCTTTATCTTCTGGAGACAACTCAAAATGCGTATTGACCGGCCACGA
This sequence comes from Melanostoma mellinum, assembly GCA_914767635.1. Lineage (NCBI taxonomy): Eukaryota > Metazoa > Arthropoda > Insecta > Diptera > Syrphidae > Melanostoma > Melanostoma mellinum. Next base: position 107,524,107 of record OU612058.1, read on the forward strand.
TGATGGTTCTTGCAATAAGAACTTTGGACCGTTGAACCAAATGGACGCATTTAGTTCATCCACATTACAGCCTCTTGACACAATGTCTGCTGGATTTTGTTTTTTCGGTACATGTTTCCATGATACTTTTTGGGTCAACTCTTGGATGTCAGACACTCGATTTGCAACGAAGGTTGCAAGGGCAGTTGGATGTGTTTCTATCCAATGCAGTGTTATTTCGGAATCCGTCCAGAAAATAACTTCTTCAACGTCAAGATTCAACATCGCCTTTACTCTTGTCCATAATTTGGCAAGAGTATGCGCTGCGCAAAGTTATAATCGCGGAAGCGATTTTGTTTTCAAAGGGGCCACCTTAGGCTTTGCTGTTAGGAGCGTCGACTTCATACCGTCTGAGCTTTGACTGCGAATGTATATGCAACAACCATAGGCTCTTATCGAAGCATCGGCATACCCATGAACTTGTATTTTTGCGTTCGAATGAGTTTCGACAAACCTTGGAATTTTTATCTCGCCAAGTTGAGATAAATTGGTTTTGAAATTTTGCCAACTTGTATCAAGGCGCAATGGAATCGACTCATCCCAATCAATTTTTGCAATCCAAAGCTCTTGCAGTAAGATTTTTGCTTTGGTGACTATGGGGCATAACAAACCAGGAGGATCGAAAAGACGAGCGGAAACTGATAGTATGTTTCACTTGGTAGCTCGTAGATCATGAAAATTATTTTCCAAATTGAAGCTGAAAGTATCTTCTTTTGGATGCCAACAAGTTCCTAGAGTTTTGGTAGAGTCTGAATCATTAAAGTTGATTGATTTTTCAGTTCTCGTAGTGTTATAAAACTCTGGATGGTTTGAGAACCATTTAGCCAACTGAAACCCGCCTTTTTTAAGGACTTCTTGAATTTCAAACTTCATTATTTTAAGAGTTTCAAGATCATTGGCACCGGTTAAGAGATCATCGACATAGAAATCTCTTCGAATTATATTTGAACCAGTAGGGTATATTTTTTCTCATTAGCATCGCCCAACATCTTTAAACACCGTATTGCTAAGAATGGCGCTGGAGACGTGCCATATGTTACAGTGTTTAGTCGAAAATGTTGTAGTGGTTGGGACGGATGCTGCCTCCACACTATGAGCTGATAAATCGAGTGCTCTTCAGCAATGCGTACTTGCCGGTACATTTTCGTAATATCAGCCGTAATGGCGTATTTGTGTATTCGAAAACGGAGCAACGTCGAAAATAGCTCCTCTTGAATGGTTGGCCCAACCATTAAGATGTCATTCAAAGATAATTGAGATGAAGTTCGACTTGAAGCGTCGAAAACAACTCGCAGCTTAGTACTTGTGCTTTGCGGGCGCAAAACACACTGATGTGGAATGAAATAGTGCGGGCTTTTCGGGATTTCATTATTTGTCTGCGACATATCACATATGTCCTAACAAAAGATACTCTTTCATGAAATCCATATACATAGCATTTAACTCGCTATCTTTGGATAGTTTTCGCTCCAGTGCGAGAAACCTTCGTTTGGCAGTTTCAAACGATGATCCAAGCGAGTTTGGAGACGATTTAAACGGTAGTTTAACCTCGAAACGACTGGAAGGCAAAAGTTTTGTATTATCAACAAAGTGTTTTTCGCACAACTGTTGTTCTGGCGTTAGAAACTTTTTCGTTTCTCCAGGAATTTCTTCCAGTAACCAAAATTTTTGCACAATTTAGTCTAAGTCTGGTAGCTCTTCAGACTGACATACCAAATTACATTGTTTGGTATTTGAATTTGTACCTTTGGGATATTTTCCGGATATAATCCAACCCAAAAGTGTGTAACGAAATATGTTTTTTATTTATATAAATCACAAAAAAAAATCCGAAAACAGATTACTTTCGCGTTTCGCGCACGAGTTGAAAATATTTTTGGTAAACAACACTGATGACAGGTGGAGGAAGGTCTTGTCAATTTGACACATAAAAATTCCCTAGTAGGTGGTCAGAAAGTGGTTAGGAAAGAGAAAGATGGTTTAAGCATATGCTAAACTCGGTTATATGGTAGATGTTATAAATGTTGCTAAGAAGGTAAATAGGAAATGTTTAAAGCAGGGAAAGGAGAAAAAAACAAAAGAACGTTATGACTCAAATAAGCGGTTAAGAATAACACCGAGATTTTGAATCCGGTTGACATTGTGCTGTTTGCGTCATTAGCTAAGTCAAAGTCATACGGACCAGAAGTTCCAAGCGAAGCAAATTTGATTGTTATTTTGCCAATGAAGGTTATTTCGTTATTGTAAGTTTTTTTAAAGTAAATAGTTTTTTTTTAAAGTGTACAAAGTATAAGTGTTATAGATAACTAGGAATATTTTGTACTGGCTGAGGAGTAAAATTGCCCAGAAGGTTTCTGCAGGAAATAATATATATTCAGCTGCCATAATTTAGCAGGTAAAATTTTCTGTCGGTGACTGGTTTGCAGCCATACTTATTTTCTTTTATGGTACCCAAAAGTACCTGTATTTATTTGAATAGGAAGCACCTTACCTGAGAGAATAAAAGTCCACATAATTAATTAAGTGGTGCGCTACATATTTGACTAGCCTGCAAGTAGGCTCTTCGTCAGGAGAGATAATAAGGTGGTGTAATCCGGAAGGAAAGGCTTTGGAGGTTGGATACAGGAGGCTGGTTTGAAACCATTCGAGGCAACGAGCAAATTTATGTTAATTAGTGTGTGCTCAGTTTTTTTTTGTTCTTAATTCTTTTAAATTTTGTGAAGTGAATCCGATATTAACGGCAAATACGCGCGTTAACGTAGTTTTAATTTGTTTGCTAACCAGTTTATATATATAGTGATTTTAATTAGCTTAAAAATTCGCGAACAAAAGCGAAATAGTAGTTACGACGGGAAAGACCATCGAGGATTTGGATGCTGTGGCCACAACAACGAAATCATCGACACTTGGTAAGTCTTTTATGCGCCCTGTCACTTTTTTACTATATTAAAATCTACATATATATATCTGGTTTTTTGGGGTTTGGGTTAAGTGGGGACCATTGCTTGTTTTAAATTTAATCGGTAAAAGAGGAAGTTGAGTCCCGGTATTTTTTTTTTGTTTTGCGGGTATTGAAATTAATTTCGGATTCGTTATTTTTTTTATAATTTCATTAATTGTATAATTTTAATCTGTTTGTTTAAATACGTGCACAAAGAGATGCATTTAAAACTTTAAATACGTATAAAGTGCTAAGTACATTTAAAAGAACAATACAAAGAACATATAAGTTAAACATTTTACAAGTCCAGTTGCTTAAATCACTTATTTAAACATGCACACATCATAAAATAAACATAAAATCGATCACGAGCAAAAACTACACACAATTACGACGTAAATTATAATTAGTATGAGTAGGAGATATTCAAATATATGAATTTATATAAAGAAAAGTAAAATGTGTTCTAACTAACTTAATCAAAATGGGATGAGGAGTCTAGAGAGGAAAGGATGATCGCTTAGGTAGGGGATGATGCCAGTTAAGGGTCACCGAGGCGAGTAAGGTGACAAGGCAGGGTGGGTAGAGGCAATTTCTCGCGCGCTATAACATCCATACAGCACAAAAAGTCTGGCATGATTTTTGTCAGCGGGTTTAAGGGGTCAAGTTCCCACGCCCAACGGCGAGCAGGAGCCGGACCAGCATGCCAGCATGACCCCGACGAAACCAACAGCCCGTTACAAAATGGCGCCCTTGAACGTGGAGCCCGCTATCATTGATAGCGAGGCAGTTATTTTTTTTTTTTGAGCCGTTTCATTTGTTTTAGTTTACTTTTTGAGTTTTATTAGTTTCTTTTTCTCATTTCATTTAAAATTTTTTTTTCCTTTCTTTTAAATTTTCATTTTCGTCTTAATTTGATCTAAACAATGGTTTCCTCGTCTTTATAAGTCCCGGTGACTGAAGTTAATGTCTTCGGTATCGCGTTGCGATAAAGAAAAGGAAACCGTAATTGTTTGAATTACGCAATAGATGGTGCAAGTACCGAGTCTTGAGCTATTTGTATAGCGAGTAGTCCAATGTCCGGTACTATCTGCATACAACTACCGAAATTAATCAAGTGGAGACTCGACAATGCGAACGGATGTTGTTTCGAAGTCCTGCTTTAATCTTGAGTCATTCTTCTGGAGTCTTTGCTACTAAGCATTTGGTGGCATATGTCCTGGGAGAAAAACTTTTGTTATTAGATTCAGTTTAGTATGGTAGCTAATGTTTTAGTTACCTCCTTTTTTTTTATTTTTGGCTCGCAGGTCGAAGGCATCTCCCCTGCCATTAAAAGTGGTCTTTCCTCAAGACAGCAATCCTCATCCCTTGATATTTATGAACATTTTTATTAATATTTTGAAATTTTATTTGAGTACTCAGCATACTTACAGGAATTGTGAGCTTTTGGTTTGTTTTTACGTCCAGTCTTTTAATAGAGATTTAAAAACGTCGTTTTCTTTGCAAAAGGCAGAAGTGTGAATAGTTTAGGCCAGTACATTGGCGTTTTTACTTTTAGGTTCTTTTAATTTTTTTTAAGTGTTAGCATATTTTAGAAATTTTATCTTTTTTTCATTTTAGTTTCAATTTTTGTGGCATACTTTGTTTTTTTTATTGTGAGGTATTGCATTGAGTGTTGATAGTTGGGGTGGTTTCGTTGTGAGTTTTCTGAGTGGTTCAGTTATGAGCTCAAATCGTAGAGTCTCAATCGTTGAAGATTTTGATTTGTATCAAGTTCAGTCCGCAGAACAATTTGAGAGGTTCTACCAAAGATACCACAGTCGAATAGACAGGTTCAACTTAGATAGATCGTTCAGTTTCTCAGAATTAAACTCGACAAACTCAGATTTATCCTTCGAAATGAATGATAATAGGCAGTTAGAGGACGGGGATCGTGATGACCTTCAAAACGTCAGAGAAGGAAATCGTGCTAGTGCCAGTGGTCTGGTAAGCGTAGAAAGCTTGGCTTCGCAAATTGACCGAGGCTTGATGTTAAATCAAGTCCGTTTCTTCCAACAAATGGATCAGTTTATGGTCAATATCATAAACAAGATGGAGGACGTCAGTCGGCCTAGTTCGATTCCGAGTGCCCTTGATACTGCGAGAAGCAGCCAGACCTGCACAGGTGCAGAGGCTAGCACATCTCGCGGTCTCCAACCTACCCCCAGACCCCGAAGTTCATTGTCCAATTCATTCTCCAGTTCCACGAATAAGTGTCGATTAGACCGCTGGAATATTAAATATGACGGCACCGAAAATGTTACCGACTTTTTATTTAAGGTGGACCGCCTTCAAATTTCGTGTGAATACACAGATGAACAACTCACGTCAAACTTCCATACGTTATTGACTGGAAGAGCCAACAGTTGGTTTTGGTCCTATTTAAAAAGGAACCCGGAAGTTCAGTTTGTGGAAGTAAAGAGGGCAATGAAAAAGGAGTTTGGGCGGTTGGAGAACGATGTAGATGTGTACATGCGCATACTTACTCGTAGGCAGGGGTACAAGGAATCGTTTGACGATTTTTATAATTCCGTCGTTGGTCTTAACGACCGTCTTAAGGAACCATTCGATGAAAAGAAACTGGTCGATGTTTTGCGGAATAATGCTAAGGACAGACTAGGAGAAATCCTGCTGTCAGCTGATTGCAACTGTCTCGAGCAATTGAGAAATAAGGCTAGAGTTGCGGAAAGGTTTTTGGCGAAGAGGTTCTCTTCACAAAAGTCAGTTCATGAAGTTTCTGTTCTCGATAGCGACGAAGTAATGGACTTGACTGGTGAGGAAATCGCGGCCATGGGTCCGCCTAAGAGAACCAACTCCACAGCACATTTCATTTGCTGGAACTGTGATCAGCAAGGTCACAGCTTTTATATGTGTCCCTCTCATGTGAGAAAACTGTTTTGTTTCGTGTGTGGAACCAAAGGAGTAAGTACTCCAGAATGCACCAAGCATCCGGGAAACTCCTACAGGGACGAAAGGAGGGGCGGGGATCTTCGTCCGGCGAACAACAACCCCGACCACCCGAAACAGAACTAAATCACTCTACAAGTGACAACCGTGTTCCACTCAAGATCTTGGAACACGAAAAATCAAGTGATGTCGAAACTCACCCTATAATTGTTCACAACCTAAAATCCCTTCATGAGCGTAAGCTTAACTATTATAAGGTTCGTTCTCGAATTATGGGAACTGATAGTAGTGTAGCTAGCTCCCAAATACAAAAATGTCGACATCGGTTCAGAAATCGCCAACACTTTCGCAAAGCAATTTTGGAATCCATCATTTCGTCGGACGCAGATGGTAGAATGTACGCCAATGTTCAACTGAACAATGAACCGGTTTTTGGTTTACTGGATAGCGGAGCTTCCATTTCTGTGCTAGGTAGCGAGTGTTGGGATTTGGTAAAAAGAATTGGAGTTGAAGTGAAGTCGTACAAAAATGTTGTGCGTACTGCCGATGGGAAGTCCCATGCCATTGTTGGTCATTGCCAAATTCAGACCAAGTACAAAGGTGTCACTAAACCCATTTCATATTACCTGATTCCCAATCTAACTCAAAAACTCTACCTTGGGATGAATTTTTGGAGAGAATTCCATCTTATGCCTGAATTAAGCGAAATTCAAACTGATGACTGGTCACATGAAGGAGATGTCAACATGAAAGATAATGCTGAGTTGATTGCGCTGTCTCCAGAGCAATCTGTTCAGTTAGAAAAAACAAAGAAGCTGTTTCCTAACTTTGTAGTTTTAGGTTTAGGCAAATCAACGCTAGGTGGTCACACGATCGATACAGGTAACGCGGTTCCGATTAAATCTCGCCACTATCCTATGTCTCCAGTGCGACAAGAAGAGGCTTATAAGGAGCTGGATCGCATGCTAGAGCTTGGAGTAATCGAGGTTAGCAACTCACCGTGGTGTTGTCCTGTGGTTTTAGTCAGAAAACCCGGTAAGGTTCGCCTTTGCCTGGATTTCCGGAAAGTGAATGCAGTAACTGTGAAAGACGCGTATCCGTTACCACATATTGAGGGGTTGTTAAGTAGGATAAAAGACACTCATTTTATCACGGGGTTGGATTTGAAGGACGCTTATTGGCAAATTCCTCTTGATGAAAAGTCAAGAGAGAAGACAGCATTTGCAGTACCAGGTAGACCACTCTACCAATTCAAGGTAATGCCTTTTGGTTTGAGCAATGCTGGTTCTACAATGTCACGCGTCATTGATAAAATGTTGCCTCAATCCCTCAGAGAGAATGTTTTCGTCTACTTGGACGACCTCCTCATATGTACATCCGATTTCGAATCGCACATTCGGATATTAAACGAATTTGCTGCATGTCTCCGCAAGGCGAACTTAACCATCAACCTCGACAAAAGCAAGTTCTGCATGCGAGAGATTAAGTATCTTGGATACATTATCGGCCAAGGAACTCTAAAAACCGATCCTGCCAAAATCGAAGCCATGGTCAATTTCCCGATTCCCAAAACTCAACGACAAGTTCGTAGGTTTATAGGTTTAACCGGTTGGTACAGGAGGTTCATTCAGAATTATTCCGATCTGGCAGCTCCCCTAACAGATTGTTTGAAAAAGAAGAGTAAATTCGAGCTAACACCTGAAGCTTTAGATGGGTTTAATAAACTCAAAACTGCGCTTTCTTCGGCTCCTGTGCTATCGCAACCAGATTTTAAGAAGCCGTTCACGATCCAGTGCGATGCATCCTCAGAAGGAGTGGGTGGTGTTTTATTTCAGTTGGATGAGAATTTGAATGAAAAACCGATTGCCTATATGTCAAAGAAGCTTAACAAAGCTCAGAAAAATTACACAGTGACAGAGCAAGAATGTCTTGCTGCGGTATTGAGTATTCGAAAGTTCCGAGCGTATGTTGATGGATTACCTTTTACGATCATCACCGATCACTCAAGCCTTAAGTGGCTAATGTCCATGAAAGACTTGAGTGGACGATTGGCAAGGTGGAGCTTGGAACTTCAAGGTTTTGATTTTTCGATCGAACACCGAAAAGGATCTCTCAACGTCGTTCCGGATACTCTATCGCGAATGGAAATGGATGAGCTTTCTTTGATACCATTAGGCGCAGATGTCGACCTTGACTCGGATCAGTTCAATTCGGAGCCATATTCCCAGCTGCGAGAAAATATCAACTCCAATCAATCTGCACTTCCTGACCTTGTTGTATCGGGAAAATATATATACAAAAGAGTAAGGTTCAGGAACGGCGATGTAAGCGACGAGGACTCGCTGTGGAGGCTCTGGTTACCCGATGCACTCACTCACAAATGTATCGAAATGTCCCATAATACTAAGCTGAACTGCCATAGCGGCTTCGCTAAAACGTACGCTCGAATACGCGAAAAATATTTCTGGCCGAAAATGGTAACGGATATAAAAACGTTCGTGAGTGAATGCGAGACGTGCAAAACCGTAAAAGCTCCAAATGTAACCCTTCGCCCACCAATCAATAACCAGATCGTTTCGGAAAGACCAATGCAACGTTTATTCGTTGATCTATTAGGACCTTACCCACGAACAAAACGAGGAAACGTTTATATATTTATTGCGTTAGATCATTTTACTAAATTTACTTTCTTAAAAGCACTCCCGAAAGCCACCGCGACACGAATTGCTCAGTTTTTGGAATGTGAAATATTTCATACTTTCGGCACCCCTGAGTTTGTTCATTCTGATAACGGATGTCAGTTTGTCTCCAATGAGTTCAAAAACTTATTGGCAAACTATGGCATTAAGCACATTCGTACGGCATTGTATTCACCACAAGCTAACAATTCGGAGAGAGTCAATCGTAATCTTTTAAGTAAATTGCGAGTGCTCATCTCTAAGGAGCAAAACGATTGGGATATTCATCTGTCCAGCATAGCATGTGCATTGAGATCCGACATGCACGAATCTATCGGATGCCAGCCATACTTTGCATTGTTTGGACAAACGATGATATCCCATGGTTCATCTTATCGTTTACTACGAGATTTGAATGCTCTGACTGACCCCGAATTGTTGGTTGTGCCAAACTGTGCAAAAACCGCCATTAGTAGACAAAGGTTATCAGAGAACTTACTCAGGGCACACGTTAAGTCAAGAAAAACATACAACTTACGTTCAAAACCCGTGTCTTTTAAAGTTGGCCAAGAAGTTTTTCATCGAAACTTTACTCAGAGCAGCTTTGAAAAGGGAATCAATGCAAAACTGCTTCCTAAGTTTGTCAAATGCCGTGTCCGCAGAGTGGTAGGCAGTTGCATGTACGAACTGGAAACGCTGAATGGTAAACTTATTGGTATCTACCATGCCAAAGACATCAAACAATAATATAACCTGAAAGCAAGAGAAAACGTTCCACAAAGCATCGGTTTCCCAATCAAGAAAGGATAGTAAATACTTATCTGACTCAAAATACAGCCCGGCTTTTATGTAGGTTCGGCACCCACGTTATAAGGTGAAGCTGATCCGGCGTTGTTTTAAAATCCTTTTTTTATTTTTAGTATATTTTTTTTCGTGTATATACACATTTCACTCACTGTACACTTTTTTGCACTGGGGGTGATTTTAGTGATATATCCTTTTTTTTATCTTATTTATATTTATATTTTATTTTTGTTTTCACTATTCCCCTGCATTTTCTCACTAGCACTCACCATCCGAAAACTACTTTTTATTAGGTTTAGGTTATTCCTTACGTTTTATCTTTTCTAGCCGCCTCGTGCTCGCGAAGAAAAATTGTTATATGGACAGATACGTTAGGTCCACAGGAACAAAGTAATATGGATTTATGGGTACGTGGGTTCGTTCGCGTGTTTTGAATGCTTTAAAGCATCCAAAATAGCGAAGCCCTGTAACGAAATATGTTTTTTATTTATATAAATCACAAAAAAAAATCCGAAAACAGATTACTTTCGCGTTTCGCGCACGAGTTGAAAATATTTTTGGTAAACAACACTGATGACAGGTGGAGGAAGGTCTTGTCAATTTGACACATAAAAATTCCCTAGTAGGTGGTCAGAAAGTGGTTAGGAAAGAGAAAGATGGTTTAAGCATATGCTAAACTCGGTTATATGGTAGATGTTATAAATGTTGCTAAGAAGGTAAATAGGAAATGTTTAAAGCAGGGAAAGGAGAAAAAAACAAAAGAACGTTATGACTCAAATAAGCGGTTAAGAATAACACCGAGATTTTGAATCCGGTTGACATTGTGCTGTTTGCGTCATTAGCTAAGTCAAAGTCATACGGACCAGAAGTTCCAAGCGAAGCAAATTTGATTGTTATTTTGCCAATGAAGGTTATTTCGTTATTGTAAGTTTTTTTTAAAGTAAATAGTTTTTTTTTAAAGTGTACAAAGTATAAGTGTTATAGATAACTAGGAATATTTTGTACTGGCTGAGGAGTAAAATTGCCCAGAAGGTTTCTGCAGGAAATAATATATATTCAGCTGCCATAATTTAGCAGGTAAAATTTTCTGTCGGTGACTGGTTTGCAGCCATACTTATTTTCTTTTATGGTACCCAAAAGTACCTGTGTTTATTTGAATAGGAAGCACCTTTTTTTTTTTTTTTTTTTTTTAACTTGTAGGGTGAAGGTGAAAATTACCTTTACAAGCACGTCGACCTGAAAGATCTTTTGTGCTGTTCCCTTAGGTTTAATTACACGAAGTGTAAAGGTTTGTTCATTCGAAGCTGAGGTCATGTAAGAACCTAAGAATCTTCGAGGAAGAGGTGTTTCTGATATCAAGGGGACAGGGGAACCCTTTATTGAATATTTTAAGCCTGGATCTAGCTACGGCAGGGCATTCACATAAAATGTGTTCAGCTGTTTCTATGTCTTCAAGACAGAGACGACAGGTGTCATCTTGGCTGATGCCCATGTTTTTAAGATGATACTTGAGAGAGCAGTGTCCCGTGAAGAAGTCCGTAAGTAACTTTGCGTCACGTTTACTCATGTCAAGAATTTCTTTCATACGTTTGTGGGATAAGTCAATGAATAGTTTTGACTGACGATGACCATTTGAGTTGTTCCAGGTGCTGATCATGTTCTGTCGTTCCCAGGTAGCTAATTCGTTTTTAAGGCTACTTATTGGGAGACCACAGTAGGGTTCGGGGCCTTTGAATTGAGACTGAGAGCCAAGTCTAGCAAGTCGGTCAGCCTCTTCGTTTCCCGGTACGCCTTCATGACCAGGCACCCATGAAAGAGTTATTTTATTGTGAGTAGCTAATTGAAGTAAACAAGTCAGGCAGTTCCAAACTAGTTTGGATTCGATTTTTGTCGAGGACAGAGCCTTTAGTGCTGCCTGACTGTCAGAGCAGATTAGGATGCTTGATCTTCGGAGGTTTCTTCTAATGCATTCCCTAATGCAGAATTCTATAGCCATTACCTCTGCCTGAAAGATAGTAGTTGTGTTACCAAGGGATGTAGATGATTTAAAGTTGGGACCGTAAATCCCTGCACCTACACCGTTGTTTGTTTTTGAACCGTCAGTATACCAGATGTATTGGAAGTTATTTGTAAGAATTACAGGGTTCTTCCATGCTGAGCGGTTTGGAAAGATTACTTCGAAGGGGTGGTGTAACATTATGCGTTTAGGCATAAAGTCCGAGGAGTGTGCTGCAGGCGATTTCAGTATTGGGAGCACCTGCAGAATACTCATATGTCCTTGTAAGTTTTCCTTCCTTGAGTAATTAGTGAGATGAAGCTTTAGTCCGCTTAGTGCAGCAGTCTTCTTTACTCTTTGATGTAGCGGAGGAAAATTTAATAAACTTTCTAACGCTAAAGTTGGGCAGGTGCGCATTGCACCTGTGATACCTACACAGGTTAGTCTTTGTAACTTTTGCAAAGATTTGCGGGCATAAACTTGTTCTGTTTTTTGCCACCAGACCAGCGAAGCATAGGTTATGATGGGTGTGATAATAGTGAGGTAAGTCCAGTAAATCATTTTTGGCCTAAGTCCCCACTTTTTACCAAAAAGTCTAGAACAGGCCCAGAAAGCATTTGTTGCTTTTGCTATGGTTTTGTCTAGATGTGGTTTCCAATTGAGTTTATTATCCAGGGTTACTCCTAGATATTTGACCTCTTTGGAAAAATTAATTTGAACACTATTTAGGGATAGTGTTTGGAGATCGATTTTTCGTCTCCTGGTGAATGGAATGATGACTGTTTTGGTGGGGTTGACCTTAAGCCCTTCCTTGTTGCACCAGTCATTAACTTTGTTCAGGGCCCTTTGCATACGGTTTGTGACCTGTGCTTCTTGATTGCCTTGAATAGAGATGACTAAGTCATCAGCGTAGCCTTGTGTATCAAGGCCCAGCTTATTGAGGTCATCCAAGAGCTGATCTATTACAATTGACCAGAGCAGGGGAGATAAAACACCCCCTTGGGGACAGCCTTTAACAGCATTAACTGTTATTGATGTTTGACCTAGTGTTGTGGAGATGATTCTGCCACTTAACATAGAGTCAATCCATTTAATGGTTGGTGTGTCAATTCCTTTGACAGTTGCAGCGGTTTGAATTGACAAATACGTAGTATTGTCAAAGGCGCCAGAAATATCAAGAAAAGAGCAGAGTATGATGTCTTTCTTAGCAAACGCAGTCTCAATTTTGCTTACCAGCTGATGGAGAGCTGTAACAGTGGATTTACCCGTTTGGTAAGCGAATTGGTTAGCATTGAGAGGATTTGCTATTAAGGCCGTACTGCGAATGTGTAAATCAATCACTTTTTCCATGACCTTTAGAAAGAAGGATGTGAGACTGATTGGTCTGAAGGATTTTGGGTCTGAGTTTGATCTATTGCCAGCTTTTGGTATGAATACTACTCTCACCTTTCTCCAAGTTTGAGGGATGTAGCTTAATTCAAAACTGGATCTATAGATAAGTATAAGTGAGCAGATTATGGTATCAATTCCATACTGCAAGAGAGCAGGAAAGATACCATCTTCCCCGGGCGCCTTGAAAGGCTGTTGGGAGGATATTGCCCATTTAATGGAGTCTTCGTTAAAAATTTTTCTAGCTAGACTTCTTGTTGTGCTGTTAGGTGTAGTGTAACTCACATTTGTGGTTAGTGATTGATCAGTGGTATGTATACAGTCAGGAAAATGAGTGGCCAAAAGTAGGCTCAGAGTTTCACTGTAACTTTGGGTAAAACTACCATCCGATTTTTTTAAGAGACCAATACCATTGTTATGATCTTTAGCTAAGGCTTTTTGAACTCTAATTGAAGAAGGCAAGTTATCGATACTTTCACAGAAGTTTTTCCAGGTAAGTCGTTTTTGCCTTCTTATCATCGAGTTGTAAGTCGTTAGAGTTGTTCGATATTCGCTCCACGAATTGGTTCGTTTAGCTTTGTTGAACAACTTTCGAAGCTTTCTTTTTAACTTCTCCAACTCACTGTTCCACCAGGGAACATCGCGATTTGAGTTGATCTGTCTAATGTGACAGCTGGACTCGTATGCGCTGGTGATTTGTGAGCTTAAGCGTGTTGCTTCCTTTTCAAGTTGATAAGGAGAGTCAATGTTTGGATAGGATGGTTCAAATTCACAACGGAGTGTTTCTGTGTAGAGATTCCAGTCCGTGTGTCTTGGTACCCTATTGTTTTCTATATTATTGGAATTCGGCCTTGACAGATCAAATCTGATGTGCCGGTGGTCCGAGAATGATATCTCTTTCGAGACATGCCAATTGAGAATGTTGTTGGCTATGGCAAAACTTGCCACTGTCATATCCAACACTTCTTTCCTAGTGGAGGTGACAAAAGTAGGTTCATTTCCCTTGTTTAGAATATCTAAGTTTGAGTGCATAAGAAAATCTAAAAGTGACTCACCTCTTTTGTTGATGTCTTTGCTACCCCATATGGTGTGATGGGAGTTGGCATCACAACCAAGTAGCAGCTGTCTTCCCCTTGCGTTGCAGTATCTAACAAGTTTTCTTACCTCTTCAGGTGGTGCGGAGGTAGTATCTCCCGGGTAGTAGGCTGAGGCTATTACAATATTTTGTAAGCCTCTTGCCGTGGGGATCTCAGCTAGTACCGCAACTAGATCATTTGTGATGAATTCTGGAATGGGAAGAAAGTTAGTTCTTTTATGGATAAGAAGCGCAGCTCGTGGTTGGAGTTGCGTGTTGTCGTATATTAACTTACACGATTGTGTTGGAAGGCCTTTTATTTGGCCTCTTACCACCCATGGTTCCTGGACTAGTAAGCAGTCCAGATCCTGCTTGACAAATTCTCTGCTTGCCGCAGCTGAGGCAGCTTTGGCGTGCATAAGATTTATCTGCAGGAATTTTAGGGTGGTGTAATTCATTTTGTTTTTGGTGTAGAGGTAAAGCTCGCTGGTGCTTTTAATAGCCTCTGCCGAGCTTTACCTTTGGGCCTGGGGTCCCGTTTTGGAGCCATTAATTTGGCTGAGCTGCTTCTTGCAGCTGGTGTTGCATTTACGCCTTTTGTTGTTGTATTGGCGACGGTTGTTGAGCAGGGAGGGGGGGGAGTTGTTGTTGCATTACCAGAAGTACCTTTTGGTGAGGAGGGCCTAACGGCTGACTCCTTTGGTGAGGTATGTGTGGCATTAGCAACTGAGGGGGGAGGAACTAGGTTTACTGGAGCTGTCAGCCTGTTTTGTAGATCTGACGTTGGTGAAGGCTGTGGAGCACTATTACCTGTCGTCAGGCTGTCTTGACAGGCTGTCTTGACAGGGGAGTTAGGTGGGGGTTTGGGGGCACCAGTTTTGTGAGGGGCTTTAGGATGGCGGAGTTGAACATCGCCAAACCTAAAGTCTATAATGTCCTTTCTGGTTTTCAGTAGAGCCACAGATTTGTGGTCCACCGAAAAGGTAAGAATACAGGCGGCACCTTTGGCTTCTCTTCTTATGATCCTCCACTCAGGAACGGGGAGACCCTCATTCTGGACCTTGATTGCCGTGAGGATCTGCTCGTTCGTGCAGGTGGGACCAACGGGGAAATGGCCGACCAGAATTTGGTTTTTGGGAATTTCTTCCTCTTCAACCGCCTTCAGTGAGGCATTCTCCCAAGGCTTTAATTTTGGAATTTCGCCTTTTAGCCAGTCAGCCGTGACCTTGTTTTTGCAGTTGACGACAAGCCATCCTGGTCTGAAATTGGTGCCAAAGAATTTGGGGCTGATATCCCCTGTCTTTTGGCTGCAGATCAAACCAAAGATGGTGTCTTGCACTGCTGTCATTTGGCCAGTGTTAAGCAGCGTTTCCGGGAAGTCAGAGGCAAGGATACCTATTTTGTAACTCTCCAGCGCTTGCTTAAAATTTTTTTGCTCTATTTTTTGTTGAATTGGAGGCGGATTTGATGTGATAGGCACATCAACAGACCTCTGCTTGTGAGCAATGTTGGGTTTTGCTATTTTGGCACGATTTGTGTCCCTAGGGAAGGATTCAGAGCGATTCCTTTTTTCTCCCTTTGGAACAGCCGTTCTGGCTCTTTCCCTGGCTTCGGCTTTGTTAAGGCCGCTAGCCAGAAGGAATTTAAAGCGTTTGCGAGCAGCTCCGCAAAGCTTGACGCGCGCTTTTTGTGTGGATTTGATCGTTTGATCAGTGTGTGTTGTAGGGACAGCCTCGTTGAGAAGCTTCGCCTCCTCCAAAGAACCAATAGGTGAGAGGTCGTCAAGACCTGTCTCCATTGGTGTGGATGCACTTAGAGCAGCATCACTCTCTTTAAAATTTACATCAAAAATATCTATCTTGTACCCACGAGTAATAGGGAAAGGAGGTCACCATTGGCAGAGCCCTATGCCAACGTAAAGGACTTATAATTTAAACTGGATTTGCCTAGGTATCCAGAGTTCGCAACTAGCGACTAAGAACTCCTTAGCCATTCAGCCCTCGGCGTCGCTGTTCAACCACTGGCTTGAGGATTGTTTATCGACCTTTACTGGTCTAGATCCGTTATGTTCGGTTATTGCGTAAGCAAGTTGCAGTGGCACCTCGAGCAGGATGTTATTTGCTAACGCATAACGGTCTTGAAAAGGGAGAGGCTAGAGTTTCATGGAATACCAGACTTTTATTGCGCTTCACCTGTTCCTGGGTCTTATAACCCTGGCCACCTCACCTGAGAGAATAAAAGTCCACATAATTAATTAAGTGGTGCGCTACATATTTGACTAGCCTGCAAGTAGGCTCTTCGTCAGGAGAGATAATAAGGTGGTGTAATCCGGAAGGAAAGGCTTTGGAGGTTGGATACAGGAGGCTGGTTTGAAACCATTCGAGGCAACGAGCAAATTTATGTTAATTAGTGTGTGCTCAGTTTTTTTTTGTTCTTAATTCTTTTAAATTTTGTGAAGTGAATCCGATATTAACGGCAAATACGCGCGTTAACGTAGTTTTAATTTGTTTGCTAACCAGTTTATATATATAGTGATTTTAATTAGCTTAAAAATTCGCGAACAAAAGCGAAATAGTAGTTACGACGGGAAAGACCATCGAGGATTTGGATGCTGTGGCCACAACAACGAAATCATCGACACTTGGTAAGTCTTTTATGCGCCCTGTCACTTTTTTACTATATTAAAATCTACATATATATATCTGGTTTTTTGGGGTTTGGGTTAAGTGGGGACCATTGCTTGTTTTAAATTTAATCGGTAAAAGAGGAAGTTAAGTCCCGGTATTTTTTTTTGTTTTGCGGGTATTGAAATTAATTTCGGATTCGTTATTTTTTTTATAATTTCATTAATTGTATAATTTTAATCTGTTTGTTTAAATACGTGCACAAAGAGATGCATTTAAAACTTTAAATACGTATAAAGTGCTAAGTACATTTAAAAGAACAATACAAAGAACATATAAGTTAAACATTTTACAAGTCCAGTTGCTTAAATCACTTATTTAAACATGCACACATCATAAAATAAACATAAAATCGATCACGAGCAAAAACTACACACAATTACGACGTAAATTATAATTAGTATGAGTAGGAGATATTCAAATATATGAATTTATATAAAGAAAAGTAAAATGTGTTCTAACTAACTTAATCAAAATGGGATGAGGAGTCTAGAGAGGAAAGGATGATCGCTTAGGTAGGGGATGATGCCAGTTAAGGGTCACCGAGGCGAGTAAGGTGACAAGGCAGGGTGGGTAGAGGCAATTTCTCGCGCGCTATAACATCCATACAGCACAAAAAGTCTGGCATGATTTTTGTCAGCGGGTTTAAGGGGTCAAGTTCCCACGCCCAACGGCGAGCAGGAGCCGGACCAGCATGCCAGCATGACCCCGACGAAACCAACAGCCCGTTACAAAATGGCGCCCTTGAACGTGGAGCCCGCTATCATTGATAGCGAGGCAGTTATTTTTTTTTTGAGCCGTTTCATTTGTTTTAGTTTACTTTTTGAGTTTTATTAGTTTCTTTTTCTCATTTCATTTAAAATTTTTTTTTCCTTTCTTTTAAATTTTCATTTTCGTCTTAATTTGATCTAAACAATGGTTTCCTCGTCTTTATAAGTCCCGGTGACTGAAGTTAATGTCTTCGGTATCGCGTTGCGATAAAGAAAAGGAAACCGTAATTGTTTGAATTACGCAATAGATGGTGCAAGTACCGAGTCTTGAGCTATTTGTATAGCGAGTAGTCCAATGTCCGGTACTATCTGCATACAACTACCGAAATTAATCAAGTGGAGACTCGACAATGCGAACGGATGTTGTTTCGAAGTCCTGCTTTAATCTTGAGTCATTCTTCTGGAGTCTTTGCTACTAAGCATTTGGTGGCATATGTCCTGGGAGAAAAATTTTTGTTATTAGATTCAGTTTAGTATGGTAGCTAATGTTTTAGTTACCTCCTTTTTTTTTATTTTTGGCTCGCAGGTCGAAGGCATCTCCCCTGCCATTAAAATTGGTCTTTCCTCAAGACAGCAATCCTCATCCCTTGATATTTATGAACATTTTTATTAATATTTTGAAATTTTATTTGAGTACTCAGCATACTTACAGGAATTGTGAGCTTTTGGTTTGTTTTTACGTCCAGTCTTTTAATAGAGATTTAAAAACGTCGTTTTCTTTGCAAAAGGCAGAAGTGTGAATAGTTTAGGCCAGTACATTGGCGTTTTTACTTTTAGGTTCTTTTAATTTTTTTTAAGTGTTAGCATATTTTAGAAATTTTATCTTTTTTTCATTTTAGTTTCAATTTTTGTGGCATACTTTGTTTTTTTTATTGTGAGGTATTGCATTGAGTGTTGATAGTTGGGGTGGTTTCGTTGTGAGTTTTCTGAGTGGTTCAGTTATGAGCTCAAATCGTAGAGTCTCAATCGTTGAAGATTTTGATTTGTATCAAGTTCAGTCCGCAGAACAATTTGAGAGGTTCTACCAAAGATACCACAGTCGAATAGACAGGTTAAACTTAGATAGATCGTTCAGTTTCTCAGAATTAAACTCGACAAACTCAGATTTATCCTTCGAAATGAATGATAATAGGCAGTTAGAGGACGGGGATCGTGATGACCTTCAAAACGTCAGAGAAGGAAATCGTGCTAGTGCCAGTGGTCTGGTAAGCGTAGAAAGCTTGGCTTCGCAAATTGACCGAAGCTTGATGTTAAATCAAGTCCGTTTCTTCCAACAAATGGATCAGTTTATGGTCAATATCATAAACAAGATGGAGGACGTCAGTCGGCCTAGTTCGATTCCGAGTGCCCTTGATACTGCGAGAAGCAGCCAGACCTGCACAGGTGCAGAGGCTAGCACATCTCGCGGTCTCCAACCTACCCCCAGACCCCGAAGTTCATTGTCCAATTCATTCTCCAGTTCCACGAATAAGTGTCGATTAGACCGCTGGAATATTAAATATGACGGCACCGAAAATGTTACCGACTTTTTATTTAAGGTGGACCGCCTTCAAATTTCGTGTGAATACACAGATGAACAACTCACGTCAAACTTCCATACGTTATTGACTGGAAGAGCCAACAGTTGGTTTTGGTCCTATTTAAAAAGGAACCCGGAAGTTCAGTTTGTGGAAGTAAAGAGGGCAATGAAAAAGGAGTTTGGGCGGTTGGAGAACGATGAAGATGTGTACATGCGCATACTTACTCGTAGGCAGGGGTACAAGGAATCGTTTGACGATTTTTATAATTCCGTCGTTGGTCTTAACGACCGTCTTAAGGAACCATTCGATGAAAAGAAACTGGTCGATGTTTTGCGGAATAATGCTAAGGACAGACTAGGAGAAATCCTGCTGTCAGCTGATTGCAACTGTCTCGAGCAATTGAGAAATAAGGCTAGAGTTGCGGAAAGGTTTTTGGCGAAGAGGTTCTCTTCACAAAAGTCAGTTCATGAAGTTTCTGTTCTCGATAGCGACGAAGTAATGGACTTGACTGGTGAGGAAATCGCGGCCATGGGTCCGCCTAAGAGAACCAACTCCACAGCACATTTCATTTGCTGGAACTGTGATCAGCAAGGTCACAGCTTTTATATGTGTCCCTCTCATGTGAGAAAACTGTTTTGTTTCGTGTGTGGAACCAAAGGAGTAAGTACTCCAGAATGCACCAAGCATCCGGGAAACTCCTACAGGGACGAAAGGAGGGGCGGGGATCTTCGTCCGGCGAACAACAACCCCGACCACCCGAAACAGAACTAAATCACTCTACAAGTGACAACCGTGTTCCACTCAAGATCTTGGAACACGAAAAATCAAGTGATGTCGAAACTCACCCTATAATTGTTCACAACCTAAAATCCCTTCATGAGCGTAAGCTTAACTATTATAAGGTTCGTTCTCGAATTATGGGAACTGATAGTAGTGTAGCTAGCTCCCAAATACAAAAATGTCGACATCGGTTCAGAAATCGCCAACACTTTCGCAAAGCAATTTTGGAATCCATCATTTCGTCGGACGCAGATGGTAGAATGTACGCCAATGTTCAACTGAACAATGAACCGGTTTTTGGTTTACTGGATAGCGGAGCTTCCATTTCTGTGCTAGGTAGCGAGTGTTGGGATTTGGTAAAAAGAATTGGAGTTGAAGTGGTCGTACAAAAATGTTGTGCGTACTGCCGATGGGAAGTCCCATGCCATTGTTGGTCATTGCCAAATTCAGACCAAGTACAAAGGTGTCACTAAACCCATTTCATATTACCTGATTCCCAATCTAACTCAAAAACTCTACCTTGGGATGAATTTTTGGAGAGAATTCCATCTTATGCCTGAATTAAGCGAAATTCAAACTGATGACTGGTCACATGAAGGAGATGTCAACATGAAAGATAATGCTGAGTTGATTGCGCTGTCTCCAGAGCAATCTGTTCAGTTAGAAAAAACAAAGAAGCTGTTTCCTAACTTTGTAGTTTTAGGTTTAGGCAAATCAACGCTAGGTGGTCACACGATCGATACAGGTAACGCGGTTCCGATTAAATCTCGCCACTATCCTATGTCTCCAGTGCGACAAGAAGAGGCTTATAAGGAGCTGGATCGCATGCTAGAGCTTGGAGTAATCGAGGTTAGCAACTCACCGTGGTGTTGTCCTGTGGTTTTAGTCAGAAAACCCGGTAAGGTTCGCCTTTGCCTGGATTTCCGGAAAGTGAATGCAGTAACTGTGAAAGACGCGTATCCGTTACCACATATTGAGGGGTTGTTAAGTAGGATAAAAGACACTCATTTTATCACGGGGTTGGATTTGAAGGACGCTTATTGGCAAATTCCTCTTGATGAAAAGTCAAGAGAGAAGACAGCATTTGCAGTACCAGGTAGACCACTCTACCAATTCAAGGTAATGCCTTTTGGTTTGAGCAATGCTGGTTCTACAATGTCACGCGTCATTGATAAAATGTTGCCTCAATCCCTCAGAGAGAATGTTTTCGTCTACTTGGACGACCTCCTCATATGTACATCCGATTTCGAATCGCACATTCGGATATTAAACGAAGTTGCTGCATGTCTCCGCAAGGCGAACTTAACCATCAACCTCGACAAAAGCAAGTTCTGCATGCGAGAGATTAAGTGTCTTGGATACATTATCGGCCAAGGAACTCTAAAAACCGATCCTGCCAAAATCGAAGCCATGGTCAATTTCCCGATTCCCAAAACTCAACGACAAGTTCGTAGGTTTATAGGTTTAACCGGTTGGTACAGGAGGTTCATTCAGAATTATTCCGATCTGGCAGCTCCCCTAACAGATTGTTTGAAAAAGAAGAGTAAATTCGAGCTAACACCTGAAGCTTTAGATGGGTTTAATAAACTCAAAACTGCGCTTTCTTCGGCTCCTGTGCTATCGCAACCAGATTTTAAGAAGCCGTTCACGATCCAGTGCGATGCATCCTCAGAAGGAGTGGGTGGTGTTTTATTTCAGTTGGATGAGAATTTGAATGAAAAACCGATTGCCTATATGTCAAAGAAGCTTAACAAAGCTCAGAAAAATTACACAGTGACAGAGCAAGAATGTCTTGCTGCGGTATTGAGTATTCGAAAGTTCCGAGCGTATGTTGATGGATTACCTTTTACGATCATCACCGATCACTCAAGCCTTAAGTGGCTAATGTCCATGAAAGACTTGAGTGGACGATTGGCAAGGTGGAGCTTGGAACTTCAAGGTTTTGATTTTTCGATCGAACACCGAAAAGGATCTCTCAACGTCGTTCCGGATACTCTATCGCGAATGGAAATGGATGAGCTTTCTTTGATACCATTAGGCGCAGATGTCGACCTTGACTCGGATCAGTTCAATTCGGAGCCATATTCCCAGCTGCGAGAAAATATCAACTCCAATCAATCTGCACTTCCTGACCTTGTTGTATCGGGAAAATATATATACAAAAGAGTAAGGTTCAGGAACGGCGATGTAAGCGACGAGGACTCGCTGTGGAGGCTCTGGTTACCCGATGCACTCACTCACAAATGTATCGAAATGTCCCATAATACTAAGCTGAACTGCCATAGCGGCTTCGCTAAAACGTACGCTCGAATACGCGAAAAATATTTCTGGCCGAAAATGGTAACGGATATAAAAACGTTCGTGAGTGAATGCGAGACGTGCAAAACCGTAAAAGCTCCAAATGTAACCCTTCGCCCACCAATCAATAACCAGATCGTTTCGGAAAGACCAATGCAACGTTTATTCGTTGATCTATTAGGACCTTACCCACGAACAAAACGAGGAAACGTTTATATATTTATTGCGTTAGATCATTTTACTAAATTTACTTTCTTAAAAGCACTCCCGAAAGCCACCGCGACACGAATTGCTCAGTTTTTGGAATGTGAAATATTTCATACTTTCGGCACCCCTGAGTTTGTTCATTCTGATAACGGATGTCAGTTTGTCTCCAATGAGTTCAAAAACTTATTGGCAAACTATGGCATTAAGCACATTCGTACGGCATTGTATTCACCACAAGCTAACAATTCGGAGAGAGTCAATCGTAATCTTTTAAGTAAATTGCGAGTGCTCATCTCTAAGGAGCAAAACGATTGGGATATTCATCTGTCCAGCATAGCATGTGCATTGAGATCCGACATGCACGAATCTATCGGATGCCAGCCATACTTTGCATTGTTTGGACAAACGATGATATCCCATGGTTCATCTTATCGTTTACTACGAGATTTGAATGCTCTGACTGACCCCGAATTGTTGGTTGTGCCAAACTGTGCAAAAACCGCCATTAGTAGACAAAGGTTATCAGAGAACTTACTCAGGGCACACGTTAAGTCAAGAAAAACATACAACTTACGTTCAAAACCCGTGTCTTTTAAAGTTGGCCAAGAAGTTTTTCATCGAAACTTTACTCAGAGCAGCTTTGAAAAGGGAATCAATGCAAAACTGCTTCCTAAGTTTGTCAAATGCCGTGTCCGCAGAGTGGTAGGCAGTTGCATGTACGAACTGGAAACGCTGAATGGTAAACTTATTGGTATCTACCATGCCAAAGACATCAAACAATAATATAACCTGAAAGCAAGAGAAAACGTTCCACAAAGCATCGGTTTCCCAATCAAGAAAGGATAGCAAATACTTATCTGACTCAAAATACAGCCCGGCTTTTATGTAGGTTCGGCACCCACGTTATAAGGTGAAGCTGATCCGGCGTTGTTTTAAAATCCTTTTTTTATTTTTAGTATATTTTTTTTCGTGTATATACACATTTCACTCACTGTACACTTTTTTGCACTGGGGGTGATTTTAGTGATATATCCTTTTTTTTATCTTATTTATATTTATATTTTATTTTTGTTTTCACTATTCCCCTGCATTTTCTCACTAGCACTCACCATCCGAAAACTACTTTTTATTAGGTTTAGGTTATTCCTTACGTTTTATCTTTTCTAGCCGCCTCGTGCTCGCGAAGAAAAATTGTTATATGGACAGATACGTTAGGTCCACAGGAACAAAGTAATATGGATTTATGGGTACGTGGGTTCGTTCGCGTGTTTTGAATGCTTTAAAGCATCCAAAATAGCGAAGCCCTGTAACGAAATATGTTTTTTATTTATATAAATCACAAAAAAAAATCCGAAAACAGATTACTTTCGCGTTTCGCGCACGAGTTGAAAATATTTTTGGTAAACAACACTGATGACAGGTGGAGGAAGGTCTTGTCAATTTGACACATAAAAATTCCCTAGTAGGTGGTCAGAAAGTGGTTAGGAAAGAGAAAGATGGTTTAAGCATATGCTAAACTCGGTTATATGGTAGATGTTATAAATGTTGCTAAGAAGGTAAATAGGAAATGTTTAAAGCAGGGAAAGGAGAAAAAAACAAAAGAACGTTATGACTCAAATAAGCGGTTAAGAATAACACCGAGATTTTGAATCCGGTTGACATTGTGCTGTTTGCGTCATTAGCTAAGTCAAAGTCATACGGACCAGAAGTTCCAAGCGAAGCAAATTTGATTGTTATTTTGCCAATGAAGGTTATTTCGTTATTGTAAGTTTTTTTAAAGTAAATAGTTTTTTTTTAAAGTGTACAAAGTATAAGTGTTATAGATAACTAGGAATATTTTGTACTGGCTGAGGAGTAAAATTGCCCAGAAGGTTTCTGCAGGAAATAATATATATTCAGCTGCCATAATTTAGCAGGTAAAATTTTCTGTCGGTGACTGGTTTGCAGCCATACTTATTTTCTTTTATGGTACCCAAAAGTACCTGTGTTTATTTGAATAGGAAGCACCTTACCTGAGAGAATAAAAGTCCACATAATTAATTAAGTGGTGCGCTACATATTTGACTAGCCTGCAAGTAGGCTCTTCGTCAGGAGAGATAATAAGGTGGTGTAATCCGGAAGGAAAGGCTTTGGAGGTTGGATACAGGAGGCTGGTTTGAAACCATTCGAGGCAACGAGCAAATTTATGTTAATTAGTGTGTGCTCAGTTTTTTTTTGTTCTTAATTCTTTTAAATTTTGTGAAGTGAATCCGATATTAACGGCAAATACGCGCGTTAACGTAGTTTTAATTTGTTTGCTAACCAGTTTATATATATAGTGATTTTAATTAGCTTAAAAATTCGCGAACAAAAGCGAAATAGTAGTTACGACGGGAAAGACCATCGAGGATTTGGATGCTGTGGCCACAACAACGAAATCATCGACACTTGGTAAGTCTTTTATGCGCCCTGTCACTTTTTTACTATATTAAAATCTACATATATATATCTGGTTTTTTGGGGTTTGGGTTAAGTGGGGACCATTGCTTGTTTTAAATTTAATCGGTAAAAGAGGAAGTTAAGTCCCGGTATTTTTTTTTTGTTTTGCGGGTATTGAAATTAATTTCGGATTCGTTATTTTTTTTATAATTTCATTAATTGTATAATTTTAATCTGTTTGTTTAAATACGTGCACAAAGAGATGCATTTAAAACTTTAAATACGTATAAAGTGCTAAGCACATTTAAAAGAACAATACAAAGAACATATAAGTTAAACATTTTACAAGTCCAGTTGCTTAAATCACTTATTTAAACATGCACACATCATAAAATAAACATAAAATCGATCACGAGCAAAAACTACACACAATTACGACGTAAATTATAATTAGTATGAGTAGGAGATATTCAAATATATGAATTTATATAAAGAAAAGTAAAATGTGTTCTAACTAACTTAATCAAAATGGGATGAGGAGTCTAGAGAGGAAAGGATGATCGCTTAGGTAGGGGATGATGCCAGTTAAGGGTCACCGAGGCGAGTAAGGTGACAAGGTAGGGTGGGTAGAGGCAATTTCTCGCGTGCTATAACATCCATACAGCACAAAAAGTCTGGCATGATTTTTGTCAGCGGGTTTAAGGGGTCAAGTTCCCACGCCCAACGGCGAGCAGGAGCCGGACCAGCATGCCAGCATGACCCCGACGAAACCAACAGCCCGTTACAAGTGTTTTTTGAATAGTGGGATATTCAGGGCCTTGTTTAA
Source organism: Melanostoma mellinum (assembly GCA_914767635.1). Taxonomy (NCBI): domain Eukaryota; kingdom Metazoa; phylum Arthropoda; class Insecta; order Diptera; family Syrphidae; genus Melanostoma; species Melanostoma mellinum. The sequence continues at coordinate 107,549,478 of OU612058.1, forward strand.
TTTGACCAACCGACAGTAATTCGAAAAATGTTTCCGCTCCTATTAGTAAGTCAATTTTATGAGGCTTATTGAAGTAAGGATCAGCTAATTGAATGTTGGAAGGTATATTCCAATTCGTAATATTTATGGCTTGATCCGGCTGATATGACGATATTGAGTTCATTACCCAATAATCAGCAGAAAACGAATGATCGTTAAATCTTGACTTTACTTCTGCATGTACCTTTCTGTTTACATTAGTACTTGCTTTACCGATGCCGAGAAGATTTAAAGTTTTTTGATCCTTTCGCAACTTCAATTTTTGTGCAAGCTCTTCAGTTACAAAATTGATTTGCGAGTCTGAATCAAGTAACGCTCGAGCTAGCGTATATTCACCACTACTACCTTTAATTTGAACAATAGCAGTAGCGAGAATAACTTGATCTTTTGAAACTGAGGCATGCATAGCTTGAAAGCTCGAAGCTCCTTGTGACGGTGTGCTATTGAACGTAGTTTGATATTGGTGCAATAATGTGTGATGCGATTTATTGCAAACACTGCACCGAGTTAATTTGCATTTTGAAACTGTGTGTCCTTTTCGAAGGCAGTTGATGCAAACAGGCACACTTTTCGCAAACTCAAATCGTTGCATCACAGGTATTGAAGCATAGGTTTGGCATGTCGTTATTGTTAAAGTCGGCACTAATTTGCACCGACTGGCTGGACAGGGTACATAAACCTTGGCCAGACCGAAGAGGGCAATACAAAAGGTTCTTGTACCTTTGTATGCTGGAGTAGATTCGTAGTTGTGATCTATTAATACTTCATTACCACTGGTGGGGTGAAGTAATAATAATTAAAAACTATATGTCAACATTCTCCCCGGCGTTGAGATCTTTGAGCTCAAACTCTATAGCATGTGGGGATTGAGCAATTGCCATCTTCCTCCGTAGTAGTAGCAAAAGCTTGTATTGGCTCGATTTCAAACTTATCCACGAATACACTCAGGTTGAGTGTTGGCAGAAACGGGGCACTTTGTTCTGATATATACAGGGTGTTCCGTACTTCATGTACTATCCTTTGGGGTGTGATTCTTGGGCATATTCTAAGAAAAAAAATGTTTTACAGTAAAGCTCAATTCTCAACTTTGACATCACTTTTTGACAATTTAAGAAAAGGCTAACTTTGGTGTACTATGACCTATGTTAAATTCGATATCTCTGTCAATACTAATGGTAGAGACCTAATCATAGTCTTAATTTTTTGTAGAAATAACAACCTTTAAGACTGTATTTAAGTTTAGCTATCACAGGTTAAGGGTTGCCAGATTTTCAATTTTAAGTGCTGTTCAAATTTTATTCCCGAAACAAAGTTTTGACTTTGAGGTCATTTTTTTGCAGAAAATGCCTGGTAAACATGGAGTTTCTTTATTTTTTACAGATGAACTAAACAATAATAAAAAAAAAACTTACTGATAAGTGCACTCAAAAACCCATAGATTTTATGATATTTGAAAAAATACAAAAAAATATATTTCTTTACTACAAACGGCATAATAAATTTTGTGTCTACATGAATTTCTGTTTTCGTAATGCGTATTAGTTCTGTTAGTGTGCTATGTACTCTTTCAATCATTACGTTGGTTTTGCTATGATTCGGAGCTACCTTTTCGTGTTTGACCCCAAATTTTTCTAATTCTAATTCTGCCATCGGAGTACAGAATGTTCTCTCATTGTCTGTTACCAAAACGTCTACTTTCCCAAACACTGGTAGTGTTTCAATTAGTTTTTCCTTAGCGTCTATTTTACTGTCGATATGTCTAACTATTAAAAATTTTGAAAAAGAGTCTATCATAGTCAAAAATTGATCGTTGTCAATGTAGTATATGTCTGCATGTATGCGTTCCCCCCCTTTCTTTGGAATTGGAGCCTCTCCTAATTCCTAATTATTTCTTTCAATTTAGTGAAAACGTCATCATCTTTGTATTTAATAGTATGCCTCCAATATCCTTTATGAATTTGTTCACTATTTATATTATTGGAATCTCCTTCTTCTATAATTAATTGATTTCTGAATCGATTGATTATTCCACCTAACCTTCTAATTTCTTCTCTTGGACTGCTGTGAGTACTATGTACTGTAGCTAAATCTTCACTATTTTCCATTATATTTATTTCTTGACGACTTAATGCATCTGCTACAACATTTTCCTTACCTGGTTTATAATTTATTACTGGTGCATATTCTTCTTTAAATGCTTTCCATCTCTTCAATTTCGTATTAGGGTTTTTATCAGATACAGCAAAGCTCAATGGTTGATGGTCCGTGTATATGCGAATTCCAGTTTGACCATATAGATAATTTCTCAAATTTTTCAGACTCCATACTATTGCTAACAATTCCTTTTCATTGGTAGCATAATTTTGTTCACTTGCAGATAACGTCCTACTTACAAAGGTTATTGGCTTATTGTCTTGGCTTAGTACTGCACCTATGGCTGAGTTACTTGTATCAGTTGTTAAATCAAATGGTTTATCGAAATCCGGTTGATTAAACGCAATTTCTTCTGTAAGCTTATCCTTTAATACCTGAAACGCTTTTTTGCCTTCTGAATCTAATTCAATATTTATCCTCTTACTGTTTATTTTTTCGTTTCCCCGTAAATACTTTGTTAACCCTTTGCTTATCATTGCATAATTTCGGATAAATTTCCTATAATAACCTGATAGTCCAAGAAAACATCTCAATTGACGTAAAGTCTGTGGTTCGGGATATTCCCTAATTGTTTTTACTTTATCTGGATGGGTTTTTATGTGGTTATAGGATACAACATATCCTAAGAAATCCACCTCTTCCATAAAGTACTTACTCTTTTCACTGCTAATTCTCATGTTAGCTTCTGAAAGTGCTTTAATTATTATTTCAATGTGATGTAAGTGTTCCTGAAAATATTATAACGTCATCTAGATAAACATGACAGAATTTCCCGATGTATTTTCGGAGAATGTCATCCATAGCTCTTTGAAATATGGCTGGAGCGTTTTTAAGCATAAATGGCATACGATTGAATTCGTATTTCCCGTTGTTGACTGAGAATGCAGTCTTCGGTCTATCTTTTTCATTAACAAGGATTTGATGAAATCCTGATTGTAAATCTAAAGTAGAGAAAAATTTTGACTTGCCTAAATTAGATAAAATTACTGAGGTTTCTGCCATGGGATATTTATCAGACTTCGTAAAAGAATTTAATTTCTTGTAATCAATGACCATTCGTAGTTTTTTTGTGCCATCTTCATTGAATCCTTTTTTTATCTACCACCCAAACTGGACTGTTATACGCGCTTCGACTTTGTTGAAGTTGAATTATGTAAACCTCAAACAATACTCATTTAATTAATGTAAACACACCTTTGTAGACTTATCTTTCTTTCTCACTCTAAAATTAATTTGTCTCCTACTATATAATAAAAATGGCAATCAAGAAAACCACGTTGTCTGTTTTTTACTCAAATTAAATTCTGCAAAGAAACGATTTTGTACATCAGGTTATGGGCCCAGTGTGTCTTTGAAAGTTGCGTAAAAGTAAAAGTTTTTTCTCAAATTTGTTTAAAGAACGCAAAATAAAAAAAATCTTGAAACGTACTGCAATTTCTTTTTTGCTGAAAGAACAATGGCGTCAACATCGATGGATTACTACAAAATTGCTGTGGACCATCTTGAAAGCCCAAGTGATTGGCCGAAATGGAAATGGCAGGTGAGAATGTTATTAAGAGCATATGATTTAACAAAAATTGTGGATGGCGATGAACCTTGTCCAGCAGTAGGTGATTCCGAAGCAGAAAGAAAGAAGTACAAAACATGGGTGAAAGACGATGCAAAAGCAGCTGGTCTAATTGCATCGGCGCTAAGTAAACCAGTCGCTGAACTCGTACTGACCTGTGAAAATTCAAAAGACATTTGGGACAAGTTGTGTGCTCGCTTTGAGCGAAGCAGTACGCAAAGGCTAACAATGTTGATTGACTCCTTTTTTCAAGCAAGAAGAGATGAAAAAGAAGACATTAGCACGCACGTGGCAAAATTGCAAAAACTGTTTGTGGACCTTAACACTGTCTAAACACAAAGAAAATACCCTTTCAGAAAGGATATTAAACGGACGAATTATGTCTACCCTTGGAAAAGAGTACGATAATTTTCGTGATCTCTGGGATACTATCCCATCAGAGAATCAAAGGCTTAATTTGCTGATTGAAAAATTATGCTCAATCGAATTACGTGAAAGTCGAACTCACGAAATAAATAATGAAGTAACAGCTTTTGTTGCAAAAGGACAGTTCAACAAGAAAAAGCACAACTCTGAAAAACTAGAACGTGCAAAGAAAAAGTTCCCGTGTAACAAATGCAAGGAACTGGGTCACTGGGCAGCTGAGTGTCCACAAAACAAGTCTTCAGATCGTGTAAAAGAAAAAGGAAATTCAAAGAATTTTGGCTTGATGACATATTCTTATGTATCAAACAACAGATTTATTAAAGCCGACCAATGGTTCTGTGATAGTGGTGCGTCCAGGCACATAACGCCAAGCAAGTTGTATTTTGAAAGCTTTACAAAATTTGCTGTTCCTGAAATAATAAGTCTCGGAAAGCAAGGCGTTACAATGAAAGCATACGGCCAAGGTAACATTCAGATTCAAAGATATATAAAAGGAGCATGGAAGGATGCAACGCTAAAAAGTGTTTGGTATGTGCCAGATGCAAATGCGCATCTTTTTTCTGTAAAAGCAGCAGCACAAAAAGGTTTTGCTACAACACTCGATAGCGACAGTGTTAAAATCCACGAAATGAAAAGTGGTCAGTTAATTATTACTGGATATCTTCAAAATGAGCTGTACGCGCTGAATATTCGAGTAGTTAAGCCAACTAAACCAGCAGAAGTCTGTTTGGCAAATGCTTCAGAAACTTTGCAAGTGTATCATGAACGTTTTGCTCATCAAAATAAAAAGCACGTCAAAGATATTTTAAATAGAATGAATATTAATGTTACCGAAGGCGATGAGAAGTTATGCGATGGTTGTGCTCTTGGCAAAATGCACAGACTTCCATTCAAGAAACGAAATAATCGACCAACTACTGTAGGCGAAATCATTCATGCGGATGTACTCGGTCCTGTTGAAATAACATCTGTTGGAGGAGCTCGTTTCTACGTTTGCTTCAAAGATGATTATAGTAAATACCGAAAGTTGTTTTTCTTGAAACACAAAAGCGAAGTCTGCACATCTTTAGAACAATTTTTAAATGAAGCAAGAACAAATGGCCACACTGTAAAGAAGTTACGTTGCGATGGTGGTAAAGAGTTCAATAACAAAGATGTTGCTAAAGTGCTTGCAAAACGAGGCATTGAGCTTTGCATTGGACCTCCCTATACTCCACAACAAAATGGAGCAGCTGAGCGGGAAAATCGTACGATCGTTGAAGCAGCAAGATCTATGCAACAAACAAGTAAATTGCCTAAGGCTCTGTGGGCTGAAGCTTGCAATACAGCGGCGTATATTCTAAATCGTACTGGTCCAACTGAAAATTACCGCGGTATCTCGATTCTCAACTCAGTTCGAAAAATATTTGCTTCTATTCTTTATGTGAGACTCACGAAGTGGATTGAAAATAATAATCGTTTAAGCATATTCCAGGCCGGGTTTCGAGCAGGGTTCTCTACTTTAGACCACATTTTTGCGCTTTCCTCCATTGCAAACAAATACAATGATAAAAATAAAAAACTTTATTGCTGTTTTGTGGACTTCAAAGCCGCTTTCGACACGGTTAATAGACAAGCATTGATCTACAAGTTGGCATCACTTGGTGTCTCTCGAAAGTTTCTGCTTCTCTATTCCAATTTCTTGACTTCAACAAGTGCAGCTGTTTGGGATGGAACAGGTATATCGAACTGGTTTGAAACGTCCGCAGGAGTTCCTCAGGGTTGCATTCTCAGTCCAATTTTATTCGCTTTATTTATCGATGCAGTTTGCGATATTTTACCGGGAGGTGTAATCTTTGCGGGAACTCTTGTCAAAGTTCTTCTCTACGCTGATGACCTAGTTTTGTTAACAGATTCTCCATTCACTTTACAGTTGCAAATTAACCGACTTCATGAATATTGCGAGGCTTGGGGTCTGCAAATCAATACCCGCAAAACTAAAGTTATGATTTTTGAACCAAGAAAACGAAGAAGACTTGCTGAAGAAAATTGGTATCTAAACCGTGAACGAATAGAAGTTGTTAGCCAATTCAAATATCTAGGAGTTCTGTTCACTGCCCACTCGAATTTCAGCAAGCATGCCAAAGAAAAAAGTAATGAAGCCAAGTTGGCCCTAAACATGATGTGGCCATCTTTCTTTAATAACCAAGATATTGATGTTTCATCAAAATACCGAGTCTTCAATGCAACAGTGAATACATGCATGTGTTACGGTGCACAAGTCTTTGGCTATGCACAATTCGAGGACTTTGAAAAAGTTCAAAGGTATTTTTTCAAAAGACTGTTTCGGTTACCTAATGCAACTCCTACATATGCTATTCATGTGGAATCCGGTATAACACCAATTTTTATCCAAAATTTAAAGGCTCATTCAGATTATCTTATTAAAGTTATGAGGAGAGAAAATGGTCTCCACAAAACATTTTTGAGATGGCTACTTCAAACGAATACTACGCCCTTTAAGGAACTGAATCAACTAGCTTTATCTCATAACGCAAGTTTCGCTCTCAACGAAAACAACGTAGACGACTGGCATGCTATTTTCGCTGGCTTAATTGCTAAGATCGATGAAAATATATACATTCAAAATATAAACAGAGCGGCTTCGTCAGAGAGCAGGAATATTTATAAAAGTTTAAATCATAATCTCTTAACTGAAGCTAACTATTTTTGCAAGGATCTTTCCGTAGAAGCTATAGGTACCATTTTTAGAGCTAGAGTGGAGTTACTAAGCTTAAACTACATTCCTCATAGAACTGATCTTTCTCAAAATTGTCATCTTTGTAATAGAAGAGAGCTTGAAGATAGTTTCCATTTCATAGCAGTTTGTCCAATCCTTCAAGAAATTCGCCGACTATACTTCAATAGTAGTTATATATCCTTAAACCAATTTATTGATATATTGAACGGATCCGTTGGATGGCCTAAACTTTTTAAATATTGCAAGCATGCTTTGTTATACCGTAACAGCTTTTAACACAAATGTTCTTCACTTTCCACCAGTTAGAGTATTTATCTAAAATATTTTCTTATTCTTTATGTTTCAAATCATTCCAAAATTGCTTGTTTTTATGTTTCAAATCATTGCAAAATTGAACAAATAAATCTAATTTAAATTTTATCCAAAATATATTTTACAAATTATCCTTAAATCATTCTATCTTTGTGTTTCAAATCATTTCAAAATTGAAAAAATAACCGTATTTAAAAATTTATGATTAACATTTTAAAACGTTAAAAAATAAAAAAAATTAAATAAATAATTAATTAAAACTGATTTATTGTACACCATAAATTCATATAAAACTGATTCAAAATTTTAGTATCAATTTCTATTCAAAATTGCATTTGCAATCATAACCATTTTGTCTATATATTATATTAATTTTCTTAAAATTATTTAATGTATGTTCATATAAAAAAAAAAAAAATAAACATGTCATTCAGGCAGACGGCAGCACAGCCATGTTCTTTATATTGTATTAACTTTGTATAAATTTATTGAAATAAAAAACATTATCTATCTATCTATCTATCTACTGGTCCAACTGCCGTCGAAAACAAAGCTCCTTTCGAGTTATGGTACAACAAAGACTGTGGAAAGCTGCATCATCTGAGAATATTTGGAACTGGTTGTTATGTACATATTCCGAAAGAACGTCGTAAGAAATTTGACCAAAAAGCGTTATTTGGAAATTTAGTAGGGTATGTTAATGACAAAGACGGGTATCGAATATGGATTCCAAAACTCTGGAAAGTAGTCTGTAGTCACGATGTAATCTTCAAACCAGAAGTGGTGTGCACCATAAGCCTAAATAGTGATACATGCGCTGAAAATACAAAGTCATCCGAGCAAGAAGTCAAAAAGGAAATACCTGAAATGAAAGATGAAAGTACGTCAACAGAAAATTGTATCGAAGATAAGAATACCAGTGATGAATATGAGAGCTTGAACGAAGAAGAAGACAACGATGCCACTATAAGGCAAGAAATCCGAACAAGTTCACGAGAAAGAAAGAAGCCAGCCTGGATGAACGAGTATGTGATGCTTGTAGATTTGGGGCAGTCAGCAGAGAATCCAACATGTTATCAAGAAGCCATAAAGTCAGCAGAAAGCAAGGAGTGGCTTGCAGCTATGAATGATGAATTGAATTCTCTTAAAGAGAACCAAACTTGGGAGCTCGTTCCTCGACCAGCTAGTGCAAAAGTTGTGCAGAATCGATGGGTTTTCCGAATAAAGGACTCAACAGATGGTAGCAATCCTCGCTATAAGGCCCGACTAGTTGCAAAAGGCTATGCACAGCAAAGGGGCATCGACTACAACGAAACTTTTAGCCCAGTTGCACGCTATGATACGGTTCGTTTGTTGTTAGCCTTAGCTGCAGCGAATAATTTGAAAATTCATCAGTTTGACGTGAAGACGGCTTTCCTGTATGGCACTCTTGAGGAGGAAGTCTACCTCGAACAGCCCGATGGATTTCAAGATGATACGGATAGGGTGTGTCTGTTGAAGGGAAGCTTGTATGGGCTTAAACAAGCTCCACGCTGTTGGCACAAGCGATTTTTGAACTTCATGAATAAATCAGGACTGAAGAATAGCAATGCAGATCCTTGTCTTTTCTATTGTAACCACAATGGAATTATACTTTACGTCGTTATATACGTGGACGATGGTTTGGTAATTGGTAATGATGAAAAATTAATTGAAAATTTTCTAACTGAATTAAAATCTGAATTTAAAATAACAATTGGCTCCTTAGATAATTTTCTAGGTATGAAAATAAATTTGAAAAATGACTCAATTACAGTGAGTCAGGAGAAATATACAAAGAAAATATTGGATCGTTTCAATATGAGCCAATGCAATGCTGTTACAACACCTATGGTACAAATTGAAACCAACAATATTGATGATACGAAGGTAGAAGTTCCATACCGCGAGGCTGTTGGAAGTTTACTTTACCTGGCAACAGCTACACGACCTGACATCGCTTACGCTGTTGGTTCAGTGGCAAGAGCAGTTGAGAATCCAACCCAGAATGACTGGAACAATGTGAAACGAATTTTCAGATACCTTCAAGGAACCAGCAAATCCTGTTTGAACTACAAGAAAAGTTCAACAATGTTACAAGTATACAGTGATGCAGATTTCGCAGGCGACATCAAAACAAGGCGATCCACAACAGGAGTTGTTGCTATCTTCTCCAGTGCAGCAATCTGTTGGACAAGTCAACTACAACGAACAGTAGCTTTGTCTACTACGGAAGCAGAAATTATGGCGGCCAGTGAAGGTGCAAAAGAAGCAATGTGGTTAAAACGTTTGATGGGAGAACTTACTCTACAAAAGGATTTCAAACCTGAGCTGTTCGTTGATTCTGCAAGTGCTGTTAAACTTGGTAAAAATCCCGAATACCACAAAAGGACAAAACACAAAGATGTCCGTCATTTTTATGTTCGAGAATGTTTCTTGGAAGGCAGTATTAAGCTTGAACATATTTCTGGACAGGATCAAGTTGCAGATATGCTGAAAAAACCCTTAGAACGAGTTAAATTTGAAAAGCTGCGATACAAGATGGGACTTATTCAACAATAGGATGTTCATGATATTTTATGTTTGATGTTTATGGAGGAAGTGTTGAAGTTGAATTATGTAAACCTCAAACAATACTCATTTAATTAATGTAAACACACCTTTGTAGACTTATCTTTCTTTCTCACTCTAAAATTAATTTGTCTCCTACTATATAATAAAAATGGTAATCAAGAAAACCACGTTGTCTGTTTTTACTCAAATTAAATTCTGCAAAGAAACGATTTTGTACATCAGACTTGGTTTTATAATATCGTTTTCTAATAAATTTTGTATTTCCTTATTAATAAACGCGGAAGCAGATTGCGGATATGGGTATGCTCATTGCCAAACTAGTTCTTCATTTACAGTATTTATATTACATTTAACATTTGTATTATACGGTAAGTAGTTTGGTCTTTCCGTAAAAATTCCCTCATATTTCCTTAAAATTCCCTTCAATCTTTCCTGATATTCCACCTGCATATGGGTGTTTATTTGAAGACTGTTAATTATTTTATCATTATATATCAGAGGTACTTTGCCTCCGTTGAATTCCAAAAAACTGTCTGCTATATTTATTTTGCAATTAGATTGTCTTAACGTATTTATGCCTATTATAGCATCATAGTCTTTTAGTTCTTTTAGCTCATAAAAAATTTCCCAATTTCCAAATATGTTTATATCCTGGTACGTATCTATGATACTACTACCATGAACACTTTTTACTTTATTACTTGTTTTCAATTTCTTACACTTATTTATATCTGGTTTAACATAATTATGTGTCGCACCCGTATCTATAATATTTTATATACTTGACCTGTCGTTTTATTTGTTCGTATAATTGTAGGCAGGTCGTAAAATAAAATAAATAAATAGGGTGGCGCAACAGAGCGAGGAGCCCCTGGGCCTAGCGCATTTCTCACAACCATGCCTTGTGAGGGAATGGAGGGGACCTACAATTTTTCGCCGGTTCCGAACGGCTAATTGAGAATGCGCTTTTCATGGCAATGAATTTACTAACGGAGGACGTGTCAATTCCTCGCGAAAGGCGATACCCGTGGAAAATAATTTTTGCATTTTGCCTCTGCTGGGATTCGAACCTCGAACCTCTGGGTTAGCAGGTGGACATGCTAACCATTGCGCCACGGGTACCAGGCAGGTCGTACCTCATTCTAAAAAAGAATCTCGTTCATTAAGATGATTTATTCTTGGTGTTTTTGTTAAAGGCTGCTGATTGCTATTAGGCCTATCTCGTTTAAACGGATTGTTGTTATTGCGAATCTCATTATTGAATCTCTGGTCCCTATATTGATTTAAAGGTATGTTTCTCTGAAAATTATTATTTCTCTCCGGTCTGAAATTACCGCTTCCCTGATCTATCCTCTGTTGCTGTCCGTTATTCCAAATTCTTTGTTGTGGAGCTACATGGTGTCTCTGTGATGAATTCGCAAATGGTCTTTGAAAATGTTGGAAATTCGTTGGCCTTGGTGGTAAAATACCAAGAGGTCTGTTTTGTACGTGTTGATTCATAAATCTCGTAGTTTGGTTCATTTCAATTTCTTGTGCTCTAGCTAGAGAATTTGGGATATCCCCTGGGTTCAATGCAAACACCAAGTTACTCATTGGCTGGTTGAGTCCAGTTATGAAAACTCTTAGTGCATTTTGTCTTGCCACATCAAGTAAAACTTTTGTCTCTGCCGTTTTTGGCCCATAACTCATCATAGTCTTATTAGTTATCAAAGTTAATAATCTGTTAACCTGATCACAAAATTCCTCTAAAGTCTGTTTTGCGTTAGTAAGTTCTGTCTGTAACATGTGAATCGGTCTCTTGTCCTCGTATGTTACATCTAATCTCGCTATTATTGCACTGGGATGAAGTGGAGTCCCGTGTGATGTTAATACATCGTTTGCTTTCCCTACAATTTTGTTTCGTAGAATATTCACCGCTGTGAAATAACTTGTACTACTTATGCAGTGTTCGTATGCCTGCATGCAATGCACTGCGGATGTGCGCCAACTAATGTAATTTTCGCCATCGAATTTTTGAAGGCTTTTGACTAGATCTAATCCTTCCTTTGTATCATTTGACGGATCTATTTCTACATCTTTATATGGGATTATATTATCCGTGGGTAACAGTCTACCCAAAGCTGTTGTTAACTCCGTTATTCTTATTTGTAGATCCCTCGTCTGCTCAGTGACCGCCATAGCAATCATGCCATTTTTTTTATCTTGTTATTATAATAAAAAAAAAATTTTATTTGCCTAATTTAGGTATATGTACGTGAATATCTTCTTTATATATATAGTTATGCTGTACGTGTGTATGTAATTGAACTCCTCCTAAACGGCTTGACCGATTTAAATTAATTTTTCTGTATGCGTTTGAGTGGCGCCCTGGAGGGTTTAGATTCACAAATCAGCCCGACAGATGGAATTGGAACATAGTAAAATTGACAATTTCATTATTCTTAACTGTAATGAATTAAAAATTAAATTCAAACAATGATTTTTTTTTTTTTTTTTTGACAACAAAAAATTAAAATAATAAAAAACAAATAATAAAATTCTTTTAATTTTTTGACTGATGAGATAAGAATAAAGATTTAAATTTTTTTAATTTATTGCACCTGAGTAACATAAACATATTTTTGTTTGTTTTATAATAAGCCACACATCAATGGGTTATGACTACCCTTATAATGTTATAGAGTACAGTGCGAGCATTTAGGAAAATAGGAGAGGATTTAATAGGATACACCGATACACCTTGCTTTTGAACCTTTGTAAATCGTAATGTAGTTGAAATACAGAGCCAGGTAAAGCATTCCACATACGGTTGGTGCGACTAAAATAAGAACCTCTATACTTGACTGTACGCCCGAAGTTGGGCTCAAGGTAAAACTGATGAGCATTCTAAGCGAGGTGGGTGTTGCGGCCAAATTGTTTCAGGGGAGGAATGCAACTGACTATTTCACTAGAGCACTGTTTGTGAAAAAAGCGATAGTAAAGAGTGAGACAAGTAACGTTTCGACGATGTTCAAGATAACCAATCGATTCTACGATTGAACTATCATCCATCAGTTTTAACGCTCTATTTTGTACCCAGGCGCAAAGATGTTTGAGAAGCACCTGACCAGATATGGGAGTTATACTCCAGTTTTGGGCGGATGAAAGTCTTATAAATTGTAGCCAGATCAGAAGGGGTGAAGAACTTCCTGCATTGTCTTAAGAAACCTAAGCATTTAGCAGCGTCTTTGGCGACTTCAAATATGTGGTCATTCCAACGAAGATCGTCGTTTACACACATACCAAGTACTGACAGCTTTTCGGTTTCTTGGATGAAGGTACCATTCATGGGTAATGGGGGAATATTTAGATTCATCCTCAAATTCTCCCAGGAACGGTAATGGAAAAGGGATCGGAAAAACCACTGGAACGAATTGTAGTTTTTGTCGCTAAAACAGTACGATGCCATTCCCATATTCCCACGAGAATGGGACGTGAGCAAGAACATAAGCGGGAACTTGGAAAATACTGGACCAATTCCAAAAAGTGTTCAACGTTAGAGTGTAAAGTGCTCATGAGTAATAAAGACTATAATTATTTTCTTTACATATTCTTCCGGGAACGGAAGCGGGAATGGTGACATAATCAATAACCTGGAAAGTACTTAACTAATTCCAAAAATTCTTTCATGGTAAGAGTGCTTCAATGTCCCTGAGTAATATAGACTATAGTTCATCAACATTTACCCACAGGAACGGAAACTGGAATTCAAAAACCACTGTACTGATTTCAGTACGGTTTTCGCCATAACAATACGGTGCTACATAGACTATATTTCATCCCCATATGGGAATGGAACGGGAACTGGGACATATTCGGGAACTTGGAAAATGCTATACCGATCTTACAAATTCTGTCATCGTTAGAGTGCTTAATTGTCCCTGAGTGACATAAACTATATTTCATCCTCACTCTCCCACTAGAATAGAGACTTTGAAACGACTTTACTTAACTTTCAATTTGATGAACGTAGAGCCTGAGCTACGCCGGGCGGGTCAGCTAGTAAATATATATTTCCTAATATAAAAAAAATACACTTATAAAAATGTTACTTGTGTTACTTTGTTGCTCCCTGTTCCTCGTTCTAATTCACTATCCTCTGCACGGCTTCTAGTAGGTTTTTTTTTCTTTTCAGCTTAGTTTATTTTTTTTATTTTTAAACACTTTTTATCTAGTTTCGGCTAGATAGCAACCTTTCGCAATGTTTGTTAATAGTTAATAATTTTATTTTTTGTTTGATTTCACTCTTTCTTTCTTTATTATATTCACTTCAACGCATTTTTCTTTCTTTCTTCTCTTTTTGTTTTGGATTTTCCGCTTATAATTTTTTTTAAATTCATTCCTTCTTTCTTTATTATATTCACTTCAACACATTTTTTTCTTCTCTTTTTGTTTTGAATTTTCCGCTTATAATTTTTTTTTAATTTCACTCCTTTCTTTATTATATTCACTTCAACACATTTTTTTCTTCTCTTTTTTTTTTGAATTTTCCGCTACTTATGAGCGTATGTCTGCTGATATTTTTTTTCACTTGCCTCCCAGTGTTTTATGTTGGGTAGGTCTTTTTTTTAGTTGGTTCACTTGCGATAGATAAGTATCAGGAATTTTCGCGAAACAAGTGTCCTGTCCCTACCGTTCGGGCGCCAATTAAAGGTTTTATGAATCTATAAGTTTTTTAAAAAAAGAATAACTTTATTTTATTCAAATTAAAAATCTACCGAGATCTCTTATGAGATCTTTCTCGTTATCTCACTTATGATTAAATTTACAATGCTCTTAATACTAGGTCGTCTCCAATTCAGTATGGTATGTATGTATCTTATATTTATGTATGGACAATGATCGTGAGACAATATCGATCTTGTCTGTCGGATGTTTATGTTTATGTTAACTCTTATGAAGGTGTCGTATGACAAAGAAATGTGATGAGTCTGCATATCGTTAACTAGGCGCAATTCTAGATAGTCAATGATGGGTTTGCAAAGATTGTTTGGATTTAAGATCAATTGTGCCTCACATCTAGCTCTTAGTTGATTGATGCTCTTTTGGATTCCTTGGAACTCTTGCCAGTAACTGGTCATATTGAAATAGATGAAGAGATTCCATTCGTCTGTTATAAGCTTCGCTTGCCCAATGTCTTCGAAGTATAATCCAGGGTTGGTCTCGAAATTTTGAATATCGATTGCGTTTGTTTTAGTATTCTGCCCGAATGCCGTGCCTATTAGCAATAGACAAACCAATAGTGTGTTCATTGGACTCAGTTTGATTTTCTTCTTTGGTACTGGATCGTCGTTAGACTTCCGGAATGATTGCAGCAAGTTTGATGAACCATCTGAGGAATCATCTTGAGTTGGAACTGGAAGTGGAGCCAATCGATGTATGGCACGACGGAATATCCCAGTTGATGTCCGAACATCGGCTACCCGAACCAGTCCATCGTCGCCAATCACAAAGTTAGTGATCCGTCCAAGCGGCCATCGTAAACTTGGTATGTTGTCCTCTTTGATTATCACCATCATTCCAGGTTGTACATTCTGGCATCTCTCCCTCCATTTATACCTGTGCTGTAGCTGATTCAGGTAATCACGCGACCATCGTCGCCAGAATTCATTTTTTAGATGACTTACAAGCTTCCAGCGAGTAAGTATCCCGGAATCATTTGCTGCGGCTGTAGAATCAGCATTGTTGACAAGAGGCTCTCCGATGAGGAAATGGCCTGGCGTAAGAGCAGTAAGGTCATTTGGTGATTCAGACATTGGAGTTATTGGCCTTGAGTTTAAAATGGCTTCCACTTGAGTGACAGCTGTTTCAAGCTCCTCGTACGTCAATGATGCTTCTGCCAGTGTGTGTTGCAGCAAATGCTTTGAAGATTTGACCGCAGCTTCCCAAAGTCCACCAAAGTGCGGCGAGCGTGGTGGAATGAATTGAAAGTCGCACCCTTTTGTAACGCATGCGGATGTTATTTTCTCTCTTTCTGTTTCCGATTCCATAAAAGCCATTAAATTTGACAATTGATTTTTGGCGCCAACAAAGTTTGTTGCATTGTCGCAGTATATGTTCCTGCAATGACCTCTTCTGGCCATAAATCGGTTGAGAGATCCTATGAAACCTTGTGCCGTTAGATCGGTGACTAGTTCCAAATGACAAGCCTTGGTGGAGAAGCAGCAGAAGATTGCAATATACGATTTTTGAGGGTGTTTGCCTCTAATCTTGTAGTGGGTAGATATTGGACCACAAAAGTCAACGCCTGTGTTGATGAATGGTCTTGCTGGTTGAATTCTATCTGAAGGAAAATTTCCCATTTGCTGAACCAAAAGCCTTGGTGCGGCTCGAGCACATTTGACACAATTGTGTAGTACTGAACGAGCAATCGTCTTCCCCCTCACGGCCCAAATGAATTGCCTAGCAAGTGAAAGCATGGTTTGTGGCTCAACATGTTTGTTGTCCTCGTGAATTTCGACAAATATCAATTTGGTGAATGGATGACTGTATGGTATCAGTATGGGATGCTTAGCGTCGTATGGCAATGCTGATGCCTCTAAACGCCCGCCCACGCGAATCAGCCCTTCTTCATCCAAAAACGGTGTCAGACTCTTATAGGGGTTTTTATTTGGTACTTCACCCCTATTCTTCAGGTGTCTGATTTCATCGGTGAAATGTTCTTGAAGATTAGTTTTTGCGCTCGACTTAGTTCCACGACTGATAGTGGACCAATTGTAAGTTTGATGTTTGCCAGCTTCAGTTCAATTTCTTCAGCGGGCAATTTTTCTTCATTTTTCTTGATTTTTCTAAGAATCACTTTTTGTTTCAGGTTATGGACGTATCTCAATATAAAGGCAATTACGCGTTTTGTAACTTTGAAGGAATTCTTATGCGTGAGTGTAGCTAAGATTCCTTCTTGGTGCGGGGGTGAGTCACGAACAGCGGTTACAACAGATAGCTTTTCTTGAATTGGTTTATATTTAGGTGGCCAAATTGAAGTGGACCCATGTAAAAACTTTGGCCCGTAAAACCAAATGTTGCATTCTTTGAGTCGCTCAGGAGCTATCCCACGCGAGAGCACATCCGCTGGATTTTCTTTTGATGGAACATGATACCATTGCTGAAGTATTGTATTCTGTTGAATACGCGATACTCGATTGGCAACAAAAATTGGAAGCGAAGCGGAAAATGTCGAATTTATCCAAGCAAGAACAATTTCTGAGTCCGTCCATAAGAATGTTGCTTCATTTTGAATTTTTAGGTCCTTTTGCAAACGAAGCAGGAGTTCCGTGGCAAGGCAGGAGGCACATAGTTCTAGTCGGGGAATGGTCGCTTGTTGTGCCAGTTTTGTTTGTTTTGATGGTGCTACTCTTGATTTTGAACACAATAGTCGCACCGTGATAGTGTTGTCGCTGCTGACGGAACGGACGTACGCTGCAGCTCCATAAGCCTTTTCCGAAGCATCCGCAATATATGGTATTGTACATTTTTCGGATTACTATGCGAAAAAATGTGCCTACCAATTTTGATGTTGTTGAGAGATTGAAGGCCTTCACGATACTTAAGCCATGTAGTCTGTATTTCTTGAGGTAATGCTGCATCCCAATCAAGCTTCAATTCCCACAGTTTCTGGAGAAATATTTTTGCAATGACACCCACCGGCGCCATGATGCCCAGCGGGTCAAATAAATGTGCGATGTCGGCGTATGCAGATCGTTTGGTAACTTGTCAGCCCAAGATGTTTCGACACAGAGCTGGTCAGATTTCGGCATCCAAGTAAGTCCCACTGTCTTGATGTGCTCATCAATGTTGCTGCTGAAGTCAAGCTCTACTTCTCTATCCTCCAGCGGAATCCCTTTCATAAGGGATGCATGATTAGCGCACCACTTCCTTAATTTAAAACCACTTTCTTGCAAAATTGTTTGTAGTTCGAATTGAGTTGCCAGTAGCTCGGCAATTTTGTCAGAACCTGTTACCACATCATCTACGTAAAAATCTCGCAGCAGAGCCCTCGATCCCAATGGAAATCGGTCTTTGTTTTCTTGGGCCAATGTTTGAAGGCACTTTTTGGCTAGGTATGATGCGGAGGTGGTGCCATAGGTAACTGTCTGAAGCTTGAAACATTTCAACGTATCATTTGGACTGCTTCTCCACCAAATCAGCTGGAACTTCTGATCTTCTTCGTTCATGAGTACCTGGCGGTACATATTCTCAATATCAGCGGTAAACACATATCTTGGCATGCGGAAGCGTAATAACATTGAAAAAACATCGTCTTGGATGGTTGGACCCGTGGAGAGAATGTCGTTAAGTGACAAATTAGTGGAGGTTTTAGCTGAGGCATCAAACACTACTCTCAGCTTGGTAGTGCTACTATCAGGTTTTTGAATACAGTGATGAGGGAGAAAGTAATACGGCTTTGCAATATGATGGAGGTTCACTCTTGCATGTGACCCAATTGCTGGTATTCTTCCATGAATTCTCTATATAGCTTCTTCAGCTCTGGGGAATTTGCAAGTCTCCGCTCCATTGCCATGAATCTTCGGAACGCAACTTCTTTTGATTCTCCCAAGCAAGTTGGTGCTTCTTTGAAGGGTAGTCGAACTACGAAGCGTCCACGGGAGTCTCGAGTTGTAGTTTGAGTGAAATGGTTTTCACAACGAAGTTGCTTCTTCTAGTCGCCAAAACCTTTCAATCTGTTGATCAAACGCTTCATCTGCAGTGCAAATTCCGCAAGATGCCACCATTGGATTGTCCATGGAAGTTGATATCTTGCCTACTACCGTCCAACCAAATACGGTATTTTGCAGGGTTGGAAGATCATCTCCTAAGCTAATTTGCCCAACAACCAGAGTTGAGTAGAAGATTTCAGCACCAATGAGCAAGTCGATTGGCCCTGCCCGATCAAATTGTGAATCAGCCAACACAATGTTGTTTGGAATATTTCAGGCTGATGTAACGATGGGACGTGGTGGCTGTGGTGAAATAATTTTTGGAAGAACATGTGCTTCCACTCTAGTAGAGAATCCGTTAATGCTGGAATGTATTTCAAAACTGATTCTCCTATGGGATGCCGTCTTGTTTTGTCCGATGCCTTCAACGCATAACGTCTCTTAAGTCTCCCGCAGACCCAATGACTTTGCTAGTTTGTCCGTAACAAGGCTGACCTGTGATCCCGAGGAGTCTAATAATGCTCGGCATACAATTGGTTTCCCTGTTTTTGTCTTTATTTGCACGACTGCTGTGCCAAGTATAACGCTTGTTGATTTGCGTTTTACGATACTGGGAGTGGTTCCCACCGCTGAAGTGCAAAGGCTTGTTGAGTCTGTAGTGGAAACTTTTTGATGTTGATTCTTTGCTGTTACATGAAGCAGAGTATTATGATAGCTGTTGCATTTGGTGCAATGCCTTGCTCGACATGATGGAGCTTGGTGACCAAAATGCAAGCAGTTTATGCATCGGTTGTTTGAAATTGCAGTTTTGTGCCTCTCTTGGGGTGAGAGTTTTAGAAACTTTGGACAAAGGTGTATGGCATGGTTTGTCTGTCCACAAATCTGACATTTGTTAGTTTCGGTTGTGGCAGCGAAAGTTATTCTGTTCCGTTTGCTGTTGTCTTCTACGACCATTTTCATTCCGCTTGGTCCCATGGCTTCTAATGATTGATACCGCATCTCTAGGAATGACAAAAATTCATTCACCACCGGTAAGGCCTTCGGCTGTTGAAGAGTCTGCTCCCAGAGTGTCAACGTGTTTCGATCCAACTTCTTAAGCAGAATGTACATAAGAAGAGGATCCCAGTTTGTTGTGTCGATGTTAAGACCTTTTAAACTTAACATGCACTCTTGTGTTGTGTCATGCAAAGTTGATAGCCTTTGAGCTCTCAAGTGTTATTACGGGTTGCATAAGTAGCCTCTGGACATGCGCGGTGACAAGGAGACGAGGGTTATCATAACGATCCCTGATTACTTGCCATGCAGCCTTATAATTGCTGTCAGATGTGGTAAAGTGCCTTGTCAAGCTTTCAGCTTCACCGGTTAGCGTTGTTTTTAAATAAAACAGCTTCTGGCAGTTTGCTATCTCCTGTATGTCCACTAGTTCAACAAATAAGTCGCTGTATTCTTTCCACTTACTGTAGTTCCCATCAAACTTTGGTAGAGTTATCTTTGGTAACTTAAGCGATTGCTGAGGTGCTGGCGTCGGAAGCTTAACGGACAAATTCAGTTCCTTAGATTCTTCCAGTCTAGTGGTCAAAGAGATTTGAAACTGTTGGACCTCGTCTTCTAGTTCGTAGTATTCTTCGGCGTTATAGCCAGCTAGGGTTGGATCACCGGAAAGTTCGTGGATATGACGATGGGCTTCCTCCAGTTCCGCCCAATATTTTTGAAGCGTGCTTAGCTTAATGCTGCAGAAGGTTGGAGTCCATGATTCTTCGGCAGTGGTTTTGAGGCCTTTGATCAGGCGCTGAAGACACTGTGCCGTTGCATTGTGTCTTCTGAGAAGTTTTGCAAGATCTGATGCTGGAACCATTGTTTGATCTGACACCGGACCCATTGTTTGTGGTTTCCCAGAGGCGTCGTCTTTTGGTAAGGTTTGAGCCTCTGCTGACCTTTCAGGTAGTTCACTTTCTACCTCGAGTGGATTGATCGATTCTAGGATTTTCTTTATATCCAAGTAGGCTCGATGTACCTTCTCGTATGTATTGCATTGTACATACAGGGTGTCTGGTTTGACAGACGTCTTTATTTGGTCATGATTAGTCGCAAACTCTAGCCAGAGAGCTTCTAATGACCGTAGCCTCTTCTCTTTATACTCGACCGTTTTTCTGTCGGGACCGTCTTTCCCGATATTCGTCTTCAATCGCTGCAGCTCATCTGTTATCGCCTTCTGCCTGGCAACGATACTGAATATCTTCAATTCATCCATGGTTTGGATTTGGGTCGGACTTTAAGGTGATAAGGTTGATTTGCAACGAAACGGGTGTTCTCTCCGTGTTGACTGGAATTTCTGGACCTTGGTCGGCAGACCGAGTATTTGGAAGATTCCCAAGTTTCTGGACTCACGTCTCTGGATCTCTGGAGTCGTCTCTATGGAACTCTTCTCGTCGTTTGGATCACAAGAACCTTGTGGTGCAGGAACGCAGGAACTCAGGAAGGCAGGACTTCTGGAGCTCAGTAACTTTTAGCGCAGAAACCTTGTGTAGGTCCAAGTGTTGAAGCCCTTGGAACGCTTGATAACGCTTAGGTGCAGGAACGCAGGAACTCAGTAGCTCTAGCCTTTGTGTGGCTTGTGTAAGACCAAGTGTTAAAGCCCTTGGAACGCTTGATACCACTTATGACCAACAGGTTGTACGTGTTCTATCACGTCGGGGTCACCAATGTTAAAGTCGGCACTAATTTGCACCGACTGGCTGGACAGGGTACATAAACCTTGACCAGACCGAAGAGGGCAATACAAAAGGTTCTTGTACCTTTGTATGCTGGAGTAGATTCGTAGTTGTGATCTATTAATACTTCATTACCACTGGTGGGGTGAAGTAATAATAACAAATGAACACAACAACCTGTTGACCGTAAATGATAATCTTTATTGGCTTACAATACTATTTATACAAAAGAAATGCTTACGATAACTTACTTACAAATGTATGCTAAAGGTATGCTTATGCTGAATGTACACAAAATTTGTATTGATTGAGTTCAAAGGAATTATGTTACAAAAGTGAATTCGGCATTAGTGCTGATTCATTAATAAATGCATGAGAATGCATATGGCAAGCAAGTTAGTATTAATTCAATTATTTACAGTATGTCAAGAAAGAAAGAAAAAGTATGATATGATTTGATTTGAAAGAAGTAACATTAAGTTATGCAGTGAAGCTGCCTAGTAATTGCGAAATTATACAAAATGATCACTTGAATTGCAGTATAAGCATTTCGATTTATTTGCTTTTTGTTTTATACAAGCAAACGAAGCCCTTTGGTTTCGGTTATGGTTCATCTCATGTTTTGGTTTTGATGACCTATCAGAAATTTTATTCTTTAAAGACGATGCTTCTTCAGCAGAAAGATGCTGATATCGCTTATTCAACGCGGCTTCACAGTCACTCCATAAAGGAAGTGTACTGAAATCTAGTTGCTCTTCCCACTTTGATCTTGTCATTGAATCAACCTTTGACATTACTAAATGAATTATGATCGCGTTTGTGATATTCTTTTCATCACCAAGTGAAAGAAGCGAATCATAAATTTCGGAAACAGTGTCTATCATGCTGCGCAATGCAGAAGCTGATGGCTTTTGAATTTCTTTTAGTTCGAAAAGAGTAGACACATTGTCGAAAAATATAAGGCAGTTATTGTCATAAACCTTTTTTAAACTTGCTAAAGCTTTTGGATAATTTTGTTTCGTTATTTGGAAAGCTTTAACTGTTCCTAAAGCTTCACCCGATAAACATGATCGGGAAGCATTGGATCATTGTCTACTAGACTCTCAAAAAGGCTAATAAAATTTTTGTATTCGGAATATTTCCCACTGAATTTCGGGAGAGACATTTTTGGAAGGCGCGAGTGATGTGGATTACTAAAAGAATATTCAATTCCACTTGGCTTACGACCCTTATTTACTTTAGATACAAGTAAAGCTTTTGCACTGACGCAAATGTCTTCTAACTCTCCGCTGAATACGTCGCTATGATCAGCTGATTCAATCTCAGTTTGACAAACCATGATCTGATCGACGTATGAATTCAAAATATCTAACCGACATTCCAATTCTATTGGAATAAGTGACATCGTTTTTTCCTCTAAGGCCGCAAAATATTATTTTAAAGAACTTGAGGCTGATGTCTTAATTGTTCTAATTCTGCGTTTTGTTTAGGTGAAGCCTGCCGTTTCTTGCTCGTCATTTTGATAAACTTTTTGTTAAACTTCGCTTAAAAACTTTCGAAATAAATTTCTTTCCAAGAATTAGTTTATCTGAAAATTGTTCAATTTACCACAGTTTATGAATTTAATTATTTGGAAATCGTTGAAAACTTAGTTTATTTTCATACGAAAATTCCACGAAAACGAAAATAAATTTCAATAAACTGCTTCAGAACTGTTGAATGCTTCTAGTTATTTGCAAAGCGAAATAAATTTAACGTAAGCAAAAAAATTTATTAATCAAAATTGAATCGCTGAACACACTCTTCGCACGAAAAACTTCAAAGTAATTTTTGATCACTGTATACGATCACTCTTGACAGCTGGAAACTCAGCGAAAATTCAGCGAGTGAGTGAGCTGTCAAAAAAAAAATTAAATCTGAAACGTCAAACAAATGTAAACAAATTTCAATTTGTATTGATCGGCTTATTTTTTGCGATTTGATTAATTAAATACGGATTTGATATTAAAATAATTGAATTATTATTGTTTAAAACGAATCGCGAAATTAACTTGAGTGTGTGAGTGAGTGGTATGCGATATGTGACGACGACGGCGGCGGCGCGGTGACAAGGAACGCAGTAGTTTAACACTAAGTAATTTTTGTGCTTATAAACCATACATATATATGTTTGAACAAGTAATTTAAGTTTTGTGTAAAATAAAACAATTGAAATCAATTTATTGTAAACTTTTTTTTTTATCAACCGCGCACTTGTATTGTTTCACCATCAAATATAGGTATATGTAAATGCAAAGGACAAAAAATAAACGTCAAAGGCCGCAATAAATAGGCAATTATTTTAGACACTTTTTTCAGCCGTATCTATAAAGAACTTTTAATTATCGATTAGATTTAATTGAAATTTAAGTAACACTTAAGAAACGAATCCGTATCGATAATCAAATTTCACATTTAAGTAACCTTGCTAAGAGCCCTCTTAACTAAAATGCCAATAATGACGTTTAAAGGTCTCTTAAATCCAAATTAAAAATTCATTCTGACGTTTCGGGAAAATCAGTGTCAATTTCGCTCTGTTGTTTTGGTAATAAAATGAAACTTTTCTTAAAATAAAAATATGGAAGATTTTTGCCGCGATTTAAATGTTTTCAATGTGCTAAGAATTTTTCAGATGTCATGATTAATAAATAGAAACATAAAAAGCTGGCACAAAAGCTCCACAGAGCTACAAGGCCAAACGCGTTGTTCTCGCAACAACCATTCTCGTGCGTGCGGGTCTGAAAGGTTAAGTTGGAATAGCATTCTTCAAGGCATATTTTCCTGCCTTGAGGTGATACCTACCAGAGAAAAATCATTTTGGATGTTTATGGTGATCGAACGCCCACGCAGTAGTTATGCTTTATCCATTTCGCTATGGATGTCGTGTGCCTACAACCAGAGCTAAGAGATTGTCAGGGAATTGCAGTTTTGCTCGGCAAAGAAAGATTGTTCCATGGTCGAGCGGTCGATTTGCTTCTCATAATAAGGGCCTAAGACCAACAATGCGTTGCGTTAGTTTTGAATGAATATTCGAAAGAAATCCTCATCACATTTTAGGTTGATGATACTCGTACATAGTGTTTTTTTTTTTTTTTTTTTTTTTGATAAGCAAAAAGGCACCACATCTGTTTACAAACGAATGGTTGTCAAAACGCAGTTTAAATTGGACTAGATTTCTGTTTTTACTACTTTATTTTGACACAACTATCAATTAGTTTAGCATCAGCGCAGAATCGATTATCGATAAGAATTTAATCAACCTTTCTTCAATCAAATTTTAATTGAAACTTAACTAATCGACGTCTAAGAGACGTCTTAAGAAAATCTAATAAATACGGCTGTTTTTTCAGTTTTTGTGGATACCTGTCTTTTTGTTGTGATTTATTTAAACTTTCCTCCTGTCCTCCGACACTTCTCGCAAATGCTGTGATTTGGTGTGTTGGGTGGTAGGTTAGGTGCTCCTTTGGCAATAGCTCTGGCTGATGGTGGTTGCTGATAGTGGTTGCTGGTCCAACTAGGATTTAGCACAAGTTTATTCCACTGAATATATAATTCACGCGGCGTAAGATTCGATTAATATTGTTTATTTATATTGATTTTTAATCAATAGACACGATTCTGAGCTTGCGGCGCGTATATATATGTTATGAAGGTATGTCTGTATGTACTTTAACTATTAGTTTTAGGTATTTTATTTTAAAAAACAAATTATTAACTTAAATTTGTCCCTGCTCGGACGCCATGAAAATTTGTAAGACTTTTTACAAACTAGCTCTTATGTTGAGCTGAAATTAAGTTTTAAAACTTCGAAAAAAAGCGAAACGGAAAAGCGAAAAATAAAAGATCGTGCAGTTCAAGTTTAAAAAACGAAGTGCTATATTTCATTGTTGTTGTTCTTCTTCTTCTTCTTAATTTGCATGAAATAACGAGTAATTAAAATATGGCTGGAAGGGCGCGAGATTTAAAAATTAGACCAATTAGTTTATGGTTTATTTCGATATGTGGCTCGTCAAAACACCCCCGATAAAAAAAAATATAGAATTAGTCTATTATATTATAAGCCAATTGAATTTTAAAACTTAATAAAAATCTCCGCTCAGAGCCAATAGCCATCGCAGCTAGGCTCTATATTTTTGAATATTGTCAAACTACTTTTAAGTACTTGTCAATAAAAATAATAATAATAATACTTATTGTTATTTTGTCAACAATTAATTTATTTACATATATATTTGTATATTTTTTGTTCAAACAAAGTTCCCTTGAAGAAGGCAGAAACCACTGCCGAAACGTTGGGAAAGTTACTTACTTCTTACTTAGGTGGGCATTACAGTTCGGGGTGAACCTGGGCCTCAACCAACATCCTTCTATAACGACTTCGATTTCGGGCGAGCTCTCTTCAGTTTCGCACTCCAAGTCGGTTGAGGTCTTCATCCATTTGATTGCGCCACCAGATGAGGTTTTCCCCTTCCGCGATTTCCCTCCAATGTGCTTTCGAACACCCGACGAGCCGGAGCGTTTGGGTCCATCCGCTCTACATGGCTCAATTATCGTAGCTTCGCGATGCGCACTCTTCTGGCTATGCCCATGTCGCGGTACAGCTCATACATCTCGTTATTGTATCTTCTTCTCCACACATTGTCTGTTGTGAGTCTACTTGGTCAGAAATCGGGATGGAAACAGGGCAGTGGCATGCTTGTGGTGGTTCTTGCCCTGTTCCAATCTCCTTTAACTCTAACAAACAAAAAATTTCATCATGCCTTATAAGGATCAGGATAGGATCAGGTTGGGGATTGGAGTAGGATGGTAATTGGAAGAGGATTGTATACAAGTTCAGGTAACTATGCCACCACACGAGAGAAAGGGATGAGTTGTAGTTCTTAGGAAGTCGCTGCTTTCTATTACTAATCTAAACCTATTTCCTATTACTATCCTAATCACTACACTTAGATTTATATACATTTTTATGCATATAAGTGTATATATGTATGTATGCATATACATTTCTAAACACAAGTGTATATGTTTAAACTATTAATCCCTACTAAAACTAAACCTAAAACTACCGCGACCTACCTATCTCAACTACAACCCTGTGTCTCCCCCATGTGATGGTTCGACCAATTCCCCAAGAGCCTTACCAGATGGTGTCGGTAAAAATCGCTGCCTTCCCTCCCTTGTGTTTCAACACACAACCTACGCTATCACCTTGGCAATACTGTGGTGATAGCCCCTTGATCGCGATCTCCAGCCACTTTCGGTTCACCGTCCTAGTCCGTCATAAGGTAAGTATTGTCTTATACGTTCGTCATGTCGAAGTCATCTTCCGTCATCTTCCCATCGTCGGCCCAATTCGAATCCCCACACACCCAACTACAACATTAGTAACCCATGGCTATTCAGCAAAATAAAAGTTCGCTCAAAAGAATTATTTTTGAAAACTGGATTCAAAATAAAAGGAAATATATATGTATATACTATTTTCTTTAATTTATTTCAAATGCTTTTGGATGTGAATTCAAAAATAAAAAAAAACTTTTGCCTTTTTATCAAAAAAAAAAAGGTTATTTAAATCGGTAAAAGCGATTGTATTTACGATCTAAAGATTTCGTGTAATATATATGCACATGTATCATAAAATCAAAAAATGTGAAATGTAAAGGTTTGGTGACTTACGGTTTTTATCGTCCCTCGTAGTCCTGCCGGCAGCACGTTTTGAAGCGACGGAATTTCTCAACTCCTCTACTTTTATAGACTTCACTTATGTATATATATATATAAAGTATCATTAGATCGTTATAGCTTAGATATGTACATAGAGCAATGGTACATCCAAAGATATCCATGTATATATCTATATAAGAACAATTTTATCTTTATCCACGCTTAACAAAATTCACTTTCTATCTATATTCTTTTTTTTTTCTTTTTGAAATTCACTTTCTTTCCTTAACACCTTTTCTTTTTCTTTTTTTTTTTTTTTTTTTCTTCTAAGTTTTTGGTAAGTTTATGTGCACTTGGTTTCTTCTTTTGATTTTTAACCGAGAACACCCTGCTTGCTCCAGTCGGCTGCCTGCTTTTCTTCCTCCGCTAAGAACCCCTGTTCGCCTTCCTTAGTATAGAGAGAAAAAAAAAATCCCTCGAGCATCCTCTGGATCTTGAAAGCTTAAGCCACATAGGCTGGTTCCACCCCCTCTGCTTTGTTCTCGGTGGTTCCGCACCGCGGTATATATATATATATATATATATATATATATATATAGATATTTCTATCTATCTACCAGTTGATAAATCTATCGGAAATCTATATCTTTATTTTCTAATTTTTTTTATATGGACTTCTAACCACACTCACCTATCGGAAATCTATATATATATATCCATATACATATATGACTCAACCCTCTGAATGGTTTGCGTTTAACCGCTTTACAAAAAAACCTTCACCTAGGTTTCTAAAAGAATCTTCGGATACTCGTTTTTTTTGTAATTCTCCCTGAGGCGATGTCTACTCTGTGTATCAAAAAAAAAAACAAAAAATGTCTAAATTTTTTTTTTCTTTTGATATATATACATGTATATATATATATTTTCACAACCTTCACTATCACTCACCTTTTTATTCAATTCTTTATTCTTTTCGAAATAATTTTTAATTTTTTTTTGCATCCGTATATAGTATTGTACTGATGTACTATCATCTATCACTCAATTAGTTTTCGAACTGATTCTTTTCCTATTGCCTAACGTACGGTGTTATTGGCTTGAACTTGAATTTTCAAATGTTCGCCGCTATTCAAATTTACTTTTGTCAGGCCGTTAGCCTTTGGCCTACATTTCATATTTCCCCTTCTTGCACTTTGGGTATGCTAGTTTAGATCCGCAAGCTTCTTTACTTTCCGTTTTACTTACAGTGTCTTATTGTCATACTCTTTACTTCATCTGTGTAATGCACTATCACTCATACTTGGTACATGTATTATTGTTATTTAGCTGCTATTACTAACACCTACCTATCTAGTCTATATTGCACTTCCCCATATAACTAATTTTTCTAACGCCTATTCTTATGTTGTCATTTTCTAATTTTCTAATTGAAAGCTAACTACTCTGTGTTCGACTTTCGCTCTGTTTTCTTTTTGGTTGGTGTATTTGCTTTGCTTTCGAAGCGAATTCGCTGTCACTACACAGCTTTTCGCTTGAAACTTTCACTGACGTTTCGTTTACAACTTTATTACATACATGTCAAAAATGTCTTTAAAGCCATCACACAATAGCGCGTTTGCCTCGCGTCGACCTCATTTGACAGAACAATCAAAAGTTCAACTATACGAAATCTGTAGAGTCTCACACAATCACGCTTTGTCCTCAGACGCGTCGTTTGACAAACGTAAGCAAACGTAACGAAGCGACCAAAAGTTCAGCTATGTTGAACTTTTGCTCGCTTTCTGACATATCCCTCCTTTTCAGTTTTGCAATAGGGAAGAGTAATAAAATCGATGTAAGCAAACCATCGATTTACGAAACAAATTATCGATACTTCGGTATCGATTTCGAAGTGTGTTTCAGCTGAAATTTATCGATGTTAGTACTAGACAAATATTTAAGTTCTCGTTATAACAGCTGTACTAAATTTAATTTTTGTTGGATTATTCAATGTAGGTGTTGTTGTAGCATTTAAACTACTTTGAATTTGCAATGGTGTTTTGAAAAATCGACTTCTACTTTATGTTATATTTTTCTTATCGATGATTTCGATGAATTTTCGATACATGAGCGAGTATAAAATCGATTATAGATTTTTGTGGCAAACAAATCAATCAAATTGTACTTCATATTTGTGCGTGAAGTGTACTTAAGCTGAATTTTAGAGTGTTTTAGCAGAACTTTGTCGATGTAACTAGTATATAGATATTTCAGCTATCGTTGTTAAACCTGTATTAAACTCGACTTTTGCCAGACGAAGGTGATGTTTAATCACTTAAACTACTATAATTATGAAAAGATGTTCTTAAAAATCGAGATTTCGATTGATTTTCGATGCATGGCCGCATGGGTTAATATAAAGTCATTATGGGCGATATTGAAGGATTTAAATCATTTTATTTTTGTAAAGGTGCTCGACCAATAACTTAAGCGATAATTTCATACCGTATATTGGGATAACATTTTTGATATCTGTATGAATATATCGATTATGTTGAAAAAATCGACAAGTTTTTCATTTTAAACAGCAAATGTTATCACAAACATGTGATAGAAATGCAACTACGCACATTATACTTAGCTCAATTGATTACACTACACATTTTACTTAGCTCCTCATTCATCCCTTTATCAGAAGTAACTTACAAATTAGCAATCGATCTAGTTTTCCATGTATTTAATACAAAAGAAAAAATCGATTTTTGTTATCGATAGTTACTGATAACGACGATGGTCGTTCGATACTTCAATCGATATATATTCTTAATTTTGCACAAGCTTAGACGAATGAATGACAGTAGGTCGTTTTGAGGATTTCTCATGTAACGTGAAGCCTACGTGAGGTCGACGCGGCGCAACGCTCTATTGTGTTTTGGCTTTTATTTGCGCGTCGTTCTCATTATTTCAGAACTATTTTTCATTTTAATCGTCGTCTAGTCGTTTTAAAGTACCTAAAACTATGGAATTTCAAGCCCTATATCTCGCGTTCAAACCTTGCTCAAAAAACCGTATACGAGTACTCGGTGTTTCGGTCTCTATTCGTCAGTGTACGTCTTTCGTGAGTTATTTGTTATTCCAGTGTATTTTGTTCAATTTTCTTTATTTTTTCTGTTTACTTTCGTTTTTTCAGTGTTTTTGTGTATAAAAAGAATAAAAAGGTGGATAATTATCTACTGTTGCATCCATATCCGCGACTATGCCCAACGATTGGATGTTACAAGAAGCCTCATCATTACAAGGGTTCATTCACCCCATGTAATGACTCTATTCGCTTGTGATGTGTATGTGATTTGTATCTGATTTTTTTTTTCTTTCAGGTGGGATTTTCCTTCTATGTTAGTGGTAAGTTACAAATCTATTTATAATGTTTGTTTTGATTTTGTAAATGTATCTTTTTTTTTCTAATTTACATGTTTCTCATTGGAATCTATTGTTGGTCATAAGGTGGACTGTAACAGCGTTGAATTATGACATTCGTTGTAAGTGAGACTATTCCTTAGTCTCATCCGTAAGTTACCTATTGTATATACCTACATTTATGTATAATTTCTGAATATAATTAGTTTCTTAATAATCGTGTGCGTTTCCCTACGTAACATGTCTTCGCATACGGGACCAAAGATCATTCGGAGAATTTTTCTTTCGAAACGGCCAAGGGTTTTCTCATCCGCTTTCGATAAGGTCCATGCCTTCGCGCCGTAAAGCAGGACTGGGATGATTAAGGTCTTATACAAGGTCACCTTGGCTTTTCTGGAGAGGGTTTTGTTTCTCAATTGCCTTCTTAAACCAAAGAAGGAACGGTTGGCAAGAGTTATTCTCCGTTTGATCTCCGCACTGATTTTGTTGTCCGTGTCTACAGCAGATCCTAGGTAGACGAAGTCCTGTACTACATCGAAGTTATTTCTATCTATTGTGACGTTTTGTCCAATTCGTCGATGTTCTGTGTCCTTAATTGATGACAGCATATACTTCGTTTTGCTCTCATTAACCATCAAACACATTTTTGCCGCTTCTGTTTCAATACTCGCAAAAGCACCTATGACATCACGCTTTTTTCTTCCCATTACGTCAATATCGTCTGCGTAGGCGAGTAGTTCTACAGACTTTTGAAAGATTGTTCCTCTGGTGTTGACGTTTGAGTTTCTTACAATCTGCTCAAGTATGATGTTGAAAAAATCGCATGACAGTTTGTCACCTTGCCTAAAACCTTTTTCGACATCAAAGGTCTCGGTGAGTTCTTTACCAACCTTGATGGAGCAGCGTGAATTTTCCAAAGTCATCCTGCATAGTCGTACGAGTTTTGCAGGGATGTCGAAACTAGACATGGCTCTGTACATCTCGTCTCTGTAAATACTGTCATACGCGGCCTTGAAATCGATAAAGAGATGGTGAATATCAATATTATGTTCTCGCGGTTTTTCCAAGATCTGCCGTAATGTGAAAATTTGGTCTATTGTGGACTTCTCTCGTCTAAAAACACATTGATAAGGACCAATCAAGTTGTTGACGTGGGGTTTCAGACGTTCACATATTACAGCAGACAAGATCTTATAAGCGACGTTAAGGAGGCTTATCCATCCATAATTGGCGCAATTGTGAGGGCCTCCCTTCTTTAGGATCGGGCATACGATACTGAGGAAATGATCTTTCCAGATCCTCAGTAGCGACTGTGACTCTATAACTATGTTTCCCTGCTGGTCTTTACAGGCTTGAGTTCGGGGTTTGCCACTCTGGCAGGATGTTTTTACCTTTTGGTAGAACTTCCGAATCTCGTTCTTGTCATGGCTCCTCTCAATTTCCTCAAACGAGCGCTTCTCATGCTGCTTCTTTTTCTTTTTGAGAATTCGGTGTTCTTCCCTTCTTTTCTCCTTGTAAATTTCGTTATACTGATCGTAAGCAGCCCTCGTTCGCTTTTGCATGAGCATTCGTCGTGCTTTTTGTTTGGCTGCATTTGCCTGCCTGCATTCTTCATCGAACCATGGGTTTCGTTTTGGTGGCCGAGTGAAACCCAGAACCTCAGAGGCAGCGGTTCTGATGGCTTCTTGGCATTGCTGCCACTGGTCTTCAATGCTTAATGCTGACGGCATGGGATTCAAGGATAATTGAAGGGATATCTCTTCACAGCGTTAGTTCGTGCAGGTCGTGAACACGATATCCTCATTCGTACCTTGACTACAACAAGGTAGTGGTCCGAGTCAAAGTCGGCCCCTCGGAAAGTTCGGACATCTAACACACTGGAAGAGTGCCTTGCGTCGATCGCAACATGGTCCATTTGGTTGACGGTTAATTGATCTGGGGATCGCCATGTACCTTTATGAATTTTGAGATGCGGGAAGCGTGTACTACTTACAACCAGATTTAGCCCCGCAGCAAAATCGAATAGCCTCAGTCCGTTTTCGGATGTTTTGTCATGGAGGCTATGCTTACCGATTGTGTTTCCAAAGATGTGCTCCTTCCTTAGCTTTGCGTTAAAATCGCCAAGAACGGGGGAGCTTCTTCGGGGAGCTCTTAGAAACAGTCTTTGGAATCGTCGTCTTTCTCTTCTGTGGGGCGTGGGCGCATATAAGGCTAATGTTGGCGAATTTAGCCCTGATGCGGATGGTCATTATACGCTCATTAACTGGATTCTGGCTAGTTACCTTATCCCTGAGTCTTCCTCCAACGACAAATCCGCACGCCAATAAGCGCTGTTTCTGTTGTCTGCAGCAGTCGCCGTAGTAGATGTCACAGTTTTTCATCTTCTTTATGCCCGGTCCACTCCATCGCACTTCTTGGATGGCGGTTATGTCTGCTTTGCAGCAGTCCAGGGCCACCGCTAATTCTCCAGCTGCACCTAGTCCGTTAAGAGATCTTACGTTCCAC
Organism: Melanostoma mellinum; assembly: GCA_914767635.1. Taxonomy (NCBI): domain Eukaryota; kingdom Metazoa; phylum Arthropoda; class Insecta; order Diptera; family Syrphidae; genus Melanostoma; species Melanostoma mellinum. Next base: position 107,582,319 of record OU612058.1, read on the forward strand.
GTGTAGATCCGGAGGTCATTGTCCTTTTTACATTTTCTTGGGTCGTCAATTTTCAAATCATAGTCGTTATCCGAGGCTTTTGGTTGTTTCGGAACTAGATCTTTTTTACGTGGTTGGGTAGGTAACCCTACGCACAACCCCCAACCTGGAGGTCCTTTTGGATCCCTTCGGACATAAAGGGCTGGAATATCCAGTGTCAGTACCCTGCTGCAGGGGTGTGAATGCTGCCGTTGGCTCAAGAGTGGCTCATCCACCATCTGATGTTAATAAATGCTAAACCAATTTATAATTGTCTTACACATCGCTATGATAGAACGTTATTGAAATAGTAAATCTAACACTACTAAATAATTATACCTGTCACACTTGTCATTGTGACAGTTTAATGTATTTAATCCTGTTCTATAATTTTCTCTAACTTCACTTCCATTTTTTATCTACAATAAACCACACTGAATTATATTAGTTTCTTTCTTGGTCTTTCATTTAAGTCAATATTAATTAAATAATCATATCGTTTCATCAGGTTATGGGCCCAGAACCCAACTATTGATTTTGTTTTCTTTAATATAGTGGATGCAGTTTGATTAAAGTCGATTTTATTTCTACTTTTTTTTCTATTCAGTTGTCACACGTTTTTTTTTTCTCTCTCTATAACAAACCTTGTAAAGCTTTCTTTGCTCAGTTTCAAGAAGATGAACAACCATACTGCAATCATTGACAAGTTCCTTGGGAGAGAAAACTATCCAACCTGGAAATTTGCCAAAAAAGCTTACTTAGAACATGAGGGACTATGGGACACGATTGATTATCCAAGTGGCACACATGTTGACACGAAAAAAAATGTAAAAGCCAAGTCAAAGTTGATACTGTTTCGCCACTGTATTAGAGGTATTCAAGGAATTTAAAAGTTATGTTGAGAAACAGTTGGAATTAAAAATTAAAATATTTCGAACTGATAATGGTAGTGAATATACCAATAAAAATTTTGAAATATATTTAAAGCAGGAAGGTATACAGCACCAAACTACAAATCCATACACTCCTGAACAAAATGGAATGTCGGAAAGAATGAATCGAACATTAGTAGAACGTGCGAAATGTATGCTCCTCAATGCAGGCTTAGGAAAATCATTTTGGGCAGAGGCAGTTGCTACAGCAGCTTATATTGTCAACCGGTCTCCGACTAGATCATTGGAATATAAGACGCCAGAAGAACTTTGGTCTGGAATTAAACCAAATTTGAGCCATATGAAAATATTTGGATGCGAAGTTATGGCACATGTTCCCAAAGAGAAGAGAAAGAAGTGGGATCCTAAATCTCAGAAAATGATTTTTGTTGGATATTCTTCGAACAGCAAGGGGTATCGTTTGTTTGACAAGAATAAAAAACAGGTAATTAAGAGCCGTGATGTTGTGTTTCTGGAAAATAGAATGAAAAGAGATTATGTCACTATGCCTTTATGTGAAGTTACCTATGAAAATTCCAATAATATATCCGATTCATTGCAAATAAAGCAAACAGAGCAAACAGCTGAGGACACATTCCTAGACACAGATGAAAACAACCTCTCTAGTGCTCATGACGATGATGATGACGATGAAAATATTCCAGATAAAACCCTTGGAATTTAAGAGAAAGCCCTATAAAATTAAGAAAGAAAGATTTGAATGCGGTTTCTTATTTGTGTCAGACAGCGTTTAAAAAGGATCCAGTGAAGATGCGGATGTTTAGAAAAAGGCAATGGATGCTGAGTATGTGTCGCTTCTCGAAAACAACACGTGGTCATTGATGGACTTGCCAAAGAATTCTAAGCCAATAGGGTGTCGCTGGGTTTTTAAGACTAAAGTTGATGACGTTGGTAATGTTTTGCGATACAAAGCTAGGCTTTTAATGAAGGGTTATGAACAAAGAAAAGGAATAGATTATGATGAAGTATTTGCACCCGTTGTCAGACAGATATCTTTTTGGTTTGGCTGTGAAATATGATCTACAAATCGAGCAAATGGATGCAGTAAGTGCTTTTCTTCAAGGCGACATTGACGTCGATATATATATGTGTCAACCACCTCTTTACGAAAAAGGAAATCAAGTTTGCAAATTAAATAAGGCCATATACGGACTAAAGCAGGCGTCAAGACAATGGAATAAAACCTTTTGTAAGGTATTAGAAGAAATTGATTGAGATGTCTTTTTGCCGATGCCATATATATATATATAAAATTAAAAATGATGACATTTTGTTTATCGCCATTTATGTGGACGACCTCCTCCTATTCTACAATAACGAAGAAACTGTAGGAGTTGTAAAGAAGAGTTTGTGCTCGAAATTTAAAATGAAAGAGATTGGAGAGGCGAAGCAATGTATAGGTTTCAGAATAACCCGTGATAGGAAAATTGGTGAGTTGTATTTGGATCAGTCTTCTTATATAGAAAGTATTTTACAGAAGTTTAGAATGACCGACTGCAATACTTCTAATTCACCGAGTGATCCAAACAACAAACTTGTAAATTTGACAAATGATGAAGATGTACTAGTAGATGTGCCTTATCAGGAAGGGATTGGATGTTTGCTTTATTTGTCTCAAGGAACCAGGCCTGACATCAGTTATTCGGTAAATATGCTGAGCAGATTTAACTCCAGACCTGGATCTCAACATTGGGTTGCTTTCAAAAGAATTTTGAGGTACCTTAAAGGTACAAAGGACTATAAATTAGTTTTTGCTAAAAATCGAAATGAAAACATAACGGGTTACTGTGACGCTGACTGGGCTTCAAATTGTGAAGATAGGCGATCATGCACAGGGTATGTGTTTATGTTCCAAGGTGCTGCTATATCATGGAGTTCTAAGAGACAACTAGCAGTCGCCCTATCAACTATGGAGGCAGAATATATGTCTTTGGCTAGTGCTACCCAGGAAGCAATTTGGGTAAAGCAATTAGAAGATGAGTTGTGGCCCCACTTAGAGAAAGTTCCAATGACTATTTACTGTGATAATCAGAGCGCTATAAAACTTGCTTCAACAGACGCCTTTCATGCTCGGAGTAAACATATAGATGTAAGGTTTCACTTTCTCCGTGACAAAATAGCTGCAAGAAAAATAGAGGTGAAATATGTGGGCACTGACGAGATGACAGCGGATATTTTGACCAAAGCAACTTTTAGCCCGAAGCATCACTATTGTACAATTAAAATGGGTTTGCATTTAAGAGAGGATGATGTTAATAAATGCTAAACCAATTTATAATTGTCTTACACATCACTATGATAGAACGTTATTGAAATAGTAAATCTAACACTACTAAATAATTATACCTGTCACACTTGTCATTGTGACAGTTTTAAATACATCCTGTTCTATAATTTTTTCTAACTTCACTTCAATTTTGTATCTACAATAAACCACACTGAATTATATTAGTTTCTTTCTTGGTCTTTCATTTAAGTCAATATTAATTAAATAATCATATCGTTTCATCACCATCTCTACTTCAAAACCCTGTCCTAGTATTGACAGACCCTGAAAGACCTTTAAACCAAATATGTTGGAGTAACTCCTTCAGGGGTTTCTGCTTTTATGGCTGCTGAAGTCCACCGTTGATTCTGTCCTTCGAATTCATCCGCTGGGGCATTTACACGAAAGCTCTCGTAGACCACTGGATACCGCTTGGAGGTATAGTAAGCACAATTGACGTGTACTATAAGTTGCAGCATCTGGGCGCCGCCAAGTTGGCACCAGTCAGAGCCTACCCGAATAGTACAGCGCCCATCTACTGGGAAAGTTAATGTAACTTTATTGTTTCATTACAAAAATCACAGTGACCAAAAAGCCGACGGAAAACAGATTTCCACTTGAACTTATATCCAAAAAATTGCAGATTTAGTTATATAAGCATGGTCATTCCAATTTTCAATACCAATGTCAGCAATGTCTGATCTTATTTCGTAATTTTCAAGGCAATGAACTTCTTAACGGCTTAGAAAATCAGCTCCATGGTTTTCTTTACCTTTAATGTACTCTACATCAAAACCATATTCATTTAGTTTTATCTCCCAGCGTTGAAGCTTAGAGTTGGGTTCTTACAGTGATTGTAAACATAATAATGGGCGATGGTCGGTTTGAACTTCAAATTCAAATTCGTTCAAATAAATAGGTATGGTCTAAAATATTTAGTTCTCCAAACTATTGACAAAAGCTCTTTTTCGAAAGTGCTATAGTGAGTTTCATGTTGGTTTGAATTTCTTGAAGAAAAAGCGACTGGATGTCGATTTTGTGACAAAACTGCTCCTAGAGCATCATTACTTGCATCCGTTGTCAACGTAAAAGTTTTTAAAAAATCTGAATCAATATAGTGTATATCTTTTTTGTTAATTTTTGAGCCTTTTTTAAGACATCTGGTCAGCGGCAGAGCAACTCGAGAATAGTCCTTGATAAATTTTCGATAGAATCCAGTAACTCCTAAGAATGATTTGATTTGCTTGACAGTGTTTGGCAATTCAATTTTCTGGATTGTTTCAATTTCGTTTGGACTTGGTTTTACACCATCTTCTGAAATTATGTGGCCCAAATACTCGGTCTATCTTTTCAAAAAACTAGATTTATCAATTTAAACTTTTAATTGAATTCTTTTATTCTTTTTAAGATTTTGTTCAATGAATCAATATGCTCTCTTGTAATGAGGTTGAAAATATCAAAATATCATTTAGAGACACCAAACAGATTCTGTTTATATAATCTGACAAAACTTCTTTCATCATTCTTTGAAATGATGCGGGGCATTTTTCAATCTGAATGGCATTCGAGTGAGTAAACTAGTAATGTCCATATACGGTTGAAAATGCCGTTTTATGTCTATCTTCTCTGTTAATGGGAATTTGGTGGAAACCTTGACAAAATGTCTTCAATATTAGGAATAGGAAACTTGTCTTTTATAGTTTCTTCATTCAATTTTCTTAAGTCGATGACTATGCGCCATTTTTGAAGGCCAGAGTTATCTACCTTCATGGGAATAATCCATATTGGAGCATTGTAAGGGCTACTTGATTTTGTTATTATTCCAGAACTGAGCATATTTGAGATCTGTTTCTCAACTTCTTCCTTGTGCACTGTTGGATATCTATACCTATGCTTTAGAATATATGGGTATATCGTGCTTTGTCGGAATTTTGAGTTGCGATTAATTACTAATAGAAGTAGTTAAAAAGCAGATTTCTTCTATGTCTAAATTGTCTAACTAAAGTCTATCTGTAAGGTAGCTTATATCTGGATTGTTAAAAAAAGTGTCAATAATGTTTTCACTGAAAAGATGAATTTCTTCTTCAGTTAATGGAGTGTAAAGTTTTCAACTGCAAAACACTAAAGGCAAATCGGAATGATATTGTCTCTATTTGAAAAGATTAAATTACTAAGAAATTTTCTTTAAAAAAGAATTCTAGAACAATTAAAACACAATAAGCACCATTTTATCACTTTCGACTTTAATTTTCGCTTTGTCGTATTCAGAATTTTAGTCATATGACTTCATGTAAAGTAACATCATTAATTTGAAGAATATAGATTCTATGATTTTGTTTACAATCTTTTTGACATATGTATTTGTGGGCTGTATTTGATCTGTTTATTTAAATAGTTTTCAGTGAATTTCCTGTAAATTTTTGCATGTAACGGCTTTAGTTCGTTGCATCCAAGAATTCCATCAAAATCACCTTTTAAATCAGCTTCAACATATCCATTTTTGTATGACGTAATTAAAATTTTTTACAACATAAGAAAGACAATTAAAAAAGAATCCTTCATATAAAATTTTATCGAAATCGTTACGAGCCGTTTCCAAAAAATTATTATTATCGTATAGGTTACATAGCAGGTACCGTTATTTCATGACCTAGACATCAAATTCCAAAAACGCCCCTGTATGCTGCCCCACAGACCCTAACTGCAAATTTTGAAGAATCTCGGTTAAGCGGTTCAGGTTGTAGATCCATAAACAGACAGACAGACTTTTTTTTAAATTATATAGGGTGAAGGTGAAAATTACCTTTACAAGCACGTCGACCTGAAAGATCTTTTGTGCTGTTCCCTTAGGTTTAAAAACACGTAGTGTATAGGTTTGTTCATTCGAAGCTGAGGTCATGTAAGAACCTAATAATCTTCGAGGAAGAGGTGTTTCTGATATCAAGGGGACAGGGGAACCCTTTATTGAATATTTTAAGCCTGGATCTAGCTAAGGCAGGGCATTCACATAAAATGTGTTCAGCTGTTTCTATGTCTTCAAGACAGAGACGACAGGTGTCATCTTGGCTGATGCCCATGTTTTTAAGATGATACTTGAGAGAGCAATGCCCAGTGAAGAAGTCCGTAAGCAACTTTGCGTCACGTTTGCTCATGTCAAGAATTTCTTTCATACGTTTGTGGGATAAGTCAATGAATAGTTTTGACCTACGATGGCCATTTGAGTTGTTCCAGGTGCTGATCATGTTCTGTCGTTCCCAGGTAGCTAATTCGTTTTTAAGGCTACTGATTGGCAGACCACAGTAGGGTTCAGGGCCTTTGAATTGGGGCTGAGAGCCAAGTCTAGCAAGTCGGTCAGCCTCTTCGTTACCCGGTACGCCTTCATGACCAGGCACCCATGAAAGTTATTTTATTGTGAGTAGCTAATTGAACTATACATGTCAGGCAGTTCCAAACTAGTTTGGATTCGATTTTTGTCGAGGACAGAGCCTTTAGTGCTGCCTGACTGTCAGAGCAGATTAGGATGCTTGATCTTCGGAGGTTTCTTCTAATGCATTCCCTAATACAGAATTCTATAGCCATTACCTCTGCCTGAAAGATAGTAGTTGTGTTACCAAGGGATGTAGATGATTTAAAGTTGGGACCGTAAATCCCTGCACCTACACCGTTGTTTGTTTTTGAACCGTCAGTATACCAGATGTATTGGAAGTTATTTGTAAGAATTACAGGGTTCTTCCATGCTGAGCGGTTTGGAAAGATTACTTCAAAGGGGTGGTGTAACATTATGCGTTTAGGCATAAAGTCCGAGGAGTGGGCTGCAGGCGATTTCAGTATTGCGAGCACCTGCAGAATACTCATATGTCCTTGTAAGTTTTCCTTTCTCGAGTAGTTAGTGAGATGAAACTTTAGTCCGCTTAGTGCAGCAGTCTTCTTTACTCTTTGATGTAGCGGAGGAAAATTTAATAAACTTTCTAACGCTAAAGTTGGGCAGGTGCGCATTGCACCTGTGATACCTACACAGGTTAGTCTTTGTAACTTTTGCAAAGATTTGCGGGCATAAACTTGTTTTGTTTTTTTGCCACCAGATCAGCGAAGCATAGGTTATGATGGGTGTGATAATAGTGAGGTATGTCCAGTAAATCATTTTTGACCTAAGTCCCCACTTTTTACCAAAGAGTCTAGCACAGGCCCAGAAAGCATTTGTTGCTTTTGCTATGGTTTTATCTAGATGTGGTTTCCAATTGAGTTTATTATCCAGGGTTACTCCTAGATATTTGACCTCTTTGGAAAAATTAATTTGAACACTATTTAGGGATAGTGTTTGGAGATGGATTTTACGTCTCCTGGTGAATGGAATGATGACTGTTTTGGTGGGGTTAACCTTAAGCCCTTCTTTATTGCACCAGTCATTAACTTTGTTCAGGGCACTTTGCATACGGTTTGTGACCTGTGCTTCTTGATTGCCTTGAATAGAGATGACTAGGTCATCAGCGTAGCCTTGTGTATCAAGGCCCAGCTTATTGAGGTCGTACAAGAGCTGATCTATTACAATTGACCAGAGTAGGGGAGATAAAACACCCCCTTGGGCCTTGGCGACAACCTTTAACAGCATTAACTGTTATTGATGTTTGACCTAGTGTGGTGGAGATGATTCTGCCACTTAACATAGAGTCAATCCATTTAATGGTTGGTGTGTCAATTCCTTTGACAGTTGCAGCGGTTTGAATTGACAAGTACGTAGTATTGTCAAAGGCGCCAGAAATATAAAGAAAAGAGCAGAGTATGATGTCTTTCTTAGCAAACGCATTCTCAATTTTGCTGACCAGCTGATGGAGAGCTGTGGATTTACCAGTTTGGTAAGCGAATTGGTTAGCATTGAGAGGATTTGCTATTAAGGCCGTACTGCGAATGTGTAAATCAATTACTTTTTCCATGACCTTTAGAAAGAAGGATGTGAGACTGATTGGTCTGAAGGATTTTGGGTCTGAGTTTGATCTATTGCCAGCTTTTGGTATGAATACTACTCTCAACTTTCTCCAAGTTTGAGGGATTTAGCTTAATTCAAAACTGGATCTATAGATAAGTATAAGTGAGCAGATTATGGTATCAACTCCATACTGCAAGAGAGCAGGAAAGATACCATCTTCCCCGGGCGCCTTGAAAGGCTGTTGGGAGGATATTGCCCATTTGATGGAGTCTTCGTTAAAAATTTTTCTAGCTAGACTCCTTGTTGTGCTATTAGGTATAGTGTAACTCACATTTGTGGTTAGAGATTGATCAGTGGTATGTATACAGTCAGGAAAATGAGTGGCCAAAAGTAGGCTCAGAGTTTCACTGTAACTTTGGGTAAAACTACAATCCGATTTTTTTAAGAGACCAATACCGTTGTTATGATCTTTAGCTAAGGCTTTTTGAACTCTAATTGAAGAAGCCAAGTTATCGATACTTTCACAGAAGTTTTTCCAGGTAAGTCGTTTTTGCTTCCTTATCATCGAGTTGTAAGTCGTTAGAGTTGTTCGATATTCGCTCCACGAATTGGTTCGTTTAGCTTTATTGAACATCTTTCGAAGCTTTCTTTTTAACTTCTCCAACTCACTGTTCCACCAGGGAACATCGCGATTTGAATTGGTCTGTCTAATGTGACAGCTGGACTCGTAGGCGCTTTTGATTTGTGAGCTTAAGCGTGTTGCTTCCCTTTCAAGTCGATAAGGAGAGTCAATGTTTGGATAGGATAGTTCAAATTCACAACGAAGTGTCTCTGTGTAGAGCTTCCAGTCCGTGTGTCTTGGTACCCTATTGTTTTCTAGATTGGTGTGATTCGGCCTTGACAGATAAAATCTGATGTGCCGGTGGTCCGAGAATGATATCTCTTTCGAGACATGCCAATTGAGAATGTTGTTGGCTATGGTAAAACTTGCCTCTGTCATATCCAACACTACTTTCCTAGTGGAGGTGACAAAAGTAGGTTCATTTCCCTTGTTTAGAATGTCTAAGTTTGAATGCATGAGAAAATCTAAAAGGGACTCACCTCTTTTGTTGATGTCTTTGCTACCCCATATGGTGTGATGGGAGTTGGCATCACAACCAAGTAGTAGCTGTCTTCCCCTTGCGTTGCAGTAGCTAACAAGTTTTTTAACCTCTTCATGTGGTGCGGAGGTAGTATCACCCGGGTAGTAGGCTGAGGCTATTACAATGTTTTGTAAGCCTCTTGCCGTGGGGATCTCAGCTAGTACCGCAACGAGATCATTTGTGATGAATTCTGGAATGGGAAGAAAGTTAGTTCTTTTATGGATAAGAAGCGCAGCTCGTGGTTGGAATTGCGTGTTGTCGTATATTAACTTACACGATTGTGTTGGAAGGCCTTTTATTTGGCCTCTTACCACCCATGGTTCCTGGACTAGTAAGCAGTCCAGATCCTGCTTGACAAATTCCCTGCTTGCCGCAGCTGAGGCAGCTTTGGCGTGCATAAGATTTATCTGCAGGAATTTTAGGGTGGTGTAGTTCATTTTGATTTGGGGGTTGAGGTAAAGCTCGCTGGTGCTTTTAATAGCCTCTGCCGAGCTTTACCTTTGGGCCTGGGGTCCCGTTTTTGAGCCATGAATTTGGCTGTGCTGCTTTTTGCAACTGGTGTTGCATTACCGCTTTTTGGTGTTGGTTTGGCGACGGTAGTTGAGCAGGGAGGGGGGTGAGTTGTTGTTGCATTGCCAGAGGTACCTTTTGGTGAGGAGGGCCTCACGGCTGACTTCTTTGGTAGGTGTGGCATTAACAACTGAGGGGGGAGGACATAGGGTTATTGGAGCTGTCAGCCTGTTTTGTAGTTCTGACGTTGGTGAAGGCTGTGGAGCACTATTACCTGTCGTCAGAGTCATACAGGCTGTCTTGACAGGGGAGTTAGGTGGGGGTTTGGGGGCACCAGTTCTGTAAGGGGCTTTAGGATGGCGGAGTTGAACATCGCCAAACCTAAAGTCTATGATGTCTTTTTTGGTTTTCAGTAGAGCCGCAGATTTGTGGTCCACCGAAAAGGTAAGAATAGAGACGGCACCTTTGGATTCTCTTCTTATGACAGACAGACACACACACACACAAAGAGACAGACACACATACAGGCAGACAGACACACAGTCATAGAGACAGAATTGCAGGACCCACTTTATTCGTATTCTCTATCATCGTGTCGCCATGTTTAGTTGTTATCTCAAACTTTTTTTCTGTACGATTGCAAAATATGCCTTATAGTACCTACAATCGCAAGTAAAAAGAATACAACTAAAGAACTATTCTTTTCATGTATTGTATATATTGTATAAACTATTGTATTATAAAAAAAATTATATGATAGTTCTATATACCAATCAATATTGCTCAAAATGATATGCAAAAGAGCTCCTCTTAATAATTGTACTAGACAGTTTCATTGAATACAAAAAAGACCAGAAAAGCACAGCAAATTTTTCATTGAAAAACGAAATGCTAATTTTTTGCTTGGTTTACAAAACTCTCGTTTAACACAGCTATTGTTTCCTTACGGTTAGGTACAGAAAGACAATTCCTACTTTTCAATGTTATTTCTGTGTCTCTTAACACACACTGTTTACTTCTTTTTTTATTTCAAACTCACCTGGTCCCCACCAGCAACATAAAGCAAACCATCAGCTGCTGCCACCGCAGGAATCGCACGGCTTACTGACATGGGGTTCACTGTTGACCATTTATCATCATCAAAGCTATAACGTTCCACTGAACTCAGCACATCTTGATGGCTACTGTTGCCACCAACAACATAGAGATGGCGATCTAAGATAGCAACACCCATTTGACATCTGGCCATTTGCATACGTGCTAAAGAAGTCCACTCTCGGGTAACTGGATTGAAACTAAAAAAGGAAAAGTTTTTATAAAATAAAAAGCCATTTAAATATTGCATTTCAAAAACCTTATAAGATCGGGCAAATGCCTCGTGGTGGTGGTGCATCCTCCAACGATGTATATTAATCCCTCAAAACTAACAACACCCATACTGAATCTTGCTTCTGGCATGTCACCCATCATGATCCAGTCATCTCTTTCAGGATCATAACATTCCATAGAACCACCAATATCATCTCCAATCCATCCACCTACCGCTAACAGCTTTTGGCCAAGAGTACAAAGACCAAATTCACAACGTGGTACAATCATAGGTGCAATAGGGTTCCAATTGTCATTCTGGGGATCATATACTTCACCATTAGCTAGAATTTGGCTACCTCTTTCCCCACCAATAACGTATATTTTCCCATTAAGAGCTGCTACACCTGGAAGTATTCTTCCAATTTCCATTGGAGCGGTTTCGCTCCATTCACGACGGAATATATCAAATTTCGCCACAGTTTCAAAAATGCAGTCAGCTGGGTTCCAGGTGCGCGGCGTTTCACGACGAGATCCACCAATTATATATATATTTTTCTTTGCCAGCAGTCTAGGGCAAACACGTAATGGAACTAATTGTCCACGCTTAGAAGCAATGTCACGGCAAATGGAACGCAGAGCCACCTTCATAGACATATCCCGACAATCTTTAAGTGCCTGATCGATTACTTTCACTGGTACCAGAGCTAGGCGAACAAGAGAGAGAATGTCAAAGACGTAACACCTTCGCTGGGTGACATCATGTTTGATCCAACGAATGGCAGCTTGAAATACTTGGGATTCACTATCGACACGCAACATCTCCGAAGTAAGAAGTTGGGTCAGAAGAGATTGAGGTGTGTCGACGAATTCATCTTCAATAGCGATCTAGAATATACAAATTTATAAACAAATTAGACGTCGGCGTCGGAACGAAAAACTTTCAGTTTTCAAAAGACTCAAATAGATTGAAATTGGAAAATCGGAGTTTGGACGGAACTCAATGTCATATTACCTGCTCATACTTGATGTAGAGCAGAAAAAAGCAGCTTTTCTGTTCATTTCTGAACCTACTTTCGAGTCAGAGCAGATTCGAGCAAAGTGTCAAAGTCAGCTGTTGGCATTTGCTTCAAATATTTGTGTTATATTTTGCGTTGTTCAATCCATTTCAAATCGAATCTAAGAAGGCAGAGAACTGCTACTACACCGAATATAATCAACTGCAAGCAAAAAGCGGTGGAACGCAAAAATGATAATGATGTCATGTTCACAGACAATGACAGTGTAATATCGGAGTACAAAAGATTTTATCCTAATGGGGTCCTTTACAACGGGCTCAAATAAACAGAATCGACAACTTCCTAAAACTGACTCGTGGTCACACTATAAGAAGGATGACCCCGACCAATGGATTGATATTTGGGGCTTATTACCCCAACATTGAATATATGAAGAAAACACGCTTCAGTGGATTTGTTCCAGTGGAGGCTTTCCTCTATTTTGATAGGGAAGGGTTGATACAAAATATTCCGTTGATCTACCACGCTAAACATGGGTAACTCAGCGCTGCGCTAGTGCAGTGCGTTGAAGCACTTACGGCGCTATGTACGCTGATACACTTTTGCCTGCGCCAATAACTCAGTGGCGCAAATGCAACTCAATAGCTCTTTCAAATACTATGGCGCTTTCAACTCAAAGCAACACAACAACCAGATGCGATTACAACATAAAACTTACCCAACACACAAAAACATTGCAAACCGAACTTCATATAGAGCGCTTTCATACTCAACCCCGACACAGAACCAATAGCCAACAGCATCACACACAAGTCACAAGCATAAATCATCCTCTAGCTCACACACAATAATACAGTAGTGTACAGTTTTTTCGAAGTTGCGTTGCTTCTGAATAAGTACTAATTTTCAATGTGCGTCGTTGTAGTAGGGGAGCCCAGGATGCTAAATTTGCAGTTACTAAAGCGTCATGGGGACTTATTGGATTGTGAAGTTTACATTCTAAAACGAAAAAAAGAATATGGCAGTTCTCCATTTTAGTGCAGCGAAGAGTGTATGAACTTTTAAAAATGTAAAAAAAAAAACAATCACATTGACATACTCGAGCGCGTCAGATATTAATAGAGTATACGCGCTTTGTTTTTCTGATAACCGATAAATATTAATCAGGCGATTAACTGTGGGCAGGTGGACGTAAGAGGTTGAAAGTTTCGGATATGTATAGGTGAATGTAAAATGTACTCAAAAAAGTGTATATTTCAATAATCTGGCGATTTAAACTTGGCCATAAGTAATGGCTGATTTTTAAAAATGTAAAAAAAAACACGTGATCTTGAAATACTCGAGCGCGTCAGATTTTTACACAGAGTGATCAACTTGATGTCTTCGTTTTCCAGGATGATAATTTGAAAGTTATAAGGAGTACTGTTATAGCGTTTTTCATTGAAATTCAATAGATTCACTCTCAAATCGAGAACTACTCCTTTCAATGGAATATGTTTTTAGGTTTTTTGCTGGTATTGGCGGTTAAATTGATGTTCACATATGTATAGGAATTCATATTTTCATACTTTGTTATTTGTTTTCTTCAGCAAATTACTGAATTCTAACTTATTTTCTCGTGTCCTCATAATTTATAGCAATTTCAACAGAACGCTGGCATAACAAATTCAAAAGAAGCAAGAAGAATGTTTTTGCATGCGTGCATAAATTCACAGTAGATCTCCCAACCAAATGGGAGTATATCTTTTGCGTTTAGAGTAACTCCGGAACTACTCTTTTTTCAATGAAACATGGAAAATGGGAAAGGAGTAAATCTTTTCCCAAAGGGTGTAACTCTTTTCGTCAATGAAAAACGATATTAGTCTGACAATTTTAAAGTAACAATTATTTGTCCTATCTATTTTTTATTACTGGATGCAATAAAAAAAAACATAAACTGTATATATGTATTGTATATATACAAATTTTGATTTTGAATGAATTTTGTTGAAAATACTAAAAAACAATTAAAAAACTACAAGCTTGTAGAAAATTTAGCTTTCTACAAAAAAGGTCTTGCGGACCAAATTGCTAATATCAATACTAAGCGAGATATAAACCATCATATATTATGTCTTTTATTGACGATTTTACCTAAATCGCCAAAAGAAAAATGTCAGATTCAGCCCTATTATCGTAACAGATCAGAACGAAATTCGATTTGTACAAAATGTAAGATATTTATTATAAATAAATATAAAAAGAAATAGTTTTTAGATATATAAATCTTTATTTAAATAAATAGTAAACTAAATTTTATTTTAGCGTATAGCAACTTATGGTATTTTTTGAGGATGCGACGCGTTTCGGGATCAACTGTTGGATCTTTGGTGTGTGAGCTTTGTTTTAGATGTTGTTTTTGTTGTTTTTCTTTCTTCTTCTTTTCGTTTCTTCTTTTTGTTTTTGCTATTTCTATGTTATGTTCGTCTTCTTTTATCTTGTTATATATTTTAGTGCTGTATCGTATAATGCATTAGTTTTAAACGTTAATTTATCGTTTAGTAGTTTGTCTTGTTCTTTTTTGTTTGATCCATATATTTCAAACTCTTCTTATACATTCTTCTATACATTGGACAAACAAGGAAAACATTTCACGACAGATTTTTGGAACACATACCCAAACAAAACACAAAGTCGAATTATGCAATACACCTTATGGACAATCAACACAATTACTCATTGTTTATTACTCATTTCTAATTGTCAAAACAAAAAACAAAATCATTGTTTAAATTTAATTTTTTATTCATTACAGTTAAGATTAATGAAATTCTTACTTTTACTTTATTTCAATTCCTTTTTTCATAAAAAAAATACCTTTAAAACCTTCCCTAGACCTCCATGAACATTTCAAGACAAAGATAAGATAAATCCGTTCAGCCGTTCTCGAGTTTTAGCAAGACTTACGAACAGCAATTCATTTTTATATATAGATAAATATATAAATATATAGATATAGATAGCTAGATATTTCTTTTCATGTAAAAAGCAATAAAATTGTCGAACCTGATGATGTTCATAATCATGAACGAAACGTCGTCTTAAAAAAAGAATTTGTTTTCTTTTTCTTTCCTGACCTATAGCCCATAAAACAAACAAATTAAAATACCCAGTAAAGGTCAAAAACACATACTATTAATATCAGAGGGCACGCCGAATTATTTATCAACATCATAAACTTTTTTAATAATGTCGACATATAATATTTCTCACACTTGTAAGGAAAATTTTTACGTATAGAAATACTTCGTCGGAAAGTGCATACACGTTGCATTTACCCAACCCCTTCGAAAAAGTTTTTTTGAAGGGGTTGAGCATACAAAAATAGAGCATGAATAATTTAGTTTAAGAAGAAAGACAGACGAAAACACTCCTTCTCCTAATGCAAAACAATGCCGGACCATTACGATTTACTCAGCAGTATTAAGTTAGTAGCTACATATCGTGAGTAAAAGTGCAAAAAAAAGTCAGAGCCACATTTTGATATTTTCAGTACAAACATTTCACAGAAAAAGGTCTAAAAATTTTAAATACTGTAGTATAAGTAGATTTATACTCATGTAAAGTATGAAAGTTCAGTTGAGAAATATATGCATGAATTAAACGTAAATGAGAATTATCAATCGTATGACATTATGTATAGTGATGTGTCAACTCGGTTTCATAAACCGAGTCAAACCGAGTTGAGCCCAAACCGAGTTGACTCGGTTTAAATTTTTTCGAACCGAGTTGGCAAACCGAAGAAAAAACCGAACCGTCAACCAAATAATTAAAATGAAATTAGTGCAAGCAGACCGAGTTCACTTGAACACAATCAAAACTACCCTCCTTTAGTTGCGGTCTTTGCCAAACACAATGCACTTACACATATAAAGTCGATAGTCGACTATGGTAGAAGTATGTAAAGCATAAAAGCAAGTGAGTTATTTGCGCAGGCATACAGAAACACACACATCTGTTAAACTTGACTCGGGATATTTTACAGAAAATTAATTCCTATCTCGAGTTGCAGTATGTATCCAAAACATTCAAACCGTCTACCTATCAACAGCGACAATGAAAAAACCGAACCGCAGTCCAACTCGGGTTGACTTGACTCGGGATAAATTAATTTCCCGTATAGCTGCAATGGATACATACTGCAACTCGAGTTAGGAATTAACTCGGGATAAATTAATTTCCCGTATAGCTACAATGGATACATACTGCAACTCGAGTTAGGAATTAATTTATCCCGAGTCAAGTCAAACCGAGTTGGACTGCGGTTCGGTTTTTTCAACCACAATGAAAAAACCGAACCGCAGTCCAACTCGGTTTGACTTGACTCGGGATAAATTAATTTCCCGTATAGCTACAATGGATACATACTGCAACTCGAGTTAGGAATTAATTTATCCCGAGTCAAGTCAAACCGAGTTGGACTGCGATTGGGTTTTTTTTCAACCACAATGAAAAAACCGAACCGCAGTCCAACTCGGTTTGACTTGACTCGGGATAAATTAATTTCCCGTATAGCTACAATGGATACATACTGCAACTCGAGTTAGGAATTAATTTATCCCGAGTTGGACTGCGGTTCGGTTTTTTCATTATCGTCTGTTAATAGGTAAACGGTTTGAATGTTTTGGATAAATACTGCAACTCGAGTTAGGAATTAATTTATCCCCAGTCAAGTCAAACCGAGTTGGACTGCGGTTCGGTTTTTTCATTGTCGTCTGTTGATAGGTAGACGGTTTGAATGTTTTGGGTACATAATTATTGCCACTCGAGTTAGGAATTAAATTTCTGTAAAATATCCCGAGTCAAGTCGGTTCGGTTCTTTCCTGTGTGATTAATTAGTAGGTACGCTTATTGCTTTTGGTTTTTTTTTATAAATGCATTTTGACTAAATCCGTTTGTTTTGATTGAAAAATTGGTTTGTTTCTATTTTTCAAAACATAGTATTGAAGTAAAAAGCGCAAATATTATTTTTGTAAACCGAGTTAGCCAACTCGAGTTACAACTCGGGTTAATCAAAATCCAACTCGGGTTAACCCGGTTTGTAAATTTTACGGTTTGGCACATCACTAATTATGTATATGCTTTCCCGCTATCTGATCTTGCATCCTAACAGCAAATGTACTTGTACATTTTTTTTTTTTTTTTTTTATAATAAAAAGAAGAGGCTTATATGCTAACCTGGAGAACTCAGACTTAATTACCGGTCCATTGTACTACCAGGGTAGCAGCCTTCCCTTTTTTCTGTGTTGCAGTAGTGGAAATAAGGTGTTAGTTATTTCACATATAACCTCAAGGGCGGCGAAACTAGGAGGCTGAAAGAAAAGTAGATGCCCAGAGCGGGATTCGAACCCACGCATCCGGCCTACCTACTGAACACTCTACCACTGCACCACGGCCGGTACTTGTACATACTCTCGTATATATGTCAGATCATCTCTTATTTCTTAAGACACGCACTTCACTTGTAACTTGATACTCAGGATAGACAGTTGATACGAATTATATTTTACTCCATATGAGTTTAATGAAATAAAGTGAATTAATTAACTAACAGTGTGAACATTATTTTATTAAGATATAACATTTTGGCGCCGAAGACAAAACATCATTTAATAAAGTACAGTCAAAGTATTTAGAAATTTAATTAAAAGGGTCAGTGAGGAAATACCCACGTGCTACAAAATGAAACCTATTGGAAAAGTGGAGCCATTCGAAATTGGTGATATCTTCAGAAATTATGAAAATCGTTTAAATAATTTTTTCTTCTTAAACACAATTCAAGAACATGATAAAAATAGTCTTTTTATTGGTATTATGGGTAAGTCCATGTACGAGCTACTAGCAAAACTGACTTATCCCGTATCGCCATGTGAAAAAACATATCAGCCGTATATATATATAGCAATGCTTCGCAGTCAAATTGCGCCGAAACCAAACAAGCGCTCTGAAAGATTTAAATTTCATAATGTAGTTCAGCAGCCTGGTGAGACAATAGGCGAATATATTTTAAGGTTAAGGGCAGCAGCACAGGATTGTTGTTTAAGAGATTTCATGGATGTTAGTAGCACGTTCAACATACCTGCATCATCAGCGTCCGTGGCTAACGCAACACTCGAAACATCTGACACCACCGCGCCCACCACCAGTACCTCCGGCACCACTACTTTCTCCACTACTACGTCTACCACTGCTCCAACAACAAGACCGTCAATTTTTTTTTTGTCTGGAGTACAGTCGATTCTAAAATTGGAATCTATAAAATGAAAATTTTGGATAAGCAATTATCCGACCGATTTATCGTGGGTTTGAAACATGAAAAAATTCAACAAGCATTGCTAGAAAACGAAACCTTAGCCACTAAGCAATATTGTGGAAAAGCCCTTGCTAAGGAGTCGTCGGAAAAAGCTTCAAATTCGGTTCAAGTGTCTAGAACTTCCCCGACTTATACCCCATAAAACAAACAAATTAAAATACCCAATTAAGGTCAAAGACACATATAATAAATAGAAAATAGTGAAAATAACGTTCTTTCAACATCAAATGCATCAAAACCACACAAAGTAAAAACTTTTTACTGAGATGCAGAAAATTTGGACTTATACCTAGTTTCATTAACAACGCATCAAAAAACATCGAGAAACTAAATGTAAATTCAGTTTTAAGCATAAGTGAAAGTATAAATCTATCTATCTATCTATCTATCTATAAATATAAAAATGAATTGCTGTTCGTTAGTCTGGCCAAAACTCGAGAACGGCTGAACGGATTTATCTTATCTTGGTTTTGAAATGTTCGTGGAGGTCTAGGGAAGGTTTTAAAGGTATGTTTATATGAAAAAAGGAATGGGAATAAAGTAAAAGTAAGAATTTCTTTAATCTTAACTGTAATGAATAAAAAACTAAATTTAAACAATGATTTTGTTTTGACAATGAGAAATTCAAAAAATAAATAACAAATAATATGATTATTGGATTATTTGTTTCTAAGAATTCTTTTAATTTAAGTTTTGACTGGTATGGTAAAAACAAAGATTTAAATTTTTTTTTTATTTAATGTGTTACTTTTACTATAATCTAGGCAACTTTTCCCTGGGACTTCCACAATTAATTCAAATCTCACTAGCTGATCCGCCTGGCGTAGCTTTGTATGTATGTAGATAGAAAATCAAATGTGCGAAGAGAAACACCACGTGCTAACCGCACTGATGACCAGCGAGAGACATATAACGAAAATAGTCGTATAAGTATGTCACAAATACGTTCCAAAGTGAGTGGAAATGGAGTGGATAGGTTAAGAATGTAACGAATTCGTGCCAATCAGACACAACAACTGCGAGCACAACAAAATGAAGTTGAGTGTAGTGCTTCTGTGATTCTGGAACTACAGTCGACTCTCGTTAATTCAAACTTGCGATAATTCGAACCTCTCGATAATTCAAAGTTATCACGAGTTCCCTACAAAATCTCTTGATATTTCGAACTAAATCAGTACATTTTTATACACTTGGTAATTCGAACGAAAAAATCATTGCTATATAATAAAACGACGCGGTAATTCGAACTCATCGGCGTCCAACACTCGACAATTCGAAGTTGCAGAGAGAAAGAGGTCCGGTTTCTTAAAAGAAAATCTTCCAATACTTATGAATTTTGAAGAATCAAGTGGATGACGATGTTGCTGTCTCAGGTGCACTAACCAAAGTCGAAATCTTAACTGCGACAGATACGAATGAAAAAAGCAACGGTGAAGATGAGGACGATTCATCAGAACCCTTAACAGAGGAGTCAGTTAAGGAAGCACGATCATCATTCGATACCTTACAACGCTTCTGTCTACAAAACGAAAGTGATGAAAACGCATTTCAGGCACTTTTTCTCTTTAAAAAAGTTATTGAGCAGTCTGAGCAGCAGCAATGTGTTTTGAAGCAAACGAGTATTACAGAGTTCTTTCAAAAACATTAATTTGTTCACATTATAAATAAGTTTATTTATGTTTACGAATGTACATGTACACTCAAATTTTTTTTTTCATAGCTTAGAATAGCAGTTAATAAATAATATGTAATTAAATGATCAATACCTTGTAATTCGAAGTTTTATTTATTTTCTCTCGCAAATTTCGAACCATTTGTTATTTCGAACATTCGATAATTCGAAGTATTTTAAGAGTCCCTCCAGTTTCGAATTATCGAGAGTCGACTGTAGCAGCATTCTACTTTGATCTGAAAATAAATTACTTATTGTAATTTTTTTTAACAATAAATCGCTGACTAAAATTATTTATTCTTATTTCATTTCAACTTATAAATATATCATACTAGCTGACCCCCCCCCCCCGGCGTAGCTCAAGCCCAAGTTTAAATTCTAGTGGCAGAGTGGAGATGAAATATTGTCTATGTTAATCACGGGCATTTGAGCACTATTACGATGACAGAATTTTTGGAATCGGTCCAGTGTTGTTCAAGTTCCCTGATTTGTTCCAGTCCCTATTCCGTTCTCGCATGGGGATGAAATATAGTCTATGTAACCTGAGAATAACACCGTATGTTATAGTGAAACCCGTATTAAAATCAGAACAGTGGTTTTGAATTCCCGTTCCCGTCCCCGTTCCAGTGAGAAAATGGATATGAAATATAGTCTATATTACTCACTCAGAGGGACAATGAAGCACTCTTACAATGAAAGAATTTTTGTAATCGGTTCAGAACTCTCCAAGTTCCTGCATGTTTTCTTTTCCTGTCCCGTCCTCGGGGAAATATGGGGATAAAATATTGCTGAAGCTATTTGGGGATAATGTCGTATTGTAATTGCGACAAAAATCAGATATCGTTCCAGTGGTTTTTGAATTCCCGTTCCCATTCCCTTTTCCAATCCTGTTCTTGTGGGAATTAAGGGATGAAATATAGTCCATGGTACTCAGGGGCAATGCAGAACTCCAGCGGCGAAAGAATTTTTGGAACCAGTCTAGTATTTTTCAAATTTCCGTTTATATTATATTATTCCGTTCCCGAGAGAATATGAAAAGGAAAGCTAGCTTAATATGCTATTTCTCAGGTTCTATGCCATTTTTTTAGTTCCAAATTGGATAATAGTCAGTAGTAATAGTAATAGTCTTAGTGGCTCTTCAATATAAAAACACCTAGCTCTCGTTAACATTTTTATTCCCGTTCCCGAGTACTTTTGAGGTTATGTAAATCGCGCAATGAAATAAGAATAAATAATTATAGTCAGCGATTTATTGTTAAAATAAAATTACAATAAGTAATTTATTTTCAGATCAAAGTAGAATGCTGCTAGTTTCAGAATCACAGAAGCATTAAACTCAACTTCATGGCTATGGCGAAGCAAGCAGATCAGATGATGGATATGTTAAACTATTCTAATGTATCAGCTGTGCAAATTGAGTCTCCACTCCAAAAAAAGATAGACGATCTACAAATGCAAATTGAAGAGCTTCGTACATCTAGAAACCAGAAACACAGAAATAAAACATACAATCAAGATCAGAAACGTGACCGAAGCAAATCAAGACCAAGATTTCCGTTCTGTAAATTTCACTGGCGTTACGGCTCAAATGCGAGAAAATGCATCGACCCATGCCAATTCAAAAAACTAGATATGACTTCGGAAAACTAGAAGAAGCTCTGTTAACACAAACGACGCACAGAGCACCAATATCAAAAAGTCGTCGCTTATTTATAAATGACCGTAAATCAAATCAACGATTCCTTATCGACACTGGAGCTGATTTTTCAGTTATTCCACCAATCAATAACGACAAACCGGATACATCATATAAGTTATATGCAGCAAATGGATCATCAATTAAGACGTATGGAACACGAATTATTTCAGTCGACTTCGGGCTTAGAAGACAAATGGACTGGATGTTCGTGGTTGCTGATGTTACAAAACCAATCATCGGGGCTGATTTCCTACATGAATTTGGGCTACTAGTTGACTTGAGAAAAAAGAAATTAATTGATACTGTGACTAAATTCGAGGTAAGTGCTATTGAAGGTTCTGCCATAAGCGAACAAATTTTTACATTCGCACAAAATTTGCCTCAATCAATCAGATCAATTCTAGAAAAATATAAAGATTTAACAAAACCATTTAAAGCTTTAACCTCATATCCAAGTACTTGTGTCCGTCACCACATTGTAACATCAGGTCCTCCAATACATTCCAAAGCACGCAGACTCAATTCTGAAAAATTCGAGATAGCTAAGAGGGAATTTGACTACATGCTTAAGCAAAATATTTGCAGACCGAGCAGTAGCCAATGGGCTAGTCCACTTCATCTAGCACCGAAAAAAGAAAAAGGATCGTGGCGACCGTGCGGAGGTTATCGTAGACTCAACGCAATAACACAGCCTGATCGCTATCTATTTTTTCTAAAATTGATCTGGAACGTGCATACCATCAAATTCCTATCGCCGAAGAGGACCGAGACAAGACAGCAATAATAACTCCATTCGGACTATTTGAGTTTAATGTTATGACATTCGGCCTACGGAACACAAGCCAGACATTTCAAAGATATATGAACCAAATATTCCAAGATCTTGATTATGTCATTGTTTATATAGACGACATTTGCATTGCGTCAAGTACACAAGAAGAGCATGAACGGCATTTGGAAACTGTTTTGCAACGCCTTCGTGAAAACAATTTAAGAATTAACGTCTCAAAATGTGTATTTTATAAAGAAGAAATAAATTTTCTTGGGCACAAAATTACAAAAAATGGGATTGTACCAACAAACGAAAAAGTTGAAGCAATAACAAATTTCGCAAAGCCAAAACTTGCCTTTGAACTAAGAAAATTTATAGCGATGCTCAATTTTTATCGCCGATCTCTCCCAAATGCAGCATTTGTGCAAGGAAAACTGCAGCGTTTAATAAAAGGCAACAAAAAGAAGGACAAAACAGTTATCAATTGGAACTCAGAGGCAGAAGAAGCATTTGAAATGTGTAAAAACCAATTGGCCAATGCGGTTCTATTAACTCATCATTCGCCAAATGCTAAACTCATCATGCACGTGGATGCAAGTAATTTTTGCGTTGGAGCAGCAATTCATGATCGACAAAGAATTGAAGCCACTTGGGTTTTTTTCAAAACGTATGTCCGATTCTCAAAAATCTAAAAGTACATTCGACCGAGAACTACTAGCGATTTATCAGTCGGTCAAATATTTTCAATACCTAATTGATGGACGAAATTGCACTATTTTAACGGATCATAAGCCATTGACATTTGCATTCCAACAGAGACCAGAAAAATCAACTCCTCTACGAACCAGGCAATTAAGTTTCATAAGTGAATTTACCACGGATATTCAACACATCGTAGGAAAGGATAACTTAGTCGCTGATTTTTTATCTCGGATTGAAACAATGATCAGAGTACCGATGAAGAGTTAAAAACTCTCGAAAAAGACCAAAAGACGGCGTCGCTTCAACTGAAACTAATCGAAA
Organism: Melanostoma mellinum; assembly: GCA_914767635.1. Classification (NCBI taxonomy): domain Eukaryota; kingdom Metazoa; phylum Arthropoda; class Insecta; order Diptera; family Syrphidae; genus Melanostoma; species Melanostoma mellinum. Next base: position 107,605,977 of record OU612058.1, read on the forward strand.
TACCAAATACTAAAGCTTTGTTGATGTGCGATGTTTCCACAGCACGTATTCGACCTTATGTAACAAAAATCTTTCGGAAGCAAGTCTTCAATTCTATACATAATTTGGCCCATCCAGGTAAAAATTCAACAGTCAAACTTATATCAGAACGTTTCGTATGGTTAAATATGAGAAATGATATTAGGAATATGGTAGCTACTTGTATTAAATGTCAGAAGTCAAAGGTTAATCAACACAATCGTTCAGCGCTTAAAGAATTTCGAGTGCCAAACCGACGTTTTCGACACATTAACATTGATTTGATTTTGTTTTAAGTATTGTCTAACATGCATTGATAGATTCACTCGTTGGCCAACAGCAATACCTATTCAAGATTTGACAGCAAAAACAGTTGCTAGGGCGTTAATGCATGGTTGGATAGCAAACTTTGGTGTACCTGATGCAATATCAACAGACCAAGGGACGCAATTTGAATCGAAGTTATTTAAGGAATTATCAAATTTAATTGGTTCAAAACACTTCCACACAACAGCTTACCATCCACAAGCTAACGGTATTATAGAACGTATGCATCGGACACTAAAAACTGCTAATTTGTTCTTTTGAGTTGTAACGTAATAAAAGTGATTGTTTCTTGTTCCTGATTATTTAAATAAAATTAGATATTGTTCAACACATCTACAGTTATTTATTTTTTGAATTTCTTATTGTCAAAACAAAAAACAAAATCATTGTTTAAATTTAATTTTTTATTCATTACAGTTAAGATTAATGAAATTCTTACTTTTGCTTTATTTCAATTCCTTTTTTCATATAAACATACCTTTAAAACCTTCCCTAGACCTCCACGAACATTTCAAGACAAAGATAAGATAAATCCGTTCAGCCGTTCTCGAGATTTAGCCAGACTAACGAACAGCAATTCATTTTTATATATATAGATAAATATATAAATATATAGATATAGATATATAGATAAAGATAGATATTTCTTTTCATGTAAAAAGCAATAAAATTGTCGAACCTGATGATGTTCATAATCATGAACGAAACGTCGTCGTAAAAAAGAATTTGTTTTCTTTTTCTTTCCTGACCTATAGCCCATAAAACAAACAAATTAAAATACCCAATAAAGGTCAAAAACACATACTATTAATATCGGAGTTCGGAGGGCACGCCGAATTATTTATCTACATCATAAACTTTTTTAATAATGTCGACATATAATATTTCTCACACTTGTAAGGAAAATTGTTACGTATAGAAATACTTCGTCGGAAAATTTATCAGTATGTGGCAGATACGACCTAAAATCTTGGAAAGGTAGTGTGTTAACCTATACCGAGAATGTTGTGAAACTCCTCGTCACTCTTTTATTCGCGCAGCGGTTTCGTTAATTAACCTCAATTAAAATCTTGTTAGGTCTAGCCCACACCGATTTTTCCGTGATGAAACCAACCCTACACAGGAAATAGAACACAAGAAATCAGGCGCAAACGTGAACGAATCTGGTATTGATCTCGACTTATCCCTTTTTTTTTTTTGAAAGACGTAAAAGTGTATTTAAAAACTTACAAAAATTCTTGTCACTCTGTCGTAAACGCATTTCCACGGGGGTGCCCCCACAACAACCTCCAAGTGCAAACAGGTAGCGGTCAATTATTATTAAAATAAAAAAAAATTTGAAGGGGTTGAGCATACAAAAATAGAGCATGAATAATTTAGTTCAAGAAGAAAGACAGACGAAAACACTCCTTCTCCTAATGCAAAACAACGCCGGACCATTACGATTTAGTCAGCAGTATTAAGTTAGTAGCTACATATGGATCTCATCATATTTAACTGGTAGATCTCAAAAAGTTTTGATCAATAATTCCTTATCAAAATCTATTAATTGTATTTCTGGTGTTCCTCAGGGAAGTCATTTGGGCCCACTGTTGTTTAATATCTTCATAAATGATATTGCCTCCGTTATAAAATATTCACATTGCCTTCTCTATGCTGATGACATGAAATTATTTCTTAAAATCAAAACTATTGATGGTTGCTCCCTCCTACAATCAGATATTAATCTAATATCTGAGTGGTGCAACTTAAGTTGTTTAAAACTAAACATAAGAAAATGTAACGTTATTTCTTTCTATAGGACTCATACGTACATTAATTATCCTTACCAAATTGATTCAAACATACTCTCGCGTGTTGAAAAAATTAAGGATCTCGGTATAATGCTGGATTCAACTTTCTCTTTTAAAAGCCATATTGACTATATGGTATCAAGAGCAAATTTACTAGTTGGTTTCATTAAGAGAAATTGTACAGATTTTAGTGACCCACATGCTTTACTTTCTCTCTACATATCGCTAGTTCGATCGATACTTGAATATGGAGATATTGTCTGGAACCCAGCTATGAATACTTATTCTGAACGTATTGAAAAAGTACAAAAAAGATTTTCTAGATTCATATTTTATAAAATGAAATGGACTTTTATCCCTGGATACAAGTCCCGTTGCCTACTTTTGGGAATCAAATCACTAGAATCCAGAAGGCGTATGCATGATATAACGTTTGTGAGGGATATTTTGAGTTATCACGTTAAATGCCCTTCCTTACTATCGAAAATACCAATATACGCACCATCAAGGGTTTTACGTCCAAAAGATTTGCTTTTTGAACAATACCACAGAACAAATTATGGTTCAAATGAACCCATTTGTAGATGTATAAGACATTTCAATGAAGTTTGCCAAAATGTAGACCTAAGCTGGAGGAAAGATATGTTCAAATCAAAACTTTTGTAAATATTTATATTTTGATAATTTGTTTTTATTTTTGTATAAAATATTTATTTGTATTGAATTTTCTTATTACTCTAAATACTGTCTTTAATCACAAAAATCTTAATCTGTTAGCATATGCTTGTAGATAAACAAAATAAAAAATAAAATATCGTGAGCAAAAGTGCAAAAAAAAGTCAGAGCCACATTTTGATATTTTCAGTACAAACATTTCACAGAAAAAGGTCTAAAAATTTTAAATACTGTAGTATAAGTAGATTTATACTCATCTAAAGTATGAAAGTTCAGTTGAGAAATATATGCATGAATTAAACGTAAATGAGAATTATCAATCGTATGACATTGTGTATATGCTTTCCCGCTATCTGATCTTGCATCCTAACAGCAAATGTACTTGTACATACTCTCGTATATATGTCAGATCATCTCTTATTTCTTAAGACACGCACTTCACTTGTAACTTGATACTCAGGATAGACAGTTGATACGAATTATATTTTACTCCATATGAGTTTAATGAAATAAAGTGAATTAATTAACTAACAGTGTGAACATTATTTTATTAAGATATAACATTTTGGCGCCGAAGACAAAACATCATTTAATAAAGTACAGTCAAAGTATTTAGAAATTTAATTAAAAAGGGTCAGTGAGGAAATACCCACGTGCTACAAAATGAAACCTATTGGAAAAGTGGAGCCATTCGAAATTGGTGATATCTTCAGAAATTATGAAAATCGTTTAAATAATTTTTTCTTTTTAAACACAATTCAAGAACATGATAAAAATAGTCTTTTTATTGGTATTATGGATAAGTCCATGTACGAGCTACTAGCAAAACTGACTTATCCCGTATCGCCATGTGAAAAAACATATCAGCCGTATATATATATAGCAATGCTTCGCAGTCAAATTGCGCCGAAACCAAACAAGCGCTCTGAAAGATTTAAATTTCATAATGTAGTTCAGCAGCCTGGTGAGACAATAGGCGAATATATTTTAAGGTTAAGGGCAGCAGCACAGGATTGTTGTTTAAGAGATTTCATGGATGTTAGTAGCACGTTCAACATACCTGCATCATCAGCGTCCGTGGCTAACGCAACACTCGAAACATCTGACACCACCGCGCCCACCACCAGTACCTCCGGCACCACTACTTTCTCCACTACTACGTCTACCACTGCTCCAACAACAAGACCGTCAATTTTTTTTTGTCTTGGAGTACAGTCGATTCTAAAATTGGAATCTATGAAATGAAAATTTTGGATAAGCAATTATCCGACCGACTTATCGTGGGTTTGAAACATGAAAAAATTCAACAAGCATTGCTAGAAAACGAAACCTTAGCCACTGAGCAATATTGTGGAAAAGCCCTTGCTAAGGAGTCGTCGGAAAAAGCTTCAAATTCGGTTCAAGTGTCTAGAACTTCCCCGACTTATACCCCATAAAACAAACAAATTAAAATACCCAATTAAGGTCAAAGACACATATAATAAATAGAAAATAGTGAAAATAACGTTCTTTCAACATCAAATGCATCAAAACCACACAAAGTAAAAACTTTTTACTGAGATGCAGAAAATTTGGACTTATACCTAGTTTCATTAACAACGCATCAAAAAACATCGAGAAACTAAATGTAAATTCAGTTTTAAGCATAAGTGAAAGTATAAATCTATCTATCTATCTATCTATCTGTAAATATAAAAATGAATTGCTGTTCGTTAGTCTGGCCAAGACTCGAGAACGGCTGAACGGATTTATCTTATCTTGGTTTTGAAATGTTCGTGGAGGTCTAGGGAAGGTTTTAAAGGTATGTTTATATGAAAAAAAGGAATGGGAATAAAGTAAAAGTAAGAATTTATTTAATCTTAGCTGTAATGCATAAAAAACTAAATTTAAACAATGATTTTTTTTTGACAATGAGAAATTCAAAAAATAAATAACAAATAATATGATTATTGGATTATTTGTTTCTAAGAATTCTTTTAATTTAAGTTTTGACTGGTATGGTAAAAACAAAGATTTAAATTTTTTTTTTATTTAATATGTTACTTTTACTATAATCTAGGCAACTTTTCCCTGGGACTTCCACAATTAATTCAAATCTCACTAGCTGATCCGCCTGGCGTAGCTTTGTATGTATGTAGATAGAAAATCAAATGTGCGAAGAGAAACACCACGTGCTAACCGCACTGATGACCAGCGAGAGACATATAACGAAAATAGTCGTATAAGTATGTCACAAATACGTTCCAAAGTGAGTGGAAATGGAGTGGATAGGTTAAGAATGTAACGAATTCGTGCCAATCAGACACAACAACTGCGAGCACAACAAAATGAAGTTGAGTGTAGTGCTTCTGTGATTCTGGAACTAGCAGCATTCTACTTTGATCTGAAATAAAATTACTTATTGTAATTTTTTTCAACAATAAATCGCTGACTAAAATTATTTTTTCTTATTTCATTTCAACTTATAAATATATCATACTAGCTGACCCCCCCGGCGTAGCTCAAGCCCAAGTTTAAATTCTAGTGGCAGAGTGGAGATGAAATATTGTCTATGTTAATCACGGGCATTTGAGCACTATTACGATGACAGAATTTTTGGAATCGGTCCAGTGTTGTTCAAGTTCCCTGATTTGTTCCAGTCCCTATTCCGTTCTCGCATGGGGATGAAATATAGTCTATGTAACCTGAGAATAACACCGTATGTTATAATGAAACCCGTATTAAAATCAGAACAGTGGTTTTGAATTCCCGTTCCCGTCCCCGTTCCAGTGAGAAAATGGATATGAAATATAGTCTATATTACTCACTCAGAGGGACAATGAAGCACTCTTACAATGAAAGAATTTTTGTAATCGGTTCAGAACTCTCCAAGTTCCTGCATGTTTTCTTTTCCTGTCCCGTCCTCGGGAAAATATGGGGATAAAATATTGCTGAAGCTATTTGGGGATAATGTCGTATTGTAATTGCGACAAAAATCAGATATCGTTCCAGTGGTTTTTGAATTCCCGTTCCCATTCCCTTTTCCAATCCTGTTCTTGTGGGAATTAAGGGATGAAATATAGTCCATGGTACTCAGGGGCAATGCAGAACTCCAGCGGCGAAAGAATTTTTGGAACCAGTCTAGTATTTTTCAAAATTCCGTTTATATTATATTATTCCGTTCCCGAGAGAATATGAAAAGGAAAGCTAGCTTAATATGCTATTTCTCAGGTTCTATGCCATTTTTTAGTTCCAAATTGGATAATAGTCAGTAGTAATAGTAATAGTCTTAGTGGCTCTTCAATATAAAAACACCTAGCTCTCGTTAACGTTTTTATTCCCGTTCCCGAGTACTTTTGAGGTTATGTAAATCGCGCAATGAAATAAGAATAAATAATTATAGTCAGCGATTTGTTGTTAAAATAAAATTACAATAAGTAATTTATTTTCAGATCAAAGTAGAATGCTGCTAGTTTCAGAATCACAGAAGCATTAAACTCAACTTCATTTTGTCGTGGTCGCAGTTGTTGTGTCTGATGGGCACGAACTCGTTACATTCTAAACCTATCCACTCCATTTCCACTCACTTTGGAACGTATTTGTGACATACATACTTATACGACTATTTTCGTTATATGTCTCTCGCTGCTCATCGGTGCGGTTAGCACGTGGTGTTTCTCTTCGCACATTTGATTTTCTATCTAAATACATACATACAAAGCTACGCCAGGCGGATCAGCTAGTGAGATTTTGAATTATTTGTGGAAGTCCAGGAAATATATAAAAAGTTGCCTAGATTATAGTAAAAGTAACACTTTAAATAAAAAAAAAATTAAATCCTTGTTCTTACCATATCAGTCAAAAATCCAATATTATTTGTTATGTGGATGATAAACTACTGTATTGTTTAAAAAATATCACTTTGATTTTTTGAGTTGAAACTCAGCTTAATAATTTTCTAGTATTCTATTGTTTTGTAAAATTTTCATTTTGTTATTTTTTCCTAACTAATTTTTCATTCTAATTTGTTCTTTTGAGTTGTAACGTAATAAAAGTGATTGTTTCTTGTTCCTGATTATTTAAATAAAATTAGATATTGTTCAACACATCTACATTGGTGACCCCGAATCAAGAACAATTTTTTTCTTTTCAATTTAACTGCCATTAAGAATCTCTCTCACAGTTAATTTCATCGAATCCAGTACTAATCTATACAATGGTAGATGATAAGCAAATCAGAGACGATGGAACTTTGGAAACCAATACTACAATCTCAAAAGGTGAAATGCATCACGTTAGTATTAAACCACCAGCTTTTTGCAAGGAGCGACCGAAACTTTATTTCATACAAATGGAATCGCAATTTGCTATAGCCAAAGTCACACGCGATGAAACAATGTATCACCACGTAATTGGTTCTTTAGATGCTCAAATCCTGATGCAAGTAGCTGATATTGTATGCAAACCACCAGAAAAAGACAAATACGCCACGGTTAAAAATGCTCTAATCACTGAATACACCGATTCAGATCAGAAAAAACTTCGAAAACTAGTGAAAGAAGTGGAATTAGGCGATTTAAAACCAACGCAATTACTGAAACGAATGAAAGAGCTTTCGAATAATAAACTTCCCGACGATGTTTTGAAATCTTTTTGGCTGGAACGTTTGCCTGATCAAGTTCGTGCGGTTATTTCAATTGGAAGTGGTGATTCAATGGCTATGGCGAAGCAAGCAGATCAGATGATGGATATGTTAAACTATTCTAATGTATCAGCTGTGCAAATTGAGTCTCCACTCCAAAAAAAGATAGACGATCTACAAATGCAAATTGAAGAGCTTCGTACATCTAGAAACCAGAAACACAGAAATAAAACATACAATCAAGATCAGAAACGTAACCGAAGCAAATCAAGACCAAGATTTCCGTTCTGTAAATTTCACTGGCGTTACGGCTCAAATGCGAGAAAATGCATCGACCCATGCCAATTCAAAAAACTAGATATGACTTCGGAAAACTAGAAGAAGCTCTGTTAACACAAACGACGCACAGAGCACCAATATCAAAAAGTCGTCGCTTATTTATAAATGACCGTAAATCAAATCAACGATTCCTTATCGACACTGGAGCTGATTTTTCAGTTATTCCACCAATCAATAACGACAAACCGGATACATCATATAAGTTATATGCAGCAAATGGATCATCAATTAAGACGTATGGAACACGAATTATTTCAGTCGACTTCGGGCTTAGAAGACAAATGGACTGGATGTTCGTGGTTGCTGATGTTACAAAACCAATCATCGGGGCTGATTTCCTACATGAATTTGGGCTACTAGTTGACTTGAGAAAAAAGAAATTAATTGATACTGTGACTAAATTCGAGGTAAGTGCTATTGAAGGTTCTGCCATAAGCGAACAAATTTTTACATTCGCACAAAATTTGCCTCAATCAATCAGATCAATTCTAGAAAAATATAAAGATTTAACAAAACCATTTAAAGCTTTAACCTCATATCCAAGTACTTGTGTCCGTCACCACATTGTAACATCAGGTCCTCCAATACATTCCAAAGCACGCAGACTCTTTTCTGAAAAATTCGAGATAGCTAAGAGGGAATTTGACTACATGCTTAAGCAAAATATTTGCAGACCGAGCAGTAGCCAATGGGCTAGTCCACTTCATCTAGCACCGAAAAAAGAAAAAGGATCGTGGCGACCGTGCGGAGATTATCGTAGACTCAACGCAATAACACAGCCTGATCGCTACCCAATTCCATATCTTCACGATTTTACACAAAAATTGTGCAAGAAATCTATTTTTTCTAAAATTGATCTGGAACGTGCATACCATCAAATTCCTATCGCCGAAGAGGACCGAGACAAGACAGCAATAATAACTCCATTTGGACTATTTGAGTTTAATGTTATGACATTCGGCCTACGGAACGCAAGCTAGACATTTCAAAGATATATGAACCAAATATTCCAAGATCTTGATTATGTCATTGTTTATATAGACGACATTTGCATTGCGTCAAGTACACAAGAAGAGCATGAACGGCATTTGGAAACTGTTTTGCAACGCCTTCGTGAAAACAATTTAAGAATTAACGTCTCAAAATGTGTATTTTATAAAGAAGAAATAAATTTTCTTGGGCACAAAATTACAAAAAATGGGATTGTACCAACAAACGAAAAAGTTGAAGCAATAACAAATTTCGCAAAGCCAAAACTTGCCTTTGAACTAAGAAAATTTATAGCGATGCTCAATTTTTATCGCCGATCTCTCCCAAATGCAGCATTTGTGCAAGGAAAACTGCAGCGTTTAATAAAAGGCAACAAAAAGAAGGACAAAACAGTTATCAATTGGAACTCAGAGGCAGAAGAAGCATTTGAAATGTGTAAAAACCAATTGGCTAATGCGGTTCTATTAACTCATCCTTCGCCAAATGCTAAACTCATCATGCACGTGGATGCAAGTAATTTTTGCGTTGGAGCAGCAATTCATGATCGACAAAGAATTGAAGCCACTTGGGTTTTTTTCAAAACGTATGTCCGATTCTCAAAAATCTAAAAGTACATTCGACCGAGAACTACTAGCGATTTATCAGTCGGTCAAATATTTTCAATACCTAATTGATGGACGAAATTGCACTATTTTAACGGATCATAAGCCATTGACATTTGCATTCCAACAGAGACCAGAAAAATCAACTCCTCTACGAACCAGGCAATTAAGTTTCATAAGTGAATTTACCACGGATATTCAACACATCGTAGGAAAGGATAACTTAGTCGCTGATTTTTTATCTCGGATTGAAACAATGATCAGAGTACCGATGAAGAGTTAAAAACTCTCGAAAAAGACCAAAAGACGGCGTCGCTTCAACTGAAACTAATCGAAATACCAAATACTAAAGCTTTGTTGATGTGCGATGTTTCCACAGCACGTATTCGACCTTATGTAACAAAAATCTTTCGGAAGCAAGTCTTCAATTCTATACATAATTTGGCCCATCCAGGTAAAAATTCAACAGTCAAACTTATATCAGAACGTTTCGTATGGTTAAATATGAGAAATGATATTAGGAATATGGTAGCTACTTGTATTAAATGTCAGAAGTCAAAGGTTAATCAACACAATCGTTCAGCGCTTAAAGAATTTCGAGTGCCAAACCGACGTTTTCGACACATTAACATTGATTTGATTGGACCTCTTCCACTTTCTGCAGGTTTTAAGTATTGTCTAACATGCATTGATAGATTCACTCGTTGGCCAACAGCAATACCTATTCAAGATTTGACAGCAAAAACAGTTGCTAGGGCGTTAATGCATGGTTGGATAGCAAACTTTGGTGTACCTGATGCAATATCAACAGACCAAGGGACGCAATTTGAATCGAAGTTATTTAAGGAATTATCAAATTTAATTGGTTCAAAACACTTCCACACAACAGCTTACCATCCACAAGCTAACGGTATTATAGAACGTATGCATCGGACACTAAAAACTGCTATAAAGTGTCATACAGACAGCAACTGGATTGATTCTCTTCCGATTGCACTACTAGGACTCCGAACTACGTTTAAAGAGGGCTTACAAGCAACACCGGCAGAAATAGTTTTCGGAGAAACCATAAAGCTACCCGGAGAGTTCTTCAGCAAGCCTACCGATGAATACTTAGAAGCGATTTCATTAGCAATTTAAGAAAAGTAATGGAACAACTGAGACCTGTAGCTACATCGAATCATTCTTCAAACAAAGTTTTCGTTCAAAAAGATCTAAAAAATTGCACTCATGTCTTTATAAGAGATGATTCTGCACGAGCTCCTCTCAAATCAACGTATGATGGCCCATTCAAAGTCATTAATAGAAACGATAAAAATTTTGACATCGAAATTGGTTCAAAAATTAAAAAAATAAGCATCGATAGACTAAAGGCAGCACACATAAGGAACGAACCTAAGACTATAATCAGCAATACAAAGCGGTATCCTGAATCTAAGAGCATATCAACCAAAACCAAATTATTATTATTATTATTATTATTATAATTTTATTAATAAGCAAATAAATTACATTATTAACATAGTTTAATCTAGCACTAGCTGCCAGGGCTTTCGGCTAGTATCATGGAAGATAGGGTAAAAATAGATTAAAAGTATTATTAAATTACGTTTACAATATTAAGAGACTCCATGATATTATATGTATAATTAATATTTTCATAGTTTACGTGGGATAGGAGGTGTGAGAGGCTTTGTTTGGAGATACTATAGCTGGTAGTGACAACTTTATTGCAGCTGAGAAGGTGGGCGAAGGTCAGAGTTGAACCGTCTTGACATAGATGGCATGTTGGAGGAAGCTCCTTGTTGAAAAGATGTTTATGGGTTAGATATGTGTGCCCAAATCTCAGTCTTATATATACTTGGAGTTTCTTTTTTGGAATTTCATTGGGGTATATGGTTTTAGTGCCAAGGGGGTTAAAATTTTTGTAGGAATGGTTATAGTGTTCCCATGCAGTTAATCTTCTGATTTCGCAGGTTCCGAGCAGTAGGTTATTTATGTCTTTTTGATTATACTGGTAGAACATTAGAAGGGGTTCGTTTATCGCTGACTTTGCTGCAGCATCAGCAGCCTCGTTGCCTTTTATTCCAATGTGCCCAGGGATCCAGATGATTTGAAGTTTTCCATTGTGCTTTATTAGAAGATCTCGAATGGCTTCAATTATTGCGATGGTGTTGGAAACGTTTTTTAGGGCCATAATGGTAGATAAGCTGTCTGTGAAGATAGCAGTCTTGTGCTTATGACTTCCTTCAATGGCTTTGAATATTGCAAAAGCCTCTGCAGTGAAGATGGAAGTAAATATAGGCATTAAACCTTTTTGGTGAATGGTTCCATTTTCGTCAACAACAGCAAACGAAGTGCCACTATCGGTTTTAGAGGCATCAGTAAAGAGGAGTTCATAACCAAGAAGCTTTCGTGTGTCGGCAATATCAAGGTATAAAGACTTGAAGACATCGTTGCTTGTTGTTGATTTTCGGTATGTGCAGAGCTCAGAATTAATATTTTTTCTTTGGAGGTTCCAAGGCGGTTGGCTGCTCATAACCAGATTTTGTGCACAGGTGGGGATGTTCAGTTCTTTTGCAGAAATCAAGGACTTGTAGAGAGTTGAACGGTATCTCAGGTTTTTCTCCTTTGCCAGGATTTTTTTAGCATCGTTGTGGATAGCGGATTTTTTGGGATAGTTGACTTTTTGAATGATTTTTGAAGTGAGGTATGCGATTCTTTCATCTAACTGGGGAAGACCTGCATCTGTTAGTATGTTGTTGATGGGTGTTGAACGAAGAGCTCTCAAAGTTGTTCTAGCGGCAGCATGGTATGGTGTTTTGATGAGTTGAAGAGATGATTTGGAGCATTTCCCATATATGGGCAAACCATAGTCAATTTTGGATAAAATCACAGCTTTAATAATTCTATTTAAAGTATTAATATTACAGCAACTCTTATTACATGCTAAATATTTAACAAGGTTTACCCTGGCAGTTAGGCTTTTTTTAATATAATTACAATGATCCTTAAATGTATATTTGGAGTCAAAATAAATACCTAGAATTTTAGCTGAAGTTACATTATTTACAGAAATGTTATTGTAGTTTAAAGAAATAGTTTTATTGCAAAAATGTTTTTTGCATATGTGCAAAGTTTCGGTTTTTGAAATTGAAATAATAGCACCTGAATTTTCCCCCCAACTTGAAAGAGCTTCAAGGATGAGTGAAAAAGTGGTAGCTAAAACTTCAAGATCCTTGTTTTTAGAGTAAAGAATCAGATCATCCGCATAGAGGGAGTGTCTGATACCCTTGAAAGTGTCGACTATTTTACTTACTTCGTTGAAAGCTATAATGAAGAGCACCACTGAGAGTGGTGATCCCTGAGGAATACCGTTGGGAAGCTTATGATATGAAGAACTAGTATCCCGGAGTTTCACACGGAAAAATCTATTAGTTAGAAAAGATTTTAAGTATTTAAATATTTTTGGGCCTATTTTCCATTTAAGGAGTTGATTGAGAACAACGTGAGCACCAATCCTGTCATATGCCTTGTCGAAGTCAATCATCAGGATGGAGGCATGGTTTCTCTCAGATAGGGTAGAAGAAATAAAGTGGTCTAGGCCGAGAATAGCATCCATAGTGGAATTACCCTTTTTAAAAGAAAATTGTCTACTGTCGACGAGATTGTTTTTTTCGATAAACCAGAAAAGCCGTTTGGCAATGATTTTTTCCAAGATTTTTCCTGTGCAGGAGAGGAGAGAGATGGGTCGGTAACTATTGATAGCGGAGGGGTTTTTATTTGGTTTTAGTATTGGAATGACGTTGGCTACTTTCCAGGATTGTGGGATGACACCCTTCTCAAATATGTTGTTGTAGAGTGAGAGAAGACGAAACTTCAACGCCATGGGGCTATTTGTTAACATACTATAAGAAATGCGATCTAGACCAGGGGTTTTACCTTTAGCGTTATGGAGGCAGCTTTCAAGCTCAGTATAGTTTATTGGAGCCTCAATGGAAAGCGCAGCGGCGGTTGGATGGCATGAAGGATCCGTTAAGTTCAGCGTTGAATATTTGTTATCAATGAATTTTCTATGAAAATTAGTGTCCTCTGATAATTTTTCCCAGGTTTCGGCGAAATGTTCAGAGATCTGTGTAGGACAGGTAATGGTAACGTTGTCGGACTTTATAACTTTAACAGAATGTGGGATGTACGATCCAGTAAGTGTTTTTATGTCTGACCAGAGCTTTTTTGACGTAGTGCTCGGGTTGATGTTGGACGTAAATCTTTTGAAGCATAAACTTTTTTCAATTTTAACTGCCTTACGGAATTTGGCATTTGACTTTCGATAGTAAATAAGATTTGGTTCAGTTGGAGATTTTTTAAATTTTTCCCAAGCTTTCTGTTTTTCTTGGCGGAGAGAGCTAATTTCTTTGTTCCACCAAGGTACTGTCCTCTTGACTTGTTTACTCCCGGTTTGGGGGATTGATATGTTAGCCGCATTGCGGATAGATTTATGAACTAAAGCAGCTTCTTTGTTGATGTTTGGAGAGACTGGCCTCAAATGAAGCTCTTTCGATACGCAAGTTTGGAATAAAGCCCAGTTAGCCCTGTCAAGGAGAAATTTATTTTGGTGTTTCAGTTTGTTAGAATTATAGCCCGTCGCTATGCTTATAAGGATCGGAAAGTGATCGCTTCCGTGGAGATAGTTAGAGATATCCCAAGTTGTTTTCGGCATGAGAGAAGGTGTTATGAGGGATAAATCTATGTGGGAGAATGTTCCATGGGTAGAAAAGTGAGTAGGTCGACCGTCATTAAGGATTGCTAACCCTGAGTTAGCAATGAAATGTTCAACGCACTGGCCCCGATTATTTGACGTGACAGAACCCCAAGAAGTACTCCAAGAGTTAAAGTCACCTGTGAGAAGTATTGGAGTATTTATCCCTTCAATTACACTTTCTATATCAGAAGCTGAAAAAGATTGATTAGGGTGAATGTAAATAGATATAACAGTGATATTAATTCCTAATTCTATTTCGACTCCCACAGCAGATAGGTTTGAGGTTATGTTTATGGTCTTGTGTGGTATAGATTTGTGAACCAAGAGGGAAACACCTTGCGTGGAAGTATCTATTGTAGTTAGATTGTGGAAGTAGCCTGAAAACTGTTTAGGGGTATAGGGACTATTATTGTTTTTAACATGTGTTTCTTGTAGTGATATTATGGACGGCTGGTGTTCGTTTATTAGGAGTTGAAGTTCGTGGTAATTATTTAAATAACCATTAAGGTTCCATTGGAGAACCCTGAAATCTTGTTTTGTATTAGCGGTGATTTTTTGGTCAACGCAAGCTGGCCTGCGTTGAGGGCAAATAAAAGAGGTGACATTGTTAGGGTGTTTATCAACATGACTCCGCGTACCAGGTGTTGAAGCAGCCAGGCCACGCTTTGGGCCTAGCTGTTTCACCACCTGACACGCAGAGTCTGTATTTAGGGTGGAATTAATATTTTTATACTGAGTCGCCATCTTCATCATCAACATATATGTATTCATCTGGAGTATCTGGATTGAGTTGGGGACTGGCAGAATTGGTGAGAGGTGGTTTTAGGTTGTGGTTTTTGTTAAAGTGAAGAATTTTTTCTAAAGCTGTAGGAGATAAGGTTTCTCCGTAAAACGGTGAATTGCTATTAGGAGAATCGTGGTTTTGTGATGAAGGAGGAGGAGTTTGCGATTGATTGGCTACGATGGTTGAAAGTGATGTGGTTGTGTTGTATGCGGCTGCGGTAGGTGTAGAAATTCTACACGGAACGGTAGGGGGTTTGTTGATATCTTTTTGAGATTTTGTTGTTGATGGCTGTTCGATGTTTGCACGGGAGAGGTGATCTTCCGATGGAGGGGTGATTAATTTGGAGCTGAGGGCTGTTGATTTGGGTTTGGCCTTGTTAGTATTACTAGCAACTGCTGAGAAAGAAATTGCCGGAATATTAGAGGGGTTCTGTTCTTTGAAAATTTTTTTTGCATCAGCTAAGGTGCATTTACGGATAGTTTTTATTTTCAACACTTCTTTGGCTTGTAGATAACGTTTACATTGTTTTGAGGAAGATGGGTGATCTTCAGCACAGTTGGCACATGAAGTGCGTGAGCATGTTTCTGGCTGGTGGGGGGGAGGTTGCAGTTGTCACAAGAAGGATTGTTAGTGCACCTTTTGGTGGTGTGGCCTAGAAGCTGGCAATTCCGACAACGCATAGGATTGGGGAAATACTCTTCGACTTTGATGTCGTACCAGCCAATGTTCACTGAACTTGGAGGGCGATAAAGATCGAAAGTAAAGAGCACGAGTCCCGTCGGGCGAATTTGGTTTTCATCATTTTTCCTGGTAAATTTGTAGACATCGGTTACTCCTTGTGACTTCATTTCATTTATAATTTCATTTTCAGGCACGTTAATGAGGCATGGAGCATATACTGTACCCTTACATGAGTTGAGATTGGAGTGCGGAGTTACGGAAATAGGGCATATGTTTGAGAGGGTTTTTTTAGAAATAAATATATCTGCGATTTTTTGTGAGTTGACGAGCAGGAGCAGGCTGCCGTCACGTAATTCGTTTATGCTCGTATACCCGGTGCTTATAGCATCAATGGCTTTTTTTAGTAAAAATATACTTACGGAGGAAAGTGGTTTACTGGGATCAGAAGAGGATATTACAATAAATTTTGGATTATGTGTAGAGTTGTTTGTAGAAGAATGCTTATCGATATCAAATGGGGAATATGTTGGTTTTTTTCTTTTTTTATTACTGGGCACGGAAAGCATCTCTATATCGAGAGTGCCGAACCGGTTACCCGAAAGTATATGTGGCCCTGTGGCCATGCTCTATTAATTTAATTTCCACTTGCACTAGTTCTTTTAGCAAACGAGATAAGAAAACAAGATAAGGAAAAAAGATAAGAAAAACTAACGGAGCGAGTGCTGTTAAGAAAACTAAACGATCGTGGAGAACGGATTAATGACGGTCTTGTCGGCTCGAAGGTCAGACGGTGACTGCCAAAACCAAATTTAATTCGCCAAAAGCAGTAATAAATGTTTCCAAGACAACTCGCGTTGGCAGAAAAGTTCATTTCCCTCAACGTTTTACGGACTTCATCTGACAATGAAACTGAAAGGGGAGTGGATGTGGATGATAAACTACTGTATTGTTTAAAAAATATCACTTTGATTTTTTTAGTTGAAACTCAGCTTAATAATTTTCTAGTATTCTATTGTTTTGTAAAATTTTCATTTTGTTATTTTTTCCTAACTAATTTTTCATTCTAATTTGTTCTTTTGAGTTGTAACGTAATAAAAGTGATTGTTTCTTGTTCCTGATTATTTAAATAAAATTAGATATTGTTCAACACATCTACAGTTATTTATTTTTTGAATTTCTTATTGTCAAAACAAAAAACAAAATCATTGTTTAAATTTAATTTTTTATTCATTACAGTTAAGATTAATGAAATTCTTACTTTTGCTTTATTTCAATTCCTTTTTTCATATAAACATACCTTTAAAACCTTCCCTAGACCTCCACGAACATTTCAAGACAAAGATAAGATAAATCCGTTCAGCCGTTCTCGAGATTTAGCCAGACTAACGAACAGCAATTCATTTTTATATATATAGATAAATATATAAATATATAGATATAGATATATAGATAAAGATAGATAGATATTTCTTTTCATGTAAAAAGCAATAAAATTGTCGAACCTGATGATGTTCATAATCATGAACGAAACGTCGTCGTAAAAAAGAATTTGTTTTCTTTTTCTTTCCTGACCTATAGCCCATAAAACAAACAAATTAAAATACCCAATAAAGGTCAAAAACACATACTATTAATATCGGAGTTCGGAGGGCACGCCGAATTATTTATCTACATCATAAACTTTTTTAATAATGTCGACATATAATATTTCTCACACTTGTAAGGAAAATTGTTACGTATAGAAATACTTCGTCGGAAAATTTATCAGTATGTGGCAGATACGACCTAAAATCTTGGAAAGGTAGTGTGTTAACCTATACCGAGAATGTTGTGAAACTCCTCGTCACTCTTTTATTCGCGCAGCGGTTTCGTTAATTAACCTCAATTAAAATCTTGTTAGGTCTAGCCCACACCGATTTTTCCGTGATGAAACCAACCCTACACAGGAAATAGAACACAAGAAATCAGGCGCAAACGTGAACGAATCTGGTATTGATCTCGACTTATCCTTTTTTTTTTTTTTTTTGAAAGACGTAAAAGTGTATTTAAAAACTTACAAAAATTCTTGTCACTCTGTCGTAAACGCATTTCCACGGGGGTGCCCCCACAACAACCTCCAAGTGCAAACAGGTAGCGGTCAACCCCCAGCTTTTTAGTTTCACTCCCCCATGTTAAGAAAATTGCTGAATTTAATAAAATAAACAAGAGTTGTTTGGGGGTGAGGGGAAAGTTGGAGGGGTGCCCTTCAACAACTTCAAAGTGCAAACAGGTGGCGCTCAAGCCCTTCAAATTTTGTTTATTTTAATAATAATAGCCAAAAATTCCAGCAATTTTTGGCAATTATTATTAAAATAAAAAAAAATTTGAAGGGGTTGAGCATACAAAAATAGAGCATGAATAATTTAGTTCAAGAAGAAAGACAGACGAAAACACTCCTTCTCCTAATGCAAAACAACGCCGGACCATTACGATTTAGTCAGCAGTATTAAGTTAGTAGCTACATATGGATCTCATCATATTTAACTGGTAGATCTCAAAAAGTTTTGATCAATAATTCCTTATCAAAATCTATTAATTGTATTTCTGGTGTTCCTCAGGGAAGTCATTTGGGCCCACTGTTGTTTAATATCTTCATAAATGATATTGCCTCCGTTATAAAATATTCACATTGCCTTCTCTATGCTGATGACATGAAATTATTTCTTAAAATCAAAACTATTGATGGTTGCTCCCTCCTACAATCAGATATTAATCTAATATCTGAGTGGTGCAACTCAAGTTGTTTAAAACTAAACATAAGAAAATGTAACGTTATTTCTTTCTATAGGACTCATACGTACATTAATTTTCCTTACCAAATTGATTCAAACATACTCTCGCGTGTTGAAAAAATTAAGGATCTCGGTATAATGCTGGATTCAACTTTCTCTTTTAAAAGCCATATTGACTATATGGTATCAAGAGCAAATTTACTAGTTGGTTTCATTAAGAGAAATTGTACAGATTTTAGTGACCCACATGCTTTACTTTCTCTCTACATATCGCTAGTTCGATCGATACTTGAATATGGAGATATTGTCTGGAACCCAGCTATGAATACTTATTCTGAACGTATTGAAAAAGTACAAAAAAGATTTTCTAGATTCATATTTTATAAAATGAAATGGACTTTTATCCCTGGATACAAGTCCCGTTGCCTACTTTTGGGAATCAAATCACTAGAATCCAGAAGGCGTATGCATGATATAACGTTTGTGAGGGATATTTTGAGTTATCACGTTAAATGCCCTTCCTTACTATCGAAAATACCAATATACGCACCATCAAGGGTTTTACGTCCAAAAGATTTGCTTTTTGAACAATACCACAGAACAAATTATGGTTCAAATGAACCCATTTGTAGATGTATAAGACATTTCAATGAAGTTTGCCAAAATGTAGACCTAAGCTGGAGGAAAGATATGTTCAAATCAAAACTTTTGTAAATATTTATATTTTGATAATTTGTTTTTATTTTTGTATAAAATATTTATTTGTATTGAATTTTCTTATTACTCTAAATACTGTCTTTAATCACAAAAATTTTAATCTGTTAGCATATGCTTGTAGATAAACAAAATAAAAAATAAAATATCGTGAGCAAAAGTGCAAAAAAAAGTCAGAGCCACATTTTGATATTTTCAGTACAAACATTTCACAGAAAAAGGTCTAAAAATTTTAAATACTGTAGTATAAGTAGATTTATACTCATCTAAAGTATGAAAGTTCAGTTGAGAAATATATGCATGAATTAAACGTAAATGAGAATTATCAATCGTATGACATTGTGTATATGCTTTCCCGCTATCTGATCTTGCATCCTAACAGCAAATGTACTTGTACATACTCTCGTATATATGTCAGATCATCTCTTATTTCTTAAGACACGCACTTCACTTGTAACTTGATACTCAGGATAGACAGTTGATACGAATTATATTTTACTCCATATGAGTTTAATGAAATAAAGTGAATTAATTAACTAACAGTGTGAACATTATTTTATTAAGATATAACATTTTGGCGCCGAAGACAAAACATCATTTAATAAAGTACAGTCAAAGTATTTAGAAATTTAATTAAAAAGGGTCAGTGAGGAAATACCCACGTGCTACAAAATGAAACCTATTGGAAAAGTGGAGCCATTCGAAATTGGTGATATCTTCAGAAATTATGAAAATCGTTTAAATAATTTTTTCTTTTTAAACACAATTCAAGAACATGATAAAAATAGTCTTTTTATTGGTATTATGGATAAGTCCATGTACGAGCTACTAGCAAAACTGACTTATCCCGTATCGCCATGTGAAAAAACATATCAGCCGTATATATATATAGCAATGCTTCGCAGTCAAATTGCGCCGAAACCAAACAAGCGCTCTGAAAGATTTAAATTTCATAATGTAGTTCAGCAGCCTGGTGAGACAATAGGCGAATATATTATAAGGTTAAGGGCAGCAACACAGGATTGTTGTTTAAGAGATTTCATGGATGTTAGTAGCACGTTCAACATACCTGCATCATCAGCGTCCGTGGCTAACGCAACACTCGAAACATCTGACACCACCGCGCCCACCACCAGTACCTCCGGCACCACTACTTTCTCCACTACTACGTCTACCACTGCTCCAACAACAAGACCGTCAATTTTTTTTTGTCTTGGAGTACAGTCGATTCTAAAATTGGAATCTATGAAATGAAAATTTTGGATAAGCAATTATCCGACCGACTTATCGTGGGTTTGAAACATGAAAAAATTCAACAAGCATTGCTAGAAAACGAAACCTTAGCCACTGAGCTATTATTGTGGATATTGTGGAAAAGCCCTTGCTAAGGAGTCGTCGGAAAAAGCTTCAAATTCGGTTCAAGTGTCTAGAACTTCCCCGACTTATACCCCATAAAACAAACAAATTAAAATACCCAATTAAGGTCAAAGACACATATAATAAATAGAAAATAGTGAAAATAACGTTCTTTCAACATCAAATGCATCAAAACCACACAAAGTAAAAACTTTTTACTGAGATGCAGAAAATTTGGACTTATACCTAGTTTCATTAACAACGCATCAAAAAACATCGAGAAACTAAATGTAAATTCAGTTTTAAGCATAAGTGAAAGTATAAATCTATCTATCTATCTATCTATCTATAAATATAAAAATGAATTGCTGTTCGTTAGTCTGGCCAAAACTCGAGAACGGCTGAACGGATTTATCTTATCTTGGTTTTGAAATGTTCGTGGAGGTCTAGGGAAGGTTTTAAAGGTATGTTTATATGAAAAAAGGAATGGGAATAAAGTAAAAGTAAGAATTTATTTAATCTTAACTGTAATGCATAAAAAACAAAATTTAAACAATGATTTTGTTTTGACAATGAGAAATTCAAAAAATAAATAACAAATAATATGATTATTGGATTATTTGTTTCTAAGAATTCTTTTAATTTAAGTTTTGACTGGTATGGTAAAAACAAAGATTTAAATTTTTTTTTTATTTAATGTGTTACTTTTACTATAATCTAGGCAACTTTTCCCTGGGACTTCCACAATTAATTCAAATCTCACTAGCTGATCCGCCTGGCGTAGCTTTGTATGTATGTAGATAGAAAATCAAATGTGCGAAGAGAAACACCACGTGCTAACCGCACTGATGACCAGCGAGAGACATATAACGAAAATAGTCGTATAAGTATGTCACAAATACGTTCCAAAGTGAGTGGAAATGGAGTGGATAGGTTAAGAATGTAACGAATTCGTGCCAATCAGACACAACAACTGCGAGCACAACAAAATGAAGTTGAGTGTAGTGCTTCTGTGATTCTGGAACTAGCAGCATTCTACTTTGATCTGAAATAAAATTACTTATTGTAATTTTTTTTAACAATAAATCGCTGACTAAAATTATTTATTCTTATTTCATTTCAACTTATAAATATATCATACTAGCTGACCCCCCCGGCGTAGCTCAAGCCCAAGTTTAAATTCTAGTGGCAGAGTGGAGATGAAATATTGTCTATGTTAATCACGGGCATTTGAGCACTATTACGATGACAGAATTTTTGGAATCGGTCCAGTGTTGTTCAAGTTCCCTGATTTGTTCCAGTCCCTATTCCGTTCTCGCATGGGGATGAAATATAGTCTATGTAACCTGAGAATAACACCGTATGTTATAGTGAAACCCGTATTAAAATCAGAACAGTGGTTTTGAATTCCCGTTCCCGTCCCCGTTCCAGTGAGAAAATGGATATGAAATATAGTCTATATTACTCACTCAGAGGGACAATGAAGCACTCTTACAATGAAAGAATTTTTGTAATCGGTTCAGAACTCTCCAAGTTCCTGCATGTTTTCTTTTCCTGTCCCGTCCTCGGGAAAATATGGGGATAAAATATTGCTGAAGCTATTTGGGGATAATGTCGTATTGTAATTGCGACAAAAATCAGATATCGTTCCAGTGGTTTTTGAATTCCCGTTCCCATTCCCTTTTCCGATCCTGTTCTTGTGGGAATTAAGGGATGAAATATAGTCCATGGTACTCAGGGGCAATGCAGAACTCCAGCGGCGAAAGAATTTTTGGAACCAGTCTAGTATTTTTCAAAATTCCGTTTATATTATACTAGCTGTGCCCGCGACTTCGTCCGCGTGGAATAGTGACTTTCAGCAGCATTTTTAACTTTTTAGGAAATAAAACTTCTAGCCTTAAAAATGGCGGTACATATTTCCAAAAAAAACATTCAACCCCTATTTCAACACCTTGTAGCCCTGTTAAAAATACTTTTGAGACCGTAGTTTTTGAATTCCCATTTCCGTTCCCGTGGGAATATAAGGATAGATATATGTATAGTCTTTATCCTTCCGCATGTTCTAGACCATCTATGTAGCTAATTTAATAAAATCTGTTTAGCAGTTTGAACGGGAGACATACGAAAAACATATCGACATAGCTACATTCGCATTTTCAATATTAGTAAAGACTCCCGTTCCCGTGGGAATATGGTGACCGTTTTCGTGGGAATATGTGGATAAGTTAAAGTTAATGTTACTCCGGGATTATGGAGCATTCCAACGGTGGAAGAATTTTTGAAATCGGTGGTGTAGTGTAAGAGTTCCCGTATACGTTCCTGCTCCCGTCGGAATATAAGGAAAAAA
Source organism: Melanostoma mellinum (assembly GCA_914767635.1). Classification (NCBI taxonomy): domain Eukaryota; kingdom Metazoa; phylum Arthropoda; class Insecta; order Diptera; family Syrphidae; genus Melanostoma; species Melanostoma mellinum. The sequence goes on from OU612058.1 coordinate 107,628,757, forward strand.
TATATAGCCTATGTCCTTCCTCAGGTTCTGAACAATCTTTGTACAAAATTTCATTTAAATAGGTTTATTAGTTTGGGCGGGAGATCGTAACATAGAACGACGGACAGACAGAGCTCCTTTCACACTAATTATATTAGTAAGGACTCCCGTTCCCGTGGGAATATGTGGATGAATTAAAGTTAATGTTACACAGGAATAGTGTAGCATTCTTACGGTGGAAGAATTTTTGAAATCGGTGTTGTAGTGTCAAAGTTCCCGTATACGTTCCTGCTCCCGTGGGAATGTAGGGAACCGTAGGAATATGGGGATGAATTAGTTTTTATGTTACTCGGGGATAGTGTAGCATTCTAACGGTGAAAGAATTTTTGAAATCGGTGCTGTAGTGTCAAAGTTCCCGTATACGTTCCTGCTCCCGTGGGAATGTAGGGAACCGTAGGAATATGGGAATGAATTAGTTTTTATGTTACTCAGGGATAGTGTAGCATTCTAACGGTGAAAGAATTTTTGAAATCGGTGCTGTAGTGTAAAAGTTCCCGTATACGTTCCTGCTCCCGTGGGAATATAGGGAAAAAATATATAGTCTATGTCTTTTCTCAGGTTCTGAACAATCTTTGTACAAAATTTCATTTAAATCGGTTTATTAGTTTGGGCGGGAGATGGTAACATAGAACGACGGATAGACAGAGCTCCTTTCACACTTATTATATTAGTAAGGACTCCCGTTCCCGTAGGAATATGTGAATAAATTAAAGTTTATGTAATTCAAGGATAGTGTAGCATTCTAACGGTGGAAAAATTTTTTAAATCGGTGTTGCAGTTTCTAAGTTCCCGTATACGTTCCCGTTCCCGTGGGAATATAGGGAAAAAATATATAGCCTATGTCCTTCCTCAGGTTCTGAGCAATCTTTGTACAAAAATTCATTTTAATCTGTTCATTAGTTTGAGCGGGAGAAGGTAACATAGAAAGGTGAACAGACAGAGCTACTTTTGCATTTATAATAATAGTGAGGACCGGTTCCCGTGGGAATATTCGAATGAAATATAGCCTATGTCCGTCCTTAAGTTCAGAACAATCTTTGTACAAAATTTCATTTAAATCGGTTTATTAGTTTGGGCGGGAGATGGTAACATAGAACGACGGACAGACAGAGCTTCTTTCACACTTATTATATTAGTAAGGACTCCCGTTCCCGTGGGAATATGTGGATGAATTAAAGTTTATGTTACTCTGGGATAGTGAAGCATTCTATCGGTGGAAAAATTTTTGAAATCGGTGTTGTAGTTTCTAAATTCCCGTATACGTTCCCGTTCCCGTGGGAATTTAGGGATAAAATATAAAGCCTATGTCCTTCCTCAAGTCTTAGACTATATCTGTATCAAATTTTATTTGAATCGGTTCAGTAGTTTGTGCGGGAGATGGTAACATAGAAAGCCGGACAGACAGAGGGACTTTCACATTTACAATATTAGTTAGGATTATTCCGTTCCCGAGAGAATATGAAAAGGAAAGCTAGCTTAATATGCTATTTCTCAGGTTCTATGCCATTTTTTAGTTCCAAATTGGATAATAGTCAGTAGTAATAGTAATAGTCTTAGTGGCTCTTCAATATAAAAACACCTAGCTCTCGATAACGTTTTTATTCCCGTTCCCGAGTACTTTTGAGGTTATGTAAATCGCGCAATGAAATAAGAATAAATAATTATAGTCAGCGATTTATTGTTAAAATAAAATTACAATAAGTAATTTATTTTCAGATCAAAGTAGAATGCTGCTAGTTTCAGAATCACAGAAGCATTAAACTCAACTTCATTTTGTCGTGGTCGCAGTTGTTGTGTCTGATGGGCACGAACTCGTTACATTCTAAACCTATCCACTCCATTTCCACTCACTTTGGAACGTATTTGTGACATACATACTTATACGACTATTTTCGTTATATGTCTCTCGCTGCTCATCGGTGCGGTTAGCACGTGGTGTTTCTCTTCGCACATTTGATTTTCTATCTAAATACATACATACAAAGCTACGCCAGGCGGATCAGCTAGTGAGATTTTGAATTATTTGTGGAAGTCCAGGAAATATATAAAAAGTTGCCTAGATTATAGTAAAAGTAACACTTTAAATAAAAAAAAAATTAAATCCTTGTTCTTACCATATCAGTCAAAAATCCAATATTATTTGTTATGTGGATGATAAACTACTGTATTGTTTAAAAAATATCACTTTGATTTTTTGAGTTGAAACTCAGCTTAATAATTTTCTAGTATTCTATTGTTTTGTAAAATTTTCATTTTGTTATTTTTTCCTAACTAATTTTTCATTCTAATTTGTTCTTTTGAGTTGTAACGTAATAAAAGTGATTGTTTCTTGTTCCTGATTATTTAAATAAAATTAGATATTGTTCAACACATCTACATTGATGACCCCGAATCAAGAACAATTTTTTTCTTTTCAATTTAACTGCCATTAAGAATCTCTCTCACAGTTAATTTCATCGAATCCAGTACTAATCTATACAATGGTAGATGATAAGCAAATCAGAGACGATGGAACTTTGGAAACCAATACTACAATCTCAAAAGGTGAAATGCATCACGTTAGTATTAAACCACCAGCTTTTTGCAAGGAGCGACCGAAACTTTATTTCATACAAATGGAATCGCAATTTGCTATAGCCAAAGTCACACGCGATGAAACAATGTATCACCACGTAATTGGTTCTTTATATGCTCAAATCCTGATGCAAGTAGCTGATATTGTATGCAAACCACCAGAAAAAGACAAATACGCCACGGTTAAAAATGCTCTAATCACTGAATACACCGATTCAGATCAGAAAAAACTTCGAAAACTAGTGAAAGAAGTGGAATTAGGCGATTTAAAACCAACGCAATTACTGAAACGAATGAAAGAGCTTTCGAATAATAAACTTCCCGACGATGTTTTGAAATCTTTTTGGCTGGAACGTTTGCCTGATCAAGTTCGTGCGGTTATTTCAATTGGAAGTGGTGATTCAATGGCTATGGCGAAGCAAGCAGATCAGATGATGGATATGTTAAACTATTCTAATGTATCAGCTGTGCAAATTGAGTCTCCACTCCAAAAAAAGATAGACGATCTACAAATGCAAATTGAAGAGCTTCGTACATCTAGAAACCAGAAACACAGAAATAAAACATACAATCAAGATCAGAAACGTGACCGAAGCAAATCAAGACCAAGATTTCCGTTCTGTAAATTTCACTGGCGTTACGGCTCAAATGCGAGAAAATGCATCGACCCATGCCAATTCAAAAAACTAGATATGACTTCGGAAAACTAGAAGAAGCTCTGTTAACACAAACGACGCACAGAGCACCAATATCAAAAAGTCGTCGCTTATTTATAAATGACCGTAAATCAAATCAACGATTCCTTATCGACACTGGAGCTGATTTTTCAGTTATTCCACCAATCAATAACGACAAACCGGATACATCATATAAGTTATATGCAGCAAATGGATCATCAATTAAGACGTATGGAACACGAATTATTTCAGTCGACTTCGGGCTTAGAAGACAAATGGACTGGATGTTCGTGGTTGCTGATGTTACAAAACCAATCATCGGGGCTGATTTCCTACATGAATTTGGGCTACTAGTTGACTTGAGAAAAAAGAAATTAATTGATACTGTGACTAAATTCGAGGTAAGTGCTATTGAAGGTTCTGCCATAAGCGAACAAATTTTTACATTCGCACAAAATTTGCCTCAATCAATCAGATCAATTCTAGAAAAATATAAAGATTTAACAAAACCATTTAAAGCTTTAACCTCATATCCAAGTACTTGTGTCCGTCACCACATTGTAACATCAGGTCCTCCAATACATTCCAAAGCACGCAGACTCAATTCTGAAAAATTCGAGATAGCTAAGAGGGAATTTGACTACATGCTTAAGCAAAATATTTGCAGACCGAGCAGTAGCCAATGGGCTAGTCCACTTCATCTAGCACCGAAAAAAGAAAAAGGATCGTGGCGACCGTGCGGAGATTATCGTAGACTCAACGCAATAACACAGCCTGATCGCTACCCAATTCCATATCTTCACGATTTTACACAAAAATTGTGCAAGAAATCTATTTTTTCTAAAATTGATCTGGAACGTGCATACCATCAAATTCCTATCGCCGAAGAGGACCGAGACAAGACAGCAATAATAACTCCATTCGGACTATTTGAGTTTAATGTTATGACATTCGGCCTACGGAACGCAAGCTAGACATTTCAAAGATATATGAACCAAATATTCCAAGATCTTGATTATGTCATTGTTTATATAGACGACATTTGCATTGCGTCAAGTACACAAGAAGAGCATGAACGGCATTTGGAAACTGTTTTGCAACGCCTTCGTGAAAACAATTTAAGAATTAACGTCTCAAAATGTGTATTTTATAAAGAAGAAATAAATTTTCTTGGGCACAAAATTACAAAAAATGGGATTGTACCAACAAACGAAAAAGTTGAAGCAATAACAAATTTCGCAAAGCCAAAACTTGCCTTTGAACTAAGAAAATTTATAGCGATGCTCAATTTTTATCGCCGATCTCTCCCAAATGCAGCATTTGTGCAAGGAAAACTGCAGCGTTTAATAAAAGGCAACAAAAAGAAGGACAAAACAGTTATCAATTGGAACTCAGAGGCAGAAGAAGCATTTGAAATGTGTAAAAACCAATTGGCCAATGCGGTTCTATTAACTCATCCTTCGCCAAATGCTAAACTCATCATGCACGTGGATGCAAGTAATTTTTGCGTTGGAGCAGCAATTCATGATCGACAAAGAATTGAAGTCACTTGGGTTTTTTTCAAAACGTATGTCCGATTCTCAAAAATCTAAAAGTACATTCGACCGAGAACTACTAGCGATTTATCAGTCGGTCAAATATTTTCAATACCTAATTGATGGACGAAATTGCACTATTTTAACGGATCATAAGCCATTGACATTTGCATTCCAACAGAGACCAGAAAAATCAACTCCTCTACGAACCAGGCAATTAAGTTTCATAAGTGAATTTACCACGGATATTCAACACATCGTAGGAAAGGATAACTTAGTCGCTGATTTTTTATCTCGGATTGAAACAATGATCAGAGTACCGATGAAGAGTTAAAAACTCTCGAAAAAGACCAAAAGACGGCGTCGCTTCAACTGAAACTAATCGAAATACCAAATACTAAAGCTTTGTTGATGTGCGATGTTTCCACAGCACGTATTCGACCTTATGTAACAAAAATCTTTCGGAAGCAAGTCTTCAATTCTATACATAATTTGGCCCATCCAGGTAAAAATTCAACAGTCAAACTTATATCAGAACGTTTCGTATGGTTAAATATGAGAAATGATATTAGGAATATGGTAGCTACTTGTATTAAATGTCAGAAGTCAAAGGTTAATCAACACAATCGTTCAGCGCTTAAAGAATTTCGAGTGCCAAACCGACGTTTTCGACACATTAACATTGATTTGATTGGACCTCTTCCACTTTCTGCAGGTTTTAAGTATTGTCTAACATGCATTGATAGATTCACTCGTTGGCCAACAGCAATACCTATTCAAGATTTGACAGCAAAAACAGTTGCTAGGGCGTTAATGCATGGTTGGATAGCAAACTTTGGTGTACCTGATGCAATATCAACAGACCAAGGGACGCAATTTGAATCGAAGTTATTTAAGGAATTATCAAATTTAATTGGTTCAAAACACTTCCACACAACAGCTTACCATCCACAAGCTAACGGTATTATAGAACGTATGCATCGGACACTAAAAACTGCTATAAAGTGTCATACAGACAGCAACTGGATTGATTCTCTTCCGATTGCACTACTAGGACTCCGAACTACGTTTAAAGAGGACTTACAAGCAACACCGGCAGAAATAGTTTTCGGAGAAACCATAAAGCTACCCGGAGAGTTCTTCAGCAAGCCTACCGATGAATACTTAGAAGCGATTTCATTAGCAATTTAAGAAAAGTAATGGAACAACTGAGACCTGTAGCTACATCGAATCATTCTTCAAACAAAGTTTTCGTTCAAAAAGATCTAAAAAATTGCACTCATGTCTTTATAAGAGATGATTCTGCACGAGCTCCTCTCAAATCAACGTATGATGGCCCATTCAAAGTCATTAATAGAAACGATAAAAATTTTGACATCGAAATTGGTTCAAAAATTAAAAAAATAAGCATCGATAGACTAAAGGCAGCACACATAAGGAACGAACCTAAGACTATAATCAGCAATACAAAGCGGTATCCTGAATCTAAGAGCATATCAACCAAAACCAAATTTAATTCGCCAAAAGCAGTAATAAATGTTTCCAAGACAACTCGCGTTGGCAGAAAAGTTCATTTCCCTCAACGTTTTACGGACTTCATCTGACAATGAAACTGAAAGGGGAGTGGATGTGGATGATAAACTACTGTATTGTTTAAAAAATATCACTTTGATTTTTTTAGTTGAAACTCAGCTTAATAATTTTCTAGTATTCTATTGTTTTGTAAAATTTTCATTTTGTTATTTTTTCCTAACTAATTTTTCACTCTAATTTGTTCTTTTGAGTTGTAACGTAATAAAAGTGATTGTTTCTTGTTCCTGATTATTTAAATAAAATTAGATATTGTTCAACACATCTACAGTTATTTATTTTTTGAATTTCTTATTGTCAAAACAAAAAACAAAATCATTGTTTAAATTTAATTTTTTATTCATTACAGTTAAGATTAATGAAATTCTTACTTTTGCTTTATTTCAATTCCTTTTTTCATATAAACATACCTTTAAAACCTTCCCTAGACCTCCACGAACATTTCAAGACAAAGATAAGATAAATCCGTTCAGCCGTTCTCGAGATTTAGCCAGACTAACGAACAGCAATTCATTTTTATATATATAGATAAATATATAAATATATAGATATAGATATATAGATAAAGATAGATAGATATTTCTTTTCATGTAAAAAGCAATAAAATTGTCGAACCTGATGATGTTCATAATCATGAACGAAACGTCGTCGTAAAAAAGAATTTGTTTTCTTTTTCTTTCCTGACCTATAGCCCATAAAACAAACAAATTAAAATACCCAATAAAGGTCAAAAACACATACTATTAATATCGGAGTTCGGAGGGCACGCCGAATTATTTATCTACATCATAAACTTTTTTAATAATGTCGACATATAATATTTCTCACACTTGTAAGGAAAATTGTTACGTATAGAAATACTTCGTCGGAAAATTTATCAGTATGTGGCAGATACGACCTAAAATCTTGGAAAGGTAGTGTGTTAACCTATACCGAGAATGTTGTGAAACTCCTCGTCACTCTTTTATTCGCGCAGCGGTTTCGTTAATTAACCTCAATTAAAATCTTGTTAGGTCTAGCCCACACCGATTTTTCCGTGATGAAACCAACCCTACACAGGAAATAGAACACAAGAAATCAGGCGCAAACGTGAACGAATCTGGTATTGATCTCGACTTATCCTTTTTTTTTTTTTGAAAGACGTAAAAGTGTATTTAAAAACTTACAAAAATTCTTGTCACTCTGTCGTAAACGCATTTCCACGGGGGTGCCCCCACAACAACCTCCAAGTGCAAACAGGTAGCGGTCAACCCCCAGCTTTTTAGTTTCACTCCCCCATGTTAAGAAAATTGCTGAATTTAATAAAATAAACAAGAGTTGTTTGGGGGTGAGGGGAAAGTTGGAGGGGTGCCCTTCAACAACTTCAAAGTGCAAACAGGTGGCGCTCAAGCCCTTCAAATTTTGTTTATTTTAATAATAATAGCCAAAAATTCCAGCAATTTTTGGCAATTATTATTAAAATAAAAAAAATTTGAAGGGGTTGAGCATACAAAAATAGAGCATGAATAATTTAGTTCAAGAAGAAAGACAGACGAAAACACTCCTTCTCCTAATGCAAAACAACGCCGGACCATTACGATTTAGTCAGCAGTATTAAGTTAGTAGCTCATCATATTTAACTGGTAGATCTCAAAAAGTTTTGATCAATAATTCCTTATCAAAATCTATTAATTGTATTTCTGGTGTTCCTCAGGGAAGTCATTTGGGCCCACTGTTGTTTAATATCTTCATAAATGATATTGCCTCCGTTATAAAATATTCACATTGCCTTCTCTATGCTGATGACATGAAATTATTTCTTAAAATCAAAACTATTGATGGTTGCTCCCTCCTACAATCAGATATTAATCTAATATCTGAGTGGTGCAACTTAAGTTGTTTAAAACTAAACATAAGAAAATGTAACGTTATTTCTTTCTATAGGACTCATACGTACATTAATTTTCCTTACCAAATTGATTCAAACATACTCTCGCGTGTTGAAAAAATTAAGGATCTCGGTATAATGCTGGATTCAACTTTCTCTTTTAAAAGCCATATTGACTATATGGTATCAAGAGCAAATTTACTAGTTGGTTTCATTAAGAGAAATTGTACAGATTTTAGTGACCCACATGCTTTACTTTCTCTCTACATATCGCTAGTTCGATCGATACTTGAATATGGAGATATTGTCTGGAACCCAGCTATGAATACTTATTCTGAACGTATTGAAAAAGTACAAAAAAGATTTTCTAGATTCATATTTTATAAAATGAAATGGACTTTTATCCCTGGATACAAGTCCCGTTGCCTACTTTTGGGAATCAAATCACTAGAATCCAGAAGGCGTATGCATGATATAACGTTTGTGAGGGATATTTTGAGTTATCACGTTAAATGCCCTTCCTTACTATCGAAAATACCAATATACGCACCATCAAGGGTTTTACGTCCAAAAGATTTGCTTTTTGAACAATACCACAGAACAAATTATGGTTCAAATGAACCCATTTGTAGATGTATAAGACATTTCAATGAAGTTTGCCAAAATGTAGACCTAAGCTGGAGGAAAGATATGTTCAAATCAAAACTTTTGTAAATATTTATATTTTGATAATTTGTTTTTATTTTTGTATAAAATATTTATTTGTATTGAATTTTCTTATTACTCTAAATACTGTCTTTAATCACAAAAATTTTAATCTGTTAGCATATGCTTGTAGATAAACAAAATAAAAAATAAAATATCGTGAGCAAAAGTGCAAAAAAAAGTCAGAGCCACATTTTGATATTTTCAGTACAAACATTTCACAGAAAAAGGTCTAAAAATTTTAAATACTGTAGTATAAGTAGATTTATACTCATCTAAAGTATGAAAGTTCAGTTGAGAAATATATGCATGAATTAAACGTAAATGAGAATTATCAATCGTATGACATTGTGTATATGCTTTCCCGCTATCTGATCTTGCATCCTAACAGCAAATGTACTTGTACATACTCTCGTATATATGTCAGATCATCTCTTATTTCTTAAGACACGCACTTCACTTGTAACTTGATACTCAGGATAGACAGTTGATACGAATTATATTTTACTCCATATGAGTTTAATGAAATAAAGTGAATTAATTAACTAACAGTGTGAACATTATTTTATTAAGATATAACATTTTGGCGCCGAAGACAAAACATCATTTAATAAAGTACAGTCAAAGTATTTAGAAATTTAATTAAAAAGGGTCAGTGAGGAAATACCCACGTGCTACAAAATGAAACCTATTGGAAAAGTGGAGCCATTCGAAATTGGTGATATCTTCAGAAATTATGAAAATCGTTTAAATAATTTTTTCTTTTTAAACACAATTCAAGAACATGATAAAAATAGTCTTTTTATTGGTATTATGGATAAGTCCATGTACGAGCTACTAGCAAAACTGACTTATCCCGTATCGCCATGTGAAAAAACATATCAGCCGTATATATATATAGCAATGCTTCGCAGTCAAATTGCGCCGAAACCAAACAAGCGCTCTGAAAGATTTAAATTTCATAATGTAGTTCAGCAGCCTGGTGAGACAATAGGCGAATATATTATAAGGTTAAGGGCAGCAGCACAGGATTGTTGTTTAAGAGATTTCATGGATGTTAGTAGCACGTTCAACATACCTGCATCATCAGCGTCCGTGGCTAACGCAACACTCGAAACATCTGACACCACCGCGCCCACCACCAGTACCTCCGGCACCACTACTTTCTCCACTACTACGTCTACCACTGCTCCAACAACAAGACCGTCAATTTTTTTTTGTCTTGGAGTACAGTCGATTCTAAAATTGGAATCTATGAAATGAAAATTTTGGATAAGCAATTATCCGACCGACTTATCGTGGGTTTGAAACATGAAAAAATTCAACAAGCATTGCTAGAAAACGAAACCTTAGCCACTGAGCTATTATTGTGGATATTGTGGAAAAGCCCTTGCTAAGGAGTCGTCGGAAAAAGCTTCAAATTCGGTTCAAGTGTCTAGAACTTCCCCGACTTATACCCCATAAAACAAACAAATTAAAATACCCAATTAAGGTCAAAGACACATATAATAAATAGAAAATAGTGAAAATAACGTTCTTTCAACATCAAATGCATCAAAACCACACAAAGTAAAAACTTTTTACTGAGATGCAGAAAATTTGGACTTATACCTAGTTTCATTAACAACGCATCAAAAAACATCGAGAAACTAAATGTAAATTCAGTTTTAAGCATAAGTGAAAGTATAAATCTATCTATCTATCTATCTATCTATAAATATAAAAATGAATTGCTGTTCGTTAGTCTGGCCAAAACTCGAGAACGGCTGAACGGATTTATCTTATCTTGGTTTTGAAATGTTCGTGGAGGTCTAGGGAAGGTTTTAAAGGTATGTTTATATGAAAAAAGGAATGGGAATAAAGTAAAAGTAAGAATTTATTTAATCTTAACTGTAATGCATAAAAAACTAAATTTAAACAATGATTTTGTTTTGACAATGAGAAATTCAAAAAATAAATAACAAATAATATGATTATTGGATTATTTGTTTCTAAGAATTCTTTTAATTTAAGTTTTGACTGGTATGGTAAAAACAAAGATTTAAATTTTTTTTTATTTAATGTGTTACTTTTACTATAATCTAGGCAACTTTTCCCTGGGACTTCCACAATTAATTCAAATCTCACTAGCTGATCCGCCTGGCGTAGCTTTGTATGTATGTAGATAGAAAATCAAATGTGCGAAGAGAAACACCACGTGCTAACCGCACTGATGACCAGCGAGAGACATATAACGAAAATAGTCGTATAAGTATGTCACAAATACGTTCCAAAGTGAGTGGAAATGGAGTGGATAGGTTAAGAATGTAACGAATTCGTGCCAATCAGACACAACAACTGCGAGCACAACAAAATGAAGTTGAGTGTAGTGCTTCTGTGATTCTGGAACTAGCAGCATTCTACTTTGATCTGAAATAAAATTACTTATTGTAATTTTTTTTAACAATAAATCGCTGACTAAAATTATTTATTCTTATTTCATTTCAACTTATAAATATATCATACTAGCTGACCCCCCCCGGCGTAGCTCAAGCCCAAGTTTAAATTCTAGTGGCAGAGTGGAGATGAAATATTGTCTATGTTAATCACGGGCATTTGAGCACTATTACGATGACAGAATTTTTGGAATCGGTCCAGTGTTGTTCAAGTTCCCTGATTTGTTCCAGTCCCTATTCCGTTCTCGCATGGGGATGAAATATAGTCTATGTAACCTGAGAATAACACCGTATGTTATAGTGAAACCCGTATTAAAATCAGAACAGTGGTTTTGAATTCCCGTTCCCGTCCCCGTTCCAGTGAGAAAATGGATATGAAATATAGTCTATATTACTCACTCAGAGGGACAATGAAGCACTCTTACAATGAAAGAATTTTTGTAATCGGTTCAGAACTCTCCAAGTTCCTGCATGTTTTCTTTTCCTGTCCCGTCCTCGGGAAAATATGGGGATAAAATATTGCTGAAGCTATTTGGGGATAATGTCGTATTGTAATTGCGACAAAAATCAGATATCGTTCCAGTGGTTTTTGAATTCCCGTTCCCATTCCCTTTTCCAATCCTGTTCTTGTGGGAATTAAGGGATGAAATATAGTCCATGGTACTCAGGGGCAATGCAGAACTCCAGCGGCGAAAGAATTTTTGGAACCAGTCTAGTATTTTTCAAAATTCCGTTTATATTATACTAGCTGTGCCCGCGACTTCGTCCGCGTGGAATAGTGACTTTCAGCAGCATTTAACCATAATAGACTAATTCAAGAAATTTCTGCGAGCAGAGCTGTCTTAGGTGATACAATATATATGTTGTAGATTGAAGATACTTTTTCAAATGAGAGGTGTGAATACTCCAGTTTAAGTCACTATCTATATACAAACCCAGATATTTAAAATCAGGTACATTATCTATAGTAAAACATTTAGAGGAACAACATACACCAGCATGATAAGTTGTCTTGTCTTTGGTCGCAGAGCAACAAATTGCATTTATAAGCATACGTTTACAATCAGTACTATGGAAAATAAAGTTAGGTAAGTCGTTAATAAGTGAAGATACATTAAAGTGCATTATTTTCGTTTTGTCACTAATGACAAGTTTGTGCATCCCAAACCAATGTCTTAAGAGTTCCAAATCATGGTTTATGTCAACTATTAAATCCAGCGAAGATTTATTAGAATATACACAGCCAACATCATCAGCAAATCCAGTTTGTTTACCTTTCAAATCAAGGCAAAATAAGGAGTTTATAAAAATTAAGAACAAAATGGGACCTAGTACCGATCCTTGCGGAACACCAATTTTAATATACTGACAGTCACTTAAAACATTCTTAATTTTAACCCTTTGTTTTCTATCCGAAAGATAAGAGGAAAACCATTTTAGCATGAATCCTCTGAAACCAGATTTTTCCAATTTAGTCAATAAAAGTGAGTGGTCCACTGTATCAAATGCCTTAGTGATGTCTATAAAAAGAGCAGCAGTATAATTTTTTTTATTGAGACTTTCATATATGTTGCTACAAAAATCTAAAAGCGCTTTTTCCGTTGATCTGCCCGCTCGAAACCCATATTGGAACTCACTAAAAAAGGAACTGCTATCCAGAAAAGAGACTATTCTGACCTTCATCATTTTTTCAAAAAGTTTAGAAAAGACGGAAAGAATTGATATTGGTCTGTAATTATTTAAGCTACTTTTATCACCTTTTTTATGAATAGGTATCACTTCTGCTGATTTCAAACTACTTGGGAATATTCCACACATAATACTTTTGTTGAAAATGTGAGCTAAAACATCCACAATATTAAACGAGATTATTTTTATAAAATTATTTGAAAAGCTGTTTTGTGTCACCGAATTAGAATTATCTAGAGACAAGATACAATGATACAGTTCAAATGAAGAAATTGGCTCAAAGAAGAAACTCTTTGCATTCATACTTTCATTGCTAAAACAACGTTCTGAACAGTAGTTATCAGAATTATCTGTAAAACCAGCATTCGTTACAGTATTCTTTGCAACACTCGTAAAAAAATTATTAAATAAATTAGCCATTTCAAAAGGAGAGTCAATTTTCATATTATTGTGGTTGATGGATGATATTGTATCCAATGACGCATGTCTTGAAAATACTTCGTTTACGATCCCCCATTCCTTTTTTATATTTCCTTTAACTCTGTTGAATTTATTAACATAATAATTTTCTTTACATAGGGGAACTTCGATTGCAACTTCTTTACAGATTTCCTTATAAGCCTTTTTTAAATCTAAGTTGTTAGGTTCCTTAATACATTTTGACCGTAGGTTGTTTTTCATGAGTATTTTATTTAATAAATAATCAGACATCCATGGCTTCAATTTTTCCAACTTTCGCCGTTTTTTAACTGGGGTTAGAGAGCACAACTCAACATAGTCTGTTAGGATCTTACAAAATATATCATAAGCCAATGAAGGATCAGCTTGTATGTAAACTTTCGACCAATCTTCAAACAGTAGCATTGAATTCAATTTTTCAAAATTTATTTTGTTTGTTGTTTGTATAAAGGTAGGATCTTTCAAAGGAGCACACTTCTGTTGTTGCGAAAAGAGGCAAGTCATAATATGATCAGATATTTGAAAATCAGATGTCGAACTTATCAAAGATATATGTGATTTACTATCCATCCTACCAAAAATATGATCTAGGCATGTTCTAGACGAATCAGTAATCCTTGTAGGAACATTAATACAGGATTGGAAACCATAGGCAGACATTAAATTTAAGTAAACATCAGCATTCGAAGAAAGACCTAGGATATCAATGTTAATATCACCTAGAATTATCAAATTTTTTGAATGATTATCACTTAACAGGTTACCAAGTTCTTCCAAAAACACATCTATACTTATACCATGAAGTCTATAAAAGCAATAAAATTCAAATTTATGAGTATTAATAGGGCAAGTAACTTTGATTAAATCAGAACTTAATAGCACCGGAGAGCTAACAACACAACTTTCATGTATACTATCACTTATATACACTGCAGTACCACCCGCCGCGTATGAATTATTACATTTAGCATATAATTTGTACCCAGATATTTTAAAAAAGTCTTCTTCTCCATCGTAGATCCATATTTCAGTCAGGAAAATTAAATTAGGTTTGTTTATAAATAAGACTCCCGTTCCCGTGGGAATATGGTGACCGTTTTCGTGGGAATATGTGGATAAGTTAAAGTTAATGTTACTCCGGGATTATGGAGCATTCCAACGGTGGAAGAATTTTTGAAATCGGTGGTGTAGTGTAAGAGTTCCCGTATACGTTCCTGCTCCCGTCGGAATATAAGGAAAAAATATATAGCCTATGTCCTTCCTCAGGTTCTGAACAATCTTTGTACAAAATTTCATTTAAATAGGTTTATTAGTTTGGGCGGGAGATCGTAACATAGAACGACGGACAGACAGAGCTCCTTTCACACTAATTATATTAGTAAGGACTCCCGTTCCCGTGGGAATATGTGGATGAATTAAAGTTAATGTTACACAGGAATAGTGTAGCATTCTTACGGTGGAAGAATTTTTGAAATCGGTGTTGTAGTGTCAAAGTTCCCGTATACGTTCCTGCTCCCGTGGGAATGTACGGAACCGTAGGAATATGGGGATGAATTAGTTTTTATGTTACTCGGGGATAGTGTAGCATTCTAACGGTGAAAGAATTTTTGAAATCGGTGCTGTAGTGTCAAAGTTCCCGTATACGTTCCTGCTCCCGTGGGAATGTAGGGAACCGTAGGAATATGGGAATGAATTAGTTTTTATGTTACTCAGGGATAGTGTAGCATTCTAACGGTGAAAGAATTTTTGAAATCGGTGCTGTAGTGTAAAAGTTCCCGTATACGTTCCTGCTCCCGTGGGAATATAGGGAAAAAATATATAGTCTATGTCTTTTCTCAGGTTCTGAACAATCTTTGTACAAAATTTCATTTAAATCGGTTTATTAGTTTGGGCGGGAGATGGTAACATAGAACGACGGATAGACAGAGCTCCTTTCACACTTATTATATTAGTAAGGACTCCCGTTCCCGTAGGAATATGTGAATAAATTAAAGTTTATGTAATTCAAGGATAGTGTAGCATTCTAACGGTGGAAAAATTTTTTAAATCGGTGTTGCAGTTTCTAAGTTCCCGTATACGTTCCCGTTCCCGTGGGAATATAGGGAAAAAATATATAGCCTATGTCCTTCCTCAGGTTCTGAGCAATCTTTGTACAAAAATTCATTTTAATCTGTTCATTAGTTTGAGCGGGAGAAGGTAACATAGAAAGGTGAACAGACAGAGCTACTTTTGCATTTATAATAATAGTGAGGACCGGTTCCCGTGGGAATATTCGAATGAAATATAGCCTATGTCCGTCCTTAAGTTCAGAACAATCTTTGTACAAAATTTCATTTAAATCGGTTTATTAGTTTGGGCGGGAGATGGTAACATAGAACGACGGACAGACAGAGCTTCTTTCACACTTATTATATTAGTAAGGACTCCCGTTCCCGTGGGAATATGTGGATGAATTAAAGTTTATGTTACTCTGGGATAGTGAAGCATTCTATCGGTGGAAAAATTTTTGAAATCGGTGTTGTAGTTTCTAAATTCCCGTATACGTTCCCGTTCCCGTGGGAATTTAGGGATAAAATATAAAGCCTATGTCCTTCCTCAAGTCTTAGACTATATCTGTATCAAATTTTATTTGAATCGGTTCAGTAGTTTGTGCGGGAGATGGTAACATAGAAAGCCGGACAGACAGAGGGACTTTCACATTTATAATATTAGTTAGGATTATTCCGTTCCCGAGAGAATATGAAAAGGAAAGCTAGCTTAATATGCTATTTCTCAGGTTCTATGCCATTTTTTAGTTCCAAATTGGATAATAGTCAGTAGTAATAGTAATAGTCTTAGTGGCTCTTCAATATAAAAACACCTAGCTCTCGTTAACGTTTTTATTCCCGTTCCCGAGTACTTTTGAGGTTATGTAAATCGCGCAATGAAATAAGAATAAATAATTATAGTCAGCGATTTATTGTTAAAATAAAATTACAATAAGTAATTTATTTTCAGATCAAAGTAGAATGCTGCTAGTTTCAGAATCACAGAAGCATTAAACTCAACTTCATTTTGTCGTGGTCGCAGTTGTTGTGTCTGATGGGCACGAACTCGTTACATTCTAAACCTATCCACTCCATTTCCACTCACTTTGGAACGTATTTGTGACATACATACTTATACGACTATTTTCGTTATATGTCTCTCGCTGCTCATCGGTGCGGTTAGCACGTGGTGTTTCTCTTCGCACATTTGATTTTCTATCTAAATACATACATACAAAGCTACGCCAGGCGGATCAGCTAGTGAGATTTTGAATTATTTGTGGAAGTCCAGGAAATATATAAAAAGTTGCCTAGATTATAGTAAAAGTAACACTTTAAATAAAAAAAAAATTAAATCCTTGTTCTTACCATATCAGTCAAAAATCCAATATTATTTGTTATGTGGATGATAAACTACTGTATTGTTTAAAAAATATCACTTTGATTTTTTGAGTTGAAACTCAGCTTAATAATTTTCTAGTATTCTATTGTTTTGTAAAATTTTCATTTTGTTATTTTTTCCTAACTAATTTTTCATTCTAATTTGTTCTTTTGAGTTGTAACGTAATAAAAGTGATTGTTTCTTGTTCCTGATTATTTAAATAAAATTAGATATTGTTCAACACATCTACATTGATGACCCCGAATCAAGAACAATTTTTTTCTTTTCAATTTAACTGCCATTAAGAATCTCTCTCACAGTTAATTTCATCGAATCCAGTACTAATCTATACAATGGTAGATGATAAGCAAATCAGAGACGATGGAACTTTGGAAACCAATACTACAATCTCAAAAGGTGAAATGCATCACGTTAGTATTAAACCACCAGCTTTTTGCAAGGAGCGACCGAAACTTTATTTCATACAAATGGAATCGCAATTTGCTATAGCCAAAGTCACACGCGATGAAACAATGTATCACCACGTAATTGGTTCTTTATATGCTCAAATCCTGATGCAAGTAGCTGATATTGTATGCAAACCACCAGAAAAAGACAAATACGCCACGGTTAAAAATGCTCTAATCACTGAATACACCGATTCAGATCAGAAAAAACTTCGAAAACTAGTGAAAGAAGTGGAATTAGGCGATTTAAAACCAACGCAATTACTGAAACGAATGAAAGAGCTTTCGAATAATAAACTTCCCGACGATGTTTTGAAATCTTTTTGGCTGGAACGTTTGCCTGATCAAGTTCGTGCGGTTATTTCAATTGGAAGTGGTGATTCAATGGCTATGGCGAAGCAAGCAGATCAGATGATGGATATGTTAAACTATTCTAATGTATCAGCTGTGCAAATTGAGTCTCCACTCCAAAAAAAGATAGACGATCTACAAATGCAAATTGAAGAGCTTCGTACATCTAGAAACCAGAAACACAGAAATAAAACATACAATCAAGATCAGAAACGTGACCGAAGCAAATCAAGACCAAGATTTCCGTTCTGTAAATTTCACTGGCGTTACGGCTCAAATGCGAGAAAATGCATCGACCCATGCCAATTCAAAAAACTAGATATGACTTCGGAAAACTAGAAGAAGCTCTGTTAACACAAACGACGCACAGAGCACCAATATCAAAAAGTCGTCGCTTATTTATAAATGACCGTAAATCAAATCAACGATTCCTTATCGACACTGGAGCTGTTTTTTCAGTTATTCCACCAATCAATAACGACAAACCGGATACATCATATAAGTTATATGCAGCAAATGGATCATCAATTAAGACGTATGGAACACGAATTATTTCAGTCGACTTCGGGCTTAGAAGACAAATGGACTGGATGTTCGTGGTTGCTGATGTTACAAAACCAATCATCGGGGCTGATTTCCTACATGAATTTGGGCTACTAGTTGACTTGAGAAAAAAGAAATTAATTGATACTGTGACTAAATTCGAGGTAAGTGCTATTGAAGGTTCTGCCATAAGCGAACAAATTTTTACATTCGCACAAAATTTGCCTCAATCAATCAGATCAATTCTAGAAAAATATAAAGATTTAACAAAACCATTTAAAGCTTTAACCTCATATCCAAGTACTTGTGTCCGTCACCACATTGTAACATCAGGTCCTCCAATACATTCCAAAGCACGCAGACTCAATTCTGAAAAATTCGAGATAGCTAAGAGGGAATTTGACTACATGCTTAAGCAAAATATTTGCAGACCGAGCAGTAGCCAATGGGCTAGTCCACTTCATCTAGCACCGAAAAAAGAAAAAGGATCGTGGCGACCGTGCGGAGATTATCGTAGACTCAACGCAATAACACAGCCTGATCGCTACCCAATTCCATATCTTCACGATTTTACACAAAAATTGTGCAAGAAATCTATTTTTTCTAAAATTGATCTGGAACGTGCATACCATCAAATTCCTATCGCCGAAGAGGACCGAGACAAGACAGCAATAATAACTCCATTCGGACTATTTGAGTTTAATGTTATGACATTCGGCCTACGGAACGCAAGCTAGACATTTCAAAGATATATGAACCAAATATTCCAAGATCTTGATTATGTCATTGTTTATATAGACGACATTTGCATTGCGTCAAGTACACAAGAAGAGCATGAACGGCATTTGGAAACTGTTTTGCAACGCCTTCGTGAAAACAATTTAAGAATTAACGTCTCAAAATGTGTATTTTATAAAGAAGAAATAAATTTTCTTGGGCACAAAATTACAAAAAATGGGATTGTACCAACAAACGAAAAAGTTGAAGCAATAACAAATTTCGCAAAGCCAAAACTTGCCTTTGAACTAAGAAAATTTATAGCGATGCTCAATTTTTATCGCCGATCTCTCCCAAATGCAGCATTTGTGCAAGGAAAACTGCAGCGTTTAATAAAAGGCAACAAAAAGAAGGACAAAACAGTTATCAATTGGAACTCAGAGGCAGAAGAAGCATTTGAAATGTGTAAAAACCAATTGGCCAATGCGGTTCTATTAACTCATCCTTCGCCAAATGCTAAACTCATCATGCACGTGGATGCAAGTAATTTTTGCGTTGGAGCAGCAATTCATGATCGACAAAGAATTGAAGCCACTTGGGTTTTTTTCAAAACGTATGTCCGATTCTCAAAAATCTAAAAGTACATTCGACCGAGAACTACTAGCGATTTATCAGTCGGTCAAATATTTTCAATACCTAATTGATGGACGAAATTGCACTATTTTAACGGATCATAAGCCATTGACAATTGCATTCCAACAGAGACCAGAAAAATCAACTCCTCTACGAACCAGGGAATTAAGTTTCATAAGTGAATTTACCACGGATATTCAACACATCGTAGGAAAGGATAACTTAGTCGCTGATTTTTTATCTCGGATTGAAACAATGATCAGAGTACCGATGAAGAGTTAAAAACTCTCGAAAAAGACCAAAAGACGGCGTCGCTTCAACTGAAACTAATCGAAATACCAAATACTAAAGCTTTGTTGATGTGCGATGTTTCCACAGCACGTATTCGACCTTATGTAACAAAAATCTTTCGGAAGCAAGTCTTCAATTCTATACATAATTTGGCCCATCCAGGTAAAAATTCAACAGTCAAACTTATATCAGAACGTTTCGTATGGTTAAATATGAGAAATGATATTAGGAATATGGTAGCTACTTGTATTAAATGTCAGAAGTCAAAGGTTAATCAACACAATCGTTCAGCGCTTAAAGAATTTCGAGTGCCAAACCGACGTTTTCGACACATTAACATTGATTTGATTGGACCTCTTCCACTTTCTGCAGGTTTTAAGTATTGTCTAACATGCATTGATAGATTCACTCGTTGGCCAACAGCAATACCTATTCAAGATTTGACAGCAAAAACAGTTGCTAGGGCGTTAATGCATGGTTGGATAGCAAACTTTGGTGTACCTGATGCAATATCAACAGACCAAGGGACGCAATTTGAATCGAAGTTATTTAAGGAATTATCAAATTTAATTGGTTCAAAACACTTCCACACAACAGCTTACCATCCACAAGCTAACGGTATTATAGAACGTATGCATCGGACACTAAAAACTGCTATAAAGTGTCATACAGACAGCAACTGGATTGATTCTCTTCCGATTGCACTACTAGGACTCCGAACTACGTTTAAAGAGGACTTACAAGCAACACCGGCAGAAATAGTTTTCGGAGAAACCATAAAGCTACCCGGAGAGTTCTTCAGCAAGCCTACCGATGAATACTTAGAAGCGATTTCATTAGCAATTTAAGAAAAGTAATGGAACAACTGAGACCTGTAGCTACATCGAATCATTCTTCAAACAAAGTTTTCGTTCAAAAAGATCTAAAAAATTGCACTCATGTCTTTATAAGAGATGATTCTGCACGAGCTCCTCTCAAATCAACGTATGATGGCCCATTCAAAGTCATTAATAGAAACGATAAAAATTTTGACATCGAAATTGGTTCAAAAATTAAAAAAATAAGCATCGATAGACTAAAGGCAGCACACATAAGGAACGAACCTAAGACTATAATCAGCAATACAAAGCGGTATCCTGAATCTAAGAGCATATCAACCAAAACCAAATTTAATTCGCCAAAAGCAGTAATAAATGTTTCCAAGACAACTCGCGTTGGCAGAAAAGTTCATTTCCCTCAACGTTTTACGGACTTCATCTGACAATGAAACTGAAAGGGGAGTGGATGTGGATGATAAACTACTGTATTGTTTAAAAAATATCACTTTGATTTTTTTAGTTGAAACTCAGCTTAATATTATTATTATTATTATTATTTTTATTGACAAGTACTTAAAAGTAGATTGACAATGTTAAAAAAATATAGAGCCTAGCTGCGATGGCTATTGGCTCTGAGTAAATTTTTTTATTAAGTTTTAAAATTCAATTGGCTTATAATATGGTAGACTAATTCTATATTTTTTTTATCGGGAGTTTTCAAGAGTTCGTATATGGATTGTTCGTTGGTTGTTGCTGTTAAAACTTTTTTGGTATTTATACAATTTTTTAGAAAGTGTTCTAAACTAAGTGTAGCATTACAGATGTTGCATGTTGGGGGGCTTTGTTTGTTGAGAAGGTGTTCATGTGTTGTAATTGTGTGTCCAAGCCTCAGGCGGACATAGTTTGTTATTTTCGTTTTCGCTAAGCAGGGGTATCGTGGTTGACTACGTTCAGCGTTTAGTTCCTTATAGTGGTGGTGGTAATGGCTCCAGTCGTTCAGTTGCTTCTTTTTTAAAGCGTTTTGTATCGAGTTCACTAGATCTTGTTTCGAAAATATATTGAATTTGTATACGGGAGAATTTTTTGTTGAGCTTGCAGCTAAATCTGCTTCTTCATTCCCGCGTATACCAGTATGTCCGGGAACCCACATTAGTTTAAGTTTGTTTGGGGCTTTAATAAGTTGGCATCTTATTTCGGTTATTAGTTCCGAGTTGTTATTTGGATTGGCGATAGCTTGAAGTACAGACATACTGTCCGAGCAGATTATGGTTTTATTATCGAGCTTTGATGCTTTCGAGGCTGCTTGATAGATACCAAATGCTTCGGCTGTAAAAATCGATACGAAGTCAGGAAGGATTCCGATGCTGATTATGTAGCCATCTTCTAGTGTAACTGCGAATGATGTGTTTTCGGGAGTCTTGGAGCCATCAGTAAAGAATAGTCTCCATCCTTGGTTACGGAGGTCCATTACTGAATCGGAGAATAAGGTCCGGTAGGTAGCTTGGCTTGTGTTAGCTTTTTTGTACTGGGCTAGTGACATCAAGATGGTTTCTGGTCTAAAAAGCCAAGGTGGGACGGAAGGTTTGAAATTAAATCCTCGTTTTATTGGGAGTTTCAGTTGGTTCGCTTTCAGTAGTATTAGTCTTATTGCAGATGGGGTTCGTTTTGTAGATTTTTGCTTCATGGCCTGGGCAATGTCTTTGTCGATTACGGAGTTTTTGGAGAAGACTAATTTTGGAATCAGTCTTAGAGTCAGTTCTTCTACTCTATGTTCGATGGTTGGAAGACCGGCTTCGGCTAGCAAGTTTTGTGTTGGTGTGGTTGGGAAGGCATTAAGACATCTTCTTACAGCTTGATGGTATGGTGGTTTAATTATGTTCAGCGTAGATTTTGGGCATCTGCCGTAGACGTAAATTCCGAAGTCAATTTTGCTTAGTATTAACATTTTAGTTATGTAACACAGGGTGTTTATATGAACATTACTTTTCTTACAGCTTAAATATTTAATAATATTGCCTCTCGCAGCTAGGGATTTTCTAAGTTCAATACAATGATCTTTCCAATAATACTTATTATTAAAAATTAAACCTAAAATACTTAGTTTGTTCACATTTTCAATTGGTATATTATTTACAGAGAGATTAATGTTACTACAATTTATTTTGCGACAGATATGTAGAAGTTTACATTTCGGAAGTGATAATTTTGCACCAGATTCTGACGACCAACTTAATATTTCGTTGATTGCATTTGAAATTACATTTTTACATAGGCTAACATCTGGGATTTTACTTAATATATAAACATCATCGGCGTAAAGGCAATGATTTAATAGGTTATAATTGTTTAGTATACTACTTATTTCTTCAAAAGCTATGGCGAATAGCATTACCGACAGAGGGGAGCCCTGAGGTATGCCGTTTTCTAGTGGGTATATCTTGGAAAAATGGTTGTTAATTCTTACCGAGAACTTTCTATTTGTTAGGAAAGATTCAACGTATTTAAACATTTTTAATCCGACATTCCATTTTATTAGTTTGTTTAAAATTACATGTTTTCCAATTCTGTCGAATGCTTTCTCAAAGTCTAATGAGACTACGGTTACGTGATTCCTTGTCGAGATGGCTTTTGAGATGAAATGATCTAGATGGAGGAGTGCGTCTATACAGCCTTTGTTTGGTTTGAAAGCTACCTGTTTGGGGGATATTAATTTTTTTGATTCAGCGAACCAGAGTAAGCGTTTAGCCACTATTTTTTCTAAAATTTTTGAAGTGCATGATATAAGGGATATAGGGCGATAGCTTTCTATGAGAATCTTGTCCTTATTTGGTTTGGGGATGGGAAGCAGGATGGCTGTCTTCCAGTTTTGGGGTATTGTTGAATTCTCAAGGATGTTGTTGTATAATTTGATTATTCTTAATTTAGCAGCTAATGGCAGATTTTTAATCATTTGGTAAGAGACTCTGTCTCTACCTGGGGTTTTGCCCTTTACTTTGCACAAGCATGATTCGAATTCAATGATTGAAATTTGTTTTTCGGTTATAAGAGAGTGATTGTCTTGTTGTTCGGGAATGTAGTTGAGAGTTTCTTCTTTCTTGGATATGAAGTTTTGGTGAAAGTTTATATCTTTAGAATAATTGGACCATGCTTGTGCAAAACAATCAGCAATTGATTCTGTTTCTTTTATTGTTACGTCTTGAGATTGAATACATGAGATTTGAGATGATGTGGGGTTCCCAGTGAGGAGTCGAATACTGTCCCAAATTTTTTTGGGAGAGGAGTTGGGGTTAATTTGTGAGGTGAATTCTCCAAAGCTTTTAGTTTTAGATTCTTTGAGAGTTTTTCTAAATATTGCGTTAGCTTTTTTGTATTGAATTAGGTTAAATTGTGTGGGTCTTTTTTGAAATGTTTTTAGAGCTGCCATTTTAGTCTTGCGAAGTACTGTTAATTCAGGATTCCACCAGGGTACGATTCTCTTTGTTTTTGGTTCGTGGATGGCGATGGTTTTGGGAATAGTAACGTTTGCGGCTGCTATGATAGCTTTTTGTATAATTGCTGATTCTTTGTTATTGTTATGACTATGTGGTTTTACTGATAATTGGTTAAGAATCTCCTTTTGGAATTGAGGCCAATTTGCTGCTTCGGTTTTGAATTTGGGGTTAGGGGGGTATTTGTTAGTGGGGTTTCCAATGTTAATTGATGTTATTATTGGGAAGTGGTCGCTGTTGTGGAGGTCTTGCGAGGTTTGCCATGAGGTTGCTGGCAGAAGTTCGGGCGAGCAACATGTTACATCTATGTGGGTAAAGGTTCAATGTGTTGAAAGGTGGGTAGGAGGGTGCCGTGAAATAAGGCCAAGTGAAATAAGGCCAAATGGAGGGATTTGGCTTTATTTCGCTTGTTAAAAGTGAAATAAAGCCAAATTTTAACGTTTGGCATTATTGCACTTTGTTGAAGTGAAATAATGCCAAACAGATTAACTCATTCGAAGGGAAATAAGGCCAAATGCTATTATTTGGCTTTATTTCGCTTTGCGATAGTGAAATAAGGCCAAATCAACTTGAAACTGGAGAAAAGTCTAATTGTATTTTTTTTTGTATATAAATTGCTTTCTATTTTCATTACAGATCTGGTAGACAAAGTACAAAATTTTTCGTTTTTGGTAACGGGTCTTTCCGTTAGATAATGTGAGGTCATTGATGAGAAACAATTTTGCTTTCTTGTCATTCGCATACATAGTTTCGAAGGCAACGTGACAGCATGAAACATTTGGAAGATCTCATAAGGAAAACTAAATAGGCGAATGTATTTAAATTTCCTTACTGAAAAAATAATAATAGCAAAAAATTCGCGCGAATTTGTTGCTATTATTATTTTTTTAGTAAGGAAATACATTAAACTAAATAGGCGTATGTATAATGTTTAATGTATTTAAATTTCTTTACTGAAAAAATAATAATAGTGAAAAATTCGCGCGAATTTGTTGCTACAATTTTTTTTTCAGTAAGGAAATTTGAATACATTAAACATTATACACTCGCCTATTTGGTTTAATGTATTTAAATTTCCTCACTGAAAAAATAATAATAGCAACAAATTCGCCGAATTTTTTGCAATTATTATTTTTTCAGTAAGGAAATTTAAATACATTAAACATTATACACTCGGCTATTTAGTTTAATGTTTTTGAATTTCCTTACTGAAAAAATAATAATAGCAAAAAATTCGCGCGAATTTGTTGCTATTATTATTTTTTCAGTAAGGAAATTTAAATACATTAAACTAAATAGCCGAGTGTATAATGTTTAATGTATTTAAATTTCCTTACTTTAACTATAACTATATAAAAAATAACAACCCGATTCTGTGCCCAATTTGTAAGCAAATTGTTGAAAACAGCACAAAAATCTTCTGTTAGTTCTATACATTTTCTATACTGACTTGTAAATTTATGCACTACATACTTTAACTGTTGCTTATACATACCAACATTTAAAATAAAAAGATCGTTATGTTCTCTTCATTTAAAAAATTCAAGAATGGTTTTTTGTTCATTTTGGGTAATCTAGGCAATCGAAGGCGAAATAATGCCAAATGAGCCTTATTTCACTTTGACAAAGTGAAATATGGCCAAACGTTACAATTTGGCCTCATTTCACTTTTAGAAAGCGAAATAAGACCAAATCTCTTCATTTGGCCTTATTTCACTTGGCCTTATTTCACGGCACCGGGTAGGAGACCCATCATTAAGGATTATTAGATTTGAGTTAAATAGGAAATCTTCTATAACATTGCCTTTTTTGTTGCTGGCTGGCGAGCCCCAAAGCGTACTCCACGCATTAACGTCTCCGCCAATAATTAAGGGTGAGGTACATTGAGCAATAACGTTATCTAAGTCTTCTTTTTGGATATTTTGCTGTGGATGAATGTAAATGTTTATATAGGTTAGTTTGGTTTGCAGAAGAATATCAATGCAGATTGTTTGTATATTGGAGTTTATAGGTCGAATTTTATGAGGGATATTATTTTTAATAAGTAGGCCTACTCCTTGTTTACAGGAGGTATTATTGGCTTGATTAGTAAAATAACCCTTATAATTTTTTGGAATATTGGGTGAGGAGCCGAGAGGTAAGTGTGTTTCTTGAAGTGATACGAGAATTGGATTTACTTCTTTCAATAATACATTTAACTCGTCAAGGTTGTTGAAGAAACCATTGATATTCCATTGCAGAATATTGAGAGTAAAATTGTTTGAATGACGAGGCAGGCAACAATTTTGTTTGCCAAAAGCAAAGAAATTGTGTCTACTTACGCCTTGGTTATATTTTGTTCTTGCTTTTGATTTTTTATTAGGTTGTGAAGGTTGATTTTGTGTTTGAGTTTTAGGTTGATCGTTTGGAGGTCGCGGTCCACCACGATCGTCACAGGCGCCTGTTGGTCCATTATCGGAGGTGCAGGCAGCTGTGACGATCGGGGAGGATCGCGACCTTAGTTTTGGGGGGCTAGCGCTGTGGTTATTCTGTTCCATCATCATCTGATATATTCATGAAGTAAGTTTCGTTACTTATTAATTTATTTGTTAAGTAGGAAATAGGTGAGGTTTGATTGTTATCGTTTGCTGATGTTGATAATTTTTGAATCGGGTTTGAAATTGTTTTTGGTGTAGAAGTTTGAATTTTTGTGAGTGTTGTTGATGTTTGTGTTGGAAGAGTTTGCTTGTTGTTGGTGGAAGTTTGGTTCTCGGTTTGGGTTGAGGTTAGATTGTATGCGGATGAAGTTGGCTGTTCATTAGATTGGATTTTTTCTGTGGCTCTGATTTGGGTTGAACTTTGAGTGCATGAAGTTGGTTTACTGTTGGATTGAATAGGTTCTGAGGTTTTGTTTGTTTTTGATAGGAGATTTGAGGTTTTGTTAGCAATGGCTTCACGTGCTTTGGATGCGTATGCGTTTCCATTGGTAGGTGCTGGCGAAGGGTTGAGCTGATTGTATGCTCGTCTCGCTTCAGCCATGGTGCACTTTTTCCTAGTTTTGATTGTTAGTATTTCTTTATTTTGTTTATATTTTGGACAGTCTAGTGATGAGGACGCATGTGGTTCTAGGCAGTTGGCACACATTACACGTGTGCATTTGGAAGGTGTGTGAGGTGGTAAGTTGCATGTGTCGCAAGAGGGTTCCTTAAGACAGCGTTTTTGTGTGTGACCTAGTAGCTGGCAATTTCTACATCTCATAGGGTTTGGAATGTACTCGTTGACTTTGGCTTTGTACCAACCTATTACAACTGTGGACGGTGGTTGATAGAGGTCGAAGGTGAACAGCATTAGACCTGAAGGGGCTGTTTTGCCATCGATTGTTTTTTTAAATTTATAGACCTCGGTAACGTTTTGTGTATGCATTTCAGCTACTATTTCTGCTTCTGGAACATTTTTTAGCCAGGGGGCATATACAATACCTTTGCAAGAGTTGAGGTGTTCACGGTATTTGGCCTGTACTGGGCAGATATTTGCAATGTTTGTTAGTTTGGTAAATTTATCGGCAATTTTGTTATTTTTTGCTAGGATTAGAATGCTACCGTCGCGTAATTGAGTTATATTTTCATACTCAGTACTTACTGCGTCAATAGCTTTTTTCAATACAAATACGCTGATGGATGAGATGGGTTTGTCTTCGAACTTTGGAGATATTATTACAAATTTTGGGTTTTTGGCAATGGTTATATCACTGAGAGATGGGTATTCTTCGAAAATCATGGATTTTTGTTTTTTTGATGGGTTATAGAGCGATTCTTCAGGGTGTAGCCCTTCAAATCGATTATGTCTAGTTTTTGACCCCATAATGGGGAAAATTAAGGAAAAGAAACCACTTAAACACGTGTGTAAATTGAGGTTTGGTTTAAAGCAAGTACTAATGAAGGAGAAAAAGAGAAAGCAATATCACTTTTAAGTAATAAAGAGGAATGGATAGTCACTATACGTTAAGTATTATTAAGTCACTGTCAAAATTGCAAGGTGATGTTGACTCATCAAGAGCAAGACGGAGACTGCTCAGCTTAATAATTTTCTAGTATTCTATTGTTTTGTAAAATTTTCATTTTGTTATTTTTTCCTAACTAATTTTTCATTCTAATTTGTTCTTTTGAGTTGTAACGTAATAAAAGTGATTGTTTCTTGTTCCTGATTATTTAAATAAAATTAGATATTGTTCAACACATCTACAGTTATTTATTTTTTGAATTTCTTATTGTCAAAACAAAAAACAAAATCATTGTTTAAATTTAATTTTTTATTCATTACAGTTAAGATTAATGAAATTCTTACTTTTGCTTTATTTCAATTCCTTTTTTCATATAAACATACCTTTAAAACCTTCCCTAGACCTCCACGAACATTTCAAGACAAAGATAAGATAAATCCGTTCAGCCGTTCTCGAGATTTAGCCAGACTAACGAACAGCAATTCATTTTTATATATATAGATAAATATATAAATATATAGATATAGATATATAGATAAAGATAGATAGATATTTCTTTTCATGTAAAAAGCAATAAAATTGTCGAACCTGATGATGTTCATAATCATGAACGAAACGTCGTCGTAAAAAAGAATTTGTTTTCTTTTTCTTTCCTGACCTATAGCCCATAAAACAAACAAATTAAAATACCCAATACTATTAATATCGGAGTTCGGAGGGCACGCCGAATTATTTATCTACATCATAAACTTTTTTAATAATGTCGACATATAATATTTCTCACACTTGTAAGGAAAATTGTTACGTATAGAAATACTTCGTCGGAAAATTTATCAGTATGTGGCAGATACGACCTAAAATCTTGGAAAGGTAGTGTGTTAACCTATACCGAGAATGTTGTGAAACTCCTCGTCACTCTTTTATTCGCGCAGCGGTTTCGTTAATTAACCTCAATTAAAATCTTGTTAGGTCTAGCCCACACCGATTTTTCCGTGATGAAACCAACCCTACAAAGGAAATAGAACACAAGAAATCAGGCGCAAACGTGAACGAATCTGGTATTGATCTCGACTTATCCTTTTTTTTTTTTTTTGAAAGACGTAAAAGTGTATTTAAAAACTTACAAAAATTCTTGTCACTCTGTCGTAAACGCATTTCCACGGGGGTGCCCCCACAACAACCTCCAAGTGCAAACAGGTAGCGGTCAACCCCCCCCCCCCCTTATCAAAATCTATTAATTGTATTTCTGGTGTTCCTCAGGGAAGTCATTTGGGCCCACTGTTGTTTAATATCTTCATAAATGATATTGCCTCCGTTATAAAATATTCACATTGCCTTCTCTATGCTGATGACATGAAATTATTTCTTAAAATCAAAACTATTGATGGTTGCTCCCTCCTACAATCAGATATTAATCTAATATCTGAGTGGTGCAACTTAAGTTGTTTAAAACTAAACATAAGAAAATGTAACGTTATTTCTTTCTATAGGACTCATACGTACATTAATTTTCCTTACCAAATTGATTCAAACATACTCTCGCGTGTTGAAAAAATTAAGGATCTCGGTATAATGCTGGATTCAACTTTCTCTTTTAAAAGCCATATTGACTATATGGTATCAAGAGCAAATTTACTAGTTGGTTTCATTAAGAGAAATTGTACAGATTTTAGTGACCCACATGCTTTACTTTCTCTCTACATATCGCTAGTTCGATCGATACTTGAATATGGAGATATTGTCTGGAACCCAGCTATGAATACTTATTCTGAACGTATTGAAAAAGTACAAAAAAGATTTTCTAGATTCATATTTTATAAAATGAAATGGACTTTTATCCCTGGATACAAGTCCCGTTGCCTACTTTTGGGAATCAAATCACTAGAATCCAGAAGGCGTATGCATGATATAACGTTTGTGAGGGATATTTTGAGTTATCACGTTAAATGCCCTTCCTTACTATCGAAAATACCAATATACGCACCATCAAGGGTTTTACGTCCAAAAGATTTGCTTTTTGAACAATACCACAGAACAAATTATGGTTCAAATGAACCCATTTGTAGATGTATAAGACATTTCAATGAAGTTTGCCAAAATGTAGACCTAAGCTGGAGGAAAGATATGTTCAAATCAAAACTTTTGTAAATATTTATATTTTGATAATTTGTTTTTATTTTTGTATAAAATATTTATTTGTATTGAATTTTCTTATTACTCTAAATACTGTCTTTAATCACAAAAATCTTAATCTGTTAGCATATGCTTGTAGATAAACAAAATAAAAAATAAAATATCGTGAGCAAAAGTGCAAAAAAAAGTCAGAGCCACATTTTGATATTTTCAGTACAAACATTTCACAGAAAAAGGTCTAAAAATTTTAAATACTGTAGTATAAGTAGATTTATACTCATCTAAAGTATGAAAGTTCAGTTGAGAAATATATGCATGAATTAAACGTAAATGAGAATTATCAATCGTATGACATTATGTATATGCTTTCCCGCTATCTGATCTTGCATCCTAACAGCAAATGTACTCGTACATACTCTCGTATATATGTCAGATCATCTCTTATTTCTTAAGACACGCACTTCACTTGTAACTTGATACTCAGGATAGACAGTTGATACGAATTATATTTTACTCCATATGAGTTTAATGAAATAAAGTGAATTAATTAACTAACAGTGTGAACATTATTTTATTAAGATATAACATTTTGGCGCCGAAGACAAAACATCATTTAATAAAGTACAGTCAAAGTATTTAGAAATTTAATTAAAAAGGGTCAGTGAGGAAATACCCACGTGCTACAAAATGAAACCTATTGGAAAAGTGGAGCCATTCGAAATTGGTGATATCTTCAGAAATTATGAAAATCGTTTAAATAATTTTTTCTTTTTAAACACAATTCAAGAACATGATAAAAATAGTCTTTTTATTGGTATTATGGGTAAGTCCATGTACGAGCTACTAGCAAAACTGACTTATCCCGTATCGCCATGTGAAAAAACATATCAGCCGTATATATATATAGCAATGCTTCGCAGTCAAATTGCGCCGAAACCAAACAAGCGCTCTGAAAGATTTAAATTTCATAATGTAGTTCAGCAGCCTGGTGAGACAATAGGCGAATATATTTTAAGGTTAAGGGCAGCAGCACAGGATTGTTGTTTAAGAGATTTCATGGATGTTAGTAGCACGTTCAACATACCTGCATCATCAGAGTCCGTGGCTAACGCAACACTCGAAACATCTGACACCACCGCGCCCACCACCAGCACCTCCGGCACCACTACTTTCTCCACTACTACGTCTACCACTGCTACAACAACAAGACCGTCAATTTTTTTTGTCTTGGAGTACAGTCGATTCTAAAATTGGAATCTATAAAATGAAAATTTTGGATAAGCAATTATCCGACCGATTTATCGTGGGTTTGAAACATGAAAAAATTCAACAAGCATTGCTAGAAAACGAAACCTTAGCCACTGAGCAATATTGTGGAAAAGCCCTTGCTAAGGAGTCGTCGGAAAAAGCTTCAAATTCGGTTCAAGTGTCTAGAACTTCCCCGACTTATACCCCATAAAACAAACAAATTAAAATACCCAATTAAGGTCAAAGACACATACTATTAATATCGGAGGACACGCCGAATCAGTCATCAACATCATAGTTTTTTTTTAATAATGTCGACATACAATATTTCTCACACAACATTCCATTGGGAGAAAATAACGTTCTTTCAACATCAAATGCATCAAAACCACACAAAGTAAAAACTTTTTACTGAGATGCAGAAAATTTGGACTTATACCTAGTTTCATTAACAACGCATCAAAAAACATCTAGAAACTAAATGTAAATTCAGTTTTAAGCATAAGTGAAAGTATAAATCTATCTATCTATCTATCTATCTATAAATATAAAAATGAATTGCTGTTCGTTAGTCTGGCCAAGACTCGAGAACGGCTGAACGGATTTATCTTATCTTGGTTTTGAAATGTTCGTGGAGGTCTAGGGAAGGTTTTAAAGGTATGTTTATATGAAAAAAGGAATGGGAATAAAGTAAAAGTAAGAATTTATTTAATCTTAACTGTAATGCATAAAAAACTAAATTTAAACAATGATTTTGTTTTGACAATGAGAAATTCAAAAAATAAATAACAAATAATATGATTATTGGATTATTTGTTTCTAAGAATTCTTTTAATTTAAGTTTTGACTGGTATGGTAAAAACAAAGATTTAAATTTTTTTTTTTATTTAATGTGTTACTTTTACTATAATCTAGGCAACTTTTCCCTGGGACTTCCACAATTAATTCAAATCTCACTAGCTGATCCGCCTGGCGTAGCTTTGTATGTATGTAGATAGAAAATCAAATGTGCGAAGAGAAACACCACGTGCTAACCGCACTGATGACCAGCGAGAGACATATAACGAAAATAGTCGTATAAGTATGTCACAAATACGTTCCAAAGTGAGTGGAAATGGAGTGGATAGGTTAAGAATGTAACGAATTCGTGCCAATCAGACACAACAACTGCGAGCACAACAAAATGAAGTTGAGTGTAGTGCTTCTGTGATTCTGGAACTAGCAGCATTCTACTTTGATCTGAAATAAAATTACTTATTGTAATTTTTTTTAACAATAAATCGCTGACTAAAATTATTTATTCTTATTTCATTTCAACTTATAAATATATCATACTAGCTGACCCCCCCGGCGTAGCTCAAGCCCAAGTTTAAATTCTAGTGGCAGAGTGGAGATGAAATATTGTCTATGTTAATCACGGGCATTTGAGCACTATTACGATGACAGAATTTTTGGAATCGGTCCAGTGTTGTTCAAGTTCCCTGATTTGTTCCAGTCCCTATTCCGTTCTCGCATGGGGATGAAATATAGTCTATGTAACCTGAGAATAACACCGTATGTTATAGTGAAACCCGTATTAGAATCAGAACAGTGGTTTTGAATTCCCGTTCCCGTCCCCGTTCCAGTGAGAAAATGGATATGAAATATAGTCTATATTACTCACTCAGAGGGACAATGAAGCACTCTTACAATGAAAGAATTTTTGTAATCGGTTCAGAACTCTCCAAGTTCCTGCATGTTTTCTTTTCCTGTCCCGTCCTCGGGAAAATATGGGGATAAAATATTGCTGAAGCTATTTGGGGATAATGTCGTATTGTAATTGCGACAAAAATCAGATATCGATCCAGTGGTTTTTGAATTCCCGTTCCCATTCCCTTTTCCAATCCTGTTCTTGTGGGAATTAAGGGATGAAATATAGTCCATGGTACTCAGGGGCAATGCAGAACTCCAGCGGCGAAAGAATTTTTGGAACCAGTCTAGTATTTTTCAAAATTCCGTTTATATTATATTATTCCGTTCCCGAGAGAATATGAAAAGGAAAGCTAGCTTAATATGCTATTTCTCAGGTTCTATGCCATTTTTTAGTTCCAAATTGGATAATAGTCAGTAGTAATAGTAATAGTCTTAGTGGCTCTTCAATATAAAAACACCTAGCTCTCGTTAACGTTTTTATTCCCGTTCCCGAGTACTTTTGAGGTTATGTAAATCGCGCAATGAAATAAGAATAAATAATTATAGTCAGCGATTTATTGTTAAAATAAAATTACAATAAGTAATTTATTTTCAGATCAAAGTAGAATGCTGCTAGTTTCAGAATCACAGAAGCATTAAACTCAACTTCATTTTGTCGTGGTCGCAGTTGTTGTGTCTGATGGGCACGAACTCGTTACATTCTAAACCTATCCACTCCATTTCCACTCACTTTGGAACGTATTTGTGACATACATACTTATACGACTATTTTCGTTATGTCTCTCGCTGCTCATCGGTGCGGTTAGCACGTGGTGTTTCTCTTCGCACATTTGATTTTCTATCTAAATACATACATACAAAGCTACGCCAGGCGGATCAGCTAGTGAGATTTTGAATTATTTGTGGAAGTCCAGGAAATATATAAAAAGTTGCCTAGATTATAGTAAAAGTAACACTTTAAATAAAAAAAAAATTAAATCCTTGTTCTTACCATATCAGTCAAAAATCCAATATTATTTGTTATGTGGATGATAAACTACTGTATTGTTTAAAAAATATCACTTTGATTTTTTGAGTTGAAACTCAGCTTAATAATTTTCTAGTATTCTATTGTTTTGTAAAATTTTCATTTTGTTATTTTTTCCTAACTAATTTTTCATTCTAATTTGTTCTTTTGAGTTGTACCGTAATAAAAGTGATTGTTTCTTGTTCCTGATTATTTAAATAAAATTAGATATTGTTCAACACATCTACATTGGTGACCCCGAATCAAGAACAATTTTTTTCTTTTCAATTTAACTGCCATTAAGAATCTCTCTCACAGTTAATTTCATCGAATCCAGTACTAATCTATACAATGGTAGATGATAAGCAAATCAGAGACGATGGAACTTTGGAAACCAATACTACAATCTCAAAAGGTGAAATGCATCACGTTAGTATTAAACCACCAGCTTTTTGCAAGGAGCGACCGAAACTTTATTTCATACAAATGGAATCGCAATTTGCTATAGCCAAAGTCACACGCGATGAAACAATGTATCACCACGTAATTGGTTCTTTATATGCTCAAATCCTGATGCAAGTAGCTGATATTGTATGCAAACCACCAGAAAAAGACAAATACGCCACGGTTAAAAATGCTCTAATCACTGAATACACCGATTCAGATCAGAAAAAACTTCGAAAACTAGTGAAAGAAGTGGAATTAGGCGGTTTAAAACCAACGCAATTACTGAAACGAATGAAAGAGCTTTCGAATAATAAACTTCCCGACGATGTTTTGAAATCTTTTTGGCTGGAACGTTTGCCTGATCAAGTTCGTGCGGTTATTTCAATTGGAAGTGGTGATTCAATGGCTATGGCGAAGCAAGCAGATCAGATGATGGATATGTTAAACTATTCTAATGTATCAGCTGTGCAAATTGAGTCTCCACTCCAAAAAAAGATAGACGATCTACAAATGCAAATTGAAGAGCTTCGTACATCTAGAAACCAGAAACACAGAAATAAAACATACAATCAAGATCAGAAACGTGACCGAAGCAAATCAAGACCAAGATTTCCGTTCTGTAAATTTCACTGGCGTTACGGCTCAAATGCGAGAAAATGCATCGACCCATGCCAATTCAAAAAACTAGATATGACTTCGGAAAACTAGAAGAAGCTCTGTTAACACAAACGACGCACAGAGCACCAATATCAAAAAGTCGTCGCTTATTTATAAATGACCGTAAATCAAATCAACGATTCCTTATCGACACTGGAGCTGATTTTTCAGTTATTCCACCAATCAATAACGACAAACCGGATACATCATATAAGTTATATGCAGCAAATGGATCATCAATTAAGACGTATGGAACACGAATTATTTCAGTCGACTTCGGGCTTAGAAGACAAATGGACTGGATGTTCGTGGTTGCTGATGTTACAAAACCAATCATCGGGGCTGATTTCCTACATGAATTTGGGCTACTAGTTGACTTGAGAAAAAAGAAATTAATTGATACTGTGACTAAATTCGAGGTAAGTGCTATTGAAGGTTCTGCCATAAGCGAACAAATTTTTACATTCGCACAAAATTTGCCTCAATCAATCAGATCAATTCTAGAAAAATATAAAGATTTAACAAAACCATTTAAAGCTTTAACCTCATATCCAAGTACTTGTGTCCGTCACCACATTGTAACATCAGGTCCTCCAATACATTCCAAAGCACGCAGACTCAATTCTGAAAAATTCGAGATAGCTAAGAGGGAATTTGACTACATGCTTAAGCAAAATATTTGCAGACCGAGCAGTAGCCAATGGGCTAGTCCACTTCATCTAGCACCGAAAAAAGAAAAAGGATCGTGGCGACCGTGCGGAGATTATCGTAGACTCAACGCAATAACACAGCCTGATCGCTACCCAATTCCATATCTTCACGATTTTACACAAAAATTGTGCAAGAAATCTATTTTTTCTAAAATTGATCTGGAACGTGCATACCATCAAATTCCTATCGCCGAAGAGGACCGAGACAAGACAGCAATAATAACTCCATTCGGACTATTTGAGTTTAATGTTATGACATTCGGCCTACGGAACGCAAGCTAGACATTTCAAAGATATATGAACCAAATATTCCAAGATCTTGATTATGTCATTGTTTATATAGACGACATTTGCATTGCGTCAAGTACACAAGAAGAGCATGAACGGCATTTGGAAACTGTTTTGCAACGCCTTCGTGAAAACAATTTAAGAATTAACGTCTCAAAATGTGTATTTTATAAAGAAGAAATAAATTTTCTTGGGCACAAAATTACAAAAAATGGGATTGTACCAACAAACGAAAAAGTTGAAGCAATAACAAATTTCGCAAAGCCAAAACTTGCCTTTGAACTAAGAAAATTTATAGCGATGCTCAATTTTTATCGCCGATCTCTCCCAAATACAGCATTTGTGCAAGGAAAACTGCAGCGTTTAATAAAAGGCAACAAAAAGAAGGACAAAACAGTTATCAATTGGAACTCAGAGGCAGAAGAAGCATTTGAAATGTGTAAAAACCAATTGGCCAATGCGGTTCTATTAACTCATCCTTCGCCAAATGCTAAACTCATCATGCACGTGGATGCAAGTAATTTTGGCGTTAGAGCAGCAATTCATGAGCTGGTCGACAAAGAATTGAAGCCACTTGGGTTTTTTTCAAAACGTATGTCCGATTCTCAAAAATCTAAAAGTACATTCGACCGAGAACTACTAGCGATTTATCAGTCGGTCAAATATTTTCAATACCTAATTGATGGACGAAATTGCACTATTTTAACGGATCATAAGCCATTGACAATTGCATTCCAACAGAGACCAGAAAAATCAACTCCTCTACGAACCAGGCAATTAAGTTTCATAAGTGAATTTACCACGGATATTCAACACATCGTAGGAAAGGATAACTTAGTCGCTGATTTTTTATCTCGGATTGAAACAATTTTCGAAGGCGAACAAATTGATTTTGAACAACTTGCCAATGATCAGAGTACCGATGAAGAGTTAAAAACTCTCGAAAAAGACCAAAAGACGGCGTCGCTTCAACTTAAACTAATCGAAATACCAAATACTAAAGCTTTGTTGATGTGCGATGTTTCCACAGCACGTATTCGACCTTAGGTTAGGTTAGGTTAAAATGGCTGTCAGGAAAACAAACTGACACACTTAGACCAATATTAGGTCCATTGTGATACCATAGTTATTATGCGAGGGAGTACCTCACTTAACAAAACCATTTGGAGCTTTTAATAAAGCGAAGGATATGCAGGGGATCTGTGTGTGCCAGATCGCTTGGATCATCAAGAAAATATTTTCCTAGATGCCGCTTTCTTTTAGAAGAGAGTGCCGGACATGAGCAGAGGAGGTGTGGGATTGTCTCCTCCTCCTCCTCATCTAAGCAACTTCTGCAGAAGTCATTTGAGGGAACGCCAAGTCTTATGGCGTGTCTTCCTATCAGACAATGTCCGGTGATGACATTGATTACGGGGCTAATTTGCAATCTGGCAATTGATAACAAATGTCTTGTGCGTTTTGGATCTAGACCTGGCCATATCTGTTTTGTTGCCACGCACGTGGTGATATTGTACCACCTAAGGTTTTTTTTATCCATAGCCTCTTGCTTTAGCATAAGTTTACATGTAGCGATTGGTATACCAATATTCAACCTGCTGGTTGAGATCGGTAGAACGGTTCCTTCTCTGGCGAGTTCATCGGCTTTGCAGTTACCCACGATATCTCTGTGCCCCGGCACCCAAATAAGGTGAATATTGAACTGTTCAGCCATCTCCCTAAGAGATAGGCGACAGTTAAGGGCGGTTACTGAGTTCGTAGAAACAGCGCCGAGTGATTTGAGGGCTGTTTGACTATCTGAGAAAATCCGGATATTCGTTGAGGATATCACGTTTTCTCTTAGCCATGATAGGACCTCTTTGATCGCCAGAATTTCCGCTTGGAACACGCTACAATGGTTTGGAAGGCGGAACGAGAGACTTACGTTAAGTCGGTTTGAGTACACCCCACAGCCTACCCCTTCTTCGGTTTTTGAACCATCTGTATAGAAATGAATTGAATCATCTCTCAAAAATTCTTCGTCGTCCCAGGTCGTTCTCGGTGGGATTGAGACTTGGAACTTATTATCAAAAACCAATTGGGGGATGGTGTAGTCGGAGTGACAGGGGATTGATCCGAATGAATTCAGGATTGTAACGTGACCGATGTTGTTTTCGGTCCATTGGGAGATAGCTCTCATACGAGTGGCTGCACTGGCGGCCATTTGTTTGCTGAAGATATCTAGTGGTGTGAGGTTAAGGAGTGTATTTAGTGCAGCTGAGGGTGTTGATCTCAGTGCTCCACTTATACACAGACAGGCTGTTCGTTGGACCTTGCTTAAATTGTCGCAGTAGGTCCTTTTATCAAGAGCGGTCCACCATACCACTACTCCGTATGTGAGTATTGGTCTGATGACTGCGGTGTAGAGCCAGTGGGTGATTTGGGGGGAGAAGCACCATTTAGTGCCAATGGCTTTTTTGCAGGAAAACAGGGCTACGGTTGATTTCCTGATTCTTTCCTCTATATTGGCTTTCCAGTTTAGCTTTTTGTCTAGGATAATACCTAGATATTTGGCTTCGTTTGAAAGTACAAGTGAGATTCCATTTATTTTTGGAGTTATTAGTTGAGGAAATTTATATTTCCTGGTGAAGAGAACGAGTTCAGTTTTCTGAGGGTTGCCCCTAGATCACATTTTCCCGCCCATTTTACAAGTTTATTTAGAGCGGTCTGCATCAGGTCCGTAAGGACGTGAGCATGTTTACCGGACACCGCAATGGAGACGTCATCTGCATATGCAATCACTTTGAATCCCTCAGCTTCTAAGTCAACTAGAAGTTCATTGACGACTATATTCCATAGAAGGGGGGATAGGACTCCGCCTTGCGGTGTTCCTCTACTGACAGATCTCTTTGCAGAGAAGTTTCCTAGAGTAGAGTTGATTCTTCTGCTTTTTAGCATTAGATTTATCAACTCCACTATGGAATTATCTACTTTGAGCTTCGTCAGTGCCTTTGTAATTGCAAAGTTGCTGACGTTGTTGAAGGCGCCCTCTATGTCGAGGAAGGCGGCCAGAGTAAATTCTTTGCGATGGAGGGAATATTCTATAGTACGTACCAGGGTGTGTAGGGCCGTTTCTACAGATTTTCCCTTGCAGTAGGCGTGTTGTGCTGTAGATAGCAATTTTGGATCTATAGCTGTACGCAGGTGGATATCAATCAGTCGTTCTAAAGTTTTAAGAAGGAAAGATGATAGACTTATTGGTCGGAGATCTTTTGGGCTTACGTGGGATGATTTCCCAGCCTTAGGTATAAACACCACCTTGACTTCTCTCCACTGAGTGGGGATATAGTTCAAGTTGGTACAGCCGATGAGAATTACTTCGAGGACAGGGATAATAATGTCCGCGGCCTTTTGAAGTTCGGCTGGAATTATACCATCAGGTCCAGGGGATTTGTATGGGTCAAAGCTATTAATGGCCCAAACTAATTTTTCCCTTGTAATCAGATCGTGGTTGTTTGTTATTATGCTACCTGGTTCCGTGGAATCATAGTTGCATAAATTCTTAGAGCTTCCTGGAAAGTGGGTGTCCAGAAGCAAATTGAGCGTTTCTTCGCAGGATTCTGTCCAGCCGTCAGCTGTTTTCAAACTGCTAGGCATGGTCGGACTCTTTGAGAGGATTTTTCTTAATCTAGAAGCTTCTGAAGTATCTTCTATTTTTCCACAGAAGTTTCTCCAGGAAGTTCTTTTATTTTTCCTCAGTTGATATTTATAAGTTTTGAGGGATTCCTTGTAGGAGTCCCAGTCTATTAAAGTTTTAGATTGTTTAGCTCGGTTGAAAAGTTTTCTACATTCCTTCCTGAGCGGTTCTAGCCCCGAGCTCCACCACAGTGGTTTCTGTTTTCCTCTTATTTTTATAAGAGGACACGATTTCTGCAGTGAATGGTTAAGGGCAGTTGTAAGATCATTGACTTTTTTGTCTAGATCATGTTTGTTTGTAGGGTTTTGTAAAAGTTCAGGTTTAATAAACTTTTTCAAAATTACCCGATATTTTTGCCAGTCAGTTTTCCGATAGTTTCGGAAGACTGGTTGCTTGAGAGGTTCCTCATTTAGATCAAATTGAATGTATCTATGATCAGCAAAGGAGTGTTCAGTAGATACTTTCCAATTTGTAATCCTATGATGAACCGAATCGGAGACAAGAGTGATATCTAAGACTTCCTGTCTGTTTTTGGTGATGAATGTTGGTTCATTGCCAATATTACTTACTATAAGGTTAGTACTTAAAATAAAATCAAAAAGTGACTCACCCCTTTCATTTATGTCAGTACTACCCCATACTGTGTGATGCGCATTAGCATCGCATCCAATGATGAGGCAGATCTTCTGCCGTTCTGCTGCAGCGACAATCCTTTTAAATAAGTCGCATGGAGGAGGGCCAGGATGGTCATGGCCGAGGTAAGCTGATACCAGCCAGTAGATGTTGTCACTGGTCTGGTATCTTATTGTGGTTACATCACGATTGCTGTAATGAGGGAGTAAAAATACATTAGTGCTACTTCTTACCAATATGCAGGATCTGGGTTCACCTTTGTCCTTCATATACAGTAGAGTATATCCAGGAGTCCTTAATCCTTGAACGATGGACTTGATGATCCAGGGCTCCTGAATAAGGACAATATCTTCCCCTCTCTTGTTGAGGCGGAGAAGAAGGGAGGCCGAAGCCTGCTTGGAGTGTTGGAGGTTAATCTGAGTTAGCTGCACCATCTTGGGAACAACTAAAATGTCGGAGATAAGCAAACACGAGGTTTATTGGTTGACTTCATTTTTATTACTATCTAGTTCATCGCCTACTTATTTCCTATCTGTCAAAGTAAGAGAGAGACAAAGCTAGCCTCTGACACCTCTTCCCCTCACAATATCTTTTTCGTTTCTTTTCTTTTTATAAATAATACAAATTATTTTGTTTAAAAGAGCCTTAAATATTAAAAATAGCTAGTTTTAGTTATTACATTACAAAATCTTTAAAATGTTCAGGTGGACGAATAGTCCTTTTTGAACGACGTGTTTGAATTTCATTTGGGGTGTCCTTAATATTACCTGGTGTTCCGGTGACGGCCGATTCGCAAGGAGATGATGGTGCTGGCTTGGTTGGTGGGTAAGTTACGGAGTCTGTTATGGCTCGCGAACTTTCATTTGGTAATGACTCAGCCTGTTTTGGTGTGACCGGACCTGGTGGTGTATTTTCCTCTGTTGTTGGCGATGTTTCTTCCGTTTCTGGTTCCGGGGTATTATTGCGATTTGGTTCATTAGCAGGAATTTGGATTTGGTCACCAATTTTCCGGATTTGATCAATATGTCGTTTCCAAACTCTATTGTCGTCCAACTTTATTTCGTAGTGTAGTTCACCTTGTTTTGCTGCTATTCTTCCGAATTTCCATTTGTCGTTCGATAAGTAATCTCTTACGGCTACTCTTTCACCCGATAGAAATTGTTTTTTAATGGTTGGTCGCTCCTGCACAACCGTTGTCTCTTTTGGAATGAATAAATCTAGTCGAGATTGGATTTGACGACCGAACATTAGCATAGCTGGTGACTTACCCGTCGTTGGGTGAATGGCTCGGCGATATGCAAACAAAATTTTTGAAATTGTAGCTTTTAAATCGCTTGCTTGGCATTTAGCAGTTTTCAGTTTATTTTTTATTGTTTGTACGAAACGTTCAGCGAGGCCATTAGTAGCTGGATGGTATGGGGCCCCTTGTTTATGTGTTATCCCATTATTTTTCAAAAATACTTGGAAATCTTTAGAATTAAATTGGGTTCCATGATCACTGACAAACACTTTTCTGGGAACAAATGACTTAGTACCGCCCCCACTCCATAAGGGCTTGCATCGACTGCCAATACCACTGGCAGCGTAGAGTCATAGTGCGTTAGGATTGTATCCGATAAGATTTGCCTTTTTGCCTCCACGAATGATTTTTCGCACTTTAAGTCCCATACAAATGGTACTTTATTTTGTAAAAGCCTATTAATTGGAAAAAGAATTGTACTTAAGTCTTTTATAAACCGACCGTAGTAGTTGATAAGTCCAACAAATGCACGAACTTCATCCTTATTTGTTGGTCGCCTCATATTTTGTACCGCCTCTACCTTTGCATTCCCTTTCCTAATTCCATTTTTATCAATTATATAACCACAGTATTCAATTTGGTCTTTCATGAACTCTGATTTGGCCCAATTTACTCTCATGTTAAAATTATTAAGGCGCTTTAAGACCTCGTTAATTCGTTCTAAATGTACTTCATCAGTATCTGCGGTAATTCGTATGTCATCTAAGAAAACGGAAACCCCTTTAATACCCTGCAAAACCATCTCTATGAAACGCTGCCATTTTGCCGGTGCACATGCTACCCCGTACATCATTCTCGTTGGTTGGAACAACCCTAATGGTGTACTGATCGTTAAATAGTGCCTATCTTCTGGATGAATTTCCAAATGTAAATATGCTTTAGATAGATCGATTTTAGAGAATTTTTTTCCGCCCGCCATTGTGCTGAACATCTCCTCGACAGTAGGTAATGGATGTTCATCCACTCTTAATGCTGGGTTAATAGTAATTTTGTAATCCCCACACATTCGTATCTCGTTATTTCTTTTCCGCACAACAACAATGGGTGTTGCCCACTCACTTGTGTCTACTTTCTCTAACAACCCTTCCTCTACCTGTTTTTTAATTTCTTTCTCCACCGCTTCGGTTAATGGAAACGGTACCCGTCGGGCCTTAAAGAATTTAGGCGGGGCGTTTTCTTTTATGTGTAGTCTCGCTTGATGTCCCACAATTTTCCCAGTAGAAGGCAGAAATAAATTTTTGTACTTACTCACAATGTCTTTAAGCTTAACATCGCTGAATTTATCTGCTTGGATATTGTTAATGTCCGTTCCTGGCGTGTGTAATTGGTCGGCGATGATCCGCTCCCAGTCGAGCTCAATTGTACGGAGCCATTCGCGTCCTAACAAGGGCTTCCTTTCGGTTCGTACCAAATACATTTTAACTTCGTGGTACTTTGTTGCCGTTGCTACATTAACCATGATATACCCCACACAGTCTAATGG
This sequence comes from Melanostoma mellinum, assembly GCA_914767635.1. Taxonomy (NCBI): domain Eukaryota; kingdom Metazoa; phylum Arthropoda; class Insecta; order Diptera; family Syrphidae; genus Melanostoma; species Melanostoma mellinum. The sequence continues at coordinate 107,672,292 of OU612058.1, forward strand.
CGTTTTGCAGTAGCTGTATAGCAACGTATCATTGTCGTGTATATCCACATCACCAAAGTGCCTTTCCGCATCACCCAAGCTCACGATCGTCACCGGTGCACCTGTATCAATTTCAAAATTTAAAAGAGAATTATTAACTTTAAGTTTACAAAATATTTTAGAACGATTGATACTTAATTTATTGTTTCTAATATTGTGTACCCCTCCCTCGTATATTTGGAATAGTTCATCTACCAGGACATTACAGGTTGAAATGTCATCTTCTTCTGCAACAAGGTTAACTTGGCGTCTTTCCTTCGAGCACACTTTGCGTAGATGTCCTTTGGTCTTGCAGAATCCACAAACCGCATCCTTATAATTGCAACGGTTTGCCAAGTGGGAGGTGCTACCACACCGGTAACATTTCTTTGTAAATATCTGTTTATTGCCCGTACCTTCTGTCCTCTCGTTTTTCTTTGTGTCTCTCCGCTTATCACCAAATGCATTGACTGTTCCTTCGATTTCGTAAACGCCTGATTTCGCCACGTGCTGATGTAATTCCACACCTCCTTTTTCAGCTGTCTCAAAGGCTTTAGCTGTGTTCACTGCTTTTTCCAAGGTTAAGTCGCTTTTTTCGAGTAACCGGCTCTGGATTTTTTGGTTTATTAACCCAAACACAAATTGATTTCTAAGTGCTGTGTCTAAGTAGGTACCAAAATTACAGTTTGCGGATAGACGCCTTAAAGCCACTAAGAAATCCGCACATGTTTCACTTTCCTTTTGTTTCCTTAAATGGAAACGATAATTTTCAAGGATCTCATTCGGTTTTGGGTCAAAATGCTCTCTTAAAATTTCTGTTATTTCGCTGTATTGTGAATCTTCCGGTAGCCTTGGTAACAGCTTGTCGCACAGCACATCGTAAGCAGGTGCTCCCATGTAATGCAGCAAATATTGCTTCTTTTTCGTCGCATCACAATTGAATATGTCCAGCGCTGTTTCAAAGCGTTTTAACCAACGTGACCATTTGGTGACACCAGCATCGAATCCCTCGAAGTTGAATTGGATTGTTGAAGGCGTAGCGGCGGCTGCAGTGGTGGCGTTAAGCATTTTGCTTTACCATTTAGGTTATGTCACTGAGATGTGCACTCGTGTAAAATTAAGTTCGTATTTCTTTTCTTTTGTATCACTTTTGTATTGTACTTATTATTTTTCTTTTATTACTCGTATTTACTTGATTTACTAAAATTTTATTTGATTAAATCATCCTCGTCGCCAAATTGTCGGAGATAAGCAAACACGAGGTTTATTGGTTGACTTCATTTTTATTACTATCTAGTTCATCGCCTACTTATTTCCTATCTGTCAAAGTAAGAGAGAGACAAAGCTAGCCTCTGACATGAGTAGACTAACCCCCACCACGGTCTGGTTGAGGTCGTCGTCTGTTTCGCTCTCAGAGTTTGACCTAAGAAGGTCATCCTCGCTGAGCGAAACCTCGTTAGCGGAGTCGTCAGTCTCCAAGTCGGAGAATTTGACGACGGTTTGGGCATCGGAGTCATCAGTCTCCAAGTCGGAGAATTTGACGACGTTTTGGGCATCCAAGTCGGATGTGGAGGGTTTTTTGTCATATGTTTCAGCAGAGGATGTGCCGAGCTCGTCTATCTCCATGGGTGGAGGGTCGACTTGCCCTGCGGGTTCTTCCACTGAAGACGCACTTTTTGTTATGGAAGATGGAACGATGTTCTGTTCTTCATCTTTTTTGTATATTTTTAAGGCAATGTTTGACCAGCCGAACCGAATCATGCCTTTTGTCGCAGCCAGGGGAGCTAGGGAGTCCTTATTGATGACTATTATAGCCGATATAGTGACCCTCCGGCTCTTCCAGCTTCGCGACTTTCCAGTCATGGGTAGGAAGGGTTGGATTGCCGAATTGAATCATTTTCATGATAGTTTCTTTGCAGGAGAGTTCTGCTGGTAGTCTAGCGCGAGCTCTAGGCCTGCAAGGGATATCCTCCCTTGACACGACTTCAAGCTTAGCACCAGGCCAGAGTCCCTCTAACCTGCTTATCGCAAGCTTATACAGATCGCGCGATCTCTCTCCATCAAACGCGATTAACCTGACGCGCCCCTGATACCATCCTGCGTCCTCAAAGATGGCAGGTTCCCCTGGGTTTTCCATCATAAGAGTCCAGTAGGAGGCCTGGAGCTTGTTCATGATGATCGCCTATTGATCGAAAGAGATCGCACCATCCGCGTTACTCCTGTCAATGACAGCGAAAATGGGTTTGTCCTTCAGTGCGTCACTGTACGACATGTCTTTTTTGGAGCTGAGGGTGCTTGGTTTTTGCACCTTAGGCCTTTTGGCGTTCGGGGTTGACTGCTCGAACGAGCGTTGGCGCTTAGACGTTGAGTCTTCGCTGTTTTTCTCATTTATTGCAATGATTTTCATTGCCCACTCAAGTTTGGCAGATTGCGTTGAATCCAGCTTAGGTTTAGGTACCGCACCTAACACCTTCGCAATTTTCTCCGCGTTCCGCCTTTCTTTGTGGTTTGGGAATATAGGTATGTTGGGATGCCCTTCGTTGTCCGTTCCACTGTAAGACACAGTTTCACCTTCAACTTGGGGGTTAGGAGGATTGGGAACCCTTTCGTTTTCAGTTCCACTGTAAGTCACAGTTTCACATTCAACTTGGGGGTTAGGGGGATTGGAGACCCTTTTGTTATCAGTTCCACTGTAAGTCACAGTTTCACCTTCAACTTTGGGGTTAGGGGGATTGGACACCCTTTCGTTGTTTGCCCCACTGTAAGTCACAGTTTCGCCTACAACTTGGGGAAGGGAAGGAGTGTTTCCGGAGCTCGAAGGAGGTCCTCCCCTTTCAGCCACGGAGCCGATAGTCTCGGCACCCGTACCGTCCGGGTTGGTCGACCTTGAGTCCTTTGACATAGGATGGGATGAGGTGGCAGGTTGGGGCAGTGGTTTTGATGAGGGTAGCCCTTTCGTCAACTTATCACAGTTCGCGTTGGAACCGAAAGTCTCGGCCCCTCTACTTACTGCAACAGTCTTCTCCGGGGTCCCTTCAATACGGGCAGTATGAGTGGAAGTGCTACAGAAAGTCTCTGCAACTCTCCCACTGGTTTGGGCATCCTCCTTAGGAGGGGCGTTAGAACCAGAGGGCTCTCCACATTTCTTGGTTAGCTTGTGAGGCCTTCCTTGAACTGCAGTCGGCTCCCCAGCCCTTCCGCAAATCGCTTTTTTCGTCTTCGTAAATAAATTTGTCACTGGCGACTTATCCTCTTTCGAGGCCAAGCCATCGCCGGCAGTCGCGACACCTGCCGACTTTTGAACGTATATCCCCGTTCGTTTTTTATTCCTTTTATTTACTTTTTCCATGTATTCGACCTTATGTAACAAAAATCTTTCGGAAGCAAGTCTTCAATTCTATACATAATTTGGCCCATCCAGGTAAAAATTCAACAGTCAAACTTATATCAGAACGTTTCGTATGGTTAAATATGAGAAATGATATTAGGAATATGGTAGCTACTTGTATTAAATGTCAGAAGTCAAAGGTTAATCAACACAATCGTTCAGCGCTTAAAGAATTTCGAGTGCCAAACCGACGTTTTCGACACATTAACATTGATTTGATTGGACCTCTTCCACTTTCTGCAGGTTTTAAGTATTGTCTAACATGCATTGATAGATTCACTCGTTGGCCAACAGCAATACCTATTCAAGATTTGACAGCAAAAACAGTTGCTAGGGCGTTAATGCATGGTTGGATAGCAAACTTTGGTGTACCTGATGCAATATCAACAGACCAAGGGACGCAATTTGAATCGAAGTTATTTAAGGAATTATCAAATTTAATTGGTTCAAAACACTTCCACACAACAGCTTACCATCCACAAGCTAACGGTATTATAGAACGTATGCATCGGACACTAAAAACTGCTATAAAGTGTCATACAGACAGCAACTGGATTGATTCTCTTCCGATTGCACTACTAGGACTCCGAACTACGTTTAAAGAGGACTTACAAGCAACACCGGCAGAAATAGTTTTCGGAGAAACCATAAAGCTACCCGGAGAGTTCTTCAGCAAGCCTACCGATGAATACTTAGAAAGCGATTTCATTAGCAATTTAAGAAAAGTAATGGAACAACTGAGACCTGTAGCTACATCGAATCATTCTTCAAACAAAGTTTTCGTTCAAAAAGATCTAAAAAATTGCACTCATGTCTTTATAAGAGATGATTCTGCACGAGCTCCTCTCAAATCAACGTATGATGGCCCATTCAAAGTCATTAATAGAAACGATAAAAATTTTGACATCGAAATTGGTTCAAAAATTAAAAAAATAAGCATCGATAGACTAAAGGCAGCACACATAAGGAACGAACCTAAGACTATAATCAGCAATACAAAGCGGTATCCTGAATCTAAGAGCATATCAACCAAAACCAAATTTAATTCGCCAAAAGCAGTAATAAATGTTTCCAAGACAACTCGCGTTGGCAAAAAAGTTCATTTCCCTCAACGTTTTACGGACTTCATCTGACAATGAAACTGAAAGGGGAGTGGATGTGGATGATAAACTACTGTATTGTTTAAAAAATATCACTTTGATTTTTTTAGTTGAAACTCAGCTTAATAATTTTCTAGTATTCTATTGTTTTGTAAAATTTTCATTTTGTTATTTTTTCCTAACTAATTTTTCATTCTAATTTGTTCTTTTGAGTTGTAACGTAATAAAAGTGATTGTTTCTTGTTCCTGATTATTTAAATAAAATTAGATATTGTTCAACACATCTACAGTTATTTATTTTTTGAATTTCTTATTGTCAAAACAAAAAACAAAATCATTGTTTAAATTTAATTTTTTATTCATTACAGTTAAGATTAATGAAATTCTTACTTTTGCTTTATTTCAATTCCTTTTTTCATATAAACATACCTTTAAAACCTTCCCTAGACCTCCACGAACATTTCAAGACAAAGATAAGATAAATCCGTTCAGCCGTTCTCGAGTTTTAGCCAGACTAACGAACAGCAATTCATTTTTATATATATAGATAAATATATAAATATATAGATATAGATATATAGATAAAGATAGATAGATATTTCTTTTCATGCAAAAAGCAATAAAATTGTCGAACCTGATGATGTTCATAATCATGAACGAAACGTCGTCGTAAAAAAGAATTTGTTTTCTTTTTCTTTCCTGACCTATAGCCCATAAAACAAACAAATTAAAATACCCAATAAAGGTCAAAAACACATACTATTAATATCGGAGTTCGGAGGGCACGCCGAATTATTTATCTACATCATAAACTTTTTTTATAATGTCGACATATAATATTTCTCACACTTGTAAGGAAAATTGTTACGTATAGAAATACTTCGTCGGAAAGTTTATCAGTATGTGGCAGATACGACCTAAAATCTTGGAAAGGTAGTGTGTTAACCTATACCGAAAATGTTGTGAAACTCCTCGTCACTCTTTTATTCGCGCAGCGGTTTCGTTAATTAACCTCAATTAAAATCTTGTTAGGTCTAGCCCACACCGATTTTTCCGTGATGAAACCAACCCTATACGGGAAATAGAACACAAGAAATCAGGCGCAAACGTGAACGAATCTGGTATTGATCTCGACTTATCCTTTTTTTTTTTTTTGAAAGACGTAAAAGTGTATTTAAAAACTTACAAAAATTCTTGTCACTCTGTCGTAAACGCATTTCCACGGGGGTGCCCCCACAACAACCTCCAAGTGCAAACAGGTAGCGGTCACCCCCCCCCCCCCCCCCCCCCAAGCCATTTCATGAAAATTCATGTATTTGATGAATTTTATAAAATTTACAGGAGTTCTTTCAGCGTGGGAAAAAGTTGAAGAGGGTAGGGGATGTCCCCCACAACACCCTCATAGTGCATACACGTTGCATTTACCCAAACCCTTCGAAAAAGTTTTACCCAGCTTTTTAGTTACACTCCCCCATGTTAAGAAAATTGTTGAATTTAATAAAATACACAAGAGTTTTTTGGGGGTGAGGGGAAAGTTGGAGGGGTGCCCTTCAACAACTTCAAAGTGCAAACAGGTGGCGCTCAAGCCCTTCAAATTTTTTTTATTTTAATAATAATAGCCAAAAATTCCAGCAATTTTTGGCAATTATTATTAAAATAAAAAAAAATTTGAAGCGGTTGAGCATACAAAAATAGAGCATGAATAATTTAGTTTAAGAAGAAAGACAGACGAAAACACTCCTTCTCCTAATGCAAAACAACGCCGGACCATTACGATTTAGTCAGCAGTATTAAGTTAGTAGCTACATATCGTGAGTAAAAGTGCAAAAAAAAGTCAGAGCCACATTTTGATATTTTCAGTACAAACATTTCACAGAAAAAGGTCTAAAAATTTTAAATACTGTAGTATAAGTAGATTTATACTCATGTAAAGTATGAAAGTTCAGTTGAGAAATATATGCATGAATTAAACGTAAATGAGAATTATCAATCGTATGACATTATGTATATGCTTTCCCGCTATCTGATCTTGCATCCTAACAGCAAATGTACTTGTACATACTCTCGTATATATGTCAGATCATCTCTTATTTCTTAAGACACGCACTTCACTTGTAACTTGATACTCAGGATAGACAGTTGATACGAATTATATTTTACTCCATATGAGTTTAATGAAATAAAGTGAATTAATTAACTAACAGTGTGAACATTATTTTATTAAGATATAACATTTTGGCGCCGAAGACAAAACATCATTTAATAAAGTACAGTCAAAGTATTTAGAAATTTAATTAAAAAGGGTCAGTGAGGAAATACCCACGTGCTACAAAATGAAACCTATTGGAAAAGTGGAGCCATTCGAAATTGGTGATATCTTCAGAAATTATGAAAATCGTTTAAATAATTTTTTCTTCTTAAACACAATTCAAGAACATGATAAAAATAGTCTTTTTATTGGTATTATGGGTAAGTCCATGTACGAGCTACTAGCAAAACTGACTTATCCCGTATCGCCATGTGAAAAAACATATCAGCCGTATATATATATAGCAATGCTTCGCAGTCAAATTGCGCCGAAACCAAACAAGCGCTCTGAAAGATTTAAATTTCATAATGTAGTTCAGCAGCCTGGTGAGACAATAGGCGAATATATTTTAAGGTTAAGGGCAGCAGCACAGGATTGTTGTTTAAGAGATTTCATGGATGTTAGTAGCACGTTCAACATACCTGCATCATCAGCGTCCGTGGCTAACGCAACACTCGAAACATCTGACACCACCGCGCCCACCACCAGTACCTCCGGCACCACTACTTTCTCCACTACTACGTCTACCACTGCTCCAACAACAAGACCGTCAATTTTTTTTTGTCTTGGAGTACAGTCGATTCTAAAATTGGAATCTATGAAATGAAAATTTTGGATAAGCAATTATCCGACCGACTTATCGTGGGTTTGAAACATGAAAAAATTCAACAAGCATTGCTAGAAAACGAAACCTTAGCCACTGAGCAATATTGTGGAAAAGCCCTTGCTAAGGAGTCGTCGGAAAAAGCTTCAAATTCGGTTCAAGTGTCTAGAACTTCCCCGACTTATACCCCATAAAACAAACAAATTAAAATACCCAATTAAGGTCAAAGACACATATAATAAATAGAAAATAGTGAAAATAACGTTCTTTCAACATCAAATGCATCAAAACCACACAAAGTAAAATTTTTTACTAGATGCAGAAAATTTGGACTTATACCTAGTTTCATTAACAACGCATCAAAAAACATCGAGAAACTAAATGTAAATTCAGTTTTAAGCATAAGTGAAAGTATAAATCTATCTATCTATCTATCTATCTATAAATATAAAAATGAATTGCTGTTCGTTAGTCTGGCCAAAACTCGAGAACGGCTGAACGGATTTATCTTATCTTGGTTTTGAAATGTTCGTGGAGGTCTAGGGAAGGTTTTAAATGTATGTTTATATGAAAAAAGGAATGGGAATAAAGTAAAAGTAAGAACTTCTTTAATCTTAACTGTAATGAATAAAAAACTAAATTTAAACAATGATTTTGTTTTGACAATGAGAAATTCAAAAAATAAATAACAAATAATATGATTATTGGATTATTTGTTTCTAAGAATTCTTTTAATTTGAGTTTTGACTGGTATGGTAAAAACAAAGATTTAAATTTTTTTTTATTTAATGTGTTACTTTTACTATAATCTAGGCAACTTTTCCCTGGGACTTCCACAATTAATTCAAATCTCACTAGCTGATCCGCCTGGCGTAGCTTTGTATGTATGTAGATAGAAAATCAAATGTGCGAAGAGAAACACCACGTGCTAACCGCACTGATGACCAGCGAGAGACATATAACGAAAATAGTCGTATAAGTATGTCACAAATACGTTCCAAAATGAGTGGAAATGGAGTGGATAGGTTAAGAATGTAACAAATTCGTGCACAAATTCAGACACAACAACTGCGAGCACAACAAAATGAAGTTGAGTGTAGTGCTTCTGTGATTCTGGAACTAGCAGCATTCTACTTTGATCTGAAAATAAATTACTTATTGTAATTTTTTTAACAATAAATCGCTGACTATAATTATATATTCTTATTTCATTTCAACTTATAAATATATCATACTAGATGACCCCCCCGGCGTAGCTCAAGCCCAAGTTTAAATTCTAGTGGCAGAGTGGAGATGAAATATTGTCTATGTTAATCACGGGCATTTGAGCACTATTACGATGACAGAATTTTTGGAATCGGTCCAGTGTTGTTGTCCCTATTCCGTTCTCGCATGGGGATGAAATATAGTCTATGTAACCTGAGAATAACACCGTATGTTATAGTGAAACCCGTATTAAAATCAGAACAGTGGTTTTGAATTCCCGTTCCCGTCCCCGTTCCAGTGAGAAAATGGCTATGAAATATAGTCTATATTACTCACTCAGAGGGACAATGAAGCACTCTTACAATGAAAGAATTTTTGTAATCGGTTCAGAACTCTCCAAGTTCCTGCATGTTTTCTTTTCCTGTCCCGTCCTCGGGGAAATATGGGTATAAAATATTGCTGAAGCTATTTGGGGATAATGTCGTATTGTAATTGCGACAAAAATCAGATATCGTTCCAGTGGTTTTTGAATTCCCGTTCCCATTCCCTTTTCCAATCCTGTTCTTGTGAGAATTAAGGGATGAAATATAGTCCATGGTACTCAGGGGCAATGCAGAACTCCAGCGGCGAAAGAATTTTTGGAACCAGTCTAGTATTTTTCAAATTTCCGTTTATATTATATTATTCCGTTCCCGAGAGAATATGAAAAGGAAAGCTAGCTTAATATGCTATTTCTCAGGTTCTATGCCATTTTTTAGTTCCAAATTGGATAATAGTCAGTAGTAATAGTAGTCTTAGTGGCTCTTCAATATAAAAACACCTAGCTCTCGTTAACGTTTTTATTCCCGTTCCCGAGTACTTTTGAGGTTATGTAAATCGCGCAATGAAATAAGAATAAATAATTATAGTCAGCGATTTATTGTTAAAATAAAATTACAATAAGTAATTTATTTTCAGATCAAAGTAGAATGCTGCTAGTTTCAGAATCACAGAAGCATTAAACTCAACTTCATTTTGTCGTGGTCGCAGTTGTTGTGTCTGATGGGCACGAACTCGTTACATTCTAAACCTATCCACTCCATTTCCACTCACTTTGGAACGTATTTGTGACATACATACTTATACGACTATTTTCGTTTAATGTCTCTCGCTGCTCATCGGTGCGGTTAGCACGTGGTGTTTCTCTTCGCACATTTGATTTTCTATCTAAATACATACATACAAAGCTACGCCAGGCGGATCAGCTAGTGAGATTTTGAATTATTTGTGGAAGTCCAGGAAATATATAAAAAGGTGCCTAGATTATAGTAAAAGTGACACTTTAAATAAAAAAAATAAAAATTAAATCCTTGTTCTTACCATATCAGTCAAAAATTAAATTAAAAGAATTCTTAGAAACAAATAATCCAATATTATTTGTTATTTATTTTTTGAATTTCTCATTGTCAAAACAAAAAACAAAATCATTGTTTAAATTTAATTTTTTATTCATTACAGTTAAGATTAATGAAATTCTTACTTTTGCTTTATTTCAATTCCTTTTTTCATATAAACATACCTTTAAAACCTTCCCTAGACCTCCACGAACATTTCAAGACAAAGATAAGATAAATCCGTTCAGCCGTTCTCGAGTTTTAGCCAGACTAACGAACAGCAATTCATTTTTATATATATAGATAAAGATATAAATATATAGATATAGATATATAGATATAGATAGATAGATATTTCTTTTCATGTAAAAAGCAATAAAATTGTCCAACCTGATGATGTTCATAATCATGAACGAAACGTCGTCGTAAAAAAGAATTTGTTTTCTTTTTCTTTCCTGACCTATAGCCCATAAAACAAACAAATTAAAATACCCAATAAAGGTCAAAAACACATACTATTAATATCGGAGTTCGGAGGGCACGCCGAATTATTTATCTACATCATAAACTTTTTACTTGCGATTATATTATATATAAGTCTTGCAATCGTGCAGAAAAAAAATTTTGAGATAACAATTAAATATGACATTACGATGATAGAGAATACGAAAAAAGTGGGTCCTGCAATTCTGTCTGTCTGTCTGTCTGTCTGTCTGTCTGTGTGTCTGTCTGTCTGTATATGGATCTACAGCCTGAACTAATAGACCGATTTTCTTCAAAATTTGCAGTTAGGGTCTGTGGAGCAGTCTACAGAGGGGTTTTTGGAATTGAGTCTCTAGGTCTTGAAATAACGGTACCTGCCATACAACCGATATGATAATACTTACTTTTCTCGAAAGCGGCTCCAACGATTTTGATAAAATTTTGTGTGAAGAATTAATTTTTGATTGTCTTTCTTATGATGTAAATAAAAATTTTTGAAAAAGTATAAAAACGGTACCTCCTATAGTACCGTTTTTTTCAAAACCGACTTTCTCGTTAACGGCTTGCACGATGTTTACGAAATTTTGTATTTTAGAAGTTTTAAGTTGTTTAAGGAAAACTGCATAACAAGATTTGAAAAATTTTAATTTTTGAAATTTTTAAAAAAAATTTAAAAAAATTTAGATTTTTTGAAATAACTTCAAAACCATAACTTAGATTTTTCTCAAATTTTTTGTCAAATTAACTTTTGCTAAGATCTTAAATTCTGCATACTTGAATTTCACAAAACTTTTTTTTTTTAGATGTAAAATAAAAAACCGTTATTTTTAAAACTGGTCCAACGATTTTGATAAAATTTTTAGCGTTTATATGTATTAGAAATTGCAAAAGATTGGCGTTTTTAGATTTTCGCTTGAGACCTTTGGAATATTTAATTGAATTTTATTCAATATTTTTCGTGATTTAATAAAATTTTCCTAATTAATGTATAGTTGGCAACCCTGTACCACCAAATATATTATAAAGAGCTAACACCAAAACCTTTTACTCAGCCCTAAGATTTTGATATCGTATTTAGAACACAATCGCAAGTTCGTGCGACCCAGTCGTGCCCATTTTTTTATAATGTCGACATATAATATTTCTCACACTTGTAAGGAAAATTGTTACGTATAGAAATACTTCGTCGGAAAGTTTATCAGTATGTGGCAGATACGACCTAAAATCTTGGAAAGGTAGTGTGTTAACCTATACCGAGAATGTTGTGAAACTCCTCGTCACTCTTTTATTCGCGCAGTGGTTTCGTTAATTAACCTCAATTAAAATCTTGTTAGGTCTAGCCCACACCGATTTTTCCGTGATGAAACCAACCCTACACGGGAAATAGAACACAAGAAATCAGGCGCAAACGTGAACGAATCTGGTATTGATCTCGACTTATCCTTTTTTTTTTTTTTTGAAAGACGTAAAAGTGTATTTAAAAACTTACAAAAATTCTTGTCACTCTGTCGTAAACGCATTTCCACGGGGGTGCCCCCACAACAACCTCGAAGTGCAAACAGGTAGCGGTCACCCCCCCCCCCCCCGCCCCCCAAACCATTTCATGAAAATTCATGTATTTGATGAATTTTATAAAATTTACAGGAGGTCTTTCGGCGTGGGAAAAAGTTGAAGAGGGTAGGGGATGTCCCCCACAACACCCTCATAGTGCATACACGTTGCATTTACCCAAACCCTTCGAAAAAGTTTTACCCAGCTTTTTAGTTACACTCCCCCATGTTAAGAAAATTGTTGAATTTAATAAAATACACAAGAGTTTTTTGGGGGTGAGGGGAAAGTTGGAGGGGTGCCCTTCAACAACTTCAAAGTGCAAACAGGTGGCGCTCAAGCCCTTCAAATTTTTTTTATTTTAATAATAATAGCCAAAAATTCCAGCAATTTTTGGCAATTATTATTAAAATAAAAAAAAATTTGAAGGGGTTGAGCATACAAAAATAGAGCATGATTAATTTAGTTTAAGAAGAAAGACAGACTAAAACACTCCTTCTTCTAATGCAAAACAACGCCGGACCATTACGATTTAGTCAGCAGTATTAAGTTAGTAGCTACATATTGAAAAGTGCAAAAAAAGTCAGAGCCACATTTTGATATTTTCAGTACAATCATTTCACAGAAAAATGTCTAAAAATTTTAAACACTGTAGTATAAGTAGATTTATACTCATGTAAAGTATGAAAGTTCAGTTGAGAAGTATATGCATGAATTAAACGTAAATGAGAATTATCAATCGTATGACATTGGGCGCGTTCGGTGCAATTCAGATTTTCAGATTAACTAACTATTCTCGGCCTCTGATTGGCCAGACGTTAAGTTTTTCAGTTGACAACTCATCAGCTGTTAGTTTTTACCGATTCAGTTTTTCAGTCAAGAAAAGCAGGCTGAAAATCTAGATTTAGTTTATTAAGCTGTCAGATGCGATAAATAGCCTACATGACAATTGAACTTTACTTTGTATTTTTCGGTTAGCTTTTTGTGGAAACATTTTTGTAGTGAACTTTTTCATTAAACTGAACTCTAATTTATTTTTAGGCAATTTGTCGTATAATTAAAGATTATTAATGGAAACCCTTACAAAGGAAATAGATTTTTAAGAAAATTATTTGCTACATTTTCACTCGAAGTCTATTCAAATTGTAGTTACACGCATATTTCTAATCACAAATATTGAAGAGAAATGCTTTGGACTATAAGTTAATACTATTTTGAACCAACTACAAGAAATTATTTATTTCTTATCAAATCTTTCCTAGCAGAATTGAAAGGTGAATCCCAATACCAATCAAATCTGACAAAAAATTTAGAAGACCGTTCGACGCAAAACTGAATAAGTTTTTCAGTTAATCTTAAATACTGAATTGCAACGAACGCGCCCATTATGTATATGCTTTCCCGCTATCTGATCTTGCATCCTAACAGCAAATGTACTTGTACATACTCTCGTATATATGTCAGATCATCTCTTATTTCTTAAGACACGCACTTCACTTGTAACTTGATACTCAGGATAGACAGTTGATACGAATTATATTTTACTCCATATGAGTTTAATGAAATAAAGTGAATTAATTAACTAACAGTGTGAACATTATTTTATTAATATATAACATTTTGGCGACGAGGACAAAACATCATTTAATAAAGTACAGTCAAAGTATTTAGAAATTTAATTAAAAAGGGTCAGTGAGTAAATACCCACGTGCAATGAAACTTATTGGAAAAGTAGAGCCATTCGAAATTGGTGATATCTTCAGAAATTATGAAAATCGTTTAAATAATTTTTTCTTCTTAAACACAATTCAAGAACATGAACAAAAATAGTCTTTTATTGGGTTTATGGGTAAGTCCATGTACGAGCTACTAGCAAAACTGACTTATCCCGTATCGCCATGTGAAAAAACATATCAGTCTTTGGTTACGAACGGTCGAATGCGATTATGTGAAATGTCGCAATAAATCGGCTTATCTATGTGTGGGAATGAAAATAATGTTAGTTGCATAGAATGAACAGGGTTACCTTTTAACAGCTCTTGGAGCTCGTTGTCTGTTTCTTGTGCTACTGACAGTTTTAAATACAGGGTGTTCCGTACTTCGTGTATTATCCTTTGGGGTGTGAGTCTTGGTCATATTCTTAGAAAAAAAATGTTCTACAGTAAAGCTCAATTCTCAACTTTGACATCACTTTTTGACAATTTAAGAAAAGGCTAACTTTGGTGTACTATGACCTATGTTAAATTCGATATCTCTGTCAATACTAATGGTAGAGACTTAATCATAGTCTTAATTTTTTGTAGAAATAACAACCTTTAAGTCATATACAAATGTTGGCAAACGCCGTGTATAGACGTGTGACAGAGAGAGCGCGATTAACTTAAATTAGTTACTATCTATCAAGTGTCATTTAGCCGCCCACGCGGTTTTATACTTTTTCTTTTTTTCTCTTTTGCTTATTTAATTATTCGCATTTCTTTGCTTTAAATCTTATAAATAAAGACGTAAAACATGAAAAGGGGGACGGAGCCCCCGGATAGAGGCGGCCGGTTTGATATCCTCAATCCAGATGCCCATTTAGATCGGATGAAAAAACAGAAGAAACAGAAATGTACAGATGAATTTTTCCCTACTCTCCCAGCGATTACTAATGATGATAACATACCTCGGTTCTTAGTTGTTTCTGGCGTAGAAAAAATAAATGATACCATACGAAAACTCTCCACTTACAATCCTTTCCAGATAAATCGTGGATTAGAATTTATTTCCAAGGAAATTTTGGAGGTTAAGGCAATGAGATCGGGGGATCTTCTGATAAAGGTTCCCAACAAGGAAACAGCCAATCTTTTCTTAAAAGCCAAAATAATAGATTCGATACCAGTGAAAATTACTTCCCATGCTACACTAAATTCAATCCAAGGTAGAATCTTCTCACCACTTATTATTGATATTCCTGAAGAAGAGCTCCTTAATGAATTTAAAAAACACAAAGTGACTCAAGTAAAGAAAATTATGAAAAAAGAAAATAATAATCTATTACCAACTGGTGCTGCTATCTTAACCTTTGATTTGATTCGTCGTCCAAATAATATAAAAATAGGATGGGCCAACTGCAGAGTTGACGAGTATATTCCGAACCCAATGAGATGCGTTTTGTGTCAAAAACTAGGACACACAAAAAATAGATGCACTGGTACAAGCGTATGCAAAGACTGCTGCATCCCTCCGCCTCATGTAAAATGTACTAGGAAATATTGCATAAATTGCAAAGAAGAAACTCACACGTCATACGACTCCGCCTGTCCATCATTCATCAAGTATAGATCGGTTAATAAAATTAAAATCGACCGCCGCTGTACGGTCCGTGAAGCTTGGCAAATATTTAATGATAATCCCAACCTACACTTACTCTCTGCACCCAATAAACGCCAAGGTGTTAAACACACTGTGGCCGAAATTGTTAAAACTGGTATCCCTACCAAAGAAATCCGCGAAAACCAACCTACTCCTACTACATCGAAAACAATACCCACAGCTGACTGCCCAGAACCTCCACGTTACACCCCATACAAGGAAACGATAATAGAAAACCACGAAACTTCTGCAGTAGTAAACAGCAAACAAATGCCGACGCCGGCTACGATACCAACACTAAACAAGCAAACACAAGAAATCTCTCAAACCAACCACACCCTCAAAAACCGCACACTCACTGAAAACATAATAAAAAATCATAACAATCAAATTTTAAATCCAAGAACAGAAGATATGGAATTGGACGTTGCGTCCGACGAAAACATCGACTATTCAAAACTCTCCCCCGCAACAATAAAAAATATTATAGGAACAAACAACCCAAAAAATCAAACACTAGAAAATCTTAAAGAAACATAATGAAAGACCTTATAAATAATGTTCTCATTCTCCAATGGAACATGCAAGGCTTTCTTAACAACAAGCATAATCTGGAAATATTAACATCTAAATACGACCCTGACATCGTAGCTTAACAAGAAACACACATAACATCAGAAACCATAAAAAATTTTAAACTTAAAATTTATAAAGTATTCCCGCACAATAAAAATTATCAATATGCTAAGGCAGGTATTGGCATACTCATAAGAAACAACATCCCAGTATCTACGCACATAAAGTCCTCTTTAGAACTTCTCCATCAGACTATTAAAATTCCAGGTGAAACTCCACTTTATATAACAAATATTTACAAAGAAGGAAATGCAAGAGTGACTGCTGATCTTGATGATATCCCAAAATACAGCTCGTCTCATATAATACTAGGAGATTTTAACGCTGCAAGTACTATATGGGGATCAAAGTACACAAACTGTTCGGGCTCTTGTTTTGAAGAATTTGCAAATGATCGTGACCTTGTCTTTTTGAATAACGGATCGCCAACGTTTTTTTCAACCAAAAATACCTTTACGGCTATTGATGTTTCCCTAGCCTCTTCGGACATTTCCACGCTCTTGCATTGGGACGTAGTACACAGTGGGGTGTGCAAAGACCATATCCCCATCCTTATTCGTGGTTTAGAAAGTAAACCTACTAAAAAATTCGTGCCAACGTTTAAAGAAAAATTAGCAAATTGGGAGCTTTTTGAAAAAGAATCAAACCAAATGGCAAATGAAACACCTCTTTCTACAAATATAAACCAAGAGGCATCGAGAATCAAAAAAAATTTTAAGAACAGCGGCAGCCCGTAGCATCCCTGTATCAAAAGAAAGAAAAAATAAAAAATCTCCTATTTGGTTTAATTATGAGATCGCGAAAATAGTTAAAGAAAAAAGCCAAGCTTGGAAAAAACTGCGTCATAGACCCACAAGAGTCAATTGCATCTCATACAGAAAAATTTGCGCGCAAGCAAGACGAGCTACAATACAAGCGAAAAGGCAATCTTGGGAAAATTTTATCAACACAATGGACCCCTCATTGGATGTAAGGACCTTATGGCGGAGAGTAAGATCTCTTCGAAATACCAGATCGATCCAGTCTTTTCCCTACATGCTTGAGGGGGTAACTATGCAAACAGACCCCCATAACATTGCAAACACATTTGCAACAAAATGGAAAACCTATAGCGCTGACATGTCATACCCAAAGGAGCTGGTAAATAGAAAACTTTCTTTTAACTTTGACGATGATAACTTTTATGAGAACAATAATCAAAACTCATCCTTGACAACTAACATCTCAGTTTTTGAATTAAATGCAATCCTTCGATCTTCTAAGGGTACGACTCCTGGTGAAGACAAAATATCATATACAATGATCAAATCGAGTGGTAACATAATGAAAAGAAGACTATGCGACCTGTACAACAAAATATTAATCACAGGTATTTTTCCACATGACTGGAAACGAGCACAATTAAGGCCAGTTCCTAAGAAAACGTTATGCTCCCATTTGTACGAAGAATACCGTCCTATTTCACTCCTTCCTGTCCTCTCAAAGATTTTTGAAAAAATCCTTGCTCGACGTTTAGGTTGGTATATGGAAGAAAAAATCAACACAGGACAACATGCCTTCAGAATCAATAGAGGTGTACACACACTTGTACATTTGCTTGAAGACAAGTTTGCCCAAAATCTTAATTTGGGAAAACATAGCGTTTTACTGTCAGCGGACCTTGAGAAAGCCTTCGATCGAGTAACTGCAATCTCTGTCGTAGACCAATTAAAGAAATGGAATATTCCAAAAATGTTTGCAAAAGTTGTATTTTCTTTTCTCTCTGATAGAAGTTTTCGAGTTAATATAGACGGTCATAACTCACCTATCAAAAAAATCGAAAATGGTTTGCCCCAGGGGTCTCCGCTTTCGGTAATAGCTTATAACGCCTATATAGATTCACTTCTTAAAGAATTAAATCAACCTCATTACAATGTCGATTTTGTTGGGGTCTATGCTGACAACATATATGTGCTGACATCAGGAGAACCCTATACTGTTAGATCAAACCTAGTAACAGTCAACAACAAAATACAAAACTGGGCCAAAAAACAAGGTGCTATAGTACCTCTTAACAAGATGGAAGCTCTCCATTTATGTAGGAAAAGCAAATGCTCAGCGGATACAATCATACTTAGTAATGTAGCAATACCACTCAAAAAGGATCTTAAAATATTAGGGATTTTCTTCACTAGTAATTTAAAGTGGAACCTTCAAACAAAGAAAATAGCTGACCAACTTAAAGTACGAAACAATGCTCTGAAAGCCATCTGCTCACGGAATAAAGGTCCACACATAGAAACAGCGCTCCGTATTGCAAAAACGTTAGTTGATGGAACGCTTCAGCATGGATTGACTGTTTACATGTGGACTTCAAGTAAAAACGCAAAAACAATAGACACAGCCATTAACTCGTGTTACCGTACAGCTACAGGTGCGTTAAAAGCTACTCCAATTGATGCCCTAAGAATCGAAGCAGGATACACCTCATTTAAATCATCCAGTGAAAAAAGAGCCATTAATTTAGGATCCAAGGCCATTACCGACACCAAACACCCACTTCAATGGGGAATACAAACTGCAAAAAACATATATAATAGTACAAAAAGTAAGACTTTTTCTGCACTGTACAATATTGGTCTTATACTTCCATTTGTTCCCCCCAGTGAATATAGCTCTCCAAAGAACAAAGATAAACCTCCCTGGATACGTAAAAACCTCCAAATAGACACTAGCCTTAGCACATACGGTAAGAATTCTACATTACCAAAATTATACCAAACTCTTCACAAAAATATATTGGAAACTACAAGGGCAAATAAAATATTATATACAGATGGTTCTGCCACTGATAGCACCACTTCGTACGCGGTCATTGAACTTATGCCTTCAGGGGAGACAATAACACACCACCAAGGACTACTTCCGGGTATAGCGGGAAACTATATTGCTGAGCTTGCTGGCCTTAAGAAAGCTATTCAGCTCTCCAACAATTGGGAAGGAAAAACCCTAATATGTACGGACAATTTGGGTATCCTAAATGGATTAAAGAGTCCAACAAATAAATGCCAAGCACTCAAATCACTAAGGAGAGAACTCAATGATAACATTGTACTGTCATGGGTACCAGGACATACAGGTATCAAAGGGAATGAAGCAGCAGACCTTAGAGCAAAAGAAGCAAAGAATCTTCCCCTAGTAATGGAAACCCCAAACTTTCACCAGTTAATACAACGTATGTGGATGGAGAGAAATGACAGGGAACTCTCACAACGTTGGGAAAACAACACCAGCTTCCTACGTACACACCATCGCTTAAGAACTCGCATTCCTTACAACATAAAACTTTCACGAAACGAATGCATTACGATATTCAGATTCCGAGTAGGAAAAACTATCTTTAACACCAAACATCTATTCGACCGGAGTGGTCCAGAAGAATGTGTTGAATGCGGAGTACTCTTGACAATTCCTCACATCCTAATGGAATGCCCAAAATCAAAACAAACTTCTCACCCGCCCAAACAATTTGTTATGAGTTAGGTTTACCACGGAGGCATTACTGTGATGCTGCAGAAGAGCGTAGGCATGCTTGTTCTTAGCTCGGCTCAGCTCGAAGGATGGGGTGGTTCTTACGCCTTCTCCAGACATCTCCTACTCAAATAACGAATTTTATCATGCCTTTTTAAGGGGAAGAGGAAAGGATCATAGGATATGGGGTGTGGACCAAAGGAAGATTTAAGTGTGTACCTGGAAACCTATGCCACTGTCCAAGAGAGAGGGTGAAGTCTGAAGGAAAATTATGTTTCCTTTTCAACTATCTACTAAAATAACTAATACTAATATATTCATTTACCTGCTTCAATTCCAGCAAATCTGCTTGAATTTATAAATGAAACTTATCCTATTACCTTAACAATCTACCTCGTTATGTATCCATATATATATGTATATCAATATATATGTTCATATACATATATACATTATTACAATTACACTAATATCTATAGATTTCATCATATACAAATATATAACTAACTTAAACTAGAACCTATTCTACTTCAATTCACCGTCTCTCCTAGGCAATGGTTCGCCAAATCTCTGAGAACTCTGACTGATGTTATTGCCAGTCTTTAGCAGCCCCTCCCTTGTATCATAGATACAACCATTTGCTATCACCTATGCCAATGAATTTTGGTGGTAGCCCCTTTCCTTTACATCCGGTCACATCCCTCCTCGTTAGTGTTGTTATTGTCACATCCCTAGTCTTGTCAGTTAATATTGTCCTCCTAAGTCATTGTCTTACGTTAAGTCTCTCCCCATTGACGCCGGTCTAGTCGGGTCCCAACACCTTAATTAGATTTCTAGCAAATCATGATAAAAAATTTCACTTTTTATACTTCAAAATGATTACACTTGTTTATTGTAATGACTTTTAACAAATTTAAAATAGTATAAATAAACTGTATTCAGTACCATTTAAAGGAACGAGATATTTCATATTGATAGTAAGTATCTTTCACTTTTGTATTCAATTTGTAAAAAAAAATCCGTAAAAAAATTCAATATGGAGGTTCTATATTGCCAGGTAATAAATAGATATAAATACAAATATAAAATAAAAAATGTTCAAAAATGAAACCACTCACGTTTTCAAGATCCCACGGAGTCCTGCCGGCAGCACATTCCAGTGTAGGATGGTGTTCCAAGTATTTTTTGGTGTATTTGCTGATATAATAGGGGTTTATATGTGTATTTATAAATCTTACACCACATTCACAATACTACCCCCACACGGATATCTACACTTTTGGATTAAAATTATCTCTTTCCTTTAACACTCTTTAACTTTTAGGATTTCAAAATAAATCAATTAATTCAACAAAAAACTATCCAATGACGTTAGAAATTGTGAGATTCTACGATGTTCAAAGGCACTTCTTTTTTTTTTTTTTTTTCTTTTTAACTTTTATGAATTCAAAATAAACCAATTTAATTCAACACAAAAAAAAAAATCTATCCAATGACGTTACAAATCGTGAGGTTTTATGATGTTCAAAGGCCTCGTTGTTGCACGTCCACCAGAGCACCCAGCCAGTAAGACAGTGGTCGCCGACAACCTCCACAAAAGGAATTCAGGGGTGAAGGTCAATCTACCAACCAATTATGCCGAGGTAAGGGCTTCACTTTTAACGTATTTGATGTTGAAATTCGGTTTGATCGTGGGTCTAGGTGTTGGTTTCAATGCAGATCTACTTGTATTTGTCGTCCTTCCGTAGTCCACCCAACCAATTAATGAGAGGAAGACCCTTACCTCGATTTAAACTTAAAACGCTCACCGTCCTTCCGGTGTAATGGCCCTTTTTCCTTATGGAATTTCGCCTTCTAAAATTGCCTTTTATTACTATGAACATATAATTTTTCTTTTTTTTTCATTGTTACCTTTGTTTTTTTGTTTTATCAGTGTACAACTTATCTTCGTGTAATAATTTATTTTAATTCTCCTTTTTTTTTTTCTTTGTTGCTGAATAAAAAAAATTCTTTCACCTATCTGGTAAACTACACCACTTAGCGAGTGCACTATTCAGATTGAATTCTTTTTGTTCGCTAAACCCTTGGTCAAGCACTGCTTTTCGTCATACTGTTACGGTATGAAACGATTTCCCCGTTCTTACGTTTTTTCAGTGGTATATGAATTGTTGCCTACCATATGTTCAATGACCTAGTGCCCTAGTTATCTTTATTTCCTTCATTATTCGTAATTTCTTTAATATTCTAGGTCTGTGCTGTCTCCTACGTTAGTATGTACGTCAGTGGATACTAGTAGTACGTACTATTTTCTTGTTGTCTAAATAATGTTCGTCTTTTTTTTGATATATATATTAATATGAATACTTAATCTAGTCTAATCCTATCCTAATCAGTCCTTACTCTCATATACTATACCTAATATATATAAATAAAAAAAAATATTGCACAAAAATAATCACCGACTATGTCCGAATGGATTCCACATAGTAGTTTGGTAGTCTTTTGGCTGCTGGTGTTTCTGTTTTCTAAGTTGCGACTATTCATCGCTAGATCGCGCTTGTACCATTCACTTTTTCCCTTTTGTTATGACATTTCATTTTCTTTTCTCGTGTCATTTATTTTAAAGACGTTTAGTTTACAAATCAAAATGTTTATTTCGCGAAATCAAAGTTTATTTTTGGTGTTTGTTTAACTTGCGGTCAACAAAAATACGCCTAAAGTTTTGAATCTCTTTGAGGAGTTTCAATGGGACATTTCACCTAAGCTACAACTAAAGTTTTGAGTCTCTTTGATGAGTTTCAATGGGACTTCAAGGGGCCCCACGGTAAGTTTTTTTCTCCTATATATTCTTTTAATCAGGTTAATTTCCTATATCTGTTTTTAGGTTTCAAGTCGCTACTCATGTTTCCAGTGGACTTCCTTTCATATGATAAGTGATAAAATTGTCACCAGGAAGTGTCTTTTGATGTCCTATTAAACTATAAATAGGTACCCATAGAAGTACTTGTCTATGTGAATCAATAGCCAGCTCCTGTGACAATCTTCTTATTTTCTGTTAATTTTTTTTCTAATTTAGTTCCTACTTATTTTCTAGGGGTTTTTTTTTTCACACATCCCCAACACACCACAACATTTACCAACCCTAACAGGACCAGGGCTCCGAATTCTGAGGTGGACAAGGCATATTTCGTGAACCCTGTCTGGCCCCCGATTTATCCTTCGTCCACTACGTCACAAACACGATGGTGCTTTATGAGTGGTCACGAGTAAAGCAACGTCGAAACCAACGTAGTTGACCATATCGGACACTCTTGGATTTTTGGTGATGCTGTTCGTATCGTGTGGCTCGTCCACTACCTGGATAGTGAGTCTCTATACTAGCTCGGGCATTTAATAACAGGTACCTCACATCTTAAACGAAACCTTTTTTTTGTTGTTTTGTTTTTTTTTTTTGCTGGTCTTAAGATCATCTTTTGAAACCATAGATATCGTTTAGACTTCATAGTACTTAGAGCTGTATATGCTCATCTCGCATCCCTGATCTAAGCTAGTTATACCTTCCTTGATAAATTGCACTGATTAACTTATCATAATAGACGAACACTCTATTACTACCTCATTACATAAATACTCCTCTGAAAATAAATAAAATAATAAATAAATAAATAAACTCTGTAAATAAATAACTAATAAATAAATAAATAAACTCTGTAGATAAATAAATAATAAATAAATAAATAAACTCTGTAAATAAATAAAATAGTAAGTATATAAATAAACTCTGTAAATAAATAAAATGATAAGTATATAAATAAACTCTGTAGATACCTAGAACTAAATATCACAGACAGCCTTATATTTCACAAAAGCAACAACAGATTGAGTGCGTCAGGTATTTCTATCCCAGATTTCTATCCTATATCACAGTTTGGTATCACAGGTTGTTATCTACTATCAGATCACAGATTAGAATTTAGGAATGTAGGTCCTTCGCGTGAAAGACTCCTACCTTATCTCCTCTCATATTGCCAATTTCATATAGAGAGTTCCCTACTGGCTTTAGTACTATCGATTTTATGAATTTTTGGCCTAGTTTGGCATTGTAGTGATCTGGTGCACTGCTTTGTTTGAAATTTCGCCTATAAACAACCTGCCCTGTTTTATATGAGATATTTCTGGTTCTCAAATTATATGTTTTCGTCGCTTTATCGTGGGATAGCTTTAAATTATCGAAAATGTTTTTTCTGATTATTGCTAACTTGTCAGCTTTGAGATTTATCTCGACATTTGAATCTTTTAACATGTCTAGTTTTCGTAACAGTTGGTACGTGTCTCCATGTTGAACCATTTGCGTGCCAAACACTGCATAATACGGTTCGTATGTCGTGGAGTCATGTATTACGCTTCTCAGAGAAAACGCTGCGTTACTGACATGTTTATCCCAATTAGTTTGATCTTTATCAATGTAGGATCGAATTTTTGTCAGTACCGATCGGTTCACTCTCTCCGAAGCGTTAGCTTGGGGAGAATAAAATGCGGTACGTATATGTTTGACTCCATATCGTTTGAGGAAGCTGGAAAACAGTTCGGAAATGAACTGTTTTCCGTTGTCAGAGTGGATGTACTCAGGTACACCGAACAAATGGAA
The DNA here is from genome assembly GCA_914767635.1 of Melanostoma mellinum. Classification (NCBI taxonomy): domain Eukaryota; kingdom Metazoa; phylum Arthropoda; class Insecta; order Diptera; family Syrphidae; genus Melanostoma; species Melanostoma mellinum. Next base: position 107,696,468 of record OU612058.1, read on the forward strand.
TACCCCTTCTTCGAGGTACTTTACTACCTCAACTGCTGTTGCTTTGCGTATTGGTTTCAAAAATACATATTTACTAAAATGGTCAAGTATGATAAAAATGTGTGTGTTTCCTGTCTTAGTCCTTGGGTATGGTCCTAGAAAGTCTATGTAAAGTCGTTGAAATGGTCGTTCAGTTATCGTTTGTTGTCCCATGGGTGGCCTTGTAATTGTGTTTGTGGGTTTATTGCACTTACAAATATCACAGGATTTAACATAGTTTAAGACATCAGTCGTCATATTTGGCCAAAAATACTTTTGCCTTAATTTGGCTAAAGTCTTCTGGATTCCTCCATGGCCTGCTGTGAAAGAATCGTGTGCCCTTTTCAAAAGACCCCCTCTCAACTCCTTCGGTACCCAAAGTTTCCAGGCTCTATCTTCTTGGATCGGATCTCCGGTCCGTCTGTCAGTTCGTTTGTAAATGTAGCCGTCTGATACGTAAGTGTCGGGAAGTTTGTCTTGGTTCTCGTCGATTGTCTTTTTCAGCTCAACATATTCTTCTGATGCGAAGTATGGAGACTTGAAATCTACTTCCGGTATTTCGGTTTCGATTTCGTCCATATGTATTCTGGAAAGAGTATCCGGGACCACATTGAGAACACCCTTCCTATGCTCTATGGTGAAATCGAAGCCTTGCAGCTTGAAACTCCATCGAGCTAATCGACCACTCAAGTCCTTCTGTGTCATTAGCCACTTGAGACTTGCGTGGTCGGTTATTATAGTGAAAGGAAGTCCTTCAATGTAAGCCCGGAATTTCTTTACAGATAACACGGCCGCGTAACATTCAAGTTCCGTCACACTGTAATTCCGTTGTGCGGAGTTCAGTTTCTGTGACATGAATGCCAGCGGTCGCTCGTTCTTCTCTTCGTCCATCTGGAACAGAACGCTCCCTACGCCAGTGGATGATGTGTCGCATTGAATGTAGAAGTGTTTGGTAAAGTCAGGGTTCGTCAGTATAGGTGCTGTCACTAATGTCGTTTTAAGTTCGTCAAAAGCATTTAAAGCTTCGTCTGTCATTTGGAAATCCTTACCTTTTTTAAGACAGTCCGTCATTGGGGCTGATATAGTTGCAAAATTTGGGATGAAGCGTCTATACCAACCCGTCATCCCTAAGAATTGACGGAGTTGCTTGGGGGTTTTCGGTATCGGGAAGTCTTTCACAGCTGAAACTTTGTCGGGATCAGTTCTCAAACAACCATCTCCCACACAGTAGCCTAAGTATTTAATTTCTTTGAAGCAGAATTTGCTTTTCTCGACGTTGATCGTCAAACCTGCCTCCCGTAAGCACCGTGCTACATCTTTAAGCACGCTCATGTGGGTTTCAAAATCTGAAGAGCAAATCAAGAGATCATCTAGATAGACAAAAACATTCTCCCTCAACCGAGTGGGAATGACCTTGTCCATCAGCTTGCACATTCTCTGGGCAGCGTTGCACAGTCCAAACGGCATAACCGTAAACTGGTACAACGGCCGCCCAGGGACTGTGAAGGCCGTCTTCTCTCTTGATTTGGTCTCCAGAGGAATCTGCCAAAACGCATCCTTGAGGTCGATGCTTGAAATAAAGCGCGTGTTGTGTAGTCTGCTTAATATACCTTCTATGTGTGGAAGCGGATAGGCGAATTTCTTCGTAGCGGCATTTATTTTTCGGGAGTCTAGACAAAGCCTATTTTTACCTGGTTTCCTGACTAGAACCACTGGGGAGCTGTACGCGCTATTGCTCTCCTCAATGACTCCGAGTTCCAGCATCCTATCTAATTCCGCGTACATTAATGTCTGTACTACCGGTGAGATCGGGTAATGTCGTTGTTTAATGGGAATAGTGTCGTCGTCCATTTCAATAACATGTTCCTCTAGTGAGGTTTTACCCAATCCCAGCACGGCACACGAAGGAAATTGCTGTTTAACCTTTTCCAACTCCTCAGTCTGTGTGGCTGTCAGTTCCCTCATTGTCACCCCTTCTTTTACCTTTTCTGAGCCTTGAATCTCTATTGTACTTATTATTTGTGGAGCAACTTTGAAGTTTCTCCAGAAGTCTACCCCTAAATAGAGCTGCTGTTGCAAACTTGGAACAACATACAGTTCCATTTCTTGGGTGTTACCGCCCCATGAGACGTCTGTCTTAATTAGTCCGTTAATCTGTTGGTGTTTTCCGTCTGCTGTCCTAATGTCAATTGTCATAGTTTTCATTGGAATGTCATGCTTCCTCACGAACTCGATTGCACTTTTCCCTAGACAACTAACAGACGCCCCACTATCCAATAGTCCTATCATTTCCTCCCCGTTTACTACTACTTTTGCATAGGGCCTATTGTCGTCCGATACCGCTAAGATCGTAGCTTCTATTTTGTTTTTACTCCTCCTATATATTGCACATTTTTCCCGTAGCCTAGCTATTTTTCTGAATTTTCTACTGTTTACATTTTTTTCTATTATGATCTCTTCATTAAAGATTCTCTTTCTTGCAGCTTCGTACTCTACCATTCGTTGATGTAGGCTCTTGTGGTGTTTGTTTGGATTATGGTGAGTATTTTTCTCTTCTTCTTTAGCTTCGTTTTTTAATATTTTTATTTTTCTAGGTTGTCCGGGAATGTCAACTCCGCCGGCGGTGGAATCCCGGAGGCACTGCCGACTTTCAGGTTTCCCTGACATGACGCACAAGTAAAAGAGACATTGCCCTTGCCACAGTTGAAGCACGTCAGGGCGTGGAATGACGACGGACATGTGGCTGAGTTTAATGTTTTGTCTTTTGTAAGTTCTGTCCGTGTGTCTCGTTCGTTGTTTTTATTGTACGTAGGTCTTTTGTCTGTTTTCATGTTAGTTGGATGTCTGTTAGAATGGTTACTCGGCATAGCCGCGATATGCCATTCTTCCTCTTCTTCCGGTTCATATGTCGCTCTGTTTTGATGTAAGTGCCTGTCCTCTATTTCACTTATATTCCTTTTTGACTTCCAGTCTCTTGAAGCTAGGTGAATTTCGGCTCTCCTACACTCTTCTCTCAGGTCTCGAATGCTGTTAATAGAACATCCGAAAACCAACGAAGCCACCCTGTCTTTTATATTTTGTCGAACTATCGACACTAAATCTTTTTCATTGGGCTTGCTCTTCATTTGAAGCGTAAGCCCCCTTATTTCTTCATAAAATTCGTCAAAGCTTTCGTTTGGCTGTTGACGCCTATCCATTATTGATCTGAGGATCTCGTGGTCAGTTTTGATGCTCCTGAACTGCCTTAGGAGCTCCTCCTTCAGGTCATAATAGTTTAACATCTCGTCACATTGGTTTTCCTCTAAATACTGCCAATACCATTTTTCTGCAGTCCCGGTGACGAGATGATGAAAGTTGGCAAATACTTGGTCACAGCTAACCTCATTCTTCTTTTGTAGTGTCTCCACTCTAAAAATGAAACTCTCCACTGTCATCGATTTGGAGGTTCCATCATATTTTATCCCCCACTTATGTATTTCATTTTTCTTGTTTCTTTCCCTACCATCATGCCTACTGTTAAAATCGGAGGTAGGTCGCGTAATGTGTATTGGAGAGTCTTCCCTCGATACTTCCCTTCTTGGTAGATTCTCTTCTCTCCTTTCTCTACCTACTCGTGAAATTGAGGACCTCTCAACTACTGCCAACCTATCATTAAAATTCGATAGTTTACCTGTCACCACTTCCACCATGGCGTGGAGGGTTTTCATGTTTTCCATCTGGGTGGAAATTAGACTCATGGTTTTGAGTTGCATCTCTTTGATGGACTGGGATGCCGTGGAATCCATGAGTTCACTCAGGCTGTCCCGAGTTTGTTTGAAGGCATTATTCTGTTCATTAACTGACTGATCATTACCTCTAATTTGCCTTATCTCTCTTTGAATTCCTGCCATTTCCCTTTCTATATCCTCTCTACTTTCTATATTAACATTTCTTTCTCCTGTTCTTTCCCCACCTACTGCTTCTCCTGCTGACTCGTTTCGAGTCGAAAATCCTCTAAATGTTTCCCCCAGGCTACTCTCATTAGTTACATTAAATGGATTTTCTGCCGACTCGTTCGGTTCCCTAAATTGACCTTCAGAATCAAATTGGTTGGGTAGATGAACATCACTCCCTTCTTCTCCCTGACCCTGAGCTCTTCTGGCGGCTCCTCGAGTGTTTGGGCCGATCCCTGCTCTTGATGGGTTTGACTGGGTGCCCTTGGGGATTGCCCCAGTATCTCTGGCGTTATTTGACATAGTTTTCAGTAATTCAAAAAAAAACTTTATGTCAAATCGAATTCAAAAAAAAATTATATTTCAAAAAAAAAAATTAAAATGGGATTTCAATTCAAAAATATTGTGTAAAAATAAATGGATTTCATAAAAAAATTAATAATAAAAAAATTGTTTTAAAAATAAAAACAACTATTGTTTCAAATACCTTCTGAGAATTCAAAAAAATTTAAGTTTGTGTATGTTTTTCGTTTATTTAGGTGTGTGTAGCTCCGACTAGTTTTCTCCAGAACTGTACTAGGAGAGGAGTTATGTCCGTTTCGTTGTCCTTTGTCCTTGTCAATTGTTTTTGTCAGTAAAAGTTAGTACAAAGTCAGTCGTCTTGAATATGACCGGTGTTCCCGCGACTTGGCGAGCGCTTCAATTTGTCTCTTACCTCCTACCTCATTCTATTACCTGGTGTGTAACCTGATAAGAGTGTGGCAAGAAGCTCAAAACAAATTTCCACGCGAATAGGATTTACGAATCCCTCACTCAAAACTCACTTTGAGTCTGGCTATGCCTAACCCAAAGGACATCATTGAGTGGTGGACCTTTCAATCCTATCCCGCTCCCTGTGATGCGATAGACTTCGTCTCACCTCACGAAATCTCCTAGCTCTTGGCCTGAAAGATTGGATGGCTGTCTTACATCCATCGTCTACAAGGAGCATGTACGGATTCCAGATGCACACAAAAGGGAATTGGAATTGGAATCAAAATTGGAAATTTAAGGAAAAAAATTTTTAAACAGATTATTGAAAATCCAAGGGGTTGGTCTTATTGACTTTAAAATCAACTCCTTGGAGTTCCAAAGGATCTCTTTGTGCCGTTCGTTACCGTTGGGCGCCATTGTTATGAGTTAGGTTTACCACGGAGGCATTACTGTGATGCTGCAGAAGAGCGTAGGCATGCTTGTTCTTAGCTCGGCTCAGCTCGAAGGATGGGGTGGTTCTTACGCCTTCTCCAGACATCTCCTACTCAAATAACGAATTTTATCATGCCTTTTTAAGGGGAAGAGGAAAGGATCATAGGATATGGGGTGTGGACCAAAGGAAGATTTAAGTGTGTACCTGGAAACCTATGCCACTGTCCAAGAGAGAGGGTGAAGTCTGAAGGAAAATTATGTTTCCTTTTCAACTATCTACTAAAATAACTAATACTAATATATTCATTTACCTGCTTCAATTCCAGCAAATCTGCTTGAATTTATAAATGAAACTTATCCTATTACCTTAACAATCTACCTCGTTATGTATCCATATATATATGTATATCAATATATATGTTCATATACATGTATACATTATTACAATTACACTAATATCTATAGATTTCATCATATACAAATATATAACTAACTTAAACTAGAACCTATTCTACTTCAATTCACCGTCTCTCCTAGGCAATGGTTCGCCAAACCTCTGAGAACTCTGACTGATGTTATTGCCAGTCTTTAGCAGCCCCTCCCTTGTATCATAGATACAACCATTTGCTATCACCTATGCCAATGAATTTTGGTGGTAGCCCCTTTCCTTTACATCCGGTCACATCCCTCCTCGTTAGTGTTGTTATTGTCACATCCCTAGTCTTGTCAGTTAATATTGTCCTCCTAAGTCATTGTCTTACGTTAAGTCTCTCCCCATTGACGCCGGTCTAGTCGGGTCCCACACACCTTAATTAGATTTCTAGCAGTCACCGTCTATCCTTCAAGCCGGTCGCATCGTTGCTTCACTCAGTGCTTGTATTTCGTTCGGTTACTTTTCCCGCTATTTTTCAATAGCCACAAAGCTCTTTGCTTTAATTTTTTTTTTTCTTAACACCCCGTTACCCAGTGCATTCAATCGTATAGAGATAATTAAATAGAAACCATGGCCGCAGGGCCACATGTGCTTGCGGGTAACCGGTTTCGCGATCTCGATGTAGATTTGCAGGCTGATTACTCGAATAAAAAGAAAAGAAAAAAAACTAACTTTACAATCGCAGACACCGATCTTTCATGGCAACCCCACATGTCAACATCTAACCCCAAATTTATAGTGATGTCTCCAGCGGACAACAAAAAACCATTCTCTCTATTTAGTGTGTTCTTACTAAAAAAAGCTATTGATGGAATTAGCACGGGCTACGATTCCATTACACAAATGCGTGACGGAAATTTGCTTATCCTCGCTAGAACCCAAAAAATTGCTGAAATTTTCCTATCAAGAAAACACTTATCAAATCTTTGCCCGATCAACGTATCCCTTCACATTAACCTGAACTCTTCTAAAGGTACAGTTTATGCTCCCTACCTTACAAATGTTCCTGATGAAGAAATCAAAATAGAAATGAAACCACAAGGCGTTACAGAAGTGTACAAGTTTACTAAAAAAATCGATGGTATCCAAACTCCAACGGGTCTCATTCTCCTTACGTTCGACTCCTTCCGGCCACCGTCCTCGGTTAGCATTGGTTGGTACAATTGCAAGGTAGTGGAATATTTCCCCAACCCCATGCGGTGTAGAAACTGCCAGCTTTTAGGACACACTGCGAAAAGATGTAAAAATTCTCCATCCTGTGAAAATTGCAACATGCCACCTGTCGACCCCCACTCATGTTCGCGTACCTATTGCGCTAACTGCTACGAAAACCACCCTGCTTCTTCTAAAACATGTAAGAGTTTCGTGAAAGAAAAAGAAATATTAAAAATTAAAACAATTAGAAAGTGTACTATTCGAGAGGCCAAACAAGCGTATAAAGATCTACATCCCGAAAACAATGCTCAATAAACTTACGCAGCAGTCACAGCCGGATCATCGCCAGCCACACAAACCCTCCCTTCGGATAATCCAGCCTCAGCCGCAGTCAACCACCCACCACCGCAATGTGAAACTGAGGTTGACTCGATCGCTGAACAAGGTCCTTCTTGCCCGCAACACATCCATCAAAATAAAACACCTCAAACCACAATCTCAAACAACCCACCACAAAAAACCATTCAAATTAATACATCAAAATTACACGGAAAACAACCAAACCAACCCAGTAAACCTAATAATCACTTATCAACTCAAACTCCCACCAATCTTCCCCCGCGTAATACGGAACCAAACACTTATCTTAATTCGCCTTTATCCAATCTCACAGAATCGTTAATCAAAAATAACAACTATTTCATCACCCCCATAGAGGTCGATGATGACAGCACTTAACCCATATAAAAACTCCCACACAAACGACTCCGCTGTTGCTAGGATGGGACAGGCGGAGCATCCGGACGTTACGGATGCTCCGGGTGCCCCCTCCAGCGGGCAGCGGGGTCACAATATCCATTTCACCAACAAATACAACACCAACAACGGCCTTAACCAGTGCAACACAGTGTGCACTGGAAATAAGCGCCCTCACACATTCAAAACTTATTTAAAAATCCTACAATGGAACTTGAACGGTCATTTTAACAATTGCCATGGACTGCAATTGCTATTGAATGATCTTGATCCCTCCATATTGCAATAGAAATCAACATGAACATCAAAATAACAGTTATTTCAACATACATACATCCTTCTCAATCATTTACGTCCGCCGAACAAACAATAAACATTCCTTAATAACATCCAAATTCTGATCCTGTTCACTGGTGACACAATTTGCTGGAATACCCTTTGGGGCTCACCTATAACCAACACTAGAGTCTACTTTTCCACACATACCAGCCGAAAGCCTATGTAGCTAGTGCTGTTAAAAAAATTGTAAATTATAATTGTAAATTCATTTATATTATAATAAATAATAATAATAATAATAATAGATTTCTAGCAAATCATGATAAAAAATTTCACTTTTTATACTTCAAAATGATTACACTTGTTTATTGTAATGACTTTTAACAAATTTAAAATACTATAAATAAACTGTATTCAGTACCATTTAAAGGAACGAGATATTTCATATTGATAGTAAGTATCTTTCACTTTTGTATTCAATTTGTAAAAAAAAAATCCGTAAAAAAATTCAATATGGAGGTTCTATATTGCCAGGTAATAAATAGATATAAATACAAATATAAAATAAAAAATGTTCAAAAATGAAACCACTCACGTTTTCAAGATCCCACGGAGTCCTGCCGGCAGCACATTCCAGTGTAGGATGGTGTTCCAAGTATTTTTTGGTGTATTTGCTGATATAATAGGGGTTTATATGTGTATTTATAAATCTTACACCACATTCACAATACTACCCCCACACGGATATCTACACTTTTGGATTAAAATTATCTCTTTCCTTTAACACTCTTTAACTTTTAGGATTTCAAAATAAATCAATTAATTCAACAAAAAACTATCCAATGACGTTAGAAATTGTGAGATTCTACGATGTTCAAAGGCACTTCTTTTTTTTTTCTTTTTTTTTTTTTTTTTTCTTTTTAACTTTTATGAATTCAAAATAAACCAATTTAATTCAACACAAAAAAAAAATCTATCCAATGACGTTACAAATCGTGAGGTTTTATGATGTTCAAAGGCCTCGTTGTTGCACGTCCACCAGAGCACCCAGCCAGTAAGACAGTGGTCGCCGACAACCTCCACAAAAGGAATTCAGGGGTGAAGGTCAATCTACCAACCAATTATGCCGAGGTAAGGGCTTCACTTTTAACGTATTTGATGTTGAAATTCGGTTTAATCGTGGGTCTAGGTGTTGGTTTCAATGCAGATCTACTTGTATTTGTCGTCCTTCCGTAGTCCACCCAACCAATTAATGAGAGGAAGACCCTTACCTCGATTTAAACTTAAAACGCTCACCGTCCTTCCGGTGTAATGGCCCTTTTTCCTTATGGAATTTCGCCTTCTAAAATTGCCTTTTATTACTATGAACATATAATTTTTCTTTTTTTTTCATTGTTACCTTTGTTTTTTTGTTTTATCAGTGTACAACTTATCTTCGTGTAATAATTTATTTTAATTCTCCTTTTTTTTTTCTTTGTTGCTGAATAAAAAAAATTCTTTCACCTATCTGGTAAACTACACCACTTAGCGAGTGCACTATTCAGATTGAATTCTTTTTGTTCGCTAAACCCTTGGTCAAGCACTGCTTTTCGTCATACTGTTACGGTATGAAACGATTTCCCCGTTCTTACGTTTTTTCAGTGGTATATGAATTGTTGCCTACCATATGTTCAATGACCTAGTGCCCTAGTTATCTTTATTTCCTTCATTATTCGTAATTTCTTTAATATTCTAGGTCTGTGCTGTCTCCTACGTTAGTATGTACGTCAGTGGATACTAGTAGTACGTACTATTTTCTTGTTGTCTAAATAATGTTCGTCTTTTTTTGATATATATATTAATATGAATACTTAATCTAGTCTAATCCTATCCTAATCAGTCCTTACTCTCATATACTATACCTAATATATATAAATAAAAAAAAATATTGCACAAAAATAATCACCGACTATGTCCGAATGGATTCCACATAGTAGTTTGGTAGTCTTTTGGCTGCTGGTGTTTCTGTTTTCTAAGTTGCGACTATTCATCGCTAGATCGCGCTTGTACCATTCACTTTTTCCCTTTTGTTATGACATTTCATTTTCTTTTCTCGTGTCATTTATTTTAAAGACGTTTAGTTTACAAATCAAAATGTTTATTTCGCGAAATCAAAGTTTATTTTTGGTGTTTGTTTAACTTGCGGTCAACAAAAATACGCCTAAAGTTTTGAATCTCTTTGAGGAGTTTCAATGGGACATTTCACCTAAGCTACAACTAAAGTTTTGAGTCTCTTTGATGAGTTTCAATGGGACTTCAAGGGGCCCCACGGTAAGTTTTTTTCTCCTATATATTCTTTTAAATAGGTTAATTTCCTATATCTGTTTTTAGGTTTCAAGTCGCTACTCATGTTTCCAGTGGACTTCCTTTCATATGATAAGTGATAAAATTGTCACCAGGAAGTGTCTTTTGATGTCCTATTAAACTATAAATAGGTACCCATAGAAGTACTTGTCTATGTGAATCAATAGCCAGCTCCTGTGACAATCTTCTTATTTTCTGTTAATTTTTTTTCTAATTTAGTTCCTACTTATTTTCTAGGGTTTTTTTTTTTCACACATCCCCAACACACCACAACATTTACCAACCCTAACAGGACCAGGGCTCCGAATTCTGAGGTGGACAAGGCATATTTCGTGAACCCTGTCTGGCCCCCGATTTATCCTTCGTCCACTACGTCACAAATTGCCTGAACTTCTTGATCCCTCAGATTCTAATACTATAAAAAATATTAAAAAGTCTACATCCATACATGGGAAATACAATGAAATATAAACCTAACATATATAATTTTACAATATGAAACATCCTAACTGTAAATAATTTAATTAATACGGCATTGCATGGTCCTGTCACCCTAATGCCTACCTTTTAAAAAAAATTTGTAAATTTATCTTTATAAGCTTTTTGTATATAAATAAATAAATAACAACCTTTAAGACTGTATTTAAGTTTAGCTTTCACAGGTTAAGGGTTGCCAGATTTTCAATTTTAAGTGCTATTCAAATTTTCTTCTCGAAACAAAGTTTTGACTTTGAGGTCATTTTTTTGCAAAACGTGGAGTTCAAACTACAAAATCGGCACTAAAAAAATTGTTACTGGAAAAACAATTCATTTCCAACTTAAACGCTTTCATACTTGATTTTTTGATGGTGTATAATAACACTCCTAGTACGGTTACCGGCAAGGCTCCTTCACAGTTGATGTTGTTATTTAAGCCCGTCAACAAATTAGATTTTCTAAACCCAAAAATAAAAAATTGTGAAACCCATTATAAAACCAACTGTCAAAATAATATTGAAATGAAATGCGACATAAAACAAAAAGTAAATTGTAACAAATATTCCGTAGGGGAGGAAGTTATGTATGGATCAGAGCTTAAAAACTATGTAAAATGGGTTCCAGCAGTTGTCAAAAAAATAATAAGTCAACTAACGTATTTGGTGGAGTTGAATTCGAAAATCAGATATGTTCACCAAAATCAATTAAAGAAAAAACATTCGGGTTCAGATATTCGATACACAAATTCAAATACCGATCACTGGTTAAAGGCCCCAGAAACTGCTAGTATCAATTCACAATACAACCGAATCTTACTCAGATGTTAGTAAGGATAGGGATGTTAACAATCACAATAAAATAGAATTGCCTATAGCTTTGAGAAAGGGCCAACGTAAAGTAACAATGAAATGTAACAAGTGCTAATTAATTTAGCACTTATTAATTTAAAAGGGTGGAGAATGTAGTATAAGTAGATTTATACTCATGTAAAGTATGCAAGTTCAGTTGAGAAGTATGTGCATGAATTAAAGTTTAATGAGAATTATCAATCGTATTACATTATGTACAGTGGCGAGCATTTGTGGATACATCATAATCAAATTGACTAACATTAAGACTCGCAAAAGAAAAGATATTCCAACTTTTTTTTTTATCATCTTTTTATTTTTCATAGAAATTGAAAATGAAAAGAAAAATTCTTGAACTAAAATCCAAACTTAACTTACAATTCATTTAACAAAAAAACTTAATGTATCCACTCTTGCACGTTTTTGTAGATTAGTTTTTTCTTACCTGGTAACACTTGTATATGAGTCAAAAGTTATCGTAAAGTTAACAGTTATTCCTTCCGTTGTACTATTCATCCTCCTCAACGGGTCTCCACCTTGCCGTGGTGAGGAGGCTTACGCTGGAAACCTCAAGCAGGACAGCTACGGTTAGATGCTCCTGAGCGGAAAATCAGCTACCAGCGAGGGTTTCGGGCAAACTAAGTGAGACCCACCCCTATGAAAATTTATGGAAAGAACACAAAAAAGCAACAAAAAAATAGCGGGGATATACGCTAAAGTGTCAGCAGATGTCACGGCTGCTGGCTTGGGCTTTGCCTTACGATCTCAATATCGTAAGGAGAAGTCGCCAGTGACTGACTTTTCTTTTTTCATTTTTTCTTTGGTTTGTTCGACGATCTTACTTATAATTTTGGATCTTTTTCTTTTTTCTTTTTCTTTTTTCGTTCTTTTCTTTTTCTTTTTCTTTTTCTTTTCACATTTTCTTATAGATCCAACTTATAAAGTAATCGAAGCTCTACACAACAAAAAAGAAAAAGCTGATTTAATAATGAACAACCAGAAGAACAATAATGTTTCGAAGATGACCGAGGAAGAGGAAAATCTCCTCCTCGACCCATTCTCCAGCTTAGGTATGGAAGATGGAGCCAGTGGTGAGGCAATCATTGTTGATGACATCAGTGATGCCAGCTCCATAGCGGACTCCGACACCTCAAACCTATCGTGCGTGTCCAGGCGGAGTAAAATCTCCAACTGCAAGCGCACGGTCAAAAGGCTGGGGAAAGTTGACAGGAACGATATGACTGACATTGAACGGAAAAGACTCCACAACGCACGAGCCTTTTTAGACAGGGAGAACTTGGGAAAAGACGGGCCTACTGCTAGTCTAGCACCAAGCCCCCTGCAAGGTATGACCGACAAAACTGACAAGACGCACGACACACGAGCCTTTTTGGACAGGGAGAACTTGGGAAAAGACGGGCCTACTGCTAGTCTAGCACCAAGCCCCCTGCAAGGTATGACCGACAAAACTGACAAGACGCACGACACACGAGCCTTTTTGGATAGGGAGGGCTTGGGAAAGGATGAGCCAACTGCTAATCCAGCACCGAACCCTCTCCCCCTTCTTGGTAAGAGTGTTAAGACTTCGATGGGTCCGCCTGCTCCCTACGTTGATAAAATTCAGCCGAAGAAAAGCCCAACCCCATCGACGGCTGATGCGGAGACTAAAACGTTTACAGGACACAACACGAAGGACAGACAGACAGACCCTAAAGTACGGAAGCACAGCGGAACTTTTAACCCAGTAATGGGTAACGAAGTCTTTGCTGAGGGGAAGGAAGAACGGATGCGTGAAGGTAGTGTAGAAGGCCATAGCCCTCCGCAAGACCTGAACGTGACTGGGGAATCCAACCCCGAAAATCCGGCACTAAACAAAACAACGGACAGTCTGGCAACTGTCATCGACAGAAATGCCGGACAACGACGAGCTAGGGTCCTCAGTAATAACGAATTACTACGGAGACAAAGACGCAACGCGGAAAGGACCGTCAGACGCCTATCGAAAAAGAATCCCGAATCTTTAACGGTAAAGGCAATAAGGGCGCTGGTCAGGTCCGAACAAAGACTACGGACAGTGACACCAACAGACATAACAAAACGAACTGGACAATACCCAACAGACAAAAAACAAGCCGGCTGCGAAGCAAATACTGGAACTGGCGAGGTGGCCTCCCTGCCCCTTGTCAAGACCGGTATGCCGAGCTGCTCAAAAAGAGCAAGAAATGCCAGCTCCTCCCCAAATAACTCCTCACCCAACAGAATATCTAAGAGGATGAAGACCTCCTCAGTCCCTGCTACAAAGGGCCACCAGGTCGCTATCGCCGACTTTGGGAAACCCGACCGCAAACTGAGTGAAGACGAATGGCAGTTACTTGAACTAAGAATCCTGGAAGAGGTAAACGAGTCGATCGTTAAGAGTAGGCAACCGCCACTCTTCGGGGACCTCACTACCGTCCATGGTTTCAAGATGATGAACTGCGAAAATGAATGGACCCTTCAATGGCTCCAGGAATTTGTGAAAAAGACGGCAGCTCCCTGGCAGAATGCCGATTTACGGCTTGTGACTGCCAGTGAGATAAAAGATCTAAACCGACCAATAGGTAAACTGTTGGTCAGAGGCCCCGCTATTCCCCGCGATCGGCTGGAAAGGTACATCCTTTCATTAAATGCCGAACTTCTGAGCGACCAATGGAAGATCATGAAGGTGGAGAAAACGGAGATAGGCACTGAAGTGATTGTGCGGTTGAACCACAACTCCATACCACTTCTAAGACGAGTCAGCTTTAAAGTTCGCGTTGGCATTACCCGATGCAAGCTCAAGCTGATAGCTAGAATCAAAAAACAGGTTAGTAAGGCGTTGTATATAAAACAAAATATGTCATGGATTTGAAGGTAATACAAATAAATCTCCAACACAGTAAAGCCGCCTCCGCCAACCTGGTCTACCTCATGGAGAGTAGACAAATTGATGTAGCCCTTGTACAAGAACCTTGGGTCGCAAGAGGAAAAATTAAAGGCCTACATTACAAAGAACTCACGCTGTACAAATCCAATTTTGTCAGCCCAGACAGTAACCATAGAACATGCATAGTAGCTAGAAAACAGTTAAATCTCTTTTTTCTAACTACTTATAGCACAATAGACCAGACCGCAGTAAAGATGGAACGCGTAGGACTTTCATCACTAATTTTGGCTTCCATCTACATGCCACATGATGGAATTGAAGGACCACCAGCGGATATCACTTACCAACTGGTAGAATACACAAGTAAGAGTAGACTAGATATTATTATGGGCTGCGACGCCAACGCACACCATGTGCAATGGGGAAGCACTGACACAAATTCTAGGGGGGAACTTTGGGCTACCTTTAGTAGGGAGGTGGACGATAACATAGATTCCCTTAATACAAATAGGAACCTTGAACCGCAAAGCCTTGATAAGTTGACTGCAGAACTCACAGGGATTCTGAGAAATGCCCTGGATAAAAGCTGTACTCTGATCACAACGGTAAAAAAGAACAAAAAACCAATTTGGTGGAATAACGAGCTGAGCAGCATTAGGAAAGAAACTAGAAGACT
Organism: Melanostoma mellinum; assembly: GCA_914767635.1. Taxonomy (NCBI): domain Eukaryota; kingdom Metazoa; phylum Arthropoda; class Insecta; order Diptera; family Syrphidae; genus Melanostoma; species Melanostoma mellinum. Next base: position 107,711,475 of record OU612058.1, read on the forward strand.
TTTCAATGCTGCCAAACGGACCGGCTCCGAAATTGACTGGGAACATTACAAGTCCAGCCAAAGGAAATTCAAAAATGAAACTCAACGAGCAAAACGCTGCTCATGGAGAAATTTTTGCAATGAAATCGAGTGTACGAACAAATCGGCCAGACTACGGAAAATCCTCTCCAAGGAGACCATACCACTTGGTTCTCTGAGAAAACCGGATAACCACTGGACTGAATCCCCGGTCGAGAGTCTGGAACATCTGTTCGATTCGCACTTCCCTGGATGCAGCCCTATAGAGAACAGTGAAATAGAAAACACTTGGTTTTCTAGACACGAAAGAGAAGTTGGAATGGGCTATCAACTCCTTTTCACCTTTTAAATCTCCGGGTCACGATGGCATTTTCCCTATGATGCTGCAAAAAAGCAGCAGGAAAGTCATCCCACATCTAAAGAACATTTTTGAAAATAGCCTCATATGGGGCTACATTCCCAAAATATGGCGAGAAGTTAAAGTCGTTTTCATACCGAAAGCCGGCAAACCCAGCCATATTGAAGCAAAAGACTTCAGACCTATAAGTCTGACCTCTTTTATACTGAAAACGTTTGAAAGGCTACTTGATTTACACATCCGTAGCTTCCTGAAACCGGAAGTAATATCTACCTTTCCACATGCCTATACAAAAGGACGAAGTGTGGAAACAGCACTTCACTGTGTAGTAAGATCCATAGAAAAAACGCTGCTAGATAAAGAATACACACTGGCAGCTTTCCTGGACATTGAAGGAGCCTTCAACAATGTACAAAACAGTGCAATTGAGAAAGCCCTAAATGATCTAGAAGTAGAAGAAACAATCACAAATTGGATCATGTGCATGCTAACAAAACGTCAGATCCACAGCGAACTGGGAGGTGCAAGCTTGAAAAAGTGTGTGTCACGAGGAACCCCACAAGGAGGTATTCTCTCACCCCTGCTCTGGATCCTGGTCATGAATGAGATCCTCGTAGCTCTCAAGCATGACGGCGTGAAAGTGGTTGCCTATGCCGATGATTTAGCTCTTCTGGCAACAGGGAAATTCCCTTCCACTATTAGCGCACAATTGAATTATACACTAACCAAGGTAAGCGCTTGGACAAAAAGATGCGGCCTTGCAGTTAACCCCCTGAAAACAGAGCTGGTACTCTTTACAAATAGAAAAAAAATACCTACTTTTGAGCTCCCAAGACTAAACAAGACCCCCTTAAGATCTCTGATCAAGCCAGATACCTGGGAGTGATCTTAGACAAAAAGCTAAATTGGGGTCCCAATATACAAGAAAGATACAAAAAATCTATGATAGCACTATATTCGTGTAACAGGATTTTTGGCAAAAAATGGGGACCAAATCCCAAAATCATCCTGTGGATGTATACTGCCATTGTAAGACCTATCCTTTCTTTACCAGTGTAATGTCTGGAAAACTAGCCAAACAGGACACGCACAGATCTTATCGCGATACGCAGAAAACAACATCTGCACGGATTACATAACTCCATACATGGACTTTAAAAAATCCTTCACAACTAGCTTCCCCAATAGGCAGGATTGGGAGAATGAAACACCTTACTTGAACGAGACGTCTATATCAATCTGTACCGACGGTTCAAAAATGGAAGCTGGAACAGGGGCAGGTTTCTTCTCAGAAAGCCTAAAACTTGCCAGTTCATTCAGACTTCCAAATCACAGCCTCAGCGTCTTCCAAGCCGAGATCTTGGCAGTTACAAACGCTGCAAAACAGGTGTCCATGATGGCGCTATCACATGCTGATATCACTTTTTTCATTGATAGCCAAGCAGCAATAAAAGCGATTTCTGCCACTCTTGTCAAATCAAAGCTTGTTTCTTGCTGTCGCGAAGAGCTAAGGGTTCTTGGCACGCAGCATAACGTTAGACTCTGCTGGGTTCCCGGTCATAGTGGTATACCGGGAAACGAAAAAGCGGACGAACTAGCGAGAAAAGGATCAACACTAGACCCTTCTCTCATTGATAAATCGATCAGGATTCCACCCTGTGAAATGAAACAGATCATTGGTAACAAAATAATACGAAAATCCAATGAAAGATGGGAATGCCTAGACTCCTGTGTTACTTCCAGGAAACTATGGCCGAAATATGATAAGAAAGAATCTGGAAAGCTGCTATCATTGAATAGACCTTCACTGCGAATGCTTGTCAGTATCATAACTGGACATAACCTACTAGGTTATCACAAAAAGAAAATGGGTCTTTGCACCGATGACCTATGCAGAGGATGCAATGACGAAGACGAACACGAAGACACAAGTCACTTCCTTTGTCAATGCCCAGCACTTTGTCATACTAGGAAAAAATGTCTAGGAAATTACTTTTTAAATGAACTAGAAGAATTATCAGACGCTCCAAAAAGCAGCCTGTTAAACTTCACCAAGGCCACAAAATGGTTAAATACCGAACAGACATAAAATCATAGGTTTCTAGGACGTTACAATACGTCAGGGTATCACAATGGATCTACATTGATCTAAGTGTGACGGAAATAAGATCAACCGTCAGCCCATTTTACCTAACCTAACCTAACCTGTACTATTCATCAAAAGAAAACACAGTTGTCTTAAAGTTCGACTCAAGTTGTGTAAAATTAGTTTCTTAACAAAAATGAGGAAAATATCTGTGCATTTTGAAAATCAAATTGTGGAAATGACAAATAAAAATTATTCATCACGGAAAATTGCTGAACAGTTAAATATTTGCCATCGAACAGTGCTACAAGTGAGAAAAAGACGCAACGTGAGCGCACCTGAAGTAAGGAAATCGAGGCCAACACTTCTTTCCAATAGAGACGCCCGAGCTATGGAGCGGCACAAGTGAGAACTCCAAAAGAAGCAGCATTAAAACTTAACAAAAACTTTAGCGAATGGACAGCACGTAGAGCGCTTCGGAGAATCGGCCTGACATCGGCGGTTAAACAAAAAAAGCAAGCACTATCCACAAAAATGTAGCGGCGCGATTGAAATTTTGCAAAGAGCATAAGAATTGGACTGTCGAAGACTGGAAGAGGGTGATATGGTCAGATGAAACCAAAATTAACCGTTTCCAATCAGACGGTAAACAATATTACTGGCACAGAACATATGAAACCTTGCAAAAACACCAGGTTAAGGAAACCATGAAACATGGAGGAGGTAGCTTAATGGTTTGGGGTTGCTTCACTTGGTGGAATGTCGGACCGTTAGTGAAGATTAATGGAATCATGAAAAAAGAAGATTACCTTTGTATTTTAGAAGAAAATTTGCCAGACTTTGTAGATGAAAGTGCATACCCAGAAGATGAAGTCATCTTTCAACAGGACGGAGATCCAAAGCACACCGCAAAAATTGTTAAAAATTGGCTCGGTAGGCAAACATTCGAAACCATGCAATGGCCAGCACAGAGTCCAGATCTGAACCCTATAGAAAACTTATGGGCTCTTTTGAAAAAACGATTGGGACGGTACGACAATTCTCCAAAGAACTTAGATGACCTTTGGTCCCGGACTCAGACGGAGTGGGCAAGTATTCCGCACCAACTCATAGAGAAACTAGTAGAAAGCATGCCCAGACGAGTAACTAGCGTCATTAAAGCTAAGGGTCTTTGGACTAAATATTGAAATCCAATATTCAACTCATAATTTTTAAGCGTGCAAAAGTGGATACATTAAGTTTTTTTGTTAAATGAATTGTAAGTTAAGTTTGGATTTTAGTTCAACAATTTTTCTTTTCATTTTCAATTTCTATGAAAAATAAAAAGATGATCAAAAAAAAAAAAGTTGGAATATCTTTTCCAAAAAAATTTAACCTAGGTGGTCCTGAAGGATATAACCACTATTTCCATGATTATTTTTTCGTCAGAAAAAACTGCATTTTGCCAATTTAGCTCATTTCCAAAGTTAGTATCGCAGGTGATGTGAACGCGTGCGAACTCCAACCGCTGTTCTCTCTTATGGCGTTGAGTGGAGGCGTTTTATTGTTGCTTTTTTAATTGAAGATGGTCTGCACTTAAAATAGCTCGACGAACAGTTAATGTGTTGGTGGTTCCCCCCGCTTTAACCTTTATTTTACTGGTGCAGAGAGCTGAATCTGTTGCATTTTTTAAAATTTTTCTCTTATCCTGAGAAGTTAAAGAAGTTTTTGTCCTTCCTTTGGAGTTTTTATCGTATGAATCACTGTTTTTAATAAAATTCTTCACAACATGGTTACTTCGGCCTATTTTTGTTGCAATTCTTCTCATTGAAAACTCTTCGGATTGCAACACGTCAATTTTCCCTTTTTCTTCTGCAGCTTGAAACTTTTTTTTTCCAACAGTTTGGACTGAAATCTGTGGCAAACACTTTTTTATTGCTTAAACTTTGCAGCTAACTGTAATCCACGTAACAGATCGCGGCCAACTAACTAATTTTACAGGTGCGTCTAATCATGTGAACAAAAAAAAGTGTACTTTTTTTTGGAGCATAGACAAAAGAGATAAAAAATGTCCGTTTACTTCCACTCACCTTGGACTTGTTAGTGTCATTTTGTTGAGAATTTAATAAGCTTTCAAATAAGTGCCATTGTGTGACAGTTGCTACCCACACTTACCAAAAAACTAAGGTTATGTAAAAAACAAAAAGTTGTGCGTCTAATTAAGTGAACAGCAGTGTATAAGATATAACAAATTTCATAATAATAAATAAATAAATAATAAATTTTATTTTTCAATATAGAAACTGGAAAAAAAATTTTAGCCGAATCAGAGAGGCTAAGTTCAAAAGCCGTTCGATTTGTAAAAGAATTACCCATATGTGGATATCATCTCTTATTTTTTAAGACACGCATTTCAATTGTAACTTGATACTCAGGATAGACAGTTGATAGGAATAATATATTATATTTTTCTCCATAGAACTTAAATGTATGTATGTATGTGAACATTATTTTATTAAGATATGTATAACACATACATACCAGGCGCTGCGTGCCTGTCTTTTTTTGCAATTTCTTCAAAATACTTACGAGACTTTGCATTTTAAATGAAGATATGTAAAGCTAAGTGTACACGATTGCCTGATTTTTTTGCATCTCAGAGACTTAAGTGGCACTGAACTTAGAGTAAGCTCGTCTGTACACACTTATCTACGCTCTTCATCATTAATGCAAGTGTTAGTGGTTAGTAAATAACGCCAACACAAGCACAAAGAGAACGTATACGAGGTAAAATAAAAAAAAAAACATTACAAACATATAACAAAGTTCAACTGAAATTGAATTAACATAAAGAGAACAAACTAAAATAGTGAAACATTACTAAACAAGGTTATAAATAAAAAATGAAATTAAACTACAGTAATAAAAAATCTACTAAACATGAATCATGCAGATGGTACACTGGTTCTTAATATTAATTTTAAAATACTTTTACTGATGTTGAGATCGGCAATAAAAGGATTTGAGTTGAATAACCTACTCATGCGTGCTAATGGCTCATGCATTCCATAGTAAGTACGGTGGTGGGAGCGATGTATAAACTCTAAATTACGTAGTTGGTGAGTTCCTCCGCGATAGTTGAATCCTAATGTGCAAATATTGCCAGATCTGTCAGTGAAAAATTTGTCTCGAATGGCTGAAAATCGTGTACACACCAAATTAATTTGCAGAAAAACTATTTGGTTGCTAATTTGTAGACAAATATCTGCCAATCGTGTACACGCAAGGTCGCAAGCTGACAACCGTGTACACACCAAATTAATTTGCAGAAAAATTTGTTCATCAATCATTTTGAAGACAAATTAATTTGCAGATGTGGCAATCGTGTGTACACAAATTTTGTCCATTTTCTGACGTTTTTGCAAATGTCTGGCAATAAATAAATTTGCAGACCCAGTTTGAAGAACATTTGCAAATTTATTCATTGGCAGACAAATTTGGCAAGGATTACAAGGAAGAAAAAAACACGTGGATTGTCAACAATTGGATTGACAGATATTTGTAGATTTCTGTAAACCGTGTACCCACAAATTCAATTTTCACCCTCATTGTCAGCTCATTTTCACACATTGTCACACGTTTGCAGATCTGACAATGATTGCCAGACCTACCAATCGTGTACACTTAGCTTAACAACAATTCTTTTACTTACCGCTGGAAAGTTTGAATGCACATAGTTCAATGCACTATTAGCTAATGACACACAGTTATGAGCTTCGGCAAACCGAAGTATTCCCAAAGCATTCGTGGAATGGAGCTCATGGCAAAGAAATTCGCAACATCCTTCAACTACTTCAGGCAATTGAAGCATGTCTGCTGCTGCTAATAGCTCTTGGACGTTAGTCTTAAAGTAAACGACGCATTAATCAACTTTTTCTAAATTGCTTATTACCTAAACAAACCTGCATTATTTCACATTTTCCGGTATAAATAAAATCCAATAGAATGCGAAGAATTTCTCCGTCAATTATGTGAAGTATAACCGATTTTTGTTTGCCCTCGTTCAGTCCCAACTCCGGACGAAACATCGCCTCAAAATACGCACTTGCAGCACTAAGCACAGCTCGATGGGCGTTGAATGTAGTACCTCCAGCAGTGATCTGCACATCGCAGAACCGAGATTGTTCCCGTAATTTGTTAAGATGGGATAAGACTTTAAATGGAAACTGAGCATTGGAGTACGTAGGCGGATGGCGCGGTGACTCAGAATTAAAAATTACATCTCCATTGAAAAAACCGCATCCTCCACTTCCATCAGCTTCGCGACGAAACTCGGAGTGCAATGGGTACGATTTTAGTGGTGGCATTTTATTTCTTTATTATAGTTTAAAAAAATTAGGTAGTATTCCGAGCAAAAACAGGTCTGCCCAATTCTGATTAACTTTATATGTAGAATTCTTTTTTCAACGGCAGTAGGTATATGTTAGGAATGATGACTGACTAGTTTACAAATAATTTTTGCTAATAGCCGATTCCTATATTTTTAAGTTTGTCGTTTTAGTTACAGATTTGAAGTCGTTTTAAAAAAGTGTTTTCAATCTTTCACTTTTTTTTACTAGGTTTGGATTTCGTTTAACCTTCATAAATTGACAGCTAGTAGTGTTTTCTGTTTTCTTTCGTTATGTCGATTTCTAGTGGTACACAAAAGCACTTTTAAAAGTGCTTTTTGCTCGAAATATGTTACATTGAGTCACTAGATCATTTTTTTTGGCCCGAAAAGGCACTTTTACGAATAGCCCTGTACACACTATACAATTAGTTGGACAGACTTCGTTTGATGGAAGTTGGATGGTCTGATGAACTTTGCGTTCACACTTATCCAATTTGTCGTCCAACTTTATGTCACATACCTATCAACTCCATCCAACTTCTAGATTTTCAAAAATTTTTGAAAACCATCCAACAAATTGGACAAGCGGTCGTATGAAGAGTTCACACTGTCAAACATTGGTTTGTCAAACCTAGGTTTGTCCAACTAATTGTACAGTGTGAACAGGGCTAATCTCGATTCAGAGCTTAGATGAATAAAGAACAAGATGGAAAACCACACTAACACATTGATACCACCCCACAAGCTGGTGCACGCACTCATTCACAAAACTTCACTAGCACCACCTTATATTCGGATCTCAACACTGGGCTTACACAAAATTTCACTAACACCACTTTATATTCGGATCCACACACAGGGCTTACACAAAATTGTATCGTAGTATTGGTATTCTCGTTCTGGGAACCGGTTTTTTGTTTTTTTTTCTTTACTTTTATTCACCTTAAGGCTACGTCTGGCAGAATTTTTGGATTTAAAACTTTTTTTTTGGTTTTGTAAATAAAATTTATTTGTGATTATATACTTTTTAAAGTATTTGGAAATAAAAATTTAAGCATCAAAATATTAAAATATTTTCTTTTTTGTTAAGCATTTCTCTGAGTAGTCTCCTCTCTTCTATTTCTTCTTTTTTAAAAAACGTTTCTTAAGAGAAATAGACAGAAAAGTATGACTGTTAAAAAAATATATACTTAAGCAAAACTGTTACCAATAAATATGAATTCATTTTGCATTTGTTTGATGAAAGAGATTCCAACTTAAGCTTTCGATTCTCTTCTTGAAGCTGAGTTGAAAATTTAAGAAGTTAATTAATTGAATTAAAAAAAAAGACAAAAGTAAAATAATTGAAAGCGGATATCAAACTATGTAGACATTTTTTGAAAAACTTATCTCAGTCAAAATTATTGAAATGCAGCAATCTTGCAGACATTATGGAGAGCTCAGAAAGCCTTCATTCATCTCTGTAGCACAATTATTAACAAAGCACCAACACTTTTAGTTTTAATTTTTTTGAACAAATTGAAAGTGGACATGAAACTATGTACACATTTTTTGAAAAACTTATTTTATCCAAAATCTTTAAATGCAGCAATCTTGTAGACATTATGGAGAGCTCAAAAAGCCTTCATTCATTTCTGTAGCACAATTATTAACAAAGCACCAACACTTTTAGTTTTAATTTTTTTTTGTGTTAAAAAAAATTGAAAACTTAAAGCGTTGGCGCTTTGTTAATAATTGTGCTACAGAGATGAATGAAGGCTTTCTGAGCTCAACAGAATGTAGACAAAAATTTCACATTTAAAGATTTTGATTGAGACAAGTTTTTAAAAAATTTTCTACCGAGCTTTTAATAAAAACAAAAAATCAAAACTAAAAGTGTTGGTGCTTTGTTAATAATTGTGCTACAGAGATGAATGAAAGCCTTCTGAGCTCTCCAAAATGTCTACAAGATTGCTGCATTTAAAGATTTTGGATAAAATAAGTTTTTCAAAAAATGTGTACATAGTTTCATGTCCACTTTCAATTTGTTCAAAAAAATCAAAACTAAAAGTGTTGGTGCTTTGTTAATAATTGTGCTACAGAGATGAATGAAAGCTTTCTGAGCTCTCCATAATGTCTACAAGATCGCTGCATTTCAATATTTTGACTGAGATAAGTTTTTCAAAAAATGTCTTTATAGTTTAATATTTAGGTTTTGGTATTCATAAAAAGTTAAGACAAATAACCGAGCTGAGGGAGCGAATCACAATATAATGAGTCCCAATAGAATCAGTATAGTTGCATTTTTATGAGTTTTCACATTTTGCCTAGCTTTACAAAAAAAAATTGAGTTTTTTTTGTCGAAGATAGAATAATGGTCACTTTAATATACAATTTTAACACAATTTATGGCATTTTATTAGGAAAAAATGTATTACGATCCCGACTGTAAAGAAATTCCTCTTCTGAAAATAAATAAAATGACTGAAATGTGAAACGTCAAATGAAAATAAACTCACCACACATATACTTCCACAACTTTTTCGCGCCATTTTTCTGCAGCTCACACGTATTCACAGATGGAGGCTGCGATTACAAAAACAACAATGTAAACAAATGGAAGTTGCGGGGAAGGAGACGTAATGGTTTTCCATCTTGTTCTTTATTCATCTAAGATTCAGAGGCAAGATTTACACGCACTTTCACGTACACCAACGCAAAACATTTGACGTTTACAAGTTTGCAGTTTGATTATTTTGCATTTTTGGTTAAAGGACTGTGAAAGAGAGATAATAAAAATAAACAATAAACTATTTTTAAAAATGGATCGCTCAATTTTAGCTGAAATTATCAAAATATTTATAAGTCGTCATCTAGTTCTGATTCCAACGAAGAAGTGTTTGAAATTCTGAAATTCCTTACACAAAACGAAAGGCATTCTGTGAATAATTTTGTTCAAAGTGTTGTATACAATTATTCGGATAAGGAGGTTTCTTCCTAGTGCATTTATCAATAAAGTTTCGAAAACATTCTTTCTATATAAATTGCAGAACAAAACAAACGGGAAGAGTTGGCTGTCAAAAATAGCACACATACAGTGATAAAAAAAGGATTTTGCCTTTTCTGTTCCAGTGAGCACGAAAAAAAGCACTTTTTTAGAGTGCTTTTGTTTTTGCAAAGACTGCTATTATACGGTGAAATTTGTTGCACGAAACTGTTCGAACACAATGAGTGCAAAAGAGAACGAAAGTTTAAAAAAGAGAGATGGACAATGAGCTACCCTGTGTCGCACGGGTTATGGTTTCGTGAAACAGCTTTGACGTTTCTCTTTGTCCTTGTTCGTGTTTTTGTTTATTCTGTTCTATTTGGGTTCAATAATAAGTAATAATACTAATAATAATGACTTTTTTGTTTTTCAATCGCCAATAAAAGAGGTTTTGAAGCAACCAGGCATTACTGTATAACTATTTTTCCCCAAAAATAAAAACAACGAATGAAAGAAAAAGAGAAATGTGAAACTAGTTTCATGAAACTGGATTTCATCGTGTAATAACACTTGGGACACGGGATGACATAACAAAGAAGAATTCGAAGTAGTTTCGTGCGACACATTTCATCGTATAATAGCAGTCAAAGGAAATCGACATTAGCCGCATTTTATTAGCCGCGTTTTATTATCACGATGATCCAGATCGGATCATTGATTTACTTGCATTAAAACAACAAAGCGAGATCCTGCTTTTTAGTTGGATCTATTTTTTACCTCGTTTCCACTTAGAATCGGGTAATCGGATCGGATTATGATTCAGATTTCGATGCAGGTATCTACTTACCCACTGAATCGAGTAATATAGGTATACAACACACTATTTTGAATCGATCCAGCTACAAGAGCTGTATCGGATCGGCATTGACATAATAGATATGGACTGCTAGTTAAATGTCATTTCAATACAAACCTTGCAGAACTTTTGTCGACAGCGACGGTGCTGCTTTAGTTTGTTGTGCCAAAAAAATATAATACCAGTTCTACTGAAACCAGTGAAAAGCAAAAAGTTCTTCTCATTGCAGTACTTCAATGGCTATTCTGTTGCTCCTGTTGCTATAGTGGAAGCTTCATAAAAATACCACCCAAAACTAAAGCGCTGCTCTTAAATGGACCCCTCGAAAAGTTGGTTACTAGCAGTCCATATCTATTAGGTCAATGCGGATCGGGTAATCCTATTTCAATTCGATCTAGGTATACACTGGCACTAATTCGAATTGAAGTGTGATTCAATTCTAAGTGGAAACGAGGTATTTGTGATCTAAAAATTAGTTCTTCTATTTCACACAAGAGGAGACTTTCCATTGAAAACGTTGGTATCATTTCCAATATTTCCAATAACAACAGTACTGCCACTTGAACATTTTTATCTGTGTGAAATGAAATATATTTTAGATAGATAGCGAGAAACTTCACATTTATTCATTTTTGTATAATACATGACATAATGAGAAAGTTTTACAAAACAAAACATATATTCGTGAAATTAATAAGAATTAGTGCAATAAAATATATATTTGACAAAGTGCATGAGTATCATATTTCCCTAAAAAAAAGAACAAAAAATTAACCATTGAAAAAAAAGTTCGAAGGGCAACTCTGCAACTCTTTTGAAAAGTCAGTTGAGGGAGCGAGTCTCTCACAACTTCCAACTGGAAATATGATGATCCAAAGCTGTTTTATTATCAAGATCTGATCCGGATTGGATCATTGTGATAATAAAACGCGGCTATTATTGATCTGATCCGGATCAGATCATGGGCTCATTAGCGTTACAACAACAAAGCGAAATCCTGCTTTTTAGTTGGATCTATTTTTGTGATCTAAAAATTAGTTCTTCTATTTCACACAAGAGGAGACTTTCCATTGAAAACGTTGGTATCATTTCCAATATTTCCAATAACAACAGTATTGCCACTTGAACATTTTTATCTGTGTGAAATGAAATATATTTTAGATAGATAGCCAGAAACTTCACATTTATTCATTTTTGTATAATACATGACATAATGAGAAAGTTTTACAAAACAAAACATATATTCGTGAAATTAATAAGAATTAGTGCAAATAAACATATATTTGACAAAGTGCATGAGTATCATATTTCCCTAAAGAAAAGAACAAAAAATTTACCATTGAAAAAAAAGTTCGTAGGGCAACTCTGCAACTCTTTTGAAAATTCAGTTGAAAGAGCGAGTCTCTCACAACTTCCAACGGGAAATATGATGATCCAAAGCTGTTTTATTATCAAGATCTGATCCGGATTGGATCATTGTGATAATAAAACGCGGCTTTTAATAAACCGCGGGAAACAAAAATTATCCGCCGTATTAATAAACGCGGAATAGCCTTATTCCATGGATTAAGTTACCATTATACCATTGGTTGCGTTCGGATTTTTACCTAAGACGAACTAGATTCCTTTCGTGACATTTGTTGTTAGTGTAATCCCATGTTAAAAAGCAGCTGACTGCAAAACATCTTTTGAGGGGAAAGCGATCCAAAGGTACCTTAAAAATCATGGTATAGCAAGCTACCCAATTTGAAATTTGAGAACAGCTGACTTGGATTCATTTTTGTTTTGCTTTCTGTCATAGTGCTTTGTTGCAAAATTGTTTTTTGTAAACATAAAATTTAAAATATGGTGCTCCTAATTAATCTAAACGACATTGTTTACGAAGTAAACGATTGTGAAGAAGTTTGCAATCGAATAATAAGTGGTTCGTGTTGTTTGCAATTTTTAAAACATATTTGGTTTGGTTTGTTTTCACTTCGATTTATCAGCTGTTTCTGATTTGACAGATACCTAATCTTAGTCGTTCGAAAACTTACCCGGATACAAAGGTATCCTAGTTATGCTACCCATTTTTTCTCGAACGCACCCATTTTCCATTTAATTAAAGCTACCATTATACCATTTTCCACTTAATCCATGGAACCCAGCTATTCCGCGTTTGTTAATACGGCGGTATGTCGTTTTCCATTGGTCGTTCGAAAGCCTTCTGAACGTTTCTCAAATCATTCCATTGGCATCAAATGACAGTTTCTCTCTGCGAAAGAAGAAAAATTTGATGTCGTTTTACAAAAACCAAATCGGGAGTGAATTGGAGAGTTGAAGTGTCAGCTTTGACATTTCTAGTATGGCTTATCTGTCAAAAAATCACTCCAACTCTCCAAATCACTCCCGATTTCATTTGGGTGTGATATTTTGGAAAACGACATGATTCTTGATTTGAAGAAGGAAGCGAAACCAGGAGCACTCACACACTGAAACACTGTTGACTTCAAAATTGACAAATGTGATTTGCCACCTCTAAAAACTGGAAAAAGTGACCTGGAAACAATTATTAATTAATTAATTCTGTGAGATGAGTTCTAAAAACATTTTAAGACATATTCCTGTCGTTTTAAGTGAATTATGAAAAAATGAAAAAAGTGAATGAAAAAAAAAAATTGCGCTCGACGTTTCACACCGATACACAATACAAGCAACGAAACTTCAAAGCAAATAAAAGTGTTACTTTGGCATCCCGGATCGGAGAGTTTTTCCGGATTACCAATGGAAAACAACATGAATCGTTCTCTTGAGTTTCCTGTCGATTTCCTTTGGAAAAACAAAAACACTCTAAAAAAAGTCCTTTTTTTCGTGCCCACTGGAACAGAAAAGACGAAAGTGCTTTTTTTGTCATTGTATATGTGCTATTTTTATTGATTGCCAACTCTTCCCGTTCGTTTTGTTCAGGAATTTTCTGCAAAATTTTTGGTTTTTCAAGTGCGGTTTTAATTTTCTAGTAACAAAACTTTAATTATTCTCTTTCTGAAAGAAAAATTTCATATTCTGAATGAAAAATTTCAGAATTTCAAAAACTTTTTCATCAGAATCGGAATTAGATGACGACTCATATATATTTTAATTAATTTAAGTTAAAATTGAGTATTCCATTTGCACAAAATAGTTCATAGTTTATTTGCTATTATGTCTCTTTCACAGTCCTTTAACCAAAAATGCAAAATAAGAAAACTTCAAACTGGTAAACGTCAAATGATTTGAGTTGGTGTACGTGAATGTGCGTGTAATCTCGATGTTGCGGCTGGCAGCCCGCAGAAAACCATACGCAAGTTTGCTTTTGAACTTTATTTCTAATTTTTAAATCTATTTATGATATTTGACACAAATTTCGGCTCTTCTTTGCTTCTCCGGTACGGGACTTGGGGATTGAAACTTTTTTTACAGATTGGGGGGCATCTAAATAGATTATATTTCAAATTATTATGTGTGAGTTAACCCCCTGAATTATTTAATAAATGTTTTAATTTTTTGTTTTTAACCTCACTTTTGATTTTTTTTTCTCTTTAAAATCATAAAAATTGAATGAAAACAAGCACTACCGAATAAAACAACACTTCTTATATATACATTCCACTATTTTACTGCGGAGAAATCACTTAATTTAACATTTTTAATTATTTATAAGTGTTTACTTTGACTTAGTGATGTGCCAAACCGTAAAATTTACAAACCGGGTTAACCCGAGTTGGATTTTGATTAACCCGAGTAGTAACTCGAGTTGGCTAACTCGGTTTACAAAAATAATATTTGCACTTTTTCCTTCAATACTATATTTTGAAAAATAGAAACAAACAAATTTTTCAATCAAAATAAACGGATTTAGTCAAAATGAATTTATATAAAAAAAAAAGCAATAAGCGTACCTACTAATAGATCACACAAGAAAGAACCGAACCGACTTGACTCGGGATATTTTACAGAAATTTAATTCCTAACTCGAGTGGCAATATGTACCCAAAACATTCAAACCGTCTACCTATCAACAGACGACAATAAAAAAACCGAACCGCAGTGCAACTCGGTTTGACTTGACTCGGGATAAATTAATTCCTAACTCGAGTTGCAGTATGTATCCAAAACATTCAAACCGTTTACCTATTAACAGACGACAATGAAAAAACCGAACCGCCGTCCAACCCTTGTATATTTATAGCCGTATTTATTAGATTTCCCTAAATAGCTCTGAACGGACGAATAGTTATGTAGTGAATAGCACTCTATTCTACGTTAAAAAAATTCTTATTTATAAACCATTATAGTTATGGTGTGTATATCTTACCTATCTATAATCTATAATCTAATTTATAGCATTGAGCGGTAATACACAGGTGTACTTCACTATCGAAAACAAACCGGTCTCTGAAAGCCATCTATGTATTCGCCGGCGTACTAACATTTCCTTGTCACTTCACAATAGCGATGACATAAACCTATTCAGTCGCTATACTACCTAAATCGGCGTTCAGGATATTCCACCTCTATGTTACGTTCAAAAAGTTTTATAAATAGGTTTTTCTGTTCAGAGGTATTATAAGAGGAACATAGCGCTATTGGCTCCCTATTATGGGTTTATAAATAAGGCTGTTATTCTATAGTACTCTCACAGTTCATTGTTATTTTCAAAATGAATTTGGAATGTTGTCCACAACTTTTTTTCATAAGGCTTTGTATAGGAAAAAAAGTTGTGGACAACATTCCAAATTCATTTTGAAAATGAGAAATGAACTATGATAATACTGTAACGTGCGCTTAGTTCGCAAAATAAAACTTCACTTTTCAATTTATTTCAATCACTTTTATTCAGTATCTATACTTTATTCGATCTCAACTCGACTTTTGGACTATCACTTGTAGACAATTTACTCTTCAGGCCGTGTCCGAATTGGGTTAAAATCTTCTACCACTGGTTAAATTTTGACGTCTGGTTAAAATGCGATCAATTTTTAATTTTTGCTGTCCGAACTGGGTTAAAATTAAATGGGTTAAATGGGATATTTAGTAAAAATTCCCCCTAGATTTAAGAAATTTCCCTATCCTTTTTTGTGTATCGTTATTGCGAAACATAAATATTTAAGACAAAATCCAGCTTGAAATGTACTAAAATACAAATTTGGCTCAAATGAAATAGAATAATTTTAAATTCATTTACTTTTGTAGGTTTTGCATCAATTATATCCCTTCATCATTAGGAACAAATCCTATTGTGTATTGCTTTTTAATGAAGTCTGCGTACACTAGTTCTCACTAGCTGCTCACTAGTTTCTTTCTTGAGAAACGTCAAAATTTAACCACTTGTGTCAAAATTTAACCTGGTCTGGAGCTGGATAATTTTTAACCCATTTTATTCACCACGCTAGTGTCAAAATTTAACCAGACGTCAAGTTTTAACCCACATTTTAACCCAATTCGGACACGGCCTCACTTTATCACTCTATAATCAAAACTGCCCTCTGGTTGCCTCGGGCGGGCTATTTATATCGAATGACATTTCAATCAATCAATTTCAATTTCAATTCAATTCAATTCAATTTTTCTTTATTTTTTTCAAATCATAAATTACAATATTATGTTATAGTAAAGAAATATAAGGCGTGTTTTTTTTTATGCTAGTATATAGTACAGTAAAAATTTCCCTTGGGGAACAACAACAAATCATTTTACTGTCGTAATTTTCCACAGTGAAAACAGGGATGGCATTGCTGTGGATTGATAGTTTCCAGCTTTGAAAATAAGATGGCACCACCAATGATTTCAGTTCATCAAAGCTTTTTCGAAAGGACGTGTTCAAAAAAAATGTGGTATTTGCAAAGAAATTTTTTCTCTCGATTAAAAATTAAAGAAATAAAAACTATATTCATATTGAATTTTCGCTTCTTTTCGTTTCTTACCTGGTGGTGTATTTAATACAGGAATTTGCGTTAGTTCTTTTTTGCTGAAGCTAATAGCTTTTCTCATGGAATTATTTGAGTAAAAAATATAGCCCAATGCAAGAAAAACACAAATCAAACAAACGAAGCAGTAAAAAATGGTCAAAAGGGAAAGATATATGTATGAAAATTAAATATTCTTCAATAGAAATTCAAGTTTGGGACTAGCAGTACGTGTTTCAACTTAATTTAATTTGGGTTGTGTTTATTTGTGCGGTAGTATTATAGTTCAATTTCACGGTTTTGTAAACAGAATCAACTTATTTTCTTTCTAAACCTATCGAAAAGACTGTTCAATAGTGTAAAATTGCTTTACCCCAGGTTTGGATATAAAATAAATTGATTCTGTTTTCCAATGGAAAATCTCATCAAAGATTGGTTTTTAATATCTTTTTACATACTCCCCGAACATACCCGAAAGTTTTTTTCAACAAAACAGCTGACTTTGACATAGAGTTTTCTTCACTGCTGGACGATGCCTCCAAAAATAGTAAAAAAGAGCTGTAAGAGAGAATCTGATATATGGAAAATAAGAAAAAAAGTACAAATTCATACCTGGCTTTGTATCGTTATTCATTTGATAGAACAATTAACGAAACAAACCTGGTATGAATTTGATTTTGTTTCATCTTGAATTTCACAGAGAACTTTGAAAAGTAGCAACAAGCTGTAGTGTTTCCTACACACTACTGTCAAACTTCAATAAAAAAGGTGGCAAACAATATTGACTTTGTATTTTAATATTTATTGCATGAAACTTTGTCTGAAATCAATGCTGAAAAACTTTTACATAAATTTTACAATATTCTTTTTGATGCTACTGCTGTGGCGTCTATCTTCTGTCTGTCTTTCTTCTTTTCACTTCTGGCGGTATGTCACCTTCATCGATGTTCGGTGGTTAGCGCAGAAGCAAGTTTTCGTTCCCTGTTTCTCTACTGTGGCGTAAGTGAGGCGAATGAGCCGCCACAATCACTCCCCCCCGAGTTTCTTTCCGCAGGAAGGTTGAATGTGACTTTTCGTTTATAAGTTTTTTGAGGTTTGTCCAGGACGGAACCCCAGTGGTGTGGTTGAGCTTGTTGTGATGTTGTCGATTCAGTTTCAGTGTGATGTTCATCCTCGTCGTTTGTTTTCTGGTGCTTCTGTTGAATGTACGGATGGTTGTTGATGGAATCTGTTGTCTAGATGTTGCTGCTGAGTTGATGTTGTTCTTGGCTTAGTGCTGGACTAGGATAGTGTTTGTGGTTGGAAGATGGTTGTTGTTTGTTGCTTGCTGTTAGCTGGTTGCTGTTAGCTGTTTGTTGTTTGTTGCTTGCTGTTAGCTGGTTGCTGTTAGCTATTTGTTGTTTGTTGCTTGCTGTTAGCTGGTTGCTGTTAGCTGTTTGTTGTTTGTTTCTTGCTGTTAGCTGGTTGCTGTTAGCTGTTTGTTGTTTGTTGCTTGCTGTTAGCTGGTTGCTGTTAGCTGTTTGTTGTTTGTTGCTTGCTGTTAGCTGGTTGCTGTTAGCTGTTTGTTGTTTGTTGCTTGCTGTTAGCTGGTTGCTGTTAGCTGTTTGTTGTTTGTTGCTTGCTGTTAGCTGGTTGCTGTTAGCTGTTTGTTGTTATTCCAACAGCTTGAGTTCGATGCTTGCCGTGCTGGGAGATGAAAATGGTCGATTAGAGGTGGCCATGACCTGATGGCTTGGAACCAGCTCGACAAAACGATCTGCGAATTCTGCAACTGTTTCCAGAGGGAGTTTGCTGGTGGTGATGAGGTGCGGTTTTACCTCTGAAGGAAGCCTCTCCATCCACAGCTGTTGCAGAACGCTGTCATCGACGGCACCATCAGCCAATTCACGCATCTTCCGCAGCAATTGAGATGGCGTTTTTCCAGCAAGTGTCGTCTCACTCAGAAGCTTTTGGACTTGCTTTTGCCTAGAATCTGAGAGGCGTGAGATGACTGCCAATTTTAGTGTTAAATACTTATCTGTTTTTGGTTCCTGACGAATCACATCGGCGAGTTGCTCCAGCGTATTTGGATCCAATGCTTTTACTACGTTGTGGTACTTGCTTGTATCATCCACGGTTCCTGTTGTGCTGAACTCAGCCTTGACCACATAGAACCATAGATCTGGCCTCTCCTTGTTGAAAGGTGGTAACTTGGGTCTGTCAGCTCTGTGTGCAGGTTGTTGAACGATACCATTCAATGCCATCAGTTGTTGCTGCAAAGCAAGTAAACCTTGGTTGCCAGAAACACACGGTGTACTTGTGGTTCCCGACTCTACGCGGACTTGGTTGCTTCCATTCACGTTGCCAGAATCTTCCGACCATTGGTTCTTGTGTTGATTTTTTTCGATGGTTGATGTGGGAGGCTTTGGAACCGAACTGATAGGACTTGCAAACATTGGATGACCATCTTGATAGCCTAGTACATCACCTTCCTCGAGATCGAGAAGGCTGACATTAGAGCCGGGCTTTTTTGGTGAGTGATCTACGACCATTATTAGATGTTTTGTTGGCGATAAATATCTCTTCAGAAGCAAATTAACCCTTTTTGGTCTTCTGAGAAAATGCCGGGAGAAAAAGAAAATGGCTGCCGCTATGTGCGCTTTTCTCGCCGGGACGTGTTATTTTACCACCTATCACGTCGGGGTCACCAATTTGTAGTGTTTCCTACACACTACTATCAAACTTCAATAAAAAAGGTGGCAAACAATATTGACTTTGTATTTTAATATTTATTGCATGAAACTTTGTCTGAAATCAATGCTGAAAAACTTTTACATAAATTTTACAATTTTCTTTTTGATGCTACTGCTGTGGCGTCTATCTTCTGTCTGTCTTTCTTCTTTTCACTTCTGGCGGTATGTCACCTTCATCGATGTTCGGTGGTTAGCGCAGAAGCAAGTTTTCGTTCCCTGTTTCTCTACTGTGGCGTAAGTGAGGCGAATGAGCCGCCACAAAGCTTTGACGTTGAGCTCCATCTTGTTGCTGAAAATAGAACTGAAAATACTGTGGACAGATCGTTTTTTTTAACTCGAATGCTGTACTATATACTAGCTTAAAAAAAAACACGCCTATAATTAATTAGAAAGCATGGCAATATGCCGTCTGCCGTAAAGAAATTACAATTTTAAAATACAGTGAGAAAGTTTTAACAAACTTGTGCTAAGTTTATAAGTTAATTTGTTTAAAAAGAAAGAAAACTAGTAACAAACAAAACAGTGACTTTTAGTTTAGTTAAACCAAAACTAGATAGATTGATTTAAGCTGAAATCTATTGCTGTATAAGATACACGTTTAGAACACTCTTACCGCCGTATTAATAAACGCGGAATAGCTGCGTTCCATGGATTAAGTGGAAAATGGTATAATGGTAGCTTTAATTAAATGGAAAATGGTATAAAAATAAATAAATAAATAGGGTGGCGCAACAGAGCGAGGAGCCCCTGGGCCTAGCGCATTTCTCACAACCATGCCTTGTGAGGGAATGGAGGGGACCTACAATTTTTCGCCGGTTCCGAACGGCTTATTGAGAATGCGCTTTTCATGGCAATGAATTTACTAACGGAGGACTTGCCAATTCCTCGCGAAAGGCGATACCCGTGGAAAAACATTTTTGCATTTTGCCTCTGCTGGGATTCGAACCTCGAACCTCTGGGTTAGCAGGTGGACATGCTAACCATTGCGCCACGGGTACCACCAAATGGAAAATGGTATAATGGTACTTAATCCATGGAATAAGGCTATTCCGCGTTTATTAATACGGCGGTTAATGTATATAAATATACAGCCGTATTTATAATCGCATAATAAACTCCGAACAACTTTATAACACGCCTATTCCTTGAATAAATCAGAAATCGTATTTATAATCATTTTTCGTCAGTGAATAGGGGCTGAATAGCTTAAACGCAGAAATGTGTGTTTTAAGCGTGTTTTAAGCGTATTTTAGCGTATAAATGTCATTTGATTTTGAGTATTGAGTTGTCATTCAGTGGTTTATTTACAACTTTGAGAATTTTAAAAGCAACTAAAATGGAAATGTACTCAAATTACATTAACTTTATGCATAATTTGGATGGTGTAAATGTGTTATCCACTGAAAGAAGTAGAGCGCAGAAGGTGTACAAAAAAGATTTGATCCAATGAAGCTTAAGAGTCATTATTTAGGCAGAAATATAAGAATGTTTCCTTTTTTCAGAGCCCGTTCCACACGCGTCGTGGCTGAGTTACAATTTCTCGGATGCATAAGAACCTCCAAACGAAAGACCGACCATATACCATGTTACACGTTTAACATGGGAAGTTAAACCATTAAAATTTCTACATTTTGTGGTAGTGTTTTTTATGTCATTTGTTCTATGTATTTATTCAAATAAAAATAAAATTTTCCATTTCATTTTTATATCAGAGCAAATTTAGTAGCATTCCACAATTTGTTGCAGAAAAATCGAAAGTCTTGAACACGATTGATATCCAAATTGTTGTCGCGTGCCTGCGTTATGTATGCACAAAGGGCAATTGTCAGAGCATCAGTTCCACATTCTAGAATGTCATTAGGGAAGTCTTGCTTTTGGCCGTTCTTTGTTGGGATGCATAGCAACAACTTCTTTAAGTGCTTCCTTCTTCATAAAACCGCACAAATGCTTCAGTCACTGCACGACACAACTTCGGATCCATAATAAATGCAACGCGACTTCAGTCATAGAGAGATCCCAAACACTTCAGTTCATGTCGACTAAGGTTTTCTTCCCGGCAGAGCTTCTTCCCCATCACAACCTGTGTTGCTATACCAGCATGAACACAGCCTGATACCCACAGAGTCGTGTAACATTTCATTCGATGATATCGAGTAATAGCATATTCTATGGCATTAGTTAGAGGATGACCCAAGTGCAGAGACCTAGTGACATTGGATGGTGGAATAACCATTACAAATTTAAGTTAGCTTTAGTTATTTTATTTGTACTTGCAGTTTTATACTTAGACCGAACACCGAATGAAAATAAAAACAAAACAAAATTCTGTTGTCAGTTCAACCATTGAGAAACAAAAATAGAGAGTTTCTTTATGATTTTGACATAAGGGATGAATAACTATAATGGGTGATGAAAAAGATTATAAATAAGGATTTTTTATTCACTGAATAAAGTCTTACAGCCGTATTTATAATCGCATAATAAACTCCGAACAACTTTATAACACGCTTATTCATTGAATAAATCAGAAATCGTATTTATAATAATTTTTCGTCAGTGAATAGGGGCTGAATAGCTTAAACGCAGAAATGTGTGTTTTAAGCGTGTTTTAGCGTATAAATGTCATTTGATTTTGAGTATTGAGTTGTCATTCAGTGGTTTATTTACAACTTTGAGAATTTTAATTGTGTAATTGTATGATTCAACTTGAAAGTTACAGAGTTGTTTTTGAAAAATCACAGAACAAAAATATACTTCACTTTTTCATTTTATATCTTTCTTTGAACTAAACTGAGGCGAACTACTTTTGTTCTCCAATTTTTTCGAGACCTATGCAACAACTTCAACTCCAATCACACAATTACATAGTAAACTGAGCACAGATTCAGGATATTAATGCTTATCCCAAGATTTAAAGCACCGTCAAGAAATGTTCCGTTTTCTTTTTAGTTGATCCATTTTCCTTTAGTTATTTAGTTTTAGTTTATTTAGTTAGCTTTAGTTATTTTATTTGTACTTGCAGTTTTATACCGAACGAAAATAAAAACAAAACAAAATTCTGTTGTCAGTTCAACCATTAAGAAACAAAAATAGAGAGTTTCTTTATGATTTTGACATAAGGGATGAATAACTATAATGGGTGATGAAAAAGATTATAAATAAGGATTTTTTATTCACTCAATAAAGTCTGAATAGGTTCTTATTCACTGAATAACTATTATGCGTTTTAAGCGTGTAATAGCAAAATCTAATAAATACGGCTGTTAATAGTTTCTTATTCACTGAATAACTATTATGCGTTTTAAGCGTGTAATAGCAAAATCTAATAAATACGGCTGATAATGTTTCTAATGTACATAACAATTTAATTTCTGGACTTTTAGTTTAGTCAAAACAAAATAGATCAAAGGGCTTTTAGTTTAGCTAAAACGAAAATAACTTGCTTTTCCCTATATGCATAGTTCAAAAAGTGGTGTAAAATTATTGTTTCAAAACATGTTCAAATAATCATCTCGATATTTTTTTGCGTGAGAATCATATCCTATAAGAGACTTCCAACCACGGCTACCATTCAGGATATTTATACATTCTTCTAACGAAAGAAAACTTGTGGAAAAATAGAGTCTACGTATTTCTTGTAAAATTGGACAAAATGCTATAAAATGTAAGACGTTTTCGTTCTGACCGAGATTGCATAGCGAGCAGATAGGATTTAAGTCAGATCTATGAGGTCTACAATTCAGTTCTAGCATTTCAGTTCTGACTTTAAAAATTAAGCTCATTTGAGAAACTGAAAACTCATCTCTGAAATAGTTTTTCTCACCTAAAGAGAAAGTTAGTCGTCGATAAACACTTCTTGATGTCGAAGAAGTACCTCGGACTATGCATTGCTGAAATAGCGTCTCATCTATGCGAGCTATGCAGTCGTATAAAGAATCTTTTAACGCAATGACATTGTCAGTAGATAATGAAATTGCAAAATTATGCGTAACAGCCAGATCGTACCAGTTTTTGATTGGGCTATAACCATTGCGAAAACAAATCGTAAGGATCCGTTTTTGGAGGTTTTGGTCTGATCGACTCATTACCTTGACAATGTAGTCCGCACTAGCCTTCAAGTTTTTAAAAATATGTGTGGTAACCCAGATTCTGCATGTATGGCATAGTTAGGGGTGTTTTTAGGTAGCTTGAAAATTCGTTTGAAGAAGTATCTTTGGACGTTTTCTAGTTCTTCTAACTGTTCATACCCATATACTTCATTTCCATAGCAAAGGCAACTATTTACTGTAGCGTTGAAGACTTTAAATTTTGATGCTGGATCAACGGAATGGTTACAAAAAAAATTTTTCCACATGCTATTCAAAGCTACTTTAGCAGCCTTCGTTTTTTCTTCAACATGTGTATGTGGATTCAGGCTATATGTGAGAATATATCCAAGATACTTAAATCTATCCACTATTTCGATAATATCATCCCCAAGAGTCCAGTTGCGACTATAACCTATAGATCTGTCGCGTGATCTAAAAACCATAATTTTAGATTTCGTGCTGTAGATTTTCAGATCCCAACTATCACAATATTCCTGTAGCTTATTGATTTGTAGCTGTAGAGTAAGCGGGCTATCAGATAGGATAACTAGATCGTCAGCGTAAGGAAGGACTTTAATATTAACATCGCCTATAGTGATACCTCCTGGGATGTGATTTTCAACATCATTAATAAAAAGTGAGAATAGTAAAGGGCTTAAAACACAGCCTTGAGGTACACCAGATTCGCATTTAAAATCTCTAGATTTCTTATGACCATTCTGGACAAAAGCACGATTATTTTCAAGCATTTTCTCATAGAATTTGATGAACTTGGTTGATAAACCTATTACAGAAAGCTTGTATATTAAAGACCTTCTATTGACCGTGTCAAATGCAGCCTTCAGATCGACAAAAAAGGCATACAGACATTTTTTTGAAGTGAAAACTTCTTTAGGCGCGTTTGGCACTTTTGTGATGGGGGTAAAGCAATGAATTCGCGACAGACACCATTTTTTTTGTTGCATATTTTTCGGCTTCATTCCGAAATGGCTGGCCACACATACACGATACACCACTGAGCAGATCAGAGAGCAATGAATGCAGATTATTTAGTATTTGTAGTGTAGTGTGTAGGTAGTAGTCATTTGCAAAGCTCGTAGTAAAATGCAAAGCTAATTCTTTTCTTCATTCGGTCATTGACAGTCAAAGTGTGAAGTTCTTTTTAAATAAGCAGGATCTCAATTATTTGTTTGAGAGGAAAAAGAAATAATTTCCCCACCTGCTTACTAATTAATTAATTTTGAACTGCTAAATGACTTCAAAGAATGTAACAGCAACATTACCTAGTATACTTTTACCGACTCGGAGAAATACAGAGAAGAAAGAAAGGAATTGAATTGAAGGACAGAGAAAAATTATTGCAACGCAGAAAAAATAAAAAGCACCAAATATTTAACTACCATTTCAATGAAGTGGATGAGTGAAGCTGGAATCATGGCAGAGTAGGAGACGCACTGGTCGATGATTCGAACTTTACAATAAATTAAAAGAGATCAACAACTCATCGCGATGATTTATCGATGGAATTGAAATGGTTGCATGCAAATAGTTTGAAAAACCATTACTCAAATATTCACTAATTTCGTTTCTAAACTTAATGCATTGTCCTTTCATTTTATTGTCAAAGTTTACGAGCGCAGTTACAAAATCTGTAGACACTATCGACTATCGTTAAAAAATTGAATGTATTGATTTTAACAGAATTTCGCAAGGGTGACGAAGAAATATAGATATGATATTCCAGATTTCAATTTAGTTGCTAGTTTCAGAAGCCACGATCGTCCAGCAGCAGGAGTAGCTATCTATAAAAGGTTGTCTGATACAACTGCCATATTTTGCTCAAATCATATGGACTTGCATACGAGGTACCTACACTAGTATATGTTTAGTAGTAATGTTTTTGATATCGGCGATTTGTGTGTTTATCGTTGCCTTTCTGGAAATGGACAGCAAGTTATAACAGTAGGGGTTTATAATTCACCGACTACGTCTTCAAGTGCAATACGACAGCTTTTATATAAAAATTTATTTATTTAGTCTGAAGACGCTTCTGCATACCTTCACGATAAAATTGGGGAGAGATTTGATGAATTCCCAATGATTTTGAGTGGTGATTTTAACATCAACTTCGGCGATGCTACAAATTTGCCACTTTTTCAATTTTTAAAAGAAGAATACTATTTTACAATGACGAATGACCGCAGCCTTAGTACAACGAAATATAAAGCGACAATTGATGCAGTCTCTGCGATATATTTAAATAGATTTGAGACAAAATTGTTCGTTTCCTATTTAAGTTACAGTAGACCTATTATTTCAGTTTTAGAATACGATGATTGTAGAGATGATAAAAGAAGAGATGAAATTGTGAATGAAAACTCATAAGTTTCATTGATGTTCTTCTATATGTACATCTACATAAGTATATTATAAAATATTTTCCTGTACCTACATTAAAATATTTACTGAAAATTCAATTCTGTTTTCACTTCCGTCGGCACTCCCGGAGTGCTTCTTTTTTTTTTTTTTATCTATAAATCGTTTAGCTACAGTACATAGAACAAAAACTTGATCTATAGTCGAAAGATTTGCACGAAAGCCCGCTTGGTAGCAACTGGGGCCGAATTACAGCTCACGATATCGAGTGAGTGAGTGGCATTAGAGATCGAGTGAGTGAGTAACCATTTTGGAATTACAGCATACGTGACCTCTCGTATCGTATTGCTCTTTAAAATTGTACTAGTATCATCGAATATTCACTAGTAAATTTCGAGTTTCTATTAATTCATAGATGTCGCTGGTGTCTCTTTATACCTATTTCATTATTTTTTGGTAGGTAAAATTCATGCCTTTGTAAAAAAAAGACAATATTTAGTAAGAATTTCGGAAAATTTAAACATAAAATACACTCAGATGGTGTTATAAAATGAAATATTGATAATAGATGGTTTCGATAGTCTTTCATGTATGATTTAGAGAGCACTTTATGCATCGAATGAAATTCCGATCGATAACTGATGAGAAAATTCCGAATTGTGGTACTTGATGACTCGATATCGTGAGCGGTAATACCAAATTCCCATAATTCCGATACGACTTATTCGATAGCGTGTGCCGTAATTCGGCCCCTGATCATATTGTTTTGTTCAGCCCAATTTGAAAGCCTAAAGTATAATAGTTGTAAGAACAGTTTTCTCAGTGAATGCAATACCCCTATAGTTTTCCGGTTCATCACGATCACCGTTTTAAATTTACAAAACAGCAAGAGGCGACTCTGTAAAAGTACAAGAATATTCACTTAATGAGCAAAAAGTGCAATATCTCAAAAAGTATGCGCTTCACAGAAATTTTTTACCCAGCTTTGGAAAGCTATCACTATTGTCAATCCAATGCACGTAACACCAATCACACTTTATATCAATTGGGGAAAATAGTACTTTACCGTTTTACGGGTGAAAATCAAATAATACACTAAGAAAATTAGTCTCTTAACGTTAATATGTTGTGAATGCCAATATAAACTGAACTACACTAGTAATTGATCAAATATTTGCAAGGAATCAACACTTGTTTGGTTACGAATTAATATTCAATGTTTTTAATGTTCGATAAGATCAAATTATATTGGAAAATGGAAAAAATATATAAAGCGATAAAAGACACTTGTTGTATATACTAGGGTTGCCAACTGATGTTGTTTGTGTAAAAGTCTGTACACTGTTAAAAAATATTTTTATTGTAAACGTATATATTGTTCCAAAAAGTTCAGCCTCGGCTTATTCTGAACTGGCCCTGATTTTGGATCATGTTTTTGAATTGTCAGACTTAGAAAGCCAAATTCTTTTAATTGGTGACTTTAATCTAACATACGTTCAATGGTTACCCTCTGACGATGGATCTTTCCAAAAACCTTCTCTAACTTCACCGCAGCGTGAGCTTTCTAGTTTAGATAACATTATATCCACTGACTTACAGCAAGTAAGCTGTATTAGAAATTTTCAAAATCGTATGTTAGATTTAGTTTTCTCATCCGAAGCTATTAGCACGGTAGTTCTTCAATCAAATTCGGGCATTACTAGAATTGATGATCTCCATCCCCCTTTAGATATTTTTATAGAACTAAGCAACGTCTCTCGAGATATTAATAATTTAAATGACTGTGTATATACTTTTGACTTTCGAAAAGCGAATTTCGATTTGCTATCGAATGAATTATGCATTGCTGGTATTGAAAATATATCAACTATTGCAAATATTGACGATGCAGTCGCTTGATTCTACTCAATTTTAGAAAATAGCATGAAAACAACAATTCCCTTAAAGTTGCTTAGAAATAGTAGTTTCAGTTAACCGTGGTTTACCAAGGAATTAAAGTCTCTAAGGAACAAAAGAAACAAAGCTTGGAAGATCTATTTAACTACCCTCTCTCCAATTGACCACCAACTATTCATAAGTTTTTTTGAAGACTTCAAAACTCTTTCTCAAAATCTATACTCTAACTATGTATATCAAATGGAGCGTTCTCTGAAAAATGACCCAAAAAGTTTTTGGACTTTTGTAAACTCTAAAAAAATCTGATGGCTATCCACTGAACTTTGTTTATAATAGCACTTCTTTAAAAAATACTTCTGAGATTTGCAATGTATTTGCAAATCATTTTTGTGGTTCTATTTGTATTACGAATTTAGAAATTGATGAACATTTTTTTCAGTATTTAACTCACTGCTCGCAAGTAAATTTTAATAGTACCCCTATTCACAGAGACAGAATTACTTACTACCTTTCTTCTTTTAATGATGACTTTTCTTCTGGTCCGGACACGATTCCGCCAATTGTTTTGAAAAAGTGTTCTTCATGTTTATCATTTCCACTCGAATATCTTCTTAAGCTTTCTTTAAAAGCTGGAATATTTCCCACTATTTGGAAAAAATCTCTTATAACACCAGTTTTCAAGAAGGGTGAAAAGATCGATATAAAAAACTACAGGCCAATTTCAAAGCTCTCATGTATACCCAAGCTATTTGAACAAGTAGTCTGCGAAAGCCTATCCTTCTTTGCAAGGAATGTTATCTGCCATCAGCAACATGGATTTATGCAAAGAAGATCGACGGCTACGAACCTTCTATCTTTTTATCATAAATGTTCCAACGCCCTTGAATATGGGAACGAGCTTGACTGCATTTACACTGACTTCTCCAAGGCGTTAGACAAACTGTCTCATAATATTATACTATACAAACTAAAAGCATTTGGATTTCCCCCATTTTTTATTGTTTGGATAAGCTCCTACCTAAAAAAAGGACTTATGAAGTCAAATTTCGTAACATTTTGTCAAAACCTTTCAATGCTATGTCTGGCGTGCCACAAGGTAGTCATCTTGGCCCCTTGCTTTTCTTAATTGCTATAAATGATATAATTTCTTGCATCTCCTATAGCGACATTTTAATCTTTGCAGATGATATGAAGATTCTTAAAACCATCAAAAATGCTTCAGATCGAGACTTCTTACAAAAAGATATCGACTGTTTTGCTCTATGGTGTTCTAAAAACGGACTTAGTTTGAACGCTTCCAAGCGCCAAAGTATGACCTTCTCCCGCAAAAGATCGCCAAGTACTTACTTACTTACTTACTTAGGTGGGCATTACAGTTCGGGGTGAACCTGGGCCTCAACCAACATTCTTCGATAACGACTTCTATTTCGGACGAGCTCTCTCCAGTTTCGCACTCCAAGTCGGTTGAGGTCTTCCTCCACTTGATTGCGCCACCTAAGACGAGGTCTTCCCCTTCCGCGATTTCCCTGCAATGTGCTTTCGAACACCCGACGAGCCGGAGCGTTTGGGTCCATCCGCTCAACATGGCCCAACCATAATAGCCTCGCGATGCGTACTCTTCTGGCTATGCCCATGTCGCAGTACAGCTCATACAGCTCGTTGTTGTATCTTCTTCTCCACACATTGTCTTCGCATACGGGACCAAAGATCATTCGGAGAATTTTTCTTTCGAAACGACCAATGGTTTCCTCATCCACTTTCGATAAGGTCCATGCTTCCGCGCCGTAAAGCAGGACTGGGATGATTAAGGTCTTATATAAGGTTACCTTGGTTTTTCTGGAGAGGGTTTTGTTTCTCAATTGCCTTCTTAACCCAAAGAAGCAACGGCTGGCAAGAGTTATTCTGCGTTTGATCTCCGCACTGATGTTGTTGTCCGTGTCTACAGCGGATCCTAGGTAGACGAAGTCCTGTACTACCTCGAAGTTATGTCTGTCTATTGTGACGTATTTTCCAATTCGTCGATGTTCTGTGTCCTTGTTTGATGACAACATATACTTCGTTTTGCCCTCATTAACCATCAAATCCATTTTTACCACTTCTGTTTCAATACTCGCAAAAGCACCTATGACATCACGCTTTTTTCTTCCCATTACGTCAATATCGTCTGCATAGGCGAGTAATTGTACAGACTTTTGAAAGATTGTTCCTCTGGTGTTGACGTTTGAGTTTCTTACAATCTGTTCAAGTATGATGTTGAAGAAATCGCATGACAGTTTATCGCCTTGCCTAAAACCTTTTTCGACATCAAAGGTCTCGGTGAGTTCTTTACCGACCTTGACGGAGCAGCGTGAATTCTCCAAAGTCATCCTGCATAGTCGTACGAGTTTTGCAGGGATGCCGAAACTAGACATGGCTCTGTACAGCTCGTCTCTGTAGATACTGTCATACGCGGCCTTGAAATCGATAAAGAGATGGTGAATATCGATATTATGTTCACGGGTTTTTTCCAAGATCTGCCGTAATGTGAAAATTTGGTCTATTGTGGACTTCTGCGGTCTAAAACCACATTGATAAGGACCTATCATGTTGTTGACGTGGGGTTTCAGACGTTCACATATTACAGCAGACAAGATCTTATAAGCGACGTTAAGGAGGCTTATCCCACTATAATTGGCGCAGTTGTGAGGGTCCCCTTTCTTTAGGATCGGGCATACGATACTGAGGTTCCATTCATCGGGCATGCTTTCTTCCGACCATATCATGAAGATCAGTTGGTGCATGCTCCTTTCCAACTGATCTCCAGCTGCCTTGAAGAGTTTGGCATCAAGGCCATCTGCACCTGCAGTCTTATTTGATTTAAGTTTGCATATAGAAAGCTTAACTTCTTCTAGGTCGGGAGGACGGCATTCTTGATCATCGTCCAGGCTGAATGGGGCAATCTGCCTGACAGCGGAATTTGTGTCCTCATCGCCGTTAAGCAGTCTGCAGAAATGATCTTTCCAGATCCTCAGTAGCGACTGTGACTCTATAACTATGTTTCCCTGCTGGTCTTTACAGGCTTGAGTTCGGGGTTTGCCACCCTGGCAGGATCTTTTTACCTTTTGGTAAAACTTCCGAATCTCGTTCCTGTCATGGCACCTCTCTATTTCCTCAAACGAGCGCTTCTCATGCTGCTTCTTTTTCTTTTTGAGAAGTCGGTGTTCTTCCCTTCTTCTCTCCTTGTAAATCTCGTTATACCGATCGTAAGCAGCCCTCGTTCGTGTTTGCAAAAGCATTTGTCGTGCTCTTTGCTTGGCTGCATTTGCTTGCCTACATTCTTCATCGAACCATGGGTTTCGTTTTGGTGGCCGAGTGAAACCCAGAACCTCAGAGGCAGCGGTTGTTCTGATGGCTTCTTGGCATTGCTGCCACTGATCTTCAATGTTTAATGCTGGCGGCATGGGATTCAAGGATAATTGAAGGGACACTCGATTGGAAAAGGCATTGGCAATCTCTTGCGATTGTAGCTTTCCGACGTCATATCTCTTCACAGCGTAAGATCGTGCTGGTCGTGAACATGATATCTTCATTCGTACCTTGGCTACAACAAGGTAGTGGTCCGAGTCAAAGTTGGCGCCTCGGAACGTTCGGACATCTAACACACTGGAAGAGTGCCTTGCGTCGATCGTAACATGGTCAATTTGGTTGACGGTTAATTGATCTGGGGATCGCCATGTACCAATATGAATTTTGAGATGCGGGAAGCGTGTACTTCTTACAACAAGATTTAGCCCCGCAGCAAAATCAATTAGCCTCAATCCGTTTTCGGAGGTTTTGTCAAGGAGGCTATGCTTACCGATTGTGTTTCCAAAGATGTCCTCCTTCCCTAGTTTTGCGTTGAAATCGCCAAGAACGATTTTCACGTCATGTCTAGGGCACTGCTCATATGTTTCTTCGAGGAGCTCGTAGAAACAGTCTTTGGAATCGTCGTCTTTCTCTTCTGTGGGGGCGTGGGCGCATATAAGGCTAATGTTGGTGAATTAAGCCCTGATGCGGATGGTCATTATACGCTCATTGACTGGATTTTGGCTAATCACCTTATCCCTGAGTCTTCCTCTAACGACAAATCCGCACCCAAATAAACGCTGTTTCTGTTGTCTGTAGCAGTCGCCATAGTATATGTCACAGTTTTTCATCTTCTTTATGCCCGGTCCACTCCATCACACTTCTTGGATGGCGGTTATGTCTGCTTTGCAGCAGTCCAGGGCGTCCGCTAATTCTCCAGCTGCACCTAGTCCGTTAAGAGATCTTACGTTCCAAGTGCAGATCCGGAGGTCGTTGTCCTTTTTTCGTTTGCATGGGTCGTCAACTTTGAAATCTTTATCGTTATCCGAGGCTGTTTGTTGTTTCGGAACTGGGCTTTTTTTACGTGGTTGGGTAGTTAACCCTACGCACAACCCCCAACCTGGAGGGCCAGGTCCTTTTGGATCCCTTCGGACACAAAGGGCTGGAGTATCCAGAGTCAGTACCCTGCTGCAGGGGTGTGAGTGCTGCCGTTGGCTCACCAGTAGCTCGTCCGCCACCAGCTCTACTTCAATACCCTGTCCTAGTATTGAAAGACCCTGAAAGACCTTTAAACCAAATACGTTGGAGTAGCTCTTTCAGGGGTTTCTGCTTTTATGGCTGCTGAAGTCCACCGTTGATTCTGTCCTTCGAATTCATCCGCTGGGACATTTACACGAAAGCTCTCGTAGACCACTGAGATTCGTGCAGTCAGTCATTGTTCGCAGAGCAATTATAGTGTTGATCAATCACAATTCTTTGTTCCGGATTCCCTTATCAACACTCGCACTTACTAGTTTAGCAGGTCAGCTCTGGACGGAGCATCCCAGGTCCCAGTGGATACCGCTTGGAGGTATAGTAAGCACAGTTGACGTGTACTATAAGTTACAGCATCTGGGCGCCGCCAAGTTGGCACCAATCAGAGCCTACCCGAATAGTACAACGCCCATCCACCAAGATCGCCAAGTAACGGAGAATATTCAATATCGCAACAATCCCTATCTCAAGTTTTTAGATTCCGTGACCTCGGTGTTCTATTTAGTACCAACCTCGAGTTTAATGAACACATCAACCTCATTATTAACAAATCAAATTCAATGCTTGGCTTTATTAAGCGATGGGCAAAAGAATTTAATGACCCCTATGTCACACTCTCTTTATAACGGGTGATTTTTTAGCTGGTTTGGTTTTGGCAACACTGGTGTTGACAGCTGACGTGTGTTTAGTACCTTGTGTCACTGTCAAACAGCTTCAGTTTGGTTTGCAATTTAACCATGGATCGTCATACAAATGAACAACGCTTGCAAATTATTGAATTTTACTATCAAAATTCGTGCTCGTTTCGAAATGTTCATCGCAAGCTGCTTCCATTTTAAGGTGAACAGTTAATTTCACGTTTCGGGCCGGTCAATTGGCCGCCTAGATCGTGCGATTTGACACCATTAGACTATTTTTTGTGGGGGTATGTCAAGGCTAATGTCTATAGGGACAAGCCCGCATCGATTGACGCACTAGAAGCCAACATCCATGCATTCATTCGTGAGATACCGGCCGATATGTGTGAAAGAGTATACCAAAATTGGACTCAGCGGATGGGCTACCTGAGACGCAGCCGCGGTCAACATTTGCATGAAATTATCTTTTAACATTAAATTGCAAGGTTCAAACTATCGATTCAAATAAATATTTCATTCATTTTTTCGAATTTTTTGTGTTTTAAAAATAAAAGTTCTAAACCTCTTAAAAAATCACCCGTTATAAGTGTTATGTTCGTCCGCATCTAGAATATGCGTCTCAGGTGTGGTCACCATTTTATGATATTCATAAATCTCGAAACGAAGCAATACAGCTCAGATTCATACGTTTCGCTCTCAAAGGTCTCCCTTGGGAAGATCCTTTCGATCTCCCCCCTTATGAAAATCGTATTCGCCTATTAAATCTTCAAACCCTCTCACAGAGGCGAATCAACAATGATTTATTATTTTTTCATCTATTAATAATCGGTTCAACTCATACCCCAGACTTGCTCTCCCACATTAGTTTCAACTATCGTGGAGGATTTCACCAACTACGTAATTTAGAGTTTTTACATTGCTCCCACCACAGAACTAACTATGGCGTGCATGAGCCATTAGCTCGCATGAGTAGGTTATCTAACTCCTATCCTTTTGTTTCCGATTTCAACCTAAGTAAAAACACTTTAAAATTAAAACTAAGAACCAGTGTGCCACCTGCATGACTTTTATTTGATATTTTGTTATTGTTATTTAATTTCTGTTCTTATTTATAGTTTTTGATTAATAATGTTTCTCTAGTTTATTTAGTTCTATTTAATAATGTACTTTTACTTGTTTTTTTTTGTTGAAAATTGTTATGTCTTTAATTGTTTTCCTCGTATACGTTCTCTTTGTGCTTGTGTTGGCGTTATTTACTAACCACTAACACTGGCATTATTGATGAAGAGCGTAGATAAGCGTGTACAAATGAACTTGCTCTAAGTTCAGTACCGCTTAAGACTCTGAGATGCAAAAAAAAAAAATTATTGATGACGTCGTTTGTGAATAAGTGTGTGTGTGTGCAGAAATACCGGGAGGAGAATTTGTCTAGACATCATGGTTCATAGCAAAACTACTAGAAAGCTCTCTATGTTTCACACTGCTATATAAAGAGGCCGCTGACGCAACCAGAGTCAGTTTTGATTATATAAAGTGATAAAGTGAAGAGTAAATTGTTTACAAGTAATAGTCCAAAAGTCGAGTTGAGATCGAGTATAATGAAGCTTTTATTAGAACAAAGGACGGAATAGCAGAAGGTTCTCGAACAACTTGAAACACAACGAAATGAGCAAAAGAAGCTGGTTGAAGAACAACGAAGCGAACAAAAGAAGCTGGATGGAACAGCAGAATGTTCTTGAACAACTGGAAGCACAACGAAACGAACAAATGAAGGAACAACAGAATATTCTCAAAAGACTTGAGGTGCAACAGAATGTTTTGGAAGGTCAGAAAAACATTCAAGAAGGTAAATTGGGCAACATTGAGAAAAATATATGTGCCCTAGACGAACGCGTTGAAGGTGTGGAGAAACAGCTTCCTGTTGTAGAGAATCGTTTCGAAATCGTAGAAAGCCGATGTGATAAACAGTTCTCTGTTCTGACCAAGGAATTGGACCAGATCCGCAAAATCAAAATTCGAGAATCTGCTGGAGAGTTTGCAAGGAAAAAAGGAGATGAAACTGCCAGCATTTGATGAACAGTCTTCTTGGCCAGTCTACAAGAGACAATTTGAGGCAGCCGCGACAACAAATGGCTGGGATGACAAAAACAAGTACATTGCACTGACGCTTGCTCTTAGCGGACCAGCAGCTGAATTACTTCAAACAAATCCAGCTGAAACTTTAGCATTTGCATTGACAATAATTGAAGCAGCAGAACAGGCTTCTCATGGAGTAAATCGACTTAGAGAAGCCATAGTCGATGAATGCTCGTTCCAAAGAGCTGAAATACAAAAGAGCCAGCGGAGCGGACCAGTAAGATGTTGAAACTGCAACAAGACCGGGCACTTACAGCGTCAACCACCAAATAAAGCCGATGGTCAACATTGTGGGTGCAAGAGATCCAACCCAGAGCAAGGTAACAACACCAGCGTAACAACACCAGCGTTGTCTATCAGCCCGTTTCCCATCAGGGAAACGAGTAAGAACCAACTTCGAGGGGCAGAGGCTGCTTTCTTGTATCGATGGCCCCAGAACCACCATCCAGGTCTCCCAGACCAAACGAGACAACAAAAGTCTGACTGTGGAGACTACTATTGACGGGAACAAACATGTGGCAAACATCGACACCGGTGCTACAGCATCCATAATACGTCGAGACCAGGTAAAGATGACGTGGTTTCATAACACCCATAGCTACCGTCTAAGAACCGCAACGAGAGAAGCAGCACGAGTATATGGAGAAGTGTGTCTTAAGATCCGACTGGCCGATCTAGTGTTTACTCTTCAATTCCTGGTGGCAGATATATGTGACGAGTGCATCATTGGAATCGACTTTATGAAACAGCACGGAGTTATTTTGGATATCGGTTATTAAATTTTGAAGTACCAAAATAAAGAACTTCCAATGACCTATTCGAACGAAAGTACGTCGACGCTGAGGACTGTCATCACGGATGATCTGATTCTGCCTTCTTCTTCTGAAGTGTTCGTTTGGACAAAACTGGAAGGTGAGTTTGGAAGCCTTCAATACCTCATGGTGGAACCAGACCCAGAGTGTTCCTCCCAAAGCGTCATCATTGGGAAAACACTGGTAGCACCGAAAAACAAAATGGTCCCCGTACAATTACTAAACACCAAACCGTACGATGTAAGGTTGAAGAAAGGAGAAGTCTTTGGACGTTGCGAATCGGTTGCAGCAATTACGAAAATCACAGATGAAGCCCCGAGAAAAACTATAACTCCGGATGAGCTCAAAACCATCAGAGCTAAAATACTGAATTCATCCAACCTTGATCACCAACAAACAAGGATGGCTGAAAATCTCTTCAAGAGTACACTGACATCTTCGCATCGCAAAAGGGACAATATGGTAGGACACGGTTGGTGCAGTATCGCATCAACACAGGAGATGCAAGACCGATTCGTCAACCCGCAAGACGCCTTCCACTGGCCAAACAAGGTGAGGTTGAGTACATGATAACAGCAATGAAGAAGGACGGTCTTATCGAAAATTCCAAAAGTCCTTGGGCGTCACCAGTGGTGCTAGTGAAAAAGAAAGACGGAAGCACTCGTTTTTGTGTGGACTACCGAAGGCTGAATGATGTGACTAGGAAGGACAGCTATCCCCTGCCCAGAATCAGTGATACTCTGGATGCCATGGAGGGAGCCCAGTGGTTTTCGACGCTGGACTTGAAGAGTGGATATTGGCAAGTTGACATCCACCCTGATGATCGGGAAAAGACGGCGTTTTCTACAGGTAATGAGCTCTGATAGTTCAAAGCTATGCCGTTTGGGCTATGCAACGCTTCGGCAACATTCGAGCGTTTGATGGAGTGTGTTCTTCAAGGACTGACGTGGAAAGCTTGCCTAGTCTACTTGGACGATGTCATTGTTTACGGGAAAACATTTGACCAAGATTGCAAGAACCTAAAGGCCGTGTTTCAGAGACTTCGAGAGGCCAACCTTAAACTGAATCCGGAAAATATGTGCACTTTTCAAAACCAAAGTCAAGTATTTATTTATTTATTTATTAATTAATTTATTTATTTATTTAGTTTGCATCAGCTCACCGAAAAGGGGAAGCAGTTTAAATGGTCAGGTGAGTGTGAGAAATCTTTCCAGGAACTCAAATACCGCCTCTGTAATGCTCCTGTGCTGGCACATCCAACACCTGGCAAAACATTCATCATCGACGCAGATGCAAGCAACGTTGGAATCGGGGCTGTACTATCCCAAGTGCATGATGGCGAAGAGAAAGTGGTGGCATATTACAGCAAGGTCCTCTCGAAGCCCGAAAGAAACTACTGCGTGACCAAAAGGGAACTGCTAGCTCTTATTTTTGCAACAAAGCACTTCCATAAGTACATCTATGGACAGAAATTCCATCTGCGGACAGACCATGGTGCTCTGAACTGGCTGTTGAACTTCAAAAATCCAGAAGGTCAAGTCACAAGGTGGATAGGTTAGGTTAGGTGGAAGTGGCTGTCAGTCAATGAGTACATTGCCTAACACACTTAGGCCGCAAGGGCCCATTGTGATACCACAGAGATCAGCAAGTTAATGACCTACTGATCTCGGAAACCCGATGTAAGATTAACGAGTTAATCACTCATTAATCTTCCATTACGGTACTAGCCGGTTAATCACCTGCTAGTCGAACCACGTGGAACTTTTAATGTATTTTGAAAGACTTTTAGGGTCTATGTAAGCTAGGTCGCTAGTATCATCGAAGAAGAATTCACCGAGATGAGCCTTCCTCCTATGAAGCAGTGCAGGGCATGAGCAAAGAAGGTGTTGAACGGTCTCTTCCTCCTCCTCGTCCATGCAGCTTCTGCAGAAATCATTGGAAAACACACCAAGTCTTTTGGCGTGTCTCCCTATTAGACAGTGTCCTGTAAGAACACCTATGGTAGAACCTAGACACAGACGGTTCAGGGCCAACAAACTCTTTGATCGTTTTGAGTCCACACACGGCCAAACTTTTTTGGTTGCAAGGCATGTATTACTCTCAGTCCATCTAGTGTTTGTTATCCTTGAAGCGTCCTGTCTAAGCAGGAGTTTACATGTAGCGATAGGTACACCTATGTTGTTCCATTCTGAGCGTAGGGAAGTGGTCGTGCCCTTTTTGGCTAGTTCGTCTGCCATACAGTTGCCTGGTATGTCCCTGTGCCCTGGCACCCATGAAAGGTGAATGTTAAACTGATTTGACATCTCCCTCAGAGACATCTGACAATTTTGGACCGTGATGGATTTTGTAGAGACAGAGGCAAGAGATTTAAGGGCAGCTTGGCTGTCTGAGAAGATCCGAATATCCGTGGAGGATATGACGTTTTCTTTGAGCCAAGACAGCACCTCCTTAATCGCCAGAATTTCCGCTTGGAACACACTACAATGATCGGGTAGGCGGAAGAAAAGACTGAGATTCAGCTTTTCTGAGTAGATTCCACTTCCCACACCTTCGCTGGTTTTTGAACCATCGGTGTAGAAGTGTATTGCTTCATTTTCCAAAAGAGCGCCATTTTCCCAAGCTTCTCTTGAAGGTATGGTTACTTGGAAATTATTGTCAAACACCAACTTGGGGGTGGTGTAGTCGGATCGATTCGGTAAGAATCTAAAGTTGTCTAGAATGGTAGTGTGGCCAATTTGATTATTGGTCCACTGTGATGTAGCTCTGAGTCGAGTAGCTGAGCTAGCTGCGACTTGTTTGCTGAAGATATCTAGGGGTGTGAGATCTAGTAGTACATTGAGGGCGTCCGATGGGGTTGTCCTCAGTGCACCACTAATACACAGACTAGCCGTTCTTTGAACTTTGGCCAGCTTGTTGTAGTTGATCATCTTGTCTAGTGCTGTCCACCAGACTATCACCCCGTATGTGAGTATCGGTCTAATTACCGATGTAAACAGCCAATGGGTGATTTGGGGGGAGAAACCCCATTTCCCGCCAATGGCTTTTTTACAGGAGAAGAGTGCAACGTTGGCTTTATTTACTCTTTCCTCAATATTGGTTTTCCAGGTCAGTTTTTTGTCAAAAATGAGACCTAGATATTTAGCCTGATTTGACAGTGTGAGAGTTACCCCTTTAATAGTTGGGGGTTTGAAATCCGGAATTTTGTATTTCCTCGTAAAGAGAACTAAATCCGTTTTGTGTGGATTGATGTTCAGACCACAATCTGCAGCCCAATTGTTAAGCTTGTTAAGTGCTGTTTGTAGCAGCTCAGCTAGGGTTTGTGGGTGCTTGCCTGAAACGGCAATTGCTACATCATCGGCATAGGCTATAGCTTTGAAACCTTCGTCCTCTAGGTCGATTAACAATTTGTTAACGACCAGGTTCCACAGTAGGGGAGATAAAACTCCTCCCTGCGGGGTTCCTCTTTTGGCCATTCTGCTTGTTTTGTAGTTCCCCATTTCGGAACTAATGATTCTGCTGCTGAGCATTGTTGTTATCATGTTTTTGATGTGTTCCTCTATGAGCAGCCCATCAAGAGCATTGGTGATTGCTGAATTTTTAACATTATTAAATGCACCCTCTATGTCTAGAAAGGTGGATAGAAAGACTGCAGACTTATGTGATTACCAGATGTTATATATTTCGATAAAGTAATACAATGTGCTATCACCTTAATGTATTTACCTTTTGAGCACTTACTTAATGTATCTACTTTTGGTGCACTTACTAGCTTATGTCATAATGACTTTACGTATTTGGTTCGTTCTCTTTTTGCTCCAGCCTCCAACAGAATAAGACGTGCTTGCCTAGCTTAGCTAATAAGATATTCATAAGAACATTACTTTGTATTAACTTAACTATTAATAAAAGATTAATACCCAACAGTTGGCGACGAGGAAAACGCTTAAGTCCGCGTGTAAAATTTGGTGAAAAAAAAAACCACGTCAAAGGAAGC
This sequence comes from Melanostoma mellinum, assembly GCA_914767635.1. Taxonomy (NCBI): domain Eukaryota; kingdom Metazoa; phylum Arthropoda; class Insecta; order Diptera; family Syrphidae; genus Melanostoma; species Melanostoma mellinum. Next base: position 107,751,301 of record OU612058.1, read on the forward strand.
ACTAGTTCTTTTTTTTTGTAAGATCGTTGCAAAAGTTAAGTCACGTGTGGAGTAAATTTAATACAAAATGGCCCCATTAGTCGGGAGTATTGAACCATTTTTACCTGGAGGCAATTTTAAAGCATACGAGGACAGGCTTCGTCAATTTTTTTAAATTAATGATATTCAAGAAGAAGGTCAGACGCCATTACTCATCACTGTAATTGGTGCGGAGATATATGAGATTCTCATGTCCCTGACAGTTCCAGATCTCCCAAGTTCCAAAGATTTCGAAACACTCATCAAACTTCTTCGTTCACATTTTGCTCCGGCAGAAAATAAAAGAGCGGAAAGGTACAAATTCTACAAGGCGTGCCAAGAAGAAGGAGAACCTATTGGAGAATATATAGTCCGTCTGAAGTCGCTAGTGCAATCATGTCAGTTTGGAGATTTTCTGGACAAAGAACGAGATGATAAAACCGCAACTACAACTAACGCCACAGTGATTAGCAACTTAGGAAGATATAAGTCATGCATTTTGGATGATGTTTTAGCCGACCGTTTTATCATCGGTTTACGAAACGAAAAAATCCAGCAGTGTCTTCTTAATGACGATAGCTATAATTTTGAAAAGTGTTGTCTAAAGGCCTTGAACATGGAAGCCTCAGAAAAAGCGTCAAAAAATATGCAACCACGTGCATTTCATAATATTCAATCAAGCCACGTCACAAACCGGTATCTCAGGAAGCACAGCAGCGGTACAAATCAACAAGCATGTCAAAAAAATCACGTGCCTAATTCTAAATGGAAGAAGCAGTCTACAAATTTTGTCCAAAGTCATGTAAGAGACAAAAAGCGATGCCACAGATGTGGTCGAGATCATCAAGAGTCGAATTGTCCAGCAAAGCAGTGGGAATGTTTCTCATGTGGGAAGATGGGCCATACATCAGTCGTCTGCCGAAACAACAAGTCAATTAAAGTCATACACAGCGTCCAAGAAGAGCAGCAAAAGCAGTCAGTGTTCAGCATAGTCAAAATCAATGGAGTCAAAGTCGAGATGGAGGTGGATACAGGGGCTACTGAGTCAGTCATGAGTGAAGGGGAGTACAGGAAAAAATTTGTTAATTTTAACTTAGAAAAATCGCAAAATAAACTTTGTACAGTTACAGGTAGTGTTATTAAGGATATCGGTACGGTGAAGGTTCAGGTGGCGTTTGGCGGTAGAGAGCATAATTTACAGTTGGTTATTATCGAAGGCGATAAACCGTCCAAGTGCATTATGGGTCGTTCATGGATTGATTTTTTGTATCCACAGTGGAGAAACGCTTTTTGGGTTAGTCCAGTTAATCAAGTAAGTTGTAGAGAAAATTTAGTGAATGAGTTAGAACAATCTTTTCCGGGTATAACTAGTACGAATTTAGGCAAACCTATTGTCGGTTACGAAGCTGATATCGTGCTAAAAGAAAATCAAACTCCGATTTTCCATTCCGCGTATAGTGTGCCGTACAGGTTAAGGGAAATTGTGGAAAAGGAACTGAACAGGTTGGTGGGTGAAGGGATTCTAGTGTCAGTCAAACAAAGTCGTTGGGCCAGCCCAATTGTAACTGTTCCCAAAGCGGATGGTAGCATTCGCATTTGTGTGGATTGTCGTGTTACCATCAACAAGTGTATCGAATCTGTTCACTACAATTTTCCGAGGATAGAAGACATTTTTGCCCAGCTCGCAGGCTGCAAGGTTTTTTGTGTAGTGGATCTGACGGGGGCATATCAACAGTTACAAGTTTCAGAGAGTTCTCGTGAGCTTCTTGTTATTAATACTTTAAAGGGGCTTTTCGCCTCGAGGACTTTCAAAATATTTTTTTTAGAGGAAACTATCCATTTTGGGTTACATAATTTTGGATTTATTATACTGTGTTCAGCACCACAATCGATAACAAATCTAAGTTTTCGGACTGGATTTTCTATCACTTGAAGTCGTTTTGACGTCTTCCCCGAAAATTTTGGCGGTTTTGAATTGAGTATCCATTTTGAACAGTTCTGTTTTCGTTCAGACCTATGTCCATTGGTTCAGGATTCGAGGTACCAGGCGTATTCCCACTAGCCCTTCTCGATTGAAAAGTATGTGTGTTGCTATTATTACGCATGTTATTATTAATGTTACTATTTTGGAAAGATTGACTATTGTGATTTTGATGTTGTGGTGTAAACCGGTTATTTTGATAGTTATTATTCGGGTTTTGTCTAGAATGAGTGCTATTTGGATTGTAATAAGAATTATTTGTATTATTAAAATTTCTAGGATAATTATTATTTGAATTTGAGTGGATAATGTCTTGTCTATTGTTAACGTTAAAAAATTGATTCGATTGTCTGGAATTTGGAAAATTATCATTTGGACCGAAAAATTTGTGGTTTATTTCGAAAATAATTTTGTAAGCTTCTATTAAAGATTTAGGATCTCTACTAAAAATAATTGACTTAGTGGGCTCAGGCAAATTTTTTTTAAAGGTATTTAGAGCAATTCTTTTATTTGAATCAATTACCTGCTGGTCATGTTGGTAATGGTTAAGAAGATACGAATTATTAATTCTACTTAGTAAATGAGTTATATTCTCGTAATAATCTTTTATGGTTGTTTTTACTCTAAGTGATCTTATTTTATCTATAAGTAAATCTGAAGATAATTTTTCACTAAAGCCGTTTTTTAAAATGGTTTTAATTTCATCCCATGAGCTTTGCCTACCATGTTTTTGGAGTTCATTTTTAGCTTTTCCTATGATTTTATCTTTTAAGTACCCTGAAAGCAATACAATTGTGCCTTGATCAAATGTGTTTACAACGTGTGTTAATGAGTCTAATCTATCTATAAAATCTAAAAACAGTTAGCGTTTCCATTAAATTCCGGAAGCTTACTTATCAAATCTAAGATAACCTTAAATCTATCAGTTGCGGTGAGGACATCCATCTCGATTGGTTGATTGGTGTTTGGTGTTTGTGTTGAGTGGTTTATTCCTTCTTTTGTTTCGATAATTCGTAAGTCAATGCAGATCTATATTTATGGTATAGTGTCCAGGTCCAATTTGTTTTTTTCTTGCAGTTTGCTCGTCTGATCTTTTTCACGCAACGTGGGAATTGTTTGAGACTATCTTGAGCAATATGTTTTTTATGATGGGAAAGCGTTCATAGGTTTGATCGTGCTAACGGAGATTTGTTCATGGAACTTTTTTGTTTTACGGCTTGATTCGATACAATTGTTTTCGAACTAAAAATGCTTTACAACAAACACAAGCGGCTGGGAGTTTTTTCTATGTCGGCTTGTTTTCAAACTGTATGAAAGTTTGCGTCTTTTTAACGGTTTACAAAAAAAGAATACTATTTTTTGTGAAATTTTTTTTTTCTTCAAAAAAAGGTAATGATTTCAACCCGTTTTTTTAAAATTTTTGAAGTGAAAACTTCTTTAGGCGCGTTTGGCACTTTTGCGATGGGGGTAAAGCAATGAATTCGCGACCGACACCATTTTTTGGCTCATTGTATTTCGTATGTAAATTCGTCACAGCCCAGCGTCTCAGGTTCGATTCCCAGCAATGACTTCCATTTTTTTATTTATTTAAAGTGAAAACATAAACAAAAATTGTGGCCACGGCTGGGATTCGAACCTGAGACCCTTAGTCTAATAGCCAACGACTCTACCATTGAGCCAAGAAACACATTAATTTTCAGCTGCTAAATGACTTATAAGAATGGAATAGTAACATTACCTAGTATACTTTCCGACTCGGAGAAATACAGAGAAGAAAGAAAGGAATTGAAGGACAGAGAAAAATTTATGCAACGCAGAAAAAATAAAAAGCACCAAATATTTTACTACCATTTCAATGAAGTGGATTAGTGAAGCTGGAATCATGGCAGGGTAGGAGACGCACTGGTCGATGATTCGAACTTTACAACAAATTAAAAGAGATCAACAACTCATCGCGATGATTTATCGATGGAATTGAAATGGTTGCATGAAAATAGTTTAAAAAACCATTACTCAAATATTCACTAATTTCGTTTCTAAGCTTAATGCATTGTCCTTTCATTTTATTGTCAAAGTTTACGAGCGCAGTTACAAAATCTGTAGACACTATCGTTAAAAAATTGAATGTATTGATTTTAACAGAATTTCACAATGGTGACGAAGAAATATAGATACATATATGATATTCCAGATTTCAATTTAGTTGCTAGTTTCAGAAGGCACGATCGTCCAGCAGCAGGAGCAGCTATCTGTAAAAGGTTGTCTGATACAACTGCCATATTTTGCTCAAATCATATGGATTTGCATACGAGGTACCTTACCTACAACACTAGTATATGTTTAGTAGTAATGTTTTTGATATCGGCGATTTGTGTGTTTATCGTTGCCTTTCTGGAAATGGACAACAAGTTATAACAGTAGGGGTTTATAATTCACCGACTACGTCTTCAAGTGCAATACGACAGTTTTTATATAAAAATTTATTTATTTAGTCTGAAGACGCTTCTGCATACCTTCACGATAAAATTGGGGAGAGATTTGATGATTTCCCAATGATTTTGAGTGGTGATTTTAACATCAACTTCGGCGATGCTACAAATTTGCCACTTTTTCAATTTTTAAAAGAAGAATACTATTTTACAATGACGAATGACCGCAGCCTTAGTACAACGAAATATAAAGTGACAGTTGATGCAGTCTTTGCGATATATTTTAACAGATTAGAGACAAAATTGTTCGTTTCCTATTTAAGTTACCATAGACCGATAGACCTATTATTTCAGTATTAAAATATGATGATCGTAGAGATGAAATTGTGAATGAAAACTCATAAGTTTCATTGATGTTCCTCTATATGTACATCTACATAAGTATATTATAAAAGATTTTCCTGTACCTACATTAAAATATTTACTGAAAATTCAATTCTGTTTTCACTTCCGTCGGCACTCCCGGAGTGCTTCTTTTTTTTCTTTAATTTTGTTACACCGACTGCGCCAATTAAGAGGGAGCTCGATAGTCTCATTTACAAAAAAAACACGTTTATATTTCTTTACGTTTATTATTAATAATTATAAATTTAAGAAGAGGTCGACTCGAAGGCTGTATTCCAACTGACTAACTTAAAAGAAAGTGTTTTCAATGCTACGTCTCTCCACCTTCATCTTCTTAAGCAGATGATGTTGGAGAGAACATTATGTCTCCACAACTAGCGAAAGCTCACACTTGATGTTTGCTCTGCAAAAGAACTTAATACATTTACTTTAATGGTTTTGTGATGTGACGAGACGTCACAGTTTTTACCTTCGCCAGAACACACATACAACGGCTATGCTGCAAATCCTCTATACGAGTAAGATAAGAAAAAAATTCTGTGCGCATTTTTTTCCTTTTTATCAGTTCACATCCACTTATCACCGCAGAAATGATAAGTAGATGTGATATCACCCCCGGAAGTGGAAGACAAATTACTAGCTAAGCATTAGTTGTGGGAATACCACTCTGATTACAGGCAAAGTTTTCTTTTTTGCCGACTTACACAGTCAATTTTTGATTTGTATTTAATTGGCCTTGTATTGAGGATGGACCCAGGAGGTACACCTCAACTCTAAGGTCCATTGAGTAACAAATCTGCCGCTCTATCGACTTTCTATAGTCACAACCCCCGCTCCCGAATTGAACATTTTGAATTAATTGGCCTTATAATGCGCATGGACCAAGTGGGCACAGCACATTCATAAGGACCATTAAAAGTAGACTACTCAACCCCTAGCAGCACATTGTATTTTGGTTTAATTGGCCTTGTATTGAGGGTGGACCCAGGAGGCACACCTCAGTTCTAAGGTCCATTGAAAATACCAAAATCTGCCGCCATATCGACTCTAGTAGTCTACCCCGTTCCGCTCCCGAAATATTTTGGTTTTAATTGGCTTTGTATTGAGGATGGACCCAGGAGGCACACCTCAACTCTAAAGTCCATCAAAAATACCAAAAGCGCCGTTTGTTTGACTTTAATAGTCAACCTTAGTTCCCGTGTCAATAAGGAAACCAGTTTATTCGGCCTCACAACGTCAGGACCCAGTGGGCACTATGTTGTAAGGTCTATTAAAAATAACTAATCTTTGTTTATCCCAAAAATTTAGCACACCGCGACCAAACGACCGACCGCCAGGTGCTACAGCAAAAGGTTGCACCTAGTCCAACCAGCATAAAGGCAATCACCGACCTCGCATCAATACCGTCGTCCGCAAAGTCCTAAAGAGGTGAAAAATAAACAAGACCAGCCGGCCATTCAGGCATACTTATTCATTTTCCTTTTACCGATTAACGAAGCTAAGCAAGAAAAACTCGGCCCTTCAGGCATAAATTAATTCAGTTTCTATTTTTCGATCAATTAACGTAAATAAATTAGGCGGAGCAAAATCGCATTGTCACCTCCAAGTGGTGCCCGCTGGATAACCAACTAACGACGAGCGTTGGATCAATTGATCCACGAGCTGTGTCACCGGAGTTACCTTTTCAGGAACTAGGAGCAAAGAAAGAAAAATATCACTCTGAATGTACCAGCTCAACAATAAATCCAAGAGCGTCTGACACATATTGTGCGGCACACTGGTCAGCGTCTGATCCCAGTGGGACGGCTGAATTTAAAATGCGAATAGAAGTAACTGACCTATTTGTATCATAAGAAAAAATTAAAAAAATGTATGGCAATGAACAAAACAAACAGATTTATTACCCCAGGTGGCAGTCCAGCAAAATTGGAAAATCCACTCTCTAAAGAGATCGGTCGTACGGATTCTGGGGAGGACCACTTATTGCTTAAAAATTTTGGAAAACGGAGTACGAAAATACAGAGAACTCCACCAAAAAACTACTCCCAAAGGGTTACACCATCGAAAACCTCAACTAAGACAAATGACGTAAAAGTCATTAGCCAAAAAGAAACCAATGTCTCTGAAATGATCGACACTGCAGGACAACAGAGTTTCAAAGAAATCAAAGAAAACTGCCAAACCAAATCAAAAGATTACTATGATGAATGGCAAAAGGAAAAAGCAGCAAGAAAGAAACTTGAAACCTTTGAACTAAGTCTTCAGGATCAAGTAAAAAGACTCGAAGAAAAGGTGTCCCTATTTGACAAGGAACACAAGTCTACGGTTCAGACAAGTCAACAAGATACTGTAACTGTGCATCAAACTGACGAAGAAGAACTTTTATTTGAAACTGAAAGAAAAAGAAGTAAGCGCACTGCTAAAAAACGAAAAGCGGAAGGTAGCCCCGAATTGCATACAAAGAACCAGCAAACCTCGAAAACTGAAAATAAAAAAGACTTGGGTACTACAAAGAATAATGCAAATAATGTGCTAGCCAATGCTTAACCGAAGTCTTTGTCTAAAGGCAACAGAAAAACTGTACCACCACCAATTATGATCACAGGATTCCCAAATTTTGGAGATCTTAAGAAAATGATTGAGAAATGTACTAAAAAAGCTTGCAAATATACATCGTATAACAAAGACAATTGGAAAGTCAATGTCGAGGAAGATGATGACTATAGACTGGTCACTGAGGAACTAAGCAAACATAAAATCCAGTGGCACTCCTATGAAAACAAATCCACAAGACCAATAAAAGTAGTAGCCAGAGGCCTACATTCCTCATGTTCTCCAAAAGAATTAGTAGAAGACCTTGTTCAAGCAGGCTTCCAAGCCCTTGATGAAGTCAATCTTATTAAAAATGAGACTACTAAGAACTCTGCTGGGGAACCAATAATAATAAAGAGATCCCTGCCTTTATTCACGCTATTTTTCGACAGCAAACAAAGTCTTGAAAATGTCTATAGTATTCGATCAATCTTGGGCATAAAAGTCAAAATTGAACCACTGCGAAAATCAAAAATTGTTCCGCAATGTAAGCCAAGCATTTGGCCACACCCAAAAATATTGCAACCGCGAGTTTGCTTGTATTAAGTGTGAAGGAAAACATGCAACTAAAGACTGTCCATCAAGCAAAAAACAGAAAGCAAAATGTGTAAACTGTCAAGGTAATCACCCTGCAAGCTATAGAGGCTGTCCAGTTGCTAAAAGATTTCAAAAATCCAAAAGCAAAATGACATCCGGTGAAATAAAGCCCAGCAATCCAGCAAACACAAAAAGAACTCCTGAAGCTGAAGATAAAGGTAAGAAAGAACTTCCGAAAGAAGCTGTTAAAAGCAAAAGCGACGAAAATAAATCCTATTCACAGATTGTTAAAAACGTGCGGAAGAATGAAGAAACTTCCATTAAAGAAATCCTTGAACTTATTCTTAAAAGAATTGACAATCAGGATTTGAACATCAAACGGCTAAGTGAAGAAGTCGCTCTTAAAAAACAATGATGGACAGAACACTAAAAATTGGAACATGGAATGCAAACAGTCTTTTACACCATTTATCAGAATTAAAAATCTTCTTAGACATCGAACACATAGATATTTGTCTGGTGTCCGAAACTCATTTCTCAAGTGGACTGGTTCTTGATGATTTAATATCAAACTATATTTGCTACCACGCTCCTCATCCAGCTGATAAGGCTAGAGGTGGATCGGCAATCCTCATAAAAAAGAGCTTAAAACACCATGAAGAAGTTATGTTTACAAACGAGCATATGCAAGTAACAATAATTAGTATTGGTTTTGGTATGAAAAAGAAAGACTTCAAGTTGGCATCAATATACTGCCCGCCGAGGCGTTCCCCGACTGAAGATGATTATACAGAACTGCTAAATCTACTAGGACATAACTTCCTTATTGGTGGTGACTTTAATGCTAAGCACACCCATTGGGGATCCAGACTTATAACAACAAAAGGCAGAAGGCTTTACAAAGCATGCCTCAAATACAATTGTGAGTTTTATTCATCCAGATCACCAACATACTGGCCATCGGATTCAAGTAAAATACCAGACCTTGTTGACTTTTTCATAGTAAAAGGTATCAAAGGAAACCATATAAGAGTCGAAGGAAAATATGACTTATCATCAGATCATACACCGGTGATTTTATCACTTAATGAATCGGAGATAATGGAAAAAAGTAATCCTAAGCTAGTAAATAATAAAACAAACTGGAGTGAATTCAGAGAAAAGCTTGAAAGCTATATAAATCTCAGATCCCCTATGGAAACAAAAGAGCAAATCGACCTTGAAGTAGAACAATTCATTGCCGATGTTCAACAAGCTGCAGAAGAAAGTACACCAACTTACTCGAGTAGGAAGCAAACTGAAACAAAATACCCTGCCGAGATAAGAGAGTTGATATTGGAGAAGAAAAGAGCTGGAAGAAAATGGCAAAATACTAGATTTCCAGACGACAAAACAGCGTTTAACCGGCTAAGCAACGAACTGAAAAAACAAATCTACGAATTCAAAAATGATTCATTAAGTAGATTCCTGAAAAATGTAACGACTGATGCTTCAACCGATTATTCGCTCTGGAAAGCAGCTAAGCGCCTGAAAAGACCGCAGTTAAAAAACCCGCCAATAAAATCTCTAAACGGGAATTGGATCGGAAATCCGAAAGAAAACGCTAACCTGTTTGCAGAACATCTTGCGAATGTTTTTAAGCCATTCCCAGCAAATACATCTGAAATCAGCTTATAGTTTATTGATAAAGTCGATGAAGTTGACATACCAATTGTCACACTCAAAGAAATAAAAAGTATGTGTCGAAATCAACTATCGAACAAAAAATCACCTGGGTACGATATAATAACTGCTCAGGTTATGAAAGAAATGCCATCAAAAGTCTTCATAAAACTCCAATTCATAATAAATGCATGCCTAAAGACCCAATATGTCCCACATCATTGGAAAATTGCTGAAGTAATTGTTATACCAAAGCAAGGTAAGCCACCAACAGAAGTGACGTCTTACAGACCAATATCGCTTATACCAATAATGGCAAAAGTCTTTGAAAAATTGCTACTGAAAAGACTGAGCAAAGTCATAGAAGAAAGAAATCTAATCTCAAATCATCAGTTTGGATTTAGAAATAAACATTCCACGATAGACCAAGTTCATAGAATAACGGATGCAGTTGAAAAAGCATTAGAAGAAAAACAAGTATGTTCGACTATATTTTTAGATGTTGCTCAAGCATTCGACAAGGTATGGCATGAGGGGCTAGCGTACAAACTGCAAAGGGACCTTCCCAGGCAGTACTACGAAATACTAAAATCTTATATCTCAAACCGGCTCTTCAGAGTACGGTATGATCAAGAATATTCGGTGTTCCACAAGGAAGCGTCCTGGGACCTACCCTGTATTTGCCATATACAAGGGATATTCCAGTGGATAACAACACCATTATGGCTACTTTTGCAGATGATACCGCAATTTTGGCATCCAGTAAGTGCGTCGTCAAGGCTGCTGAGAAATTGCAAAATGCCGTCGACACCGTTAGTGATTGGACCAAAAAATGGCGTATCAAGCTCAATGAAGCTAAATCTGCACATATAAACTTTACAAATAAAAAGTTAAGCTACGTTCAAATATTCATCAACAATCAAGCTGTACCTTACGCCAATACGGCCAAATACCTTGGGATGAATTTGGATGCAAAGCTTAAATGGAAAGAGCATATCAAAAAGAAAAGGGAAGAGCTCAACTTGAAATATAGAAAAATGTACTGGTTACTCGGTAGAAATTCGGACTTATCTGTCGAAAATAAAATAATGCTTTATAAACAAGAGTACTTAGACCTGTTTGGACCTATGGAATCCAATTATGGGGCTGTACAAAGAAAACAAATACTGAAATCATCCAAAAGTTCCAAAACAAAGTCCTTCGTGGAATAGTAAATGCACCATGGTATATAAGAAATAGCGATTTACATCGTGACCTACAAATAGAAACGGTTACAGAAGTTGTAAGAATACATGCTGTATCACACAATCAGCGACTGCATAGTCATATCAACTCTGAAATGGAGTCCGTATTAAATACGAGAGGCAATGTTCGGAGATTAAGAAGAACCAAGCCACACGAGCTAATGGCCTAAAAGTCATGGGAAGCATTAAAAGTTTAAGCTTCCCTTAAAGCGAAAAATATGTTGTCGATTAGATTGGTTCTGATTACGAGGAGTTTTTAGTGGGTAAAAATCCCACACTACTTGGTATCGAATACTACTAAGTGTCTTTTGAAGATTTACTCCTGACAAAAAAAAAAAAAAAAATAAAAAATTTACGTAAATGAAAGAAAATGTTGTAAACTTTAAGATCACATTAACGTCAAAAGAATATCATTGTAAACAATATTGTAAGCTCTTCGTTTTAAATTAGGATAATAAAGAAAATCTTTAAGAAACATTTGCCGTATCGGAGTTCTCCTTTTTACACAGAAGTTGGACCGTTCGCGTCGCATCCCAAGTCTTCCGGCTTCCTTGGGAAATACCCTGGCCCGCTGAGTCCTACCCCAGCTGGGAAACCAAAGAAGCATCACAATGAATAAGCAGTTGGGGTGAAGTAAGGGCACATTTTACTTTATAACAATATAGAGCTTCGATCACCATTCCGGTCAATTCATTTGAAATTATCTAACGATTTATATAAAATTTAAACAATTTTAAAATTTTGATATTCTTTTGTAACTATGAAGCAAATGCTAAAAACTGAAAAAGGCAACGAATGTGTTGATGCGTGGACTTTGAAAAGTTTTATTGTGCTCAGCATCTCAGCAGTTTTGCCACAGCATTTAGGAAACTTTACGAACTTTCTCACTCAAATTTGGATATTTTCTTATAACTGGTTGACAGACAATGGTTTATAAATGAACAAACGCAATGAATGTATTGATGTGGGTACTTAATAAAAATTTTAACGTGCTCAGCATCCTCGAAACCAATTTTTGAAACACCAACACCATGTAGTTCACGGCATCTGGCAAAATTTTCAATATCCTGCAACGAAATATTTTAATATTTAATGAAAATTATTTGAATATTTGAAAAATTATATGTGCTTGAAACATATACAGGGTGTTCCGTAATTCGTTTTACATAATTTGGGATGTGATTCTTGGTCATATTCTAAAAAAAAAAATTGTTCTTCAGTAAAGTCCGTTTTTCAACTTTCACATCACTTTTTAACAATTTAATAAAAGGCTAACTTTGGTGTACCCTGACATGCGTTAAATTCAATTTCTCTGTCAATACTGAGGGTAGAATCCTAATTTTAGACTTAATTTTTTGTTGAAATAATAATCTTTAAAACACTTATAAGGTTAGGGTTGCCAGATTTTCAATTTTAAATGGAGTTCGAATTTCTTCCTAAAACAAAGTTTTGACTTTGAGGTAATTTTTTTCAGAAAATGACTGATAAACATAGAGTTTCTTCAGTTTTTACAGATTAACAAAACAATAATAAAAAAAATATAATAATAAGTTCACTCAAAAACCCACACAATAAAATAAAATACAAAATAGGTCAAATTTAAAAAAAGAAAATTTTTAGCTTTGAGGTTTGTTTGAATAAAACAATAATATTGGAACTTTTAGTAGCTTCTTTTGTATTTTATACAAATACAATTATTTGGATTTATTTTAAATTTCATTGTTTGTGTTTGCTCTCGATAACTCTTGTCTTATCTGTAGTGATCCTTCGGAAATACGTCGCCTTCGAAAAGAAATCCCAAAAACATTTTGAGAAGGAGGTCTTCTGCTAGCATAAAGTTTCTGGTATCTTTGTTGTGCTCTTCTTGAATTTCCATTGCAAAACCCATATACGAATTAAATGTCTGCGTATTCTTCTTTCGTAAATGAAAGCATTTCAAAAAGCTCTCTGATCAAACTGCAATCGTGATTTATTTTGATAAGCTAATGAACAAATATATTTTCTTATTCTTTTATACGACTTATTTACCCATTGTAATTTTATACCCCAAAATTTTAGCAATACCCACAATACAATCCAAAAACGAGCTGTGGCATGCATTCAAAATGAAGGAGGGCACTTTGAGCACTTGTTAAAGTGCCAATATTACTGCTTGATTCAAACAAGCCTCAAAAATAAAAATCTCTTTCTTTTTATCCATCTTGTATTTTTTCAAGTACCATAAAATGTATGGGTTTTTGAGTGCACTTATTCAAAAGTTTTTTTTTATTATTGTTTTGTTTATCTATAAAAAATAAAGAAACTCTGTGTTTATCAGGCATTTTCTGAAAAAAAAAAATTACCTCAAAGTCAAAAATTTGTTTCGGGAAGAAAATTTGAACACCACTTAAAATTTAAGATCTGGCAACCCTCAGACTATCGATAGCGATTGTGAAATTCACTTTACCTATTTATATACATGTAAGTCAATTTAAGATATATATTGAATTTTTTGAATTATATGATGCATTTAAATTAAAGGAGAGTATTGGATAGTTAACTGAACGAGTCCTTTAAAGTAAATGACTTATGTCAATTTGACACTTACATAATTCCTAATAAACTTCTTCTCTTTCGTACAATCAAAAGGACAAGACGTGTTTCACTTTATCGCTGATATTTTATGTCAATTCCGATCGATATAAATCTAACAAAATGCTTTTTATAATTTAATTCTATAACAACTTCTGGACAAAACAGTAACAAACATTTCTTTGCTATTTTTTTCTTATGCATTAGTGAGTACAGCGTTTTACTGCATAAGCTATAAAGTTCTCAATAAAACGCACGAAATATCAAAGTTAATTTATATTTCTAAGTACTTCCACCAGCAAATCTTTTATACAAAGTGATTCGGCTGAGTTTTCCTCTCTCTCATTTGACAGCGACAGCGCTTCGCGAAGGACCCTATTGATTAGATAAAAATTTATATTTGAAATGAAATGAACAAATGGAAAAGATTGGAAAAAAAATATAGTGTTCAGTGTGAATTATAATATTGCTGAGAGCTCATTTGAACACGTTTATCAAACCAAATATTTTTACATTGTATTTATTATATCTACAGAGAGTACATGATTAATGTCACGGAACCCGAAACATCCCGAAATACCTACCTTTCTTTACTTTTCTTTGCTGTTTCAAAAACAGCAAAAAGCTGGAGCACAAACCTTTTCCGAGTTTTACCCAGAAAGTAATGAAACATTCTTTGTTAAAGAATACGACATAGAATTATATAGCGGAAAACTATATTAAATATATTTATGTTTCAAATAAAAATCCTTTATAAATAGAGCTTCGATCACCATTCCGGTCAATTCATTTGAAATTATCTAACGATTTATATAAAATTTAAACAATTTTAAAATTTTGATATTCTTTTGTAAATATGAAGCAAATGCTAAAAACTGAACAAGACAACGAATGTGTTGATGCGTGGACTTTGAAAAGTTTTATTGTGCTCAGCATCTCAGCAATTTTGCCACAGCATTTAGGAAACTTTACGAACTTTCTCACTCAAATTTGGATATTTTCTTGTAACTGGTTGACAGACAATTGTTTATAAATGAACAAACGCAATGAATGTATTGATGTGGGTACTTAATAAAAATTTTAACGTGCTCAGCATCCTCGAAACAAATTTTTGAAACATCAACACCATGTAGTTCACGGCATCTGGCAAAATTTTCAATATCCTGCAACGAAATATTTTAATATTTAATGAAAATTATTTGAATATTTGAAAAATTATATGTGCTTGAAACATATACAGGGTGTTCCGTAATTCGTTTTACATAATTTGGGATGTGATTCTTGGTCATATTCTAAAAAAAAAATTGTTCTTCAGTAAAGTCCGTTTTTCAACTTTCGTGATGTGAACACGAACAATTAAAAAAAAGGCTAACTTTGGTGTACCCTGACCTGCGTTAAATTCAATTTCTCTGTCAATACTGAGGATAGAATCCTAATTTAAGACTTAATTTTTTGTTGAAATAATAATCCTTAAGACCCTTATAAGGTTAGGCTTGCCATATTTTCAATTTTAAATGGAGTTCGAATTTCTTCCTAAAACAAAGTTTTGACTTTGAGGTAATTTTTTTCAGAAAATGACTGATAAACATAGAGTTTCTTCAGTTTTTACAGATTAACAAAACAATAATAAAAAAAATATAATAATAAGTTCACTCAAAAACCCACACAATAAAATAAAATACAAAATAGGTCAAATTTAAAAAAAGAAAATTTTTAGCTTTGAGGTTTGTTTGAATAAAACAATAATATTGGAACTTTTAGTAGCTTCTTTTGTATTTTATACAAATACAATTATTTGGATTTATTTTAAATTTCATTGTTTGTGTTTGCTCTCGATAACTCTTGTCTTATCTGTAGTGATCCTTCGGAAATACGTCGCCTTCGAAAAGAAATCCCAAAAACATTTTGAGAAGGAGGTCTTCTGCTAGCATAAAGTTTCTGGTATCTTTGTTGTGCTCTTCTTGAATTTCCATTGCAAAACCCATATACGAATTAAATGTCTGCGTATTCTTCTTTCGTAAATGAAAGCATTTCAAAAAGCTCTCTGATCAAACTGCAATCGTGATTTATTTTGATAAGCTAATGAACAAATATATTTTCTTATTCTTTTATACGACTTATTTACCCATTGTAATTTTATACCCCAAAATTTTAGCAATACCCACAATACAATCCAAAAACGAGCTGTGGCATGCATTCAAAATGAAGGAGGGCACTTTGAGCACTTGTTAAAGTGCCAATATTACTGCTTGATTCAAACAAGCCTCAAAAATAAAAATCTCTTTCTTTTTATCCATCTTGTATTTTTTCAAGTACCATAAAATGTATGGGTTTTTGAGTGCACTTATTCAAAAGTTTTTTTTTATTATTGTTTTGTTTATCTATAAAAAATAAAGAAACTCTGTGTTTATCAGGCATTTTCTGAAAAAAAAAAATTACCTCAAAGTCAAAAATTTGTTTCGGGAAGAAAATTTGAACACCACTTAAAATTTAAGATCTGGCAACCCTCAGACTATCGATAGCGATTGTGAAATTCACTTTACCTATTTATATACATGTAAGTCAATTTAAGATATATATTGAATTTTTTGAATTATATGATGCATTTAAATTAAAGGAGAGTATTGGATAGTTAACTGAACGAGTCCTTTAAAGTAAATGACTTATGTCAATTTGACACTTACATAATTCCTAATAAACTTCTTCTCTTTCGTACAATCAAAAGGACAAGACGTGTTTCACTTTATCGCTGATATTTTATGTCAATTCCGATCGATATAAATCTAACAAAATGCTTTTTATAATTTAATTCTATAACAACTTCTGGACAAAACAGTAACAAACATTTCTTTGCTATTTTTTTCTTATGCATTAGTGAGTACAGCGTTTTACTGCATAAGCTATAAAGTTCTCAATAAAACGCACGAAATATCAAAGTTAATTTATATTTCTAAGTACTTCCACCAGCAAATCTTTTATACAAAGTGATTCGGCTGAGTTTTCCTCTCTCTCATTTGACAGCGACAGCGCTTCGCGAAGGACCCTATTGATTAGATAAAAATTTATATTTGAAATGAAATGAACAAATGGAAAAGATTGGAAAAAAAATATAGTGTTCAGTGTGAATTATAATATTGCTGAGAGCTCATTTGAACACGTTTATCAAACCAAATATTTTTACATTGTATTTATTATATCTACAGAGAGTACATGATTAATGTCACGGAACCCGAAACATCCCGAAATACCTACCTTTCTTTACTTTTCTTTGCTGTTTCAAAAACAGCAAAAAGCTGGAGCACAAACCTTTTCCGAGTTTTACCCAGAAAGTAATGAAACATTCTTTGTTAAAGAATACGACATAGAATTATATAGCGGAAAACTATATTAAATATATTTATGTTTCAAATAAAAATCCTTTATAAATAGAGCTTCGATCACCATTCCGGTCAATTCATTTGAAATTATCTAACGATTTATATAAAATTTAAACAATTTTAAAATTTTGATATTCTTTTGTAAATATGAAGCAAATGCTAAAAACTGAACAAGACAACGAATGTGTTGATGCGTGGACTTTGAAAAGTTTTATTGTGCTCAGCATCTCAGCAATTTTCCCACAGCATTTAGGAAACTTTACGAACTTTCTCACTCAAATTTGGATATTTTCTTGTAACTGGTTGACAGACAATTGTTTATAAATGAACAAACGCAATGAATGTATTGATGTGGGTACTTAATAAAAATTTTAACGTGCTCAGCATCCTCGAAACAAATTTTTGAAACATCAACACCATGTAGTTCACGGCATCTGGCAAAATTTTCAATATCCTGCAACGAAATATTTTAATATTTAATGAAAATTATTTGAATATTTGAAAAATTATATGTGCTTGAAACATATACAGGGTGTTCCGTAATTCGTTTTACATAATTTGGGATGTGATTCTTGGTCATATTCTAAAAAAAAAATTGTTCTTCAGTAAAGTCCGTTTTTCAACTTTCGTGATGTGAACACGAACAATTAAAAAAAAGGCTAACTTTGGTGTACCCTGACCTGCGTTAAATTCAATTTCTCTGTCAATACTGAGGGTAGAATCCTAATTTAAGACTTAATTTTTTGTTGAAATAATAATCCTTAAGACCCTTATAAGGTTAGGCTTGCCATATTTTCAATTTTAAATGGAGTTCGAATTTCTTCCTAAAACAAAGTTTTGACTTTGAGGTCATTTTTTTCAGAAAATGACTGATAAACATAGAGTTTCTTCATTTTTTACAGATGAACAAAACAATAATAAAAAAAACATAATAATAAGTTCACTCAAAAACCCACTTACTTACTTAGGTGGGCATTACAGTTCGGGGTGAACCTGGGCCTCAACCAACATCCTTCAATAACGACTTCGATTTCGGGCGAGCTCTCTCCAGTTTCGCACTCCAAGTCGGTTGAGGTCTTCATCCACTTGATTGCGCCATCTTAGACGAAGTCTTCCCCTTCCGCGATTTCCCTGCAATGTGCTTTCGAACACCCGACGAGCCGGAGCGTTTGGGTCCATCCGCTCAACATGGCCCAACCATAATAGCCTCGCGATGCGTACTCTTCTGGCTATGCCCATGTCGCAGTACAGCTCATACAGCTCGTTGTTGTATCTTCTTCTCCACACATTGTCTTCGCATACGGGACCAAAGATCATTCGGAGAATTTTTCTTTCGAAACGACCAATGGTTTCCTCATCCACTTTCGATAAGGTCCATGCTTCCGCGCCGTAAGGCAGGACTGGGATGATTAAGGTCCAAGGTCCAAACCAAGGTTACCTTGGTTTTTCTGGAGAGGGTTTTGTTTCTCAATTGCCTTCTTAACCCAAAGAAGCAACGGTTGGCAAGATTTATTCTCCGTTTGATCTCCGCACTGATGTTGTTGTCCGTGTCTACAGCGGATCCTAGGTAGACGAAGTCCTGTACTAACTCGAAGTTATGTCTGTCTATTGTGACGTATTGTCCAATTCGTCGATGTTCTGTGTTCTTGTTTGATGACAGCATATACTTCGTTTTGCCCTCATTAACCATCAAACCCATTTTTGCCGCTTCTGTTTCAATACTCGCAAAAGCACCTATGACATCACGCTTTTTTCTTCCCATTACGTCAATATCGTCTGCGTAGTCGAGTAATTGTACAGACTTTTGAAAGATTGTTCCTCTGGTGTTGACGTTTGAGTTTCTTACAATCTGTTCAAGTATGATGTTGAAGAAATCGCATGACAGTTTATCGCCTTGCCTAAAACCTTTTTCGACATCAAAGGTCTCGGTGAGTTCTTTACCAACCTTGACGGAGCAGCGTGAATTCTCCAAAGTCATCCTGCATAGTCGTACGAGTTTTGCAGGGATGCCGAAACTAGACATGGCTCTGTACAGCTCGTCTCTGTAGATACTGTCATACGCGGCCTTGAAATCGACAAAAAGATGGTGAATATCGATATTACGTTCTTGGGTTTTTTCCAAGATCTGCCGTAATGTGAAAATTTGGTCTATTGTGGACTTCTCTGGTCTAAAACCATTGATAAGGACCTATCAAGTTGTTGACGTGGGGTTTCACATATTACAGCAGACAAGATCTTATAAGCGACGTTAAAGAGGCTTATCCCTTTATAATTGGCGCAATTGTGAGGGTCTCCTTTCTTTAAGATCGGGCATAGGATACTGAGGTTCCATTCATCGGGCATGCTTTCTTCCGACCATATCATGCAGATCAGCTGGTGCATGCTTCTTTCCAACTGATCTCCAGCTGCCTTGAAAAGTTCGGCATCAAGGCCATCTGCACCTGCAGTCTTATTTGATTTAAATTTGCATATAGCAAGCTTAACTTCTTATAGGTCGGGAGGACGGCATTCTTGATCATCGTCCAGGCTGAATGTGGCAATCTGCCTGACAGCGGAATTTGTGTCCTCATCGCCGTTAAGCAGTCTGCAGAAATGATCTTTCCAGATCCTCAGTAGCGACTGTGACTCTATAACTATGTTTCCCTGCTGGTCTTTACAGGCTTGAGTTCGGGGTTTGCCACCCTGGCAGGATCTTTTTACCTTTTGGTAAAACTTCTGAATCTCGTTCCTGTCATGACATCTCTCTATTTCCTCAAACGAGCGCTTCTCATGCTGTTTCTTTTCTTTTTGAAAAGTCGGTGTTCTTCCCTTCTTCTCTCCTTGTTAATCTCGTTATACTGATCGTAAGCAGCCCTCATTCGTGTTTGCAAAAGCATTTGTCGTGCTCTTTGCTTGGCTGCATTTGCTTGCCTACATTCTTCATCGAACCATGGGTTTCGTTTTGGTGGCCGAGTGAAACCCAGAACCTCAGAGGCAGCGGTTCTGATGGCTTCTTGGCATTGCTGCCACTGGTCTTCAATGTTTAATGCTGGCGGCATGGGATTCAAGGATAATTGAAGGGACACTCGATTGGAAAAGGCATTGGCAATCTCTTGCGATTGGAGCTTTCCGACGTCATATCTCTTCACAGCGTAAGATCGTGCTGGTCGTGAACATGATATCTTCATTCGTACCTTGGCTACAACAAGGTAGTGGTCCGAGTCAAAGTTGGTGCCTCGGAACGTTCGGACATCTAACACACTGGAAGAGTGCCTTGCGTCGATCGCAACATGGTCAATTTGGTTGACGGTTAATTGATCTGGGGATCGCCATGTACCAATATGAATTTTGAGATGCGGGAAGCGTGTACTTCTTACAACAAGATTTAGCCCCGCAGCAAAATCAATTAGCCTCAATCTGTTTTCGGAGGTTTTGTCAAGGAGGCTATGCTTACCGATTGTGTTTCCAAAGATGTCCTCCTTCCCTAGTTTTGCGTTGAAATCGCCAAGAACGATTTTCACGTCGTGTCTAGGGCACTGCTCATATGTTTCTTCGAGGAGCTCGTAGAAACAGTCTCTGGAATCGTCGTCTTTCTCTTCTGTGGGGGCGTGGGCGCATATAAGGCTAATGTTGGCGAATTAAGCCCTGATGCGGATGGTTATTATACGCTCATTGACTGGATTTTGGCTAATCACCTTATCCCTGAGTCTTCCTCTAACGACAAATCCGCACCCAAATAAACGCTGTTTCTGTTGTCTGTAGCAGTCGCCATAGTATATGTCACAGTTTTTCATCTTCTTTATGCCCGGTCCACTCCATCGCACTTCTTGGATGGCGGTTATGTCTGCTTTGCAGCAGTCCAAGGCGTCCGCTAATTCTCCAGCTGCACCTAGTCCGTTAAGAGATCTTACGTTCCAAGTGCAGATCCGGAGGTCGTTGTCCTTTTTTCGTTTGCATGGGTCGTCAACTTTGAAATCATTATCGTTATCCAAGGCGGAACAAGGTCTTTTTTACGTGGTTGGGTAGTTAACCCTACGCACAACCCCCAACCTGGAGGGCCAGGTCCTTTTGGATCCCTTCGGACACAAAGGGCTGGAATATCCAGAGTCAGTACCCTGCTGCAGGGGTGTGAGTGCTGCCGTTGGCTCACCAGGAGCTCGTCCGCCACCATCTCTACTTCAATACCCTGTCTTAGTATTGAAAGACCCCAAAAGACCTTTAAACCAAATATGTTGGAGTAGCTCTTTCAGGAATTTCTGCTTTTATGGCTGCTGACGTCCACCGTTGATTCTGTCCTTCGAATTCATCCGCTGGGGCATTTACACGAAAGCTCTCGTAGACCACTGAGATTCGTGCAGTCAATCATTGTTCGCAGAGCAATTATAGTGTTGATCGATCACAATTCTTTGTTCCGGATTCCTTCGTCAACACTCGCACTTACTAGTTTAGCAGGTCAGCTCTGAACGGAGCATCCCAGGTCCCATTGGATACCGCTTGGAGGTATAGTAAGCACAATTGACGCGTTCTATAAGTTACAGCATCTGGGCGCCGCCAAGTTGGCACCAATCAGAGCCTACCCGAATAGTAGATACAACGCCCATCCACCCTCAAAAACCCACACAATAAAAAAAAAGAAGCACTCCGGGAGTGCCGACGGAAGTGAAAACAGAATTGAATTTTCAGTAAATATTTTAATGTAGGTACAGGAAAATCTTTTATAATATACTTATGTAGATGTACATATAGAGGAACATCAATGAAACTTATGAGTTTTCATTCACAATTTCATCTCTACGATCATCATATTTTAATACTGAAATAATAGGTCTATCGGTCTATGGTAACTTAAATAGGAAACGAACAATTTTGTCTCTAATCTGTTAAAATATATCGCAAAGACTGCATCAACTGTCACTTTATATTTCGTTGTACTAAGGCTGCGGTCATTCGTCATTGTAAAATAGTATTCTTCTTTTAAAAATTGAAAAAGTGGCAAATTTGTAGCATCGCCGAAGTTGATGTTAAAATCACCACTCAAAATCATTGGGAAATCATCAAATCTCTCCCCAATTTTATCGTGAAGGTATGCAGAAGCGTCTTCAGACTAAATAAATAAATTTTTATATAAAAACTGTCGTATTGCACTTGAAGACGTAGTCGGTGAATTATAAACCCCTACTGTTATAACTTGTTGTCCATTTCCAGAAAGGCAACGATAAACACACAAATCGCCGATATCAAAAACATTACTACTAAACATATACTAGTGTTGTAGGTAAGGTACCTCGTATGCAAATCCATATGATTTGAGCAAAATATGGCAGTTGTATCAGACAACCTTTTACAGATAGCTGCTCCTGCTGCTGGACGATCGTGCCTTCTGAAACTAGCAACTAAATTGAAATCTGGAATATCATATATGTATCTATATTTCTTCGTCACCATTGTGAAATTCTGTTAAAATCAATACATTCAATTTTTTAACGATAGTGTCTACAGATTTTGTAACTGCGCTCGTAAACTTTGACAATAAAATGAAAGGACAATGCATTAAGCTTAGAAACGAAATTAGTGAATATTTGAGTAATGGTTTTTTAAACTATTTTCATGCAACCATTTCAATTCCATCGATAAATCATCGCGATGAGTTGTTGATCTCTTTTAATTTGTTGTAAAGTTCGAATCATCGACCAGTGCGTCTCCTACCCTGCCATGATTCCAGCTTCACTAATCCACTTCATTGAAATGGTAGTAAAATATTTGGTGCTTTTTATTTTTTCTGCGTTGCATAAATTTTTCTCTGTCCTTCAATTCCTTTCTTTCTTCTCTGTATTTCTCCGAGTCGGAAAGTATACTAGGTAATGTTACTATTCCATTCTTATAAGTCATTTAGCAGCTGAAAATTAATGTGTTTCTTGGCTCAATGGTAGAGTCGTTGGCTATTAGACTAAGGGTCTCAGGTTCGAATCCCAGCCGTGGCCACAATTTTTGTTTATGTTTTCACTTTAAATAAATAAAAAAATGGAAGTCATTGCTGGGAATCGAACCTGAGACGCTGGGCTGTGACGAATTTACATACGAAATACAATGAGCCAAAAAATGGTGTCGGTCGCGAATTCATTGCTTTACCCCCATCGCAAAAGTGCCAAACGCGCCTAAAGAAGTTTTCACTTCAAAAAATACAAAATGGGTCAAATTTAAAAAAAAGAAAATTTTTAGCTTTGAGGTTTGTTTGAATAAAACAATAATATTGGAACTTTTAGTAGCTTCTTTTGTACTTTATACAAATACAATAATTATTTGGATTTATTTTAAATTTAATTGTTTGTGTTTGCTCTCGATAACTCTTGTCTTATTTGTAGTAATCCTTCGGAAATACGTCGCCTTCGAAAAGAAATCCCAAAATCATTTTGAGAAGGAGGTCTTCTGCTAGCATAAAGTTTCTGGTATCTTCGTTGTGCTCTTCTTGAATTTCCATTGCAAAACCCATATACGAATAAAATGTCTGCGTATTCTTCTTTCGTAAATGAAGGCATTTCATAAAGCTCTCTGATCAAACTGCAATCGTGACTTATTTTGATAAACTGATGAACAAGTATGTTTTCTTATTCTTTTATACGACTTATTTACCCATTTTACTTTCATACCCCAAACTTAAAGCAATACCCACAATACAATCCAAGAACGAGCTGTGGCATGCATTCAAAATGAAGGAGGGCACTTTGAGCACTTGGTAAAGTGCCAATATTACTGCTTAATTCAAACAGTCCTAAAAAAAATCTCCTTTTTTTAAATTTTATCCATTTTGTATTTTTTCAAGTATCATAAAATGTATGGGTTTTTGAGTGCACTTATTTGACAGTTTTTTTTTTATTATCGTTTTGTTTTTCTATGAAAAATAAAGAAACTCTGTGTTTCTGTGTTTATTTTCTGAAAAAGAAAAAAAAAATACCTCAAAGTCAAAAATTTGTTTCGGGAAGAAAATTTGAACACCACTTAAAATTTAATATCTGGCAACCCTTACACTATAAGAGCCCTGCTTGGATACAATTTTTAAGATTAATATTTTTTCAAAAAATTAAGTCTCTTTCATCAGTATTGGCAGAGAGATCGCATTTAACACTGGTCAGGGTACACCAAAGTTAGCTTTTTTTTAAATTGTCAAAAAGTGATGTCAAAGTTGAGAAACGGACTTTACTGAAGAACAATTATTTTCTTAGAATATGACTAAAAATCACATCCTAAAGTATGTAAAACGAATTACGGAACACCCTGTACTTCAAATATTCATAGACTTACTTTATAAGGAATAACCACATCCCCTTTCGAGTACATGAACAACTGAGGAATTCTGTTGGGTTCATTCTTCAAATCATTAAATGGGTTGGTGTGAGCGGGCTCTGTCCTCACAAAAAGGCTTTTGAGTGCTGTGTAGGTTTCCTAGATAAAATAAAATTATTTTCTACCATCAATTTCAATTCTATTAAGCATTGTTCAAAGGTTTTTATCCTACCTCCACAAACCACATAATGCTTAAAGTAATGGTGATGAACGCCGCAGTAAGACAGTTGCATTTTCTCTTCTCTCTGCCATAGATGGCTGTAACAGCTCTAAACAGGCCCAACATTCGGCGTTCTCCAGGAGCAGAATCAAATATCATCCCTCGTATTTGGATCGGATTTTTATTGTTTCTGATTGCTAACGATATGTGCTGATACATGTAGGCCCCACCATTTGAGAAAATGTGGAATATAAAAGGGTGTGAATCGAAGTTCATGTCATTGATTAGCTTAAGAATCTTCTCTCCAATTGGCTTCATCGCTGTGCGCTTCCAAAACAGTGTCTCAACAGGTGCTGTGTAACGAACTGTTATAAGACTGAAAAAATTTTCTATTAAATATAACTTTCTAACGAGTTTTTTCATATAATCATCAAAATAAGAAGAAAGCAGTACACATGTAGGTACATAATCACAATTTATAGAATTTATTTTAACCATTATGTATATTTAATTCTATTCTCTCACCGGTATGACTGAGAAAAACAATATTTGTATACTTTTTTATTTAAATTACAGGGTGTTTCGCATTTAATGCAACAAGTGCTTAGGACAGAAAGGTCAGACAAAAATCATGTGGAAGGGGGTGGGGTCTATCTCACTCCGTTTAGGAAAGTTAAGCAATTTTATAAGAAATTTGCTGATTTAGAAAAATGTCTCGAAGTCAAATTTTTGAAAAAAATCAATTTTTATAGGAGTATTTTCACAAAATTAGCTTTAATAACTAATTGTTTCAAAATAAAATTTTGTAAAAATTTTATTCAAAGAAATAAATTGACTTGCCGAAGGATAACTTGTGCACTTACAAACTAGAGCCATGGCTTAACACAATTTTATGAACTAAGTTTGCTAGATAATTTTTTTGTGTTTTTTCTTACTATTACTTAACTTTAATAAAAGCTAATAAAGTCTGCCTTAATCAATTTTAAACTGGAGCAGCCACTGTAGCTTTTTTGTTTTTGATTTTTTTTAATTTTGTTGGTTTTTAAATTTTTTTTTTGTATATCATTCGGTTTTTTTTATTTTTGATGCCGCATTTTATTTTATTGTATTTAAATATTTTTTTTTTTGTATTTTTTCTGAATTTTTAGTTTGCCACCCGCTATACCCTAAGTCTTACACGCTAAACCTTTGTAAGCCAGACATTGGTGTTTTTAACTGTTTAAAATTGTATGAATCTTTTTATTTTATAAATAGTTTTCAACAAATCAGATGATACTACCCTATTCAAATAATAAAAGTTCCTTAGTGTATATCGTATACTTCCGCAAACTGTCCGTTTGCTCCAAGAAATTCATTTTAGCATCTAGCTAAGTATTTAAAATTGCTAGTACTTTCAATTAGAAAGCAATTGTTTCTACAGCTAAGGTTTTCTAAAAATGTCAAAGAATCTGAATTAGTATACGAATCGCAGTTACAAACAGGCAGTTTGTATCGTAAACATTCTGGAGCATGAAACGTGATAACCACTTCAAAGTTAGGTAGAGAAGACAAACTGAAAAGCTTAATTTTTGTTTTCGCATTTATAACCAAACTGTGTTCCGCAAACCATATTCTCAATAGCTCCAGATCAAAGTTTATATCAGAAATCAGATTCCAATAACTACTTGAACCATATGAAAATCCAATATCATCTGCAAAGGCTGTAAGCAAGCCTTTAAAATTGAGAGCGAACACAGAATTGATAGAACAGAACCTTAGGGCGCACCATTATTGAGGAACATTTGTCGACTTCTTATCCCATCGATTTTAACTCTCTGCGATCTATTACTTATATAAGATTTTAACCAATCAAGCATAGGACCACCAAAAGTCTGCCTTTTCTAATTTATTCAACAGAATAGTGTAGTTGACCATGTCAAAAGCTTTTTTAATGTCTACAAACAAACCTGCCGTATTCCTTTTCTTATCGAGAAATATGATCACAGAACTGTAGCAGAGCATCTTCTGTAGACTTCCCTCTTTGAAAACCAAATTGTAAAGGACTAAAAAACTCAGTCTTATTTAAAAATTTTACTACCCTTGCCTTAACAAGTTTTTCAAAGACTTTACTGAAAACAGGCAGTAGTGAAATGGGCCTATAATTTTTTGTGTCACTTGCAGAACCTTTTTTTAACAAGGGTACAACATCAGCGCACTTACGACCTTCAGGATAGGCAACCGAAAAAACACACCAATTGAAAATAAATGACAGGATATCGATAAAGAAAAATGCAATTTTCTTAACAACCAGACTCGAGATAACATCAGCTCCGCAGGAGCTAGAATTTTTCAAACTACCAATAGTTTAAGTATCTCAAAAGGAGTTATGGACTTGAAAACAATGCCTGTGCTGTATCAAACGGCAGAGCAATCTATCGGCGGCAACGGACTTCGTAGAAAGTGCATGCGAATTATGTTACTTTACGTATTTCTTTTTACTCTGTTCACTTAATGAAACTTTTGTTGCAAATAAAAACTACCCGAAATGTTTTTAAGTTACTTTATTTCTTGAACTTGCTTGTTGGAGACTTGAGATACAACTAACTTGAAATTATGATCGTTGGCCAACTCCAACTATCATTTCTTTAGTTTTTTGCTTACATCAGTGGTCATTTGCTTACATCTCTTGTGCACCGAGGCATTCTTTTTGTAGTCAACTAAACTGTTGACTTCACAATTTCATATTGATTATAACAACGGAAGTATTATTTGATATTGGTTTCAGTATGCAGTATCTATAAACATTGGAAGCTCCATAGGGGATGCTCCATCGTTTGTGCATATTGATTTTGGTTCTTTGTTTGTGCTTAGATATCTCAGTTGTTTTGTTTATTTATCTTGTGTTCTGCTTTTTAATTCACTTAACTAAATAGATGATCTCAACTCAATCTGATTACAGTTCATATGATTTTATTTTCATAAACAAAAATTAACTTAAAAAGGAAATGAGCTTAAGCGAGTTAAATGGATAAAACATAAACTTTATCGGTACAGATAGAAAATGACATAATGCAATGAATGTCATGTATGTAACTTACAATGAATATCTTATATTTTTACATTTTAGTTTCAATATTAATTTTCAATTCTCTTTGGTTTTTCTTTGATTTCAATATTATGATAAAGCAAAATATAAAAAATATAAGGCTTATAAATATGGTTAAGCTATACGATATATTTCGGTGTACTTTTAATTCTTTTATTTCTTGTAAGTTTTTGGGGTTTTTTAGATCAATTTCTTCAAATGTAATTTTCTCTGCAAAATTATGTACTACATCAATTTTTGAATTTACGAACCTTTCCGTAAAAATTTTATCATTATTTGAAAAATATTTACTCAAAATCTTTATCTTGCATTCATTAAATTGTATTAATCAATTTCTATTTAGATTTAATTCCTTTTCATCACAATTTTGTCCTATAGATAAATTAAAATCATTTTTTATTACAATTGTCTCATCGTCAATATATAAAATTTCAGTTTCTTCGTTTTTTATTAATTTGCAATTGTTTTTTAATATGCAATTTTTTGAATATTCTAATTCAGTGAGAGTTTTTGAGCTTTTTTTGATTTGAATCAATTTGCATTAAATAATCATTAGTTATTGGTAGTATTATTTTAACTTGAACTATAGTGAATTCGGTAGGTATTTTAATAACAAACATCAACTTGTTTTCTTTATACAAAACTGTTGCAATTCTTATAAATTTTAATTTTTCCAAATCTATACTATATGTGATCATTTCTTCTCTTGTTAGTATATTTGGGTGTAATATTCCATGTCTAGCTGAAAGTATGTTATCTTGTATGTGGTTAATTTTTTCATTTAGAGCATTTATTTCAAACATTATTTCACTGTGTATTGTTTTCATAGTTAGTTTTCGATAGTTATAGTCGGTTACGTAAAGTCTGTATTTAATTAGATTCCTGTCTTTTTCAATACTCTTCTTTAGTAACTCAAAATTTTTTTGAAAGTAATCGTTAATCTTTACTTGCTGGTACAGATTTGTAATTGTGTTGTGTAAATT
The DNA here is from genome assembly GCA_914767635.1 of Melanostoma mellinum. Taxonomy (NCBI): domain Eukaryota; kingdom Metazoa; phylum Arthropoda; class Insecta; order Diptera; family Syrphidae; genus Melanostoma; species Melanostoma mellinum. The sequence continues at coordinate 107,779,665 of OU612058.1, forward strand.
ATGATCGATTGTATTTAAATGATTTTCGATATCTTTTCTGTCCTCGTCGTCCATTGTACCAAATAATATTTATTTGTACTGAGCCTATTACATTAACTGCTCCTCTTTTTTGTTTTTCTGATTTTTTTCTATATGGAATTAGTGTTTTGATTTTTGATCTTAAAATTTCAATTTCGTTATATATAGTGTCTTTGTTTTCTGTGTCTAAATGTTCTGTATTATAACTGATGTTATCTATGATGTATAAAATTTCTTGTGTGTCTATGATATGTACAACTAAGTCCGATTTAATTTATCTTTATTTTATATTTTATTTCTGTATATCCATTCTTTTCCTTAATTGGTTGAATATTCATTAATCCTGCTGCTGTAATTGCTGTTGTTTGAAATGTTAGCATCATCGTTATTATGAATACCTGTAAATTTACGATATCTTTTGATATTTTTATAGTCTATTCCTTTTGATATGGCTTTTTTATATTTAGGTTCTTCCTTATGTCTAACTGCCTTGTAGTTTTTTTATAAATCCTTTGGTTCTGGTTTCTACGTAGTTTTCCCAATTTTCATTTTGTTTATTTAGCATTTTTTCTTTTGTTTGTATTATTCTCTTCCTTACAATTTGAAAATCTATTTCTCTATTTTGGACTATTGTTGGACATATTGTGGAATGAAACCTATTATTGTAATTTTCTACGGCATTTTGAATTATTCTTCTTGGTGTGAGACTACTATTATCATTTTTTATTATTCTTAATTTTTCGGCTATTGAGTTATGGAATCTTTCAATATCCGAATTTCCGGTATGACTGTTGGGTTTGGTTAAATGCAATTCTATTTTTCTCTTTGATAAAAATTCTGCTAGTAGTATGCTTTTAAATTCATTGTTTGCAATAATTTTTTGTGGTGCTGTCGACCTTGTAAAATGCTCTTCTAATGTTTCAATTATAGTCTTTGTATTTCTGTCAGTTAAAAAATATATATAGCCAAATTTTGAAAATTTATCAATTATTGTTAAAAAACTATTTTTCATTATTACATACGTGTCTATGTGTAAAATTTCGTTAATTCTTTCTGGTGTTTCTGTTAGTTTGAATTTTTGTTTTATTGGTCTTCTGGCATATTTGATCTGTTGGCATTTTTCACAGTTATTTATAACCTTCAGAATGTATTCGAATAGTTTTGGAAAATAAATTTTATGTTTTATTGAGTTGTATGTCTCCATAATTCCTGAATGTAAACGTTCTTTGGTATGATATAGTGACAATTGTTTTAATAATTCTTCCTCAGTTTTTATATCCTGAGCTCTAAATGAACATTTAATAAATTGGACTAATTTATTGTTTGAGTAATATTTTATTATTTCTTTTTGTAATGTATTGTATTTCGTGTCTGCAATTTCTGAAAATATACCTATTTTGCCTTTTTTAATATACTTTTTTAGTATAGTTTCTATATTTCCCAATTCATCTTCTCTTATGTATATTATTAACTTGTTATGTAGTTTTGCATAATCTCGAATTTTATCATTCGTTAGTATAATTTAAGTTTTATATTTATTTACGACCTCTTCCTTGATTGGTATATGGTCGTTTAAATTTTCTTCGGCTGAATGCATTGTAATCATAGATCTATCCTCGTTATCATTATTATAAAGACTTTCGATATCTATTTGATTATTTTTCAGTGAACTTGCACTGCTGCATTTTTCTTCTTCATTTTCTTGTTGTATTCTTGACAAAAAGTCTGCAACTTTGTTTTCCTTACCTTTTATATATTCGATTTCATAATCATATTCTCCTAACTTTGATATCCATCTGTGATGTCTTGGAGAAATATCTTTTCCCTTATATTTTGTTACTAAATATTTTATTGGTTGGTGATCACATAGTATTTTGAATTTATTCCCGTATAGATATGGCCTGAAATAGGATACTGCCCAGATTACTGCGAGAAATTCCTTATCAGTTGCCGAATAATTTCTCTCATTTTTATTTAACGTTCTAGAGGCATAACATACAGGATGTCCTTCCTGTGCTAAAACCGCTCCTAATGCATGATTGGATGCATCAGTAGTTAATATGAAAGATTTATCAAAATCGAGGTGTCTAAGAATTGGATGATAACTAATTAACTCTTTTAATTTTCAAAGGCATTTATGTAATTGGGGTCATTAATATTTGTTCTAGCTCCTTTTTGTAAGTATTTTGTTATTGGTAATGCTACTTTAGCGTAGTCTAAAATAAATGTTCGATAATATCCTGTAATACCTAGAAAACTTTGAATTTGCTTTACAGTTTTTGGTAATGACAATTTTCGTATTACATTTATTTTCTCTGGATTGGGTAATATTCCATCTTTCGTAATAATATGTCCTAAAAATTGCGTTTCTTTTTTCATAAAACTACATTTATCTATTTGTATTTTTAACTGATTTTTTCCAATATTTTAAAAATATCTGTTAAATTTTTTAAATGCTCTTGCAGTGATGTACTGAATATTAGAATGTCGTCTAGATATACTATGCATGTTTTATTTGATCTCTAAGAATTTCATTCATTAAACGCTGGAATGTGGCTGGGGCGTTTTTCAACCCAAAAGGCATTCTATTAAATTCGTATAATCCATTTGGAGTTATAAATGCTGTTTTTTCTTTGTCTTTTTCTTCTACTAAAATTTGATGATAACCTTTTTCTAGGTCTAAAGTAGAAAAATATAGTGCTCTTCCTAATTTATCAAAGGTAGATTCTATGTTTGGTAATGGAAACTTGTCACTTATTGTTAAATCGTTTAATTTTCTATAATCAATTACGAGTCTATATTTGATTTGTCCAGAATTATCCATTTTTTTAGGTATGACTATTAAGGGACTTGCATATCGTGAATGACTTTTCCTAATTATACCTTGTTGTTCCATTTCTGCTAATTGTTTTCTTACTTCCTGTTCATGTTTTGGTGGGTATCTATATAATTTTGCGTTAATTGGGCTTTCATTTGTAGTTCTAATGCTATGCTTTATTACTGGGGTACTAGTTAATGTATCTCCTTCTTTAAAAAATAAATTTTCGTACTTGTTAAAAATTTTTTGTAATGCTACTTTTTCTTCTTTGTTAAGATGATTCATTTCTATTTTTCTTTCTAATTCATTTACTACCTCCAGTACACAAATTGTGTTATATGGGTGCTCTTCAAATTGTATTTTTTGATTGTTTAGTATGACATAACCTTCCTCTAGATTTATTTGAGCTTTTAAAGCATTCAGAATGTCTGTTCCGATTATAAATTGGTATTTTTTATTTTGCAAAAACTGAATAACTTTCCATCTAATTTTTATTTTTTCACTTACTTGAAATTCTTTTGGGGCGTTAGTATGAATTTCTTATTTTACTGTGAAAAATTTAATTGGTTCAATTGGTATTCTTTCAAAATTCTTTAAATTATTGTTTACTAGACTTATTTTTAGTGCTCCAGTATCAATTAGGGCAAAATATGATTTTGAATCAATTGTAATTTTTATTATTGGATGATATGTTTTTTCCGAGGCTTATTTTAAAAATTTACATCTGCTTGAGGTGTTGTTATGTTATCGACTTCCATAGGTTCTGTTTCATTTCTATAAAGGTTTGATTCCTGTTCTCTCCTTGCCTATAAGTATTTGTTCTTCTTTAATAATTTGAATTGTTTGTCTGATTGTTTTGTCTGTAATAATTTGAATTATTTGATTGATAATTCGGTTTGTTCCAATAACTATTTTGTCTATATTCGTTCGAGTTGCTAGCCTGTATGTTTTGTTTATAGCTATGCGAATTTCGCCTTTGATTATTATTTTAATTGTTTTCCCTATAATTGTTAAAGTCTTGTCTGTACTTGTTTGGATTGTTTTGTTTTGTAGAATCAAAATGTCGAAATTATGTGAATATTGTTCATAATTATACTGACCATAACTTTTTAAATAAATTTGTTTCATCTTGTCCCACAAATTCACTTATTATATTTCTTATTTCCATTAATGATGTTTTCCCCATTATTGCATATATGCTAGTGACCCTGATACTATTTCTTTAATTCTTTGAATCAACATACCAGCAAATATAGTTTTCATATTTTCTCCATTATTTTGAAAAGCAACAAATTCTGTAATATTTTCTACAAATTTCTTAACTTTATAATTTAAATCTTTAATACTACTCACTCTTAGTTTATTAATATCTCTCGTGAGCTGCATTTCATCTTTGCTTGGTTTAAAATGATGTTTTAACTTCTCTTTGCAACTATCCCAGTCTTCCGGTATGTCTGCATCTAGTATATTTTTTGGTACTCCATAAATTTTTGTGTTGTATATGATGTTGTAAACTTGAATTTGTTCCAGTGGGTGTTCTGATAAGACTTTGTCCACCGCTGCTATGAATGTTGGTAAATGTTTTGAATTACCTTCGAATGTTTTCAAATATTTGATTTCCTTTTCAATTCTTGCTCGGAAACTGATTTGCTGTTGCTCTGCTTGTCTTGTTAAAAGAGTTGTAAGTGCTATTACCCACTGCTCCATTTGATTTGCCATTTTTTATTTATTTCATTATTTTTCTTTATAGTAGTTCTTTTATCACTATACAGTTTTTTGTTACATGAGTTGTACTCTTACAATGGTCACTGTATTTAATTTTTTTTATATAATTTTAGTTTTTGGAAATAATTATTCATTAATTCGTAATACACTATTACACCTTCGTAGAATTGAGTTTTCTTATTTTTGGTGGGTTGAACTCGACGACTGCGCCAATTATGGTACTTTACGTATTTCTTTTTACTCTGTTCACTTAATGAAACTTTTGTTGCAAATAAAAACTACCCGAAATGTTTTTAAGTTACTTTATTTCTTGAACTTGCTTGTTAGAGACTTGAGATACAACTAACTTGAAATTATGATCGTTGGCCAACTCCAACTATCATTTCTTTAGTTTTTTGCTTACATCAGTGGTCATTTGTTTACATCTCTTGTGGACCGAGAGATTCTTTTTGTAGTCAACTAAACTGTTGACTTCACAATTTCATATTGATTATAACAACGGAAGTATTATTTTTTTGATATTGGTTTCAGTATGCAGTGTTTATAAACATTGGAAGCTCCATAGGGGATGCTCCATCGTTTGTGCATATTGATTTTGGTTCTTTGTTTGTGCTTAGATATCTCAGTTGTTTTGTTTATTTATTTTGTGTTCTGCTTTTTAATTCACTTAACTAAATACATGATCTCAACTCAATCTGATTACAGTTCACATGATTTTATTTTCATAAACAAAAATTAACTTAAAAAGGAAATGAGCTTAAGCGAGTTTAATGGAAAAAAAACATAAACTTTATCGGTACAGATAGAAAATGACATAATGCAATGACTGTCATGTATGTAACTTACAATGAATATCTTATATGTAATTTGAATATCAGGTATGTAACTTGCGTTTACTTAGAGGCAAAACACTTTGTCGGCGGCTGCGGACTTCGTTGAAAAGGTCTGCGGTTGCGGACTGCGATGAAAACTCCCTTTGTGGAAACGCAATGCCTAACTAAGGAAAATTTAATTGCCCGGCTGAAACAAGCCACAACGAATGAATATCCTTCACGGAAAACGGCTAACTATTTAAGGAGAATTTAAACGCCCGGTTGAAACAAGCCACAACGATTGAATTTCCTTCACGGAAGCGCAACGCCTAATTTACTAAGGAGAATTCAAACACTCGGCTAAAACAAGCCACAACGATTGAATTTCCTTTACGGAAACGCAACGCCTAACTAACTAAGGAAAATTCAAACGCCCGGCTCAAACAAGCCACAACGATTGAATTTCTTTTATGGAAACGCAACGCTTACAAGTAAGGAGAATCTAAACAACCTGCTGAGAACAAGCCATAACGACTAGACTTCCTTTACGGAAACTAAATAGTAAGGAGGATTCAAACGCACGGCTGAAAAAAGCCACAACGAATGACATTAATATACGGAGACTGTCGAAGTCAAAAAGGTAAAGAAGATGCAAACTCCCGACTCAAACAAGCTACAACGATCAAATCTCTTTTGCGGTGAAATGAAAAAAAGTATCAGGTAAATTCTATTCGCCCGGCTGAGACAAGCCACAACAAGTAGACACCTATAAAATCTTTTTCTGATTAATTCACCTCTATTCATTGACTTTGCCACTGAAACCGAATTTGAGCTGTAACCGGTCAGTGATAATTTTGCATAGAAAAAATTGAATGGGTATTGCCAACGTATTTCCCAATAAGGAAATTCACAAGGAGTGATAAGGCACCGAGAAGTAAACAATGTTTGGCCTTGGAGTATGCATTCACTTTGTAATTTAATTGCGTGCGGGGGATTTCAATAGAATTAAATACTGCACTGTTTTGGTGCGGCATTTTGGGAAGAGGTAGGGAAAAGAAATTGTGACGCTTCGTCAGAAGCCTCCGGTTAGAAAAATCCACGAAGAGTGTCTTCTCTATATATTCTATGTTGGGGTAATAACTAATAAGCCCCAAATACAAGTCCATTCATCGAGGTCATCAGTTTTGCAGTGTGACCACGAGTTAATTTTGTAATAATGCAGTCGATCCTGCTTATTTGAGCCCTGTTGTGAAGGACCCTTTTAGGATACTATTTTCTGTCCTCCGACTCTGGTGTTCTGTGCAATCAAAGACAGGTGCTGTCACTCAAACACCCGAATCTTTTCCATTTGAGACTCTGTAGCGTTGAACAGAACAGAGCACACATAGACAGTCATTGGCCTTATGAGGGCCATGTAGCAAATCACTTTCACTCTTTTATGAAATTGTCTGCTGTTAAACAACCACCTTGTAACTGCAAAGGCTCCTCCAGCGCTGCCAGAGCCGCATCCAAATGTTTGATAAAGTTAATATACTGATCTACATAGCTAGAGGGCGAGGTGATTGACTATTACTTTGTTTGGCAAGGTTACCATGTAGATCAACGATCAACAACTTTCGCCAATTCTTTCTCAAATCTCATATGGCCAGAACCAGGTAGGCTCTAGTCATAATTGTTTCAGATTTCTGAAAGTTGATTCTAAGTTCCCGGTCACTGTAATATTGCTGAATTTTATCGAAGTCACTTTGCAAGAAAGTGCTGATAACTTCAAGGAAGGATGTTATTAAGAATATATTATGTAACAGTGGTTTCCTCATGCCATTCCTGATGAACTTATAGATAAGAGCGGTTGAACGGTATCGAATGCGTTCTCCAAATCAACCAGACATGCACCTGCACAGTGTGTTCTAGCTTTGTTCTATTGAAAATCAGAAACTAGTTTATACGCGGAAAAAGCGGACTGATTTTCTGAAAACATATTTTTGTCCTCAGCTCATGTGGACAGTGCTCTAATTGGAACTTTCTCAAATACCTTGCTGATGCTCGGAAGAAGACTAATTTACTGAAGATTTGCTGGGTTGAAACCATCATTCCCCTTGTAAAGAGGAGAAGGACCACTGTAAAGCATTCATAATTCAGAGCATTGCTAACCAAAGTGGTGTAGTTCACCGCTTTTGAAGGGAGGTTTCGCAGCACAATATTGGGTACGCCGTTGACTCCTGTTGATTTCTTTTTCTTTATTTTGTGAAAGATGATCTCGAGGTCTATCTTAGAAACGAACAGGGTGCTATCCCCATTTCGTTCGGCGATGACTGGATTTGCAGGGCGGTCGTCATTGAAACTAGTCAAACCAGGATTCTCAAATCGCTAATGCCAATGCTAAGATAGAAATATACGACAAAGGCTCTGTTTTCAAGGTCGTAATTTGGCCTATTGTTTTCATTCACTATCTTTGCTTGCTCGAAAACAGCATCCAACGTAACAACCTTCTCTTGAGCATATTCCAATATAAAGTGGTCATCATCCAAAATGGCATTATAAGGATCAATTCCTACTTTCATAAGTAAGTTCTTGTTCAAGTTGATACAATTCTAAGGCCCCCTATTTCAATTTTGTCCGCTGAGCCAGCTTTACAAAATTTTCCCGTGTCAGTCTCTACTGGCAAAAGGTGGTCAGTAAATGTTCTCCTCTATTATCTGTTTGAATCCCAAAAAAAAACTGTGATTTTGTCTTAACTATTCAAAACGATCTCTTATTAAGGTTAGGTTAGGTGGAATTTGCTGTCAGTCAATGAGTACATTGCCTGACACACTTAGGCCGCAAGGGCCCATTGTGATACCACAGAGATCAGCAAGTTAATCACCTACTGATCTCAAGAACCCGATGTAAGATTAACGAGTTGATCATTTATTAATCTTCCATTAAGGGACTAGCCGGTTAATCACCTGCTAGTCGAACCACGTGGAACTTTTAATGTATTTTGAAAGACTTTTAGGGTCTATGTAAGCTAGGTCGCTAGTATCATCGAAGAAGAATTCACCGATATGAATGAGAGATGAGTTTTTCTCCTATGAAGTAGTGTAGGGCATGAGCAAAGAAGGTGTTGAACGGTTTCTTCCTAATCCTCGTCCATGCAGCTTCTGCAGAAATCATTGGAAAACACACCAAATCTTTTGGCGTGTCTCCCTATTAGACAGTGTCCCGTAAGAACACCTATGGTAGAACCTAGATACAGACAGTTCAGGGCCAACAAACTCTTCGAGCGTTTTGAGTCTACACACGGCCAAACTTTTTTGGTTGCAAGGCAGTTGTTACTCTCAGTCCATCTAGTGTTTGTTATCCTTGAAGCGTCTTGTCTAAGTAGGAGTTTACATGCAGCGATAGGTACACCTATGTTGTTCCATTCTGAGCGTAGGGAAGTGGTCGTGCCCTTTTTGGCTAGTTCGTCTGTCATACAGTTGCCTTGTATGTCCCTGTGCCCTGGCACCCATGAAAGGTGAATGTTAAACTGATTTGACATCTCCCTCAGAGACATCTAACAATTTTAAAGATTTCGTAAATATGTCAGCTGTTTGTTGATTTGTTGGTACATACTGTGTAGCGTGCCCCACCCCCCCTTAACAAATAAAAGAACAAAAAAAAAAAAAAAAAAATAAACAACTCATAATCAAAATTTAGGTCAGATGAATAAAAGTAGCTCATTTTCAAAATAACCGAAGAAAGCGGAAATATGCACACTTCGAATTTGCGCACAGAATTAGTAAATTCATGTAAGTCGAACTTCGAATAATTTCCAGCTTCGAAGAAGCGAAGTAGGAAGTTCGATCATAACCATCTTCTCATTCTTTCTGGAATCAACTTTCATCAGAGGTGGATGCATACGCACATTTTCTCTAATGTAAGTGTAAAAGTTAGAATCTGAGTTGCTGTGTAACATCGCAAGAATTTTTTTTTTAAAGCTTATATGAAGTAGTGCAAATTGTCCGGTGAAACAATTATTTAGTCTTCCCTTAAAGATTAAGACTGCGGAGTAATTAGAAAAAGAATTACCTCGAAATTTGGAAGAACGTGGGAAAAAAAACCCGAGAAAAGGTAGTATTTTTACCACACGGAAAAAAAACAAAACCTATAATTGCTTATACAATTTCTGTGTCTATCTATCTAGCTGTTGTTTAAGTGGATGACCAATAAACCTCTGGTTTTTAAAACTAGAATCCTAGAGGCATCCACTACGACACTTTTCTGGCGAGCTCCGAGCCCACGCGGTTCGATTAACCTTGATCGATAAGTCTCAGACCATCGAACAGCGAGAGAAAACGCGTCAAACAACTCCAGTACCATCTAAAATTATTCACAGTCATAACTTCATCGCCAGCATCCAGAAAAAAAAAATATATATATATAATACATCTATAAAAATTGCAAATATTCCTAACTAACATAAAAGAAGTACAAAAGCAGAGTAAAAATAAGTAAAACAAACAAAGGAAGAAGAGGAAGAAGGAAGGAGAAAGGAAGAAAAAAAAAAAAAACTAATTGAAGAGTGTGATTTGAAAGCTTTAGTTTAATTAAATTCAAAAAGAAATTTTATTCTTAGTTTAAAGTGGCCCTAGAAAAAAAATACAAAAAAAAGTAAGATATATATATATATTACTAAATAACCTAAATTGAAACAGAAAGTACAGAAAAACAAGGAACCAACAAAGTGGAATTTCGTGCACGAACTTCGACGCTGCGGAACCTGAAATTTCAGACACTCAAAAAGAAAAATAAAAAAAAAAAATAAAAAACTGTGAGTACCTAATTCTTGATCTTGAAATATAAATACAGTACGGACTCGGTTTGCGCAACCCTCGATTCGCGCAACTCCTCGATTTTCGCAACACTAAAATCTTAACACGTCTTGACTCTATAAGTGCAACTTTTCAAAAAAGCTACCTCGACAAGTGCAACTTCATGTGTTTATTTATCCGTTTTCTATATTCACGTTCTTCTTTTGATTCTTTATTCCTGTGCCGTTATTTTACAGTTAGTTTGTCTGAATAATATTTCTTGCAGAACATGAAAAGAACGTAAAATGCATCTGTGTTTATTTGAGTGGGTTGCGATCTTGTTAGTGTTAAGGGGCGTTCAGGCTATCAAATTTGTTTGTCAAATTTGTTGGATGAATAGTTTGACGGAAAATACCCATAGCGTTCACACTAATCAAACAAATCGTCAAACTCCCTTCTGATTTGAATTTTAACCATGGAGGACAAAGTAGGAGCAGCGCTTATAAGAAATGACATTTTAAAAATGCTAGTAAAACAAAAGAAAGCGTGTTGGGACTAAAGAGGTTAATTCCACTTTCAATGTACCCAGCAAAGAAAAAATAGTCTTTCCGTGCGATTTGCAGTACTTGAAATTATTTGGGAAATGAAATTTTTTGCAAGTTTGACGAGTAGCGTTCACATTTGTCAAACTTGTTATCCAACTTGCAAAAATATCAAAAAAATTTGAAATGCATCCAACAAATTTGACAAGCCACTTGATGGAGAGTTCACACTAACAAATTTGCTTGACAAACTCGACGCTTGACAAACAAATTGGATAGTCTGAACGCCTCTTTTACTAAAAATTCATACAGAAAATATGACCCAGTAAGTGCAACAACCTCGGTTACTGCAACTGCCCGAATTTCTATTAGTTGCGTTAATCGAGTCCGTACTGTATATACATACATTCTTTTTTTTTGTGGTTCTAAGGCCTATTAAAATTTTGCTCTATTACTTTTAAATATAATAAGTTGAGAAATTTGAACGCTAACAAACTTAAACTTTCATGCAACATTCATTCAAAAATCTACTTATATTGTGAATTAAAAATAAGTTTCATGCAACATCACAATAATCATATTGAATTCAATGAATCTATATCCACATTCATGAAAAGTCGTCTCTCAGTATTCTCAATTGAAATTGTATATGTATAAGTATATTCTACCTAAGCATGGAAATAAACATGAATTTTAATCAGAACTAAAATCTTACATAATCGTTGAGATGATGTTGTTGTGATTGACAAGAAGAGAAGATGCAGATTTGGGGCTACTCCAACAAAAAGAGAGATGAAGGGGTAGTCATGGAGAAAACGACAGGTAGTTGTTTACAACGGGAGGGTTCATCCAGAGATCTTAACAGCAGCAATCTCTTGAGACAAAGTGATAACAGGGTTTCAAAAAAAAAAGAAAACAAAAAGGGGTTTATCCAATTCTATTAATTACTCTTAAAGTTTGGTTCTCTTTATATGCCTATCTATTTATTTCTTCTATACGCTATACTAATTTTTCGTTCGGGTATTACTCTTTTTTTTTTTTTTTTGTTATTGTTCCACCTTTTGGTATGTAAGGTGAAAGACTTTAGTTTTTTTCTGTTTCTCTTTTAATTTTTTTGGCACGTAAATTTTGATAGCGCAGGGTTACCTATATGCAGCAAGATCCCACCCCACGGCGAGCTAATGCCTGAGCACTGCAAGCGTGCCAATCCGCTGCAATTCTTTGGGTCATACAAAAAAAAAAAAAAATTCAAAAACCCCCCTGCATGCTACAATGGCGCCCAACGTGGGGCCGTGAATGTCAATTAGATGACATTCTATAAAATAAAATAAAATCTTAAGGACAAAATCATCTGAGTACATCACCACACCAAGCAATCTTGCATTTGCTTGTGTTTTTTTGTCATATGTTACTGCACATATGTCTGTTTTGCTTTTGCAAATAATTAAAAATATTTTTTTTGTTGATAAGACCAGTTCTATGACAAGTCACAGCTGTGCTTTAGAACAGTAGAATCAGTTTGAGTCGTCAAGGATATCAAAGCTTGATAGTCCAAAGGAAGCTACCAGAAGTCAGCTGATCGAGTTGGTTGCATATCGAGAGTCTTATAAGTTTCTGAGTCATTATAGTTTAAAATCATAACAGTCCAGAACAAATCAAATTATCATACTATTTTACTTTTCTATCTTTATCTTAGAATTAGGAACCTGTTATCAATCTTTTTGTCTTTTCTTTTCTTGTCCACTATCTCAGCAATATCACTCAACGATTAAAAATACATGAAAGAAAACAACCTACACAGAAAACAAAAAAATTAACAAAAAAAAAAAAAAATACAAATAAATTAAACTAAAAACATTCCCATACAATAATATTGTCATTAAAATAAAAATTCAAGAAACAAATATACATAGATCAAAATTATAAAGTAAACTATCTACATAATTCAAATCACAACGGAACAGAAACAAAACCATGAACCATAGTAACACATCTAGAGGAGCAGTGCCCAAGCGAGGCATGGCCACACGCTCACAAGGTCTAGGTAATACGGCTACTCCAAATAATTCGTTTCGAATGAATTCTCAGCCTGTTCAGCGTACTCCAGTGCAAAACGCTAATCTCAATTATTTCCGTACCAACAATGCTAAGAACAATTCCCGTGCATCAGGCATATCAAATGAGAATATGCCAATCGTGCCAGAGTGAAATGAACTCAAGTTCAGTGCGTACCAATGTCCAAAATGATATCAATAATTCTCTCTTTGAGAATCTAGCACAAGCTAATTTAAATGTTACAACTTTTCCAATATGTCAAACTAACACGACATCTACCTTTTCCCAAGCTTATCCCCTCAATCCAATTATGACATCAGCAATACACCAAAATCATGTTGCACAACAAAGAACAGCGAGTTATTTCTTGCCGCAACATAATTTGGCATTCGAAAATAATTTCAATGGTGCTAGCAACTTTCCCACAGCTGATCGTGACATAAACAATGTACGTCATCAATTTATTTCAAGCAGTGCAACGCAAATGACAACGCTCGAAGCGCATATAAAGAAAATAATAAGTGAGGAACTAGGAAAAGTTATTCCTAAAATTTTAAAAGAAAGTATCGAAAATGAAATACAACCAATAAGAAAAGATCCGATTCCTAATAGGCAACATAACTTGAACGCAAACTTCATAGGTGATGACTATTCGCAAGATGATTCTAACTTAAGCTTTGCTTCAAATAGATTCGCACACAATGATAGGTATGGTCATCCAATGACATTTGATAATCGAATTCCCCGATTAGATCGGTGGGGAATGAAATTTGACGGTTCGTCGAAGGGGATGTCTGTAGAGGATTTCGTTTTCAGAGTAGAGATGCTCAAACTAAATTACAATATGACCTGGGTAGAAGTTTTGAAGAACTTTCATCTCTTATTAGCAGGAGCTGCTCAAGAGTGGTTTTGGATGTATCTTCGTAGCAATCCCCGAGGTGATTGCCCAGGACTTAAAAGAGCTTTGATTAAGCAATATAGAAATCATGAAAATGATTTTGAAATATTTAAGCAAATGATGGATAGAAGGCAGTCATCTCAGGAGAGCTTCGAAGATTTCTATAATGCAATCATGCATCTTAAAACCCAATTAAGGGAACCAATAAGAGATTCAGATCTTATTCAGATTCTAAGGACAAACGTTAATTCGAGGTTAATGAACTTTGTGTACCCAATGAAAATTTACACACTAGAACATTTCAAAGATGAATGTAAGAAAGCAGAAAGGATGTTACAAACTAGGTTTTCTCAAAATAAAAATTTTACTTACCGCTCAGTTAATGAATTGGAACAAAATTCAGAAAATGATTCAATAGATGAGAACTTAGACATTGCTGCATTTTCAGGTGAAAACAAAATGTTTTTGAAGCCTAACTCGAATGTGATTTCGACAAGCAGATCTCCTATTTGTTTTAATTGTAAAAAGCAAGGCCATTTGTTCATAGACTGTAAATCGAAAATAGATCGTTTATTTTGTTATCGATGCGGATCGGATGGATTTACAGTCTTGAATTGTACTCGATGCAAGCCACAGACGGAAAACTTGAATTCGAACGGGAAGAAAACCGGGGATTCTCGTTCGACTCAGACTCTCCCCGAGTAGATAGAATAGATGCTTGCACAAACACAGACAGTTATGAATTCAAAACTGAATTTTCCAGAAATTTCAATAAACCCAACCCGGACACAATCCAAAATAAAATTAGCAAATTTCGAAGTTTACCTTACGAAGAACGCGTAAAACGATACAATGAATTACGCTCAAAAATTTTCGCTTTCGACGAGTTGGCAAAAATGGATAACACCAACAAATTTATCAAATCGAGACTTCGGTTTAAGAAACGTAAAATTTTCAATGAAATAATTTCCAGCTCTATTTTAAGCTCAGATTCTGATATTAAATGTGATCCTAGACCATACGCACCAGTGACGATTAAAGGAAAAAAATTTAATGGTCTGCTGGATAGCGGTGCCAGCGTTTCGTGTTTAGGCAAAGATTGTATGCAAGTGATTAAAGAACTCAAAATTCCAATTACAGATTTTTCATCTTTAATAAGAACTGCTGATGGTAAACAACAACCCATCTTAGGTAGAGTCCGAATTGAGGTAGAGTTTGAAGGTCGTCAAAAACATGTTGACTTGTATTTGATTCCTTCGCTTTCTCAGACTCTGTATTTAGGGATAGACTTCTGGCAAAAGTTTCAGATTGCGCCGAATATCATAAGCGAAATTGCCGAAGATCTGGACTCAGAAACAGACGAAAAGGAAGACAGAAAGATGATGAAATTAGATGAAGCTCAAGCAAAGCGTTTAACGGAAACAATAGAAAAATCCCCGTCTTATGCAAAGTTAGGTTTAGGAAAAACATCCGTGGACGTGCATGTCATTGATACCGGCGATGCCACGCCTGTTAAACAGCGGTATTATCCCGTGTCGCCTGCTATCCAGGAAATAATAAACGGTGAAGTAGACCGCATGCTATCTTTAGGAGTGATAGAAGAGGCCTCAAGCTCGTGGAGCTCACCACTCGTCCTTGTTAGGAAACCTGGCAAGAATAGAGTGTGTCTTGACTTGAGAAAAGTGAATTCACTTACCAAAGGCAGTGCGTACCCACTTCACAATGTGGATGCTATAATGAGTAGACTTCCCGACGCTCATTACATTAGCAGTATAGACCTTAAAGACGCCTTCTGGCAAATTCCCTTGGATGAAAAATCCAGAGACAAAACAGCCTTTTATGTTCCAGGACGATCGCTCTATCAATTTAAAGTCATGCCATTTGGGTCGAAAAATGCGGCTCAAACGATGTGCCGAGTAATTGATAGAGTGGTTCCATGTGAGCTTCAGGAGAATGTCTTTCCTTACGTTGATGACTTATTGGTCATTGCTAAAGATTTTGATACACATATAGAGATATTAGAAAAAATTGCGGCATGTCTACATAAGGCGAATTTGACTATAAATGTCGAAAAATCGCACTTTTGCTTTAAAGAATTGAGATTCTTAGGACATATAGTAGGAGGAGGTTTTATAAAACCAGATCCGAGCAAAATCTCAGCAGTACAAGACTTCCCAGTACCGAAAACCCAAAAGCAAGTTAGGAGTTTTCTTGGAATGTGCGGTTGGTATCGCAAATTCGTTAAAAACTATGCTGAGATAGCCACTCCATTAACGGACACCCTCAAAAAGAGTAAAACCTTTGAGATGACGCCTGAAGCTCTAACGTCGTTTGAAGCATTAAAAGAAGCTCTTGTTACTGTTCCGGTTTTAACAAAGCCAGATTATACCAAGCCGTACACAATCCAGACCGATGCATCAAGTGTAGGGATAGGAGCTGTTCTCTTCCAGCTTGATGAAGAAAAAAATGAGAAGCCCATTGCTTTCTTCTCCCAAAAGTTGAGTCCATCACAGCGCAAATACAGCGTGACGGAGTAAGAATGCTTTACGGTTGTCCAAGCTCTAAAAAAAATTCCGCCCTTATGTGGAAGGAATGCCATTTTCAATAATAACAGACCATGCGAGTCTCAAATGGCTGATGAGCTCAAAAGATTTGAGTGGAAGGTTGGCTCGATGGTCATTAAAATTACAAGCTTTCGATTTTGACATCTCTCACAGGAAAGGTGCTCAGAATATTGTTCCTGACGTTTTGTCTAGGGCATATGTTGATGAATTGGGAACTGAAATAAAAATTAATGCAATCATTGATCTGAACGATCCTGAATTTCGATCTGACTCTTATCTAGAATTTAATTCCATCATTTTAAAAAGCCCTGACAAATACCCAGATCTGAAAACAGAAAATGGGTATATTTATAAAAAAAATTCGGAAACTTTTGAGAATAGTGCTGATTTGGATTTGTGTGAATGGAGATTATGGGTACCTGACGGTCTAACAAACTCAATAATAGAAAAACTTCACAATCCTCCAAATTGTTCGCATGGTGGTATGAACAAAACGCTTGAAAAGATTAAGGAATGGTTCTTTTGGCCAAGTATGACAGTTCAGGTAAGAGATTTCATAAGGAATTGTGAGGTGTGCAAAGAAAACAAGTCAACGAACCAAACACTTAGACCTCCAATGGGACCGCAGCATGAAATCGACAGACCATTTCAAAAACTATATGTCGATTTCATGGGACCCTATCCCAGAACAAAAAGAGGCAATTCATTTATATTTGTGTTGCTAGATGCTTTTTCCAAGTTTGTCGTACTAAAACCCTTAAGAAGAGCAAATTCCAGTTCTGTAGTAGAATTCCTTGAGCAAAGTATTTTCAATGTATACGGTGTACCAGAATTTATACATAGCGACAACGGTCAACAATTTGTGTCAAAAGAGTTTCAACTATTTTTGTCCAAATTCGGTGTCAATCATATTCGGAATGCTGTTTACTCTCCCCAGGCGAATGCTTCCGAGAGAGTGAATCAATCGATTCTTTCTGGAATCAGGAGTTATCTCGGAAGTAATCAAAAGGAGTGGGATAAACATATTTCCGAAATACAACAAGCTTTATGTACTTCAGTACACCAATCAACTGGTACCTCGCCTTATTATTGCTTGTATGGACAGCATATGATTTCACATGGAGGAATGTACAAACTTTTGCGAAATTTTAAATCTCTTGGTGAAGGAGCGATGCAATTTGTTACTCAGAAAGAAAAACTTGATTTAATACGAGCCAATATAAAAACCAACATCAAACGAGCTTATGAACGCAACACGAAATCGTATAACCTTAGAAGCTCGAAGAGATATTTTAGCCCAGGTGAAGTTGTTTATCGAAGACAATTTGTACTAAGCAATGCGTCTAAAAACCTTAACTCTAAGTTATGTAAGAAATTTGTCAAATGTCGTGTCATAAAATCAGTAGGAAACTCCATATACGAAATCGAAGATATGGATGGGAAGAAAAAACGAACATATCACGCCAAGGATTTGCAGAAATAAAAAAAAAAAAAAAAAAAAAAACATATGGGTGATTCTTATACAACTGTGATTTTTGCAACTCAAAATTTTTTGAAATCAAAAATGCTTTAAGACTTGTGATCTGGGTGTTTTTGGTCTTTTATTATACTCAAAATTAAGCCTGTAACGTAGCTCTACTACAACTGCAATAGAAAAGAAGCTAGAACAAAAATTAGAAATTTCAGTACCACGGTACTGACATCAAAATGAAATATTCAGAATATTTGGCTAAATCTCTTAAAATAATAAAGCAAATGATAAATTATAGGATTTTGGTAATCATACAGTAAATGTCTTACTGTATTTTCTTTCTTGATTTTAACAATCTTTAAAATATATTAACAGTAGAATTAAAATAATTTTTTTTATAATACTCAATAAACAAAGTTTAACATTAGTTAAATATTGAAATTCTTTGAAGTTTTTAACAAAATAAAATTTAAATTTTATAACACTAGATCAATTAAGTAGCATGATAAATTAAAACATCAAGGAAATATTCATTTAAATATTATTTGCTTTGTTTGCCATGGTACTGACATCCACGGTACTGACAAATGTCAGTACCGTGGATGTATAATTAACCTACTAAAATTCTCACACGTAATTTAAATGATTGGCCACATAATTTTGAATTCACACTTGAATTTATATAATTATTCAGTATAATTGACCTAATCATTCTATTAACACGCCTGAATTTCAATACCATGGTACTGACCGGTAATTTTATGACATACCTTTTAAAAAACACAACAAATTATTTTTATTTTAACGTCGAGTCTAAAAACAACCACACAGCTATGAATTGTACACAAATAGTCATTCTTCAGAATGCCACTAGAGCGAGCAACAGAAACTGAAAAAAAGATGGCGGTTAAGCGGGAAATACTTTAGTTTGAAAATTTAAGAAAATTCCAGGACATGAATCAATGACCATTATTCCTTTCTACTAGTCAATATTGGGATACAATTGTAGCATAATTTGATGAAATGAACAATAGGTTTTAGGTATAAAAGCAAAACTTTTCATTATAATACGACTACTTATAGAAATATATGTATTTAGTTCGAAAAACGAGATTCGGACATGCCAATTTACTGACATTTTGGATATAGTCTTGCAAATTATTCGTGATCCATCAATACTTATGCTTCAATATACATTGTTGACAGTAAAAAACTATCAAATTCATCATAATTATCAATTTTTAATAAAAAAAAAACATACCAAAGAATAAATACAGTACTAGACATAAAAAATCACAGTTGTATAAGAATCACCCATATATCAATTGTATCTTTTGTCATGAATCAGGGTCATGAGTCAACTGTTGGTGTGGACCTCGTTTTCAGACCTTTCGAATTCAAAAGTTGTTTTTTTTTTTGGAAATTCCTGAATGTGTAGCAAATAAAAGAACAAAAAAAAAAAATAAATAAATAAATAAACAACTCATAATCAAAATTTAGGTCAGATGAATAAAAGTAGCTCATTTTCAAAATAACCGAAGAAAGCGGAAATATGCACACTTCGAATTTGCGCACAGAATTAGTAAATTCATGTAAGTCGAACTTCGAATAATTTCCAGCTTCGAAGAAGCGAAGTAGGAAGTTCGATCATAACCATCTTCTCATTCTTTCTGGAATCAACTTTCATCAGAGGTGGATGCATACGCACATTTTCTCTAATGTAAGTGTAAAAGCTAGAATCTGAGTTGCTGTGTAACATCGCAAGAATTTTTTTTTTAAAGCTTATATGAAGTAGTGCAAATTGTCCGGTGAAACAATTATTTAGTCTTCCCTTAAAGATTAAGACTGCGGAGTAATTAGAAAAAGAATTACCTCGAAATTTGGAAGAACGTGGGAAAAAAACCCGAGAAAAGGTAGTATTTTTACCACACGGAAAAAAAACAAAACCTATAATTGCTTATACAATTTCTGTGTCTATCTATCTAGCTGTTGTTTAAGTGGATGACCAATAAACCTCTGGTTTTTAAAACTAGAATCCTAGAGGCATCCACTACGACACTTGTCTGGCGAGCTCCGAGCCCACGCGGTTCGATTAACCTTGATCGATAAGTCTCAGACCATCGAACAGCGAGAGAAAACGCGTCAAACAACTCCAGTACCATCTAAAATTATTCACAGTCATAACTTCATCGCCAGCATCCAGAAAAAAAAAATATATATATATAATACATCTATAAAAATTGCAAATATTCCTAACTAACATAAAAGAAGTACAAAAGCAGAGTAAAAATAAGTAAAACAAACAAAGGAAGAAGAGGAAGAAGGAAGGAGAAAGGAAGAAAAAAAAAAACTAATTGAAGAGTGTGATTTGAAAGCTTTAGTTTAATTAAGTTCAAAAAGAAATTTTATTCTTAGTTTAAAGTGGCCCTAGAAAAAAAATACAAAAAAAAGTAAGATATATATATATATTACTAAATAGCCTAAATTGAAACAGAAAGTACAGAAAAACAAGGAACCAACAAAGTGGAATTTCGTGCACGAACTTCGACGCTGCGGAACCTGAAATTTCAGACACTCAAAAAAAAAAAAGAAAAAAAAAAAGAAAAAACTGTGAGTACCTAATTCTTGATCTTGAAATATAAATATATACATTCTTTTTTTTTGTGGTTCTAAGGCCTATTAAAATTTTGCTCTATTACTTTTAAATATAATAAGTTGAGAAATTTGAACGCTAACAAACTTAAACTTTCATGCAACATTCATTCAAAAATCTACTTATATTGTGAATTAAAAATAAGTTTCATGCAACATCACAATAATCATATTGAATTCAATGAATCTATATCCACATTCATGAAAAGTCGTCTCTCAGTATTCTCAATTGAAATTGTATATGTATAAGTATATTCTACCTAAGCATGGAAATAAACATGAATTTTAATCAGAACTAAAATCTTACATAATCGTTGAGATGATGTTGTTGTGATTGACAAGAAGAGAAGATGCAGATTTGGGGCTACTCCAACAAAAAGAGAGATGAAGGGGTAGTCATGGAGAAAACGACAGGTAGTTGTTTACAACGGGAGGGTTCATCCAGAGATCTTAACAGCAGCAATCTCTTGAGACAAAGTGATAACAGGGTTTCAAAAAAAAAAGAAAACAAAAAGGGGTTCATCCAATTCTATTAATTACTCTTAAAGTTTGGTTCTCTTTATATGCCTATCTATTTATTTCTTCTATACGCTATACTAATTTTTCGTTCGGGTATTACTCTTTTTTTTTTTTTTTTGTTATTGTTCCACCTTTTGGTATATAAGGTGAAAGACTTTAGTTTTTTTCTGTTTCTCTTTTAATTTTTTTGGCACGTAAATTTTGATAGCGCAGGGCTACCTATATGCAGCAAGATCCCACCCCACGGCGAGCTAATGCCTGAGCACTGCAAGCGTGCCAATCCGCTGCAATTCTTTGGGTCATACAAAAAAAAAAAAAAAAACCCCTGCATGCTACAACTGTAAAGCGAATAATCCTTTCTCGTATTTTTGGCGAGTCAAGTGGTATTTAACTTCAATATCTTTTACTCTTTCATGGAATTCTGGCTTCCTTATCAGTTTGACTGCACTTTGGTTGTTCATGTTAACCGTAGGAATGTCTGATTTCTTTTGAAAAAGATCCAAAAATAAGCGATATACCCATATCACTAGCAAAGTCAGCATCTGTAAAACAATGTATTTGTAGATTACTTTTTCTGAAAACAAGTCCATATTCAAGGGTTCCTTTCAAATATTTAAAAATTCTTTTTACCGCAGTAATATGACAATCAGTAGTGTTATCTAGATGACAACTAACCAATGATTTAATTTCAAGTTCTCGACTCAGGTACAAAATAAAAATGTCTATGTCACCTTCATCTTCAGCAGCTACTAAACCATCATCAATATTGTAACGTGCGCTTAGCTAAAAATAATAGAACTTTTCCTTTCACTTTAATTATACTACTTTTATTCGATATCTATTTTATTCGGTATGTATACAAGGTGCGGGTGCATAACTTCACAGGTCATAACTTCACATGGGTCATAATTTCACCTCTAGTAGGTTATAATTTCACTTTTTTCGGGTGAAGTTATGTCCCACCTTAGGTGGGAATTAGCTTCACTTTTTTGTGGGCCAGAATTTCACTTCTGTGTGAAGTTATTTATTTACGGAAACAAAAATTGCGCAATTTTTGTTTCGGTCGCTTTACTACTTAGCGCCAACAACGCTTGTTTATTCACACTATTTCTATATAATATAATTTACTAAAACGAGAGATCTGTTTTTGAAAATATATGATGTCGAAGTTCGTAATTTCAATAATTGATTTATGAAAGCTACACTACATTTGAACAAATTTTCAAACTCAAACTGTGTATACTGCGAAAAAACAGCTTCAAATATCAATATTTCTATCATAGGTTTATCCATTTTTGTACGTCTTGGCAAGCCATAAAACTGAAGAGCTATATGTTCATTTGTTCCAATTTGTGGACAGAAATCTGCAGAGATTGTTATGGGAAAATGGTTGAAAACTGTCGATCGTCAATTTTATGTCCTTATTGTAGAACTATAGTTCAAAATTCCGTTCATGTTTTTTTGTGAATAGATTGCAATATCTTTGTTTCAAAACGGCGTTTTGAAAATAATAATATGATATAAAGTACCTTTCATAAGAATAATTTTTTTTTCTTATAAATAACAGTTTTTGATATTTTTTGTTAATAAAAATGTTTCAATAAATTGATTACAATTTATAATTTATGTTGGCTTTTGACTGATTGGATTTCTAAAGATTTTTTACAATGTAGGTGGGAAATAATTTCACACAAATTTCAGGTGAAATTGTTGCTCACCTAAGCTGGGACATAACTTCACCCGAAAAAAGTGAAATTATAACCCACTAGAGGTGAAATTATGACCCATGTGAAGTTATGACCTGTGAAGTTATGCACCCGCACCTATACGAAAGAATCACATTAACTAAATCTTTTCACTATAACTTTATTATCAGAACTGACTAACTGGTTGTATTAGCGGCCTCTTTATATAGAATGACGTATTACATCTAGAGCTTTCCATCAGTGTGAAACATCGAGAGCTTTCGAACAATTTATAACATCGAGAGAGTTGCTAGCTTATACGCGGAAGCTGTTATGGCTAGACACACTCTGCTCCCGGTATATTTCTGCACACACACACTCACTCACAAGCAACGCCTTCTAGAGGGTCCGCCAAATAACTTCTTTTTTTTCAAAAACAGGGCGCAAAACATCAAGTGTAGCTTTGGCTGTGTGGCACGTAGCGCCGTCCTATTGAAATCAAATGTTGCTTATATCTTCCTCTTAAATTTTTGTGAGTAAAAATTCGTTCAACATGGCCCGATAACGATCGCCATTGGCTGTAACGGCCACTCCTTGCTCATTTTCGAAAAATGCCTCTGGCCCAAAATTTTACTTATTTACATACCCGCCAAGATCAAAATAAGCTTCATCTGAAAAGATGACTTTATTTGGCAAAATCAGCATCGGATTTTCAAAGCAATGTCGCGTTGATCAAGCGTTTACACAGCCATATTCGTTCAGTGGAAGGATAAATTTAATTATCTGTCAAATCAGACATGAGCTAAGTGCTACCCCTACCGTTCATGAAATAAGCACTAGTTAAAAAAAGAAAACGTAAGATGGTGAACCCTTTATTAGATGTACAATATAGTGTTGTCGTCTGTGTTTTCGGTTGCCTCTTAGTCCTCTTTCGATGCATTAAACCACGTCGTTAATCCTCGTGACAATAGTATAAGGACACCAGTTTTGTTAACGTTTCGGTGACAATCCCTTTTGACGATTATAAAGCCAAAATATCAGCTGGAGCACTCAGACCTACCTAAATACCAGTCCATTGTACTACCAGCTAGCAACCTTCTATTTTTTAAAGCTTTCCAGATGTTCAGCGAAAGGCCAAAAGACGCTGCCATGATAAGGAGCCTATGTTACCAGCTCTCACCATGTCTGTGCCGAGTATCTGTTACCTCATACGAGAAAAATCAAAACATTCACAGAGGAAGTGCTCTGCGGTGTTCTCATCTTTATTATTATTTATTATTATGGTACTTTATTTAATCACTAATAGGTTTTCATTTACATGTTTTTCATTTGGTACATTTAAGCATGGCTTTAGCCGTCTGCCGAGAAATGACAACAAATTTAAAAAGAATTATTATAGGTAAATACTACTATTCATCAATATTCATTTCAAAAAGGAAAAAATTAATAGTAAAAGTAGCGTTACAAACATTTAAAAATTTTCATCTATTATTCTTTATCTATACTTGAGAGCAGTGTGGCAATAGGAGGCAAGTTTATTCCAATTTTCGCTATCGTTAAGTACGCGATGGTCATAAGATCCGTTCCATAATGACTACGCCTTATCTCCTTCAATATTGGGCAAACACCAAGAACATGTATCACATCTTCGTTTTCTCCAGTATTGCATAGAGTGCACCGAAATGCAATATCCTCACGATGTGGCATATAGTTTAGCTTAAGAAGTTCTACTCTCGCTCTAATTACCATTGATATTTGTGCTGTACTTAGTCCAGTGTTAGCATAGTTTACTTGTTGGTGTTCTAGTTGTCGGTAAACAACCCGTGTTCTTGAACTTTCCGCTTGAATTACATTTTCTGTTTTGATTGCCTGTTCTACATCCAGGATAAATTTTTCAGATATAGTTTTCCACTCTGGGATGTTGTTTTCAGTCAAATCGAGATGGATGTTATATTTTACTGAAATATTTTCCCAGTCTTTGAAGAAAAGGGTTTTCGTCCTTATGGCTTTTTTGGGAAGAGCCTTGGTCAGGCGAGTATTATCATCCCCATTCAGGATTTTTGCTATGTAGCTCATGTTTAGTTTAAGCGAAAACACAAATAAGGGAGACATTCCACTTTCAATTTGAACCATATAATTTGGGGTGGTTGATGGAAGCCGATAGAGTTTTTTGAGAAAAAACCGCAGAAGTTTCTCTACATCTTCATAGTATTTGCCTCCCCAAACCTGTGCCCCATAACACATTACGGACCGCATAACCGCTTCAAAAACTTTTATTTTCGATGGAATTCCAACTCTTGCATTTGCCATCAAGTTTCGCCAAGTTGAATTTATCGCTTTTTTCGAATCGGAAAGTTTCATTTTAAAGTGCTTTTTGAATGAAAGATCATGATTTATCAAAACACCTAGGTACTTATATGATTTGACAACTTCCAAATCTTCCCCACCATATTTCCACTTTTCGTTTCCTGCTAGGCGACCTGATCCTTTTCTAAACACGAGTACTTTTGACTTTGTCGTATTGATTTGTAGGCAATTATATTTGCAGTATTTTTCTAGCTTATTTATCATAAGCTGTAAAGAGCTGGGTGATTCTGCCAAAAACTACCAGGTCGTCTGCAAAAAGTAATGTTGTTACTTTGATTCCTTCCACTATGACTCCTGCCGGTAGGAAGTCTGTTATGTCATCCAAAAACAGTGAAAATAACAAAGGGCTTAGAAGACATCCCTGTCTTACACCTGTGTCTATTCCAAACCAATCTGATAGCTCCTCTCCATTCCATATTGCTGATTTGTTACCACTGTAGAGACTTATTATATTATTTACGAACTTTGTTGATACGCCGATTAGTGACAGTTTGTAAAATAGACAGTTTCTGCTGATCATATCAAAAGGCGCTCGAAAGTCGATAAAGAAAGCATACAGTTTTTTGCCCCGATTAAGGTAGCTTTGGGCGATGCTTGTTAGATTGAAGATTTGGTCTACTGTAGAAAAACCTTCCCTAAAACCTGCTTGGAATTGGCTTAACTTATTGTTTTCTTTGACCCATTTTGAAAGCCTAGTATTCAACAGACCAGTAAAAATTTTCGATATCGTATTCATGAATGAAATTCCTCTGTAGTTCGCTGCGTTATTAGGGTCACCTTTCTTGTATATTGGGAAAATGATCGATTTTTGGAATTCTTCTGGTACCTTCGCCTCATTAAATATATTATTAAGTGACCTTAAGACTTTTTCAAGGAAATTATTCGGAGCATTTTTGAAGAACTCATAGGGGATTCGATCTTCCCCTGGTGCTTTGTTCTGTTTAGCTTTTCTCAACACTTCGCAAAGCTCTTGCATGTTAAATGGAACGTCCAAAGTGTCATCAGTTACTTGAGGCATTGCATACATATATGATAATTGTGGTTCCTCTGGATTAAGCATTGTTCGAAAATGATCTTTTAATGTATTTACTTCAATGAGAGTGCCTACTTTGTGCTTGTTCCCGTTGAGTTTTTTTGCAATAGTCCAAAACTCTTTGCTATTGGAAATATTAGCTATTTCACATGCCATTCCATTGAAGTATAATGTTTTCTTTTTATCGCAAATAGCTTTGTACCGACAGTTGGATCCTATATTCTCATCTTCTCCACAAGATTCACAGAGGGTGGTATCACTTAAACCTTACACGTTTATATGCTGCAGAGTGCCCGCTGGTAGCGCCAATAAGCTTTCTACAGTCTTTTCTGCTACGAGATAGCAAAAATTTTGCAGTCTTCTTACTAACGTTGGGGAGCATTCGTTTGGTCTGTCTGCATCCAATGGATACATGCCAACTACGGTTGTGCTCTTCACAGATACAATCGTTGATTGAAGCCCTCACTGAGGACGCTGGCAGACTCAGGTCCTGAGAAAGCTGTCTGAGATCCCTGCCTAGCAAGTTCATCGGCGATCTCATTTCCAATGCCGTGATGGCCCGGACCGGAACCCAAATGAGTCTCAAGGAATTTAATCTTCCGATCGCATTCAGATAGCTCATGCATTCCAGGATTACTTTCGAAGTGATTAGAAGGGCCTTAAGCACAGCTTGGCTGTCGCTGCAAACAAAGATACTTCTACCGTCCATCCATTGCTCGTAACGTGGCTCAAGGCCATTAGGATAGGGTAAGCCTCCGCTTCGAAAACGGATGCGTATGATCCCAAAGATGTGTGATGTCGTATGTTGTCACTCTCCACAAAGGCACCAACACCAGAACCCTCTACGGTTTTGGAGCCATCTGTGAAGATACGAGAACAATTCTTTCCAGGCTCAGATTCTGGAGTGAACCAGTACTGAACCGAAGAAAAGTTGACTGAGTAATTTTGACGCAGTTTGAGCTTTTGGATTATCGTGTCAGACGGCATATCCATTAAGCGAGAGTCAAAAGATATGCTGTTCCTCAAAGCTCCAGTGCGAATTGTGCCTACCGTTGTTGCTTTTGTGTCATACCGTGTCTTAATCCGGTCGCCATACACTGTGGTACATGTCCCTGTTCTGTTAGGTTTATCGGTAAGTCTACTTAGCCCTTTGTTTTAATCATTAACATAACAGTTTCGGAACCACTTCTCCACGTCACCTTTAACATGCAACCAGTAGAAGCGTTGTCGCACGTTCTCCAGCGTCTTTTTGATTCCCAGGTGGATTCCTGTAGGGTTCCTTTGCATCTTTTGTGGAACCTCCTTGACTTTCGATTGAGGAACAATAAGCTGCATTACAAAAAAATTTACCGTGAGGAGACTCCCATTTGCGCCGGAGCACGCCTTCTTCTTCGCGAAGCGAGTCCCACTGTGCCCAATAAGCTTTGACAATAGGGCTTTTGCCAGAAATGTCGCTCTAGTCAGGTTTCGTGTTGTTCGCTTTCCATGTGAGAATCGATTCAATGTCTGGATTCTTCTTTTGAGCAGACCTCAATTCTTCCATGTTCCACCCGAATATGGGTTCCATTCTGATCCGCTGAGTCTTGGTCAACGTTTTCTCTTCTTTACGCCAGCAATCCAATTGGAGGTTTTCTCCACGGTGTGCAATTTGGTAGTGGTAAATCTGCGGTCTTAATCTAAAACCTGTGGCTTGATTTTCTTGGTTTCAATCTTTAACTTCACAACGTTGGCAAGTAACTCCATTTGGTGGTAGCCAGCATTGTCGCTGTAAGTGCGCAGTCTTGCAATTCCAACATTTTGCTAGTCCGTGTTGAAAATAAGCAAACCAGCAACTCACACTGTAGTACAATCTACTGTACTTATATCAATGAAGTATTTAATATCAAATTCATGTTTTAAGTTTCCAATATGAATTGAATGTTTTATTATATTATTCTCTATTAAGCTCTTGCACAATAAACAACTGTTATTTTTAAAGGATTGTTTTATTTGGATTCAAATATAAATCCCATAGGTTATGGGCCCAGCACGCTTCCACTGCGCTGAAGAAAAGAAATTAGCTCGCTAAAAAGGCTAAACGAATACATACGAACATTGAAAACGAAGAAAATGTTCAAGAACAATTGAAGAGCAATTAATTTTTGTGAAACTATAGAGAATCAAGTCAATCGAAGAGGACCATACCATGAGCTATACCAATGTGAAGATTGAGACGTTGGGAAAGGACAATTTCGACACATGGAAGATTCAAGTTGAAGCCCTTCTCATAAAGAACGATGCCTGGAAGTATGTGAATGGAACATGCGAGAAGCCGTCTACGCCGGAATCAGCAATAGCTGGGTGGGTAAATAATGATGCGAAAGCAAAAGCTGATTTGATTTTAACCATCTCTCCAACTGAATTGAGGCAAATCAAAAATTGCACAACATCTAAGGATATATGGGAAAAGCTGCAGAATCTGTATCAATCAAAAGGACCAGCGCGAAAGGCAACGCTATTGAAAAATTTAATCCTGCTCAGAATGAAGAATGGAGAAGACATGAGAGACCACATTCGAAATTTTTTCGATATTGTGGACAAAATTCAAGAAATGGATTTGGAAATCGTTGATGACCTATTAACAATTCTGTTGCTCTACAGCATTCCAGACGAATACGAATCCTTCCGAATCGCAATTGAAACCCAAGAGAAATTATTGAATCCTGAATCTCTGAAAATTAAACTTCTCGAGGAATATGAAGCAAGAAAGCGAAATACATCGAATAGTGCTTCAGGTGCCATGTTTATGAAAAAGAATAACTGCACATCGAACCGAACGAAGAAGTATGAAAAACCAGCCGAAGAACGCTTTAAGTTTGCTTGCCATACATGCGGCAAAACTGGCCACAAAGCAAGGGACTGCAGATCGAAGAACTTCAAAAAGATCTCAGCCAATCGAAGTGAACAACGTGAAGAAGTCAACCGAAATGCAGCAGTTGCAATGAAAGCCAGCAATGAAAAAGAAAGTTGGTGCTTGGATTCAGGCGCATCGTCACACATGTGCTTCGAAAAATATAAATTCACTTCAATCAATCCTTCAAACACAAGAATGCTTAGTTTGGCCAACAATGAATCAACGAAAATTGAAGGAAAGGGAGATGTTTTGTTGACTCTTAACGAAGACCTGACCGTCAATTTAGAAGAAACTCTTTTTGTACCAGACCTTCGATCAAATCTGTTATCAGTGTCAAAAATAACAGAGCACGGTTTTATAATCACATTTGGAAAGAAGGAAGCCGTGATTTATCGCCCTGAAACTGGTGAAGAAGTTATGAAGGCTCATAGAATCCATGACCTGTATTATGTAAGAGAATACTCAGAAGATAACAGAAGACTTCGTCGTCACTTCAAGAATGGCATGAAAGATTTGGACATCTGAATGGAGCTGATTTGAAGAACATCATACGCCAGAAGAAAGTTATGGGGATAACAGCCCGAGTTGAAGAGGAACTGCCAGTTTGTGAAACGTGCATCAAGGGGAAGCAATCTCAAAAACCGGTTTCAAACATTTTAGATCTTGTGCACACTGACGTTTGTGGACCAATGCGCGTAAGTTCTATCGGTGGTTCAAGATACTTCCTTACATTCATCGATGACAGATCTAAATGGACCGAAGTTTATTTCCTGAAGAAGAAGAGCGAAGTCATCGACAAGTTTAAGGAGTACAAGAATATGGTAGAGAAGAAAACTGGCTACAAAATCAAAACCTTGCGATCTGACAACGGGTCTGAATATTATTATTATTATTATTATTGACTTTATTAAAATTCATATAATTATATACTTAAATCTTAAAAAAAGCTTAAAGTCTAATTGGTTTGGCTTAATGCCGTCTACCAGATTGACAAATTTGTTTTAACACTAATAAATAGCCCTAAATTTAATTAAAAAAAAAAAAAAAAGCTTGATGATCAGAAGTCGCCTTCAATAATACGTTTTCTATATTGCTGCGCATTAACTGTGTATTTATATAGTAGGTCCCATCCGCGTTCTCCGTTCAAAATGCTCAAGACATCCTTCATCTCTAGTAAATTAGTTCCAAAGTAAATCCTTCGTATTTCACACAAAATTGGACATTTCCCGAGAAAATGGTACACATCTTCTCTCTCTTTACGATTACAAAGGCTGCATTCAATTGGAAGAAGTATGTAATTTAAGTTTGCTTGTTCACCTCTTATTTTGAATATTGTGCTAATTTTTTCTGTTGAGTTGGTGTTCAAAAAATATGTTTTTTCTTGTAAGTTGTAGTTAAGTTTGCTGAAGTAAGTTCGATATATCGATGATTGGGCTTCATTGGCGTATGAGTCGTACATCCGGTTACCAGTTGTTTCTAATATTTTTGCTAATGTACATTTCAAAAGTGAAACATTTTCCTGGTTTTCAAAACTCATGCTTATCCTGCTTTCGCGTGCTAAATTTTCCCATTCTTGCACACAATTACTTTTTGTCAACATCAAATAGGAGAGTATTACCTTCGGCAGTCGTCTCTCATCCATCGCCATAACTCTGTTTACATATTCGAAGTGTAGTATAAGCGTGTCCAAAAAGAGTGGTGGCATCTCTGTTTCCAGATGGATCATGTAATTGGGGGTGTTACTTGGCAGTTTGAATACTCTTTTGACGCAATAACGCTGAAAAATTTCAACCGAAGCAAACGAACGATATCCCCATACTTGAGCTCCGTATAACATAATGGATGTTGCAGTTGCACGTATAATTTTTTGCTTTGCGCTGTGGTTTAAATATTTGTTTCCGATACACCTTCCCCAAACTGAGCCTATCGCACGTTTAGCTTCCGAAAGTTTGTCCTCGAAATGTTTCTTCATATTAAGGTTGGCTGTGATAAGAACTCCTAAATATTTATACTCCTTTACGACCTCGATTCTCTCCCCTTCGTAATTCCACTGCTCATTTCGGGAGTATCTTCCGCCACCATTTCTAAATATCATCATTTTTGTTTTCGACAAGTTTACAGACAAGTTCCATTTCCTACAATAATTTGCTAGCCTATTTATCATAAGTGGCATGCTGTTAATGGTTTCAGCAAAGACTGCAATGTCATCTGCGAACATTAGTGCAGGAATATCTGTGCCACTTATTCTGATACCACCTCCAATATTTTCTGTTAAATCGTTGATAAATAAGATAAATAGCAATGTACTCAGGATGCATCCCTGTTTAACTCCCATCGTTGTTTGAAACTCTTCCGAAACGCATTTTCCATCCCAGACCATAGCTAAGTTGTTATCGTATAGAGCTTTCAAAGTTTTAATCATTTTTGTTGAAATTCCGATCGAGTACAACTTGTGTATCATTGCTTCACGAGGCACGGAATCAAAAGCAGCTCGAAAGTCAACGAACAGAGTATACAACTTTTTATTCTTCTGCATGTATATTTCAGCAATGTTAACTAGCGAAAATATTTGGTCTATCGTTGAATAGCCTTCCCTAAATCCTGCCTGAAATTCATGAAGTATTCTCTTTTCTTTTACCCAATGGGTGAGCCTATTATAAAGTAAGGCTGCGAACAGTTTCGACGAAGTGTTTAAGAAAGATATACCTCTGTAGTTCTGGGGGTCGTTATAATCTCCTTTCTTGTGCAGCGGGAATATTATAGCTTTTCTAAAACTCATTGGTATATTTCCAGTTTCATATATTTTGTTGTACTCTTCAGTTAGAGCAATCGCAAATTCTATAGAGCAGTTTTTGTAGAACTCGAACGGGATTCTGTCATCACCTGGGGCCTTGTTATCTTTCGCTTTTCTAATAACGTTTAGGACTTCATCGATAGTGAATGGAGCATCCAAAACATCATCAAAATAGAGAGGCGCTGCGTATTGGTGCGCTAAAGACATTTGTTCCATATTAAGAAGGATCCTAAAATGGTCTCTTAACTGCTGAGCCTGTAGATTCGGTGCGATTATTAGTTTTCTTCCGTTTAATTGCTTTACCGCCTTCCAAAAGTCCGATGAGGATCTTGCTGAACTTATCGCAGTTACTTTAATTTGTTCATATGTTAATTGTTTTGAACGGCAGAGTTTCTTGTATTCTCCATTTGCTTCTGCATACAAACGCTTAAAAGTCACAGTATTTGTATCCTGAGCTGTTTCAGAAACGCAAATGATTTCTGCCTAGCTTTCTGGCATTCGTTATCGAACCATTCTTGTTTTGACTTTCTTGACATTTTTACTGTATTGCGGGTCGATGGATCTGCTTTCTTGACTACTTCAGTGAGAACTTCAATATCTGGCGAAACATTTGATCTACTTAAGATTTCGAGTTGGGTATTCAAATTATGTTGATATAGATCACGATTGCTTTCCTTCCAAAAAAGTTTGGGTAGCAAGCTCAGTAAATTTTCATTACTGGAATCGTTTGAAGAAGCTGGTACTTTTATCACAACATGCATGTGATCAGAAAATGTTTCCAATCCAATTTTTGATAATTGAATTCCAGTTACCAGAAACAAAACAATAGTCAATGACGGAGCAAGCTTCCCCACGTAAGAATGTATATTGTATATTCTCCTTCCAAATCACCATCACAACTTCCGTTTAAGACTCTGCAATCAAAAGCATCTGCCATATTCATAATTTTTGCGCCTTTCCTATCACTAGTCTCATCTTTTGATCGACGTCTTGCATTAATAATTGTGTGAGAGTACCCGCTGTCAAAGTTATTTTGTGTCAAACCTATCCGTCCGTTGAAGTCTCCGATGATCATTAAGTCTGATGAGTTCACTTTGTTTAGTAGATCGTTGTGCTTATCGAAGTCAGATTCCCAGTGGCTGCAGTTCAAGTAAGTAGGTACTATGTACCTAACTCTATTGCTTTTCTCCAATTTAAAGATGCAACCCTCTCCAAATTCTTTGATTTCAATGCCTACTTCTTTAATGCTTTTTCTATACGCTAAAAGCTCTCCACCACTACCTCTTCCAAAAATACTTGTTTTTATAGCACATTTCCATTTTACTTCATAATTAGCAAATAAATTACTAAATATTTTTTCTTCCTTATTTAATACATGGGTTTCAAATAACATAATAATATCATAACCATAAATATAATTAAAAAAATCAACAACCTCAAGCTTATTTTTAAGTCCAGAGACATTATAGCTTAATATCTTAAGATTAAAAAAAATACTTAATTTTTTTTTTCCTTCTGATAGACGTGTAAGCCTCAATTAGTTTGCTCATGTAAACGCTCATTAACGCTTTTGCCTACAGCGCTAGCGGATTTATTTGGTAACTGCCAGTATGGCTTTTTTGACATTTGGTTCTGGTTATCTCTTGACACATGGTACGCATTGTTTTGATTTAGTAGTTCATTCATTAATTTTTCCATATTTGTCAGCGAAAGGTTTACAATTCTCGATAAAACTTCTAATCCGTGTTCGTTACCACATTTGAGGCCCTCTGAAACGTCCGAAGTAAATGTTTTGTCTTCTACAACAAGCCGGTCATCTCTTATTATAATTTTCATCTTCGGATTTGCTTCGCGTAGCGCTTTGCTAATCACCACTAGCTTGGCTCTTCTTCTGCGAATGTTGTAAGGCAGGTCCTTTGTGATCCTAATGTTCGACATTTTAAGTTTGGATGTGTTTCGAAGTACTGCCCAAACTGATTCGCGGCTTCTCATTTTGACGATCACTATTTTGGAGCGTGTTCCTCGACTAGGAATACTATGTGCAGTTTCGATGTCATTGTTGTTGTTTACCCCGAGAAGATCTGCACATATGGACTTTGCTTTCTCGTTCATGTCAACGTTTTTTTCTTCGGGTAAGTGAACGATGAGATTTGTTTCGGTATTTTTTTGCATGATTTTGTCCATTTGCAATTCCAGAAGCTTATTGCGATCTTCTAGTTGTTGAAATTTGCTGTTAATCTCCTCGTATTTTGACTTTATGCCAGATATTTCGTTAACAAGAAACTGAAGATCAGCTTTCGACGCGAGTTCTTTGAAAAGTTCTTTATTTTTCTCGTCAAGCATTTGCTTAAACACTTCCAAGCTCATGCCAGTAACGCAATCAGTGGGCATTTTAGTTGAACTAAGATGTTTTTTGGTGGTGTTTTGCTCAGGGGAGGTTTCAGTGATTAATCGCTTTTGTTTGTTCATTAGTTAGGTTAGCTTTGGTGCTACAAGTTCGAGAATCGTTTTGGAATCTAAATTTCTTCGACTTACTCAGGACTTTATTTCTGAATTTGCAGCCAGTTTTTTTAAATTCCAATGCAGCAATAATTTAAAATGTTTATCAATTTTTTTAATTTAAATTTCACAATTTTTACTAGGAGCTCTTAATTTTACACAACAGTTTGACAGATCCGCAAACGTCAATCTGTATACACAAGCCATCAATTTGAAACGTTTTTGAAAGATGAAGGAATCAAGCATGAACTAACTGTTGAGTATGCACCGCAACAAAACGGTGTGTCTGAAAGAAAAAATCGAACGTTAGTCGAGATGGCGCGTTGCATGATGATACAATCAGGACTCTCAGCAGGTTTCTGGGCAGAAGCAATTCTCACATCTAACCACATCAGAAATAGATGCCCTTCAAAGAGCTTAGATGGTGAAATTCCATTTCAATTGTGGACTGGAAGAATCCCCGTTGTAAGCTATTTTAGAAAGTTTGGATCAACCGCATTCGTGCTCGACAAAACACCCGGAAGAGGCAAGTTCGATCCAAAATCCAAAAGATGTATTTTTATCGGATATTCAGAGCAGTCAAAAGCGTACAGACTTTGGGACCCAGAAGCAAGAAAAGTTATCCGTAGTAGAGACGTCACTTTTACCGAAGCCTATCAGCCAGAAAACAATTTCGAAGATTTCATCAATGACGAAATACCTCACGACAAGGAACTAGAATGCAATGTACAAATTCATTCAGAAGCTATAAAAGAACCAGAACAGTTTACTGATGACAATATCGAAACACCTACAACCTGGAGAAGAGGACCAGGACGTCCACAGAAAGTTCTAACCGGAAACCGTGGTAGACCTCGAAAATTGTTCAACATGATTCAAGTTCAGCACAACAACGTTGATATCGAAGAAACATCAAAAAATGAAGAACCATCAAGCGTTGCAAATCTCATTCAATTTGGCGATCCGCAATCAATCGAAGAAGCTCTCTCGAGTCCAGAAGCCATGCAGTGGAAGAGAGCTATGAAGGATGAATACGAAGCCTTGAAGAAAAGCAAGACCTGGTGCGTTGTTCAACGCCCAAAAGGTAAGAAAATTATCAAATCTAGATGGATACTACGAACAAAATACGCCGCAACTGGATCATTAGAGCGTCGCAAGGCCAGACTAGTCGCCAAAGGATTCACACAAAGACAAGGCGTTGACTACAATGAAACCTTTGCACCCGTAGCTAGAATTGGATCTATTCGAATGATAATGGCACTGGCTGTGGAACTTAATCTTGAACTTCACCAATAAGATTTCGTAAGTGCATATTTAAACGGCGAAATAGAAGAAGAAATTTTTATGGAAATCCCTGAAGCATTTGAAGAAATTTTACACAAAGAGGAGCTCGAAGAATTTAAAGGTGATAAAGTCTGTCAAGTCAAGAAGGCCCTATACGGATTGAAACAGTCTGGACGACAATGGTACAAGAAATTAGATCAGAAGCTGAAGCGACTCAATTTAAAACCTTCATGTGCTGATCCTTGCGTCTATACTCGAACACAGAAAGATGAAATTACCATTGTTTTAATCTACGTTGATGACTTGATCGTAGCATCAAATAACCCGAAGAAACTGCAACAACTTAAAGAAGATTTATCAGAATCTTTTGAAATGAAAGATTTGGGAATGTTGAATTTTTGTCTAGGAATTCAATTCAAACAAGATAAAGATAAAAACGAAATCACAATGTCACAATCAAAATATGTACAGGACATCCTTTGCCGTTTCAACATGAAAGATTGTAAGCCAGTAAGTAGCCCTATGAATCCTAACGAAAAACTTACGAAAGAAATGTGTCCCAAAACTGATGACCAAATAGAAGAAATGGAAAATATACCCTACCAAAATTTGATTGGATCTTTGATGTATTTGGCCGTGTCAACACGACCAGATATTGCACATGCAGTAAGTATCCTAAGTCAATTCAACACAAACTTCGGCAAACAACACTGGATTGCAGCAAAAAGAGTGCTACGCTATTTAAAAGGCACAGATAATCTTGGACTGAAATTTACCAAAACCGGAAAAAGCCTAATAGGATATGCTGATGCAGATTGGGGTTCATGTGTTGATGACAGACGATCATATACAGGATACAACTTTAACTTGGCAAATGCAGCAGTTAGTTGGGAATCCCGGAAGCAACGTACAGTTGCTATGTCAACTACAGAAGCCGAGTACATGGCTATATCCGAAGCAACTAAGGAAGCAATTTACCTCAGACGATTTTTGGACGAAATTTTAAATCAACCACAAGCAACAACCATTTTCAATGACAACCAAGGTGCTGGACAACTAAGCAAGAACACAGTATTTCACAATCGTACAAAACACGTTGATCTACGCCACCATTTCGTAAGAGAAGCTATAGAACGAGAGGACATCAAGATTGAATACATGCCTTCAGATGAAATGCCAGCTGATGTTTTAACAAAATCCTTATCAGCACCCAAGCACACTAATTGTATCAAAAACCTTGGTATGTGTTTAGTATAATTATTCGAGTTGCAGTTTGAGGGGAAGTGTTGAAAATAAGCAAACCAGCAACTCACACTGTAGTACAATCTACTGTACTTATATCAATGAAGTATTTAATATCAAATTCATGTTTTTAGTTTTCAATATGAATTGAATGTTTTATTATATTATTCTCTTTTTAGCTCTTGAACAATAGACAACTGTTATTTTTAAAGGATTGTTTTATTTGGATTCAAATATAAATCCCATAGTCCGCTCCGCTGCGCTGGTTCCTTTGTAGTTTTGCTCCTGGACATGATCCAGCCTCGCCTTTGGCTTCTCTTTGACCATGTACCATTTGAGAAGCTTGCTCAAATGCTTCCATCATCTATGCAAATGCTGGAGTTTCAGAATGAGTTCGTGTTCTTGTAGTTCTCACAGACCTCTGAAGATGTATGTCTCAGAAATAGCAAAAACGAATTACTCAACTGCAAAATGGTTGTTGATTTCTTCTCCAGCATGTATGTATGTCAGGTAAACCAGTCTATCGACGTCTGCCTGGAGCTGCTGTAAACTTTCACCCCTTTTCTGGACTCTGTTATTGAGTTGGACTCGGAAGACTTCTTTCAAGTGGCTTCTAGAGAGAGCTGAAATCGCTGCTCTTACTAGGTGGACTAATTTGCAATAATTCAGCTGCTGGCCCTCTAAGAGCAAATGTCAGTGCTATTTTCATACTTGTCTTCGTCATCCTAGCCATTTGTTGTCGCAGCTGCCTAAAATTTTCTCTTGTAGTCTGACCAAGAAGACTATCCGTCGAATGTTGGTGGTTGCACTTCTTTTCTCTTTAAATGCTCTCTACAAGTTTTTCGTCGGTCCAGTTTTCGCATCTGGTTTAATAATGTTTTCGACTCATTTCTCAAGAATGGCAAACTGACATTATTTGCATTGACTTTCAAGCATGGAAAATCGGTTCTCAACACATTCGTGCTTTTAACTAGGCTACATAAGTTTTTCTCAATGTTGCCCAATTTGCCTTCTATAATGTTTTTCTGATCTTCCAAAACTTTCTGTTGCGCCTCAAGTCCATCGAGAATATTCCGCTGTTTCTTCTTTTGTTCGTTTCGTTGTTCTTTAATCCGCTTCTTTTGTTCCCTTCGTTGTGCTTCAAATAGTTCCAGAACATTCTGCTGATCCTTCTTTTTATCGTTTCGTTTTCCAGTGAATATTCTGCTGTTGCTAGTTCTCTGCGTCCATCTGTGGTCTGTCTAAAAAGAGAACATTTTGCTCTAGAATTCAAAAAAAAGATACATTCGAAAAATACTTAAGAGAATAAAAAGAGAACACCAAATAAGAAAATATTTTTGGATACATTTTTTTAATAAGCCTTACAACATTAAAAAAATGCAGTTCTAAAACAAAATCAGGGTAGCATGTCAATAAATATATTAGTAAAAGATAACTTAACAATTATTTTATAAGTCTTTTAGTTATAAATAGGGATCAAGCTTCCTATTCAACATAATTACTCTCTTCTTCATCGATATCTTCACATTTTTTGGCAACACTGTTGTAAAAGTTATTGGTTCAATTTTCATATCGCTCCTGCGAATTTTTAAATTAAAATAATAATTAATTCACAAAATTTCTTTTATTAGTTTACTTAAGAAAAGTGTCAAATAAAAAGGCAAAATAAGTAGTTAAAGCTTTGAAACAAAACCTTAAAACTGTTAGTTGTGTCACATGACAGAACTAAAAAGAAAATTAAATCAAACTTCGCCAGAAGAGAACAACACCTGCAAAAAAACCTTTATCCCTTGCATACAATCAACATAACAAACAACACCGAATCATGTCTATTTCCGAGGCTGATCTACAAAAGATTAAAATGATGATCGATCTTTCACTGAGCACCGAATCACCAAAAGCAATCGACAACCTGGCCACAAAAGACGATGTACATACTTATTTCTTACTAAGGTGGGCATTACAGTTCGGGGTGAACCTGGGCCTCAACCATCATCTTTCTATAACGATTTCTCGCTCTCTCCAGTTTCGCACTCCAAGTCGGTTGAGGTCTTCATCCACTTGATTGCGCCACCTAAGACGAGGTCTTCCCCTTCCGTGATTTCCCTGCAATGTGCTTTCGAACATCCGACTAGCCGGAGCGTTTGGGTCCATCCGCTCTACATGGCCCAACCATCGTAGCCTCGCGATGCGTACTCTTCTGGCTATGCCCATGTCGCGGTACAGCTCATACAGCTCGTTGTTGTATCTTCTTCTCCACACTTTGTCTTCACATACGGGACCAAAGATCATTCGGAGAATTTGTCTTTCGAACCGACCAATGGTTTCCTCATCCACTTTCGATAAGGTCCATGCTTCCGCGCCGTAAAGCAGGACTGGGATGATTAAGGTCTTATATAAGGTTACCTTGGTTTTTCTGGAGAGGGTTTTGTTTCTCAATTGCCTTCTTAACCCAAAGAAGCAACGGCTGGCAAGAGTTATTCTGCGTTTGATCTCCGCACTGATGTTGTTGTCCGTGTCTACAGCGGATCCTAGGTAGACGAAGTCCTGTACTACCTCGAAGTTATGTCTGTCTATTGTGACGTATTTTCCAATTCGTCGATGTTCTGTGTCCTTGTTTGATGACAACATATACTTCGTTTTGCCCTCATTAACCATCAAATCCATTTTTACCACTTCTGTTTCAATACTCGCAAAAGCACCTATGACATCACGCTTTTTTCTTCCCATTACGTCAATATCGTCTGCATAGGCGAGTAATTGTACAGACTTTTGAAAGATTGTTCCTCTGGTGTTGACGTTTGAGTTTCTTACAATCTGTTCAAGTATGATGTTGAAGAAATCGCATGACAGTTTATCGCCTTGCCTAAAACCTTTTTCGACATCAAAGGTCTCGGTGAGTTCTTTACCGACCTTGACGGAGCAGCGTGAGTTCTCCAAAGTCATCCTGCATAGTCATACTAGTTTTGCAGGGATGCCGAAACAAGACATGGCTCTGTACAGCTCGTCTATGTAGATACTGTCATACGTGGCCTTGAAATTGATAAAGAGATGGTGAATATCGATATTATGTTCTCGAGTTTTTCCCAACATCTGCCGTAATGTGAAAATTTGGTCTATTGTGGACTTCTCTGGTCTAAAACCATATTGATAAGGACCTATCAAGTTGTTGACGTTGGGTTTCAGACGTTCACATATTACAGCAGAAAATATCTTATAAGCGACGTTAAGGAGGCTTATCCCTCTATAATTGGCGCAATTTTGAGGGTCTCCTTTCCTTCGGATCGGGCATACGATACTGAGGTTCCATTCATCGGACATGCTTTCTTCCGACCATATCATGCAGATCAGCTGGTGCATGCTCCTTTCCAACTGATCTCCAGCTGCCTTAAAAAGTTCAGCACCAAGGCCATCTGCACCTGCAGTCTTATTTGATTTAAGTTTGCATATAGTAAGCTTAACTTCTTCTAGGTCGGGAGGACGGCGTTCTTGATCATCGTCCAAGCTGAATGGGGCAATCTGCCTGAAAGCGGAATTTGTGTCCTCATCGCCGTTAAGCAGTCTGCAGAAATAATCTTTCCAGATCCTCAGTAGCGACGGTGACTCTATAACTATGTTTCCCTGCTGGTCTTTACAGGCTTGAGTTCGGGGATTGCCACCCTGGCAGGATCTTTTTACTTTTTGGTAAGACTTCCAAATCTCATTCCTGTCATGGCGCTTCTCTATTTCCTCAAACGAGCGCTTCTCATGCTGCTTCTTTTTCTTTTTGAGAAGTCGGTGTTCTTCCCTTCTTCTGTCCTTGTTAATCTCGTTATACTGATCGTAAGCAGCCCTCGTTCGTGTTTGCATAAGCATTTGTCGTCCTCTTTGCTTGGCTGCATTTGCTTGCCTGCATTCTTCGTCGAACCATGGGTTTCGTTTTGGTGGCCGAGTGAAACCTAAGAGAAGACCAATGGAGAAGACCAATGGCATTACTGCCATTGGTCTTCAATGCTTAATGCTGGCGGCATGGGATTCAATTATAATTGAAGGGACACTCGATTGGAAAAGGCATTGGCAATCTCTTGCGATTGGAGCTTTCCGACGTCATATCTCTTCACAGCGTAAGATCGTGCTGGTCGTGAACAAGATATCCTCATCCGTACCTTGGCTACAACAAGGTAGTGGTCCGAGTCAAAGTTGGCACCTCGGAACGTTCAGACATCTAACTGGAAGAGTGCCTTGCGTCGATCGCAACATGGTAAATTTGGTTGACGGTTAATTGATCTGGGGATCGCCATGTACCTTTATGAATTTTGAGATGCGGGAAGCGTGTACTACTTACAACAAGATTTAGCCCCGCAGCAAAATCAATTAGCCTCAATCCGTTTTCGGAGGTTTTGTCAAGGAGGCTATGCTTACCGATTGTGTTTCCAAAGATGTCCTCTTTCCCTAGTTTTGCGTTGAAATCGCCAAGAACGATTTTCACGTCGTGTCTAGGGCACTGCTCATATGTTTCTTCGAGGAGCTCGTAGAAACAGTCTTTGGAATCGTCGTCGTTTTCTTCTGTGGGGGCGTGGGCGCATATCAGGCTAATGTAAGCGAATTTAGCCCTGATGCGGATGGTCATTATACGCTCATTGACTTGATTTTGGCTAATCACCTTATCCCTGAGTCTCCCTCTTACGACAAACCCGCACTCAAATAAGCGCTGTTTCTGTTGTCTATAGCAGTCGCCATAGTAGATGTCACAGTTTCTCATCTTCTTTATACCCGTTCCACTCCATCGCACTTCTTGGAAGGCGGTTATGTCTGCTTTGCAGCAGTCCAGGGCGTCCGCTAATTCTCAAGCTGCACGTAGTCCGTTAAGAGATCTTACGTTCCACGTGCAGATCCGGAGGTCATTGTCCTTTTTTCGTTTGCTTGGGTCGTCAACTTTGAAATCATTATCGTTATCCGAGGCTGTTTGTTGTTTCGGAATAACTATTTTTTCCGTGGTAGGGTAGTTAACCCTACGCACAACCCCCAACCTGGAGGGCGATGTACATATGTACGATGATGTACATAAGTACATTAAATGCGGAGATCGACTGCTTAAAAAAACAAAATGAAGAACTATGCCTAAAAGTTCAACGTTTCGAGAGCAGCTGCAACATTTTGGAGGAGGAACTTGAAATTCAAAGTCGCGAAATTAAAGGAAAAAACATCATCCTTACAATTCCGAACGAAAATGTTGATCCACAAGAAAAGATTCAAGGCATCACACGTCTTCTACTAGAAAAAACTCATCAAACTTCGAATGTCGTTAAATTAACCGAAAACAATTCAGTTATAAAACTTAAAATTGGCACTGGCTCTCATTCTTTGCCCAACAGTTGTAGTGAGCGCAAGTATTCTTTACATTAATCGCGAATTACAAAAGTTCTAAAATTTCGTATAAAAGAGTTTGTAGTGACTCTGGTGACGGCGATGTTCGCCCTCCCAGCAAACATTTAAACAAAAATAAAACAATTATTCACGATAAAATGAATAATCAAAACTATTATCAACCACTGCAAAGCCTAATGGCAGATGCGGATGAAAATAATGACAACAACAATGAACGTTCTAACGTCATAAAAGAAAAAGTTTCTCCCATTCTGGTGCTTAAATCCTCAACCGTAAAAGTGCGTGAAATACTAAATGATTTAAAAATCGATAAATATCTTATCAAAAACATTTCACTCGGTCAAAAAATAATCTCTCCGTCAGCTGAAATATTTGACAAAATCCAAACTGAACTTAAAAAATTAAATATTGAATTCTTTACATACTCGCGCAAGGAAACGCGACCGTTAAAACTAATTCAATCTGGGCTTGATTTCATAGCCGAAAATTTGGTTAAAGATGAACTTATTTTATCTGGTATAATAAAGGGCCTCGATGTCAAAATGATAACAAGTAACTCCAAAACAAATGTCCATAACAAAAACTACATTTACATCGTTTATCTTGAACGGGGTTCAATAAAGTTAAATGAACTAAAGCGA
Organism: Melanostoma mellinum; assembly: GCA_914767635.1. NCBI lineage: Eukaryota > Metazoa > Arthropoda > Insecta > Diptera > Syrphidae > Melanostoma > Melanostoma mellinum. The sequence continues at coordinate 107,822,316 of OU612058.1, forward strand.
AATCATTCATGCCTTTTTAAAACTCTCGTTCGCTGGGACTTTAAGAGAGAAAACCCAGGAAAAATAACGCAATATCACAATTGTCAACTTTATGGGCACGGCTCTATGCACTGTCACATCAAAAGTTTCTGTGCTAACTGCTCCGGCAACCACAAAACGATCGACTGCAAAAATTCTGACGTGATTCGATGCGCCAATTGCAATGGACCTCACAAGTCATCCGATCCCAGTTGCATAAGTCGCCAACAATACCTAGACATTCGCCAAAAACTGTCCACCCATCGACGCGACGTGTTAAAAGTAATAAATACACACCATCAAAACCAGCACAAAATCCGATTGATTCACTTTCTCTTTCCCACTTTCCTTCCTTACCTAAAACCAACTTCTCTCGTGCTCCACCGCCGGCCGCCGCCACCACCAGCAAGGCCATCAAGCACAACTTGCCATGCTCTCTCATCATCATCTTCACCACTGACAGTAGCACATTCGCCGCAAGTTCCACGTCAGAACAAAACATCAACTTCGAATTTGAATTCAAGTGAGAACGAACAATTATTTTCTTTTGAAGAGATCAATTCTCTTTTAAGTGAAGTCTTAGCTAAACTTAGAGTATATCACACAAAAAGTGACCAGTTCAATGTAATAACATCTCTTGCTATCAAGTATATTTACTCAAACAATCATGTTATCTAACTCTCTTAATATTACTACTTGGAATGCTCAAAGCATCAAAAAAAAGCAATTAGAATTCTTCGATTTTGTAATTAAAAAATTGTTGGTTACTGAAACCTGGTTGAATGTAAACAAAACATTTTCACATCCAAATTTTAAAATTTATCGTCTGGATAGGAGCAACTACGAAAGAGGGGGTGGTGTTTCTATCATCATACGGAAAGATATTGATCACTCGGTGCATCCTCATCTGCAACTTCGATGTATTGAGGCAATAGGTATAGATGTGTTTTTGGAAAACGACTGAAAAGTGAGTATTTTTTGTGTCTACTTCCCGGGTGGTAAAAGAACAGCTGAAAAAATGATTCATTTTAAGAGGGATTTAAAAAGAATTTTTAGAAATCGAAACAAGGCTATTTTTGGTGGTGATCTCAACTGCCGCCACATTGTGTGGAATTGTCTCAGAGCTAATTCCTGGGGTAATGCATTGCATGATGTAAATAAAACGCATCCAAATTTTTTATTACCTTACCAACCCAACTATACCTATATTCTAGCGTCTAAATCAAAAAATCCTTCCACCTTAGACTTTTTCATTATCAACATATCGGCAAACTGTAGCAGGCCATTTACTCAAAATAAACTAGGGTCTGATCGTCTACCAGTCAGTATGAATATAAGTATCCAATTACAACCGAAACAAACCAAACTTTACTACAAATTTTCTGCAGCCAACTGGAATCGATTTAATTACTTTTTTGATAGAAACTGTAGTTTAGAAAACATTTCCGCTTCTAATGTAAATACTACATCTCAAATTGACACAATGTGTAAAAATTTTGTTTCGATGATTGGTAGCGCGGCTGACTTTGCAATACCAAAATACCCTGTAAACAATAATCAAACAGTTCGACTGCCCAGCAGTGTTTTACTTCTAATAAGATTAAGAAACTCTGAGAGAAGGAAATGGCTTCGCTATCGCTATGACTGCTTCCTCAACAGCATGAAATTTTTAAATGCAGCAATAGCAAAAGAAATTTCTTTATTTAGAAACTCTCATTGGAGCAATCGTCTTTCCTCCTTTGATAAAGCGAGTAAACCTTTTTGGAAAGTCTCCAAGATAATGAAAAAGAGAGGGTTAAGTATTCCTCCTCTTAAAGTAAATAACGAACTATACATAACCGCAAAAGAAAAGGCCAACCTATTAGCCACGAATTTTTCAAGAAATCATGAAATAACTGCTGACTATAGTGATCTTGGTACCATAACTGAAGTATCAAATTCAGTCAACTATGTCACCCAATCAAATGTTCAACCTGATACCAGTCTTATTAGTCCTAGTTCATTAAGAAAGTTGATCCAAACATTAAAACCAAAAAAAAAAGCCCGGGTATGGACGGCATAAATAATCAACTTTTGAAAGCCTAACCTCTGCCAGGATTGCGGTATTTAAGCACGATCTTCAATGCTTGTCTCAAACTGAGCTATTTTCCTGATTGCTGGAAAACAGCCGTTGTGATACCGATCATAAAGCCCGGCAAACAGAAAGACGATGCAAACAGCTATAGGCCAATAAGCTTACTGAGTTCTATAAGCAAGCTACTAGAAAAAATAATAAAAGAAAAGCTTGACAGTCATTTAGCTGCTCATAAAATTTTGCCAGATTTTCAATTTGGCTTCAGACCATTACACAACACCAACCACCAAGTCCTCAGAATTAAAAACCACGTGAAAGAAAAATTCAATAGCAAAGAGTCAACAGCCCTAGTACTCTAAGATATTGAAAAGGCATTCGATACGGTTTGGCACGACGCATTAATACACAAACTTCTTAAATTGAACTTCCCACTGGCAACAGTTAAAATTGTTCATAGCTTTTTAAGTGGGAGAAATTTTTTTGTAAAAGTTCGAAATGATAAGTCTTCTGAGCAAAACATTCCATATGGAATTCCTCAAGGCACTGTACTCGGCCCCACCCTCTTCAACATATTTATGTCCGACCTACCCAATCTCGGAAATAGTATTGGTATAGCTACACCGAAAGAAAAAACCTTGGTTGATTTAAACATGTTTCATTGTTAATCAACAATTCATCTAAAGTTGTGAAACTAACCAAGTTTCGTGATGAATTCAAATAAGAACGCATTTTCAAATCAAGTATGCTGCCGTAATCAATTTTTTTTCAGGTAAGTATCATAAAAATGTTTAAATTAAGTATGTTCGGAGTTGATTTGAATATGTTCTAATTTTTAACCAACAACGTGATTGTTGATTTCATACTTGATCAACAACAAACATATTTAACTAACAATTAAGGCTGAAATTACAAAAACCATCACGTTTGTGATTGAAATACCACATACACTGTTGAACTATCACCAATATGTTTGATCAACAATGTTCATACTTCTTTAATCAATAAAGAATAGTTAAAGTATCAGTAACATTTTGAATTCCAATATTTTTCATACTTAAGCCCACAGAAAACGGGAAGTCGCATAACGGAACTTCAATTCAATATGATAAGTTTCGTGACCATTTTATCTTAAGGGATAATTAATTATTCTTTATTGTTGATCAAGTATGTTCGTGAGAATTCAGCCACGTTTTTATTTGCTCAACAAATTTAATGTAAAATTTCTATAATAAATGCATGAATTGAAGTTTGACCTATCAAATGTATAGGTCAAACTTCAATTCAGGCATTTATCAAAGAAATTTTACATTAAAACTGTTGAGCAAATAAAAACGTGGCTGAATTTTCACGAACATACTTGATCAACAATGTTCATATTGTAGCTTTCCCTTGAATTATTAAAAATTAAAACCAGTAGACATTAATTATTATCATTAAATTATGGTTGTAAAGGATATTACTAGTCCTAAATCTCCAAAGAAAAGTTCCTATCCAATGAAAATATTGTTTGTTGCTACTAAATAAATAAATGAATGAATGAACATTGACACTGGCTCTAACATGAATGCATTGAATATGCTGCGGAACTCCGCTAAGCTCAAGGGAACAGGTGCCTTCGTCCAACGCGATCTTTCAAAACAGTCACAACACAGACGCAGAATTCTACTTGGCTACAGGAAGGTCATAAAATCAAAAAACTCACTGAAGCGATTCAAATAAAAAACAAATCACTTATAACGGGTGATTTTTTAGCTGGTTTGGTTTTGGCAACACTGGTTTTGACAGCTGACGTGTGTTTAGTACCTTGTGTTACTGTCAAACAGCTTCAGTTTGGTTTGCAATTTAACCATGGATCGTCTTACAAATGAACAACGCTTGCAAATTATTGAATTTTACTATCAAAATTCGTGCTGGGTTCGAAATGTTCAATGGCGCAATTGCGAGGCGAGTTTGGTGAACAGTTAATTTCACGTTTCGGGCCGGTCAATTGGCCGCCTAGATCGTGCGATTTGACACCATTAGACTATTTTTTGTGGGGGTATGTCAAGGCTAATGTCTATAGGGACAAGCCCGCTTCGATTGACGCACTTGAAGCCAACATCCATGCATTCATTCGTGAGATACCGGCCGATATGTGTGAAAGAGTATGCCAAAATTGGACTCAGCGGATGGGCTACCTGAGACGCAGCCGCGGTCAACATTTGCATGAAATTATCTTTAAACATTAAATTGCAAGGTTCAAACTATCGATTCAAATAAATATTTCATTCATTTTTTCGAATTTTGTGTGTATTTTAAAAAAAAAAGTTCTAAGCCTCTTAAAAAATCACCCGTTAATTTCAAATAAATCATTTTATTTAAATAATAATACTTTTAAATACGAAAATGATGACGAAGAAAATAAACTTCGAGAGATGTTTGGTGAGATAGATTTTGAAGCTATCAAACAAATAGATATGTCAAGCGGACGTCATAATAAATGGTCGAGACCAGTTGGTACCAGACCAGGGATGCCACTTCTAAGAAATTCTGACAGTTCTAGTACTATGATACGAAATTGAAGCTGTGATGCCGTCAGTTCACTAACTATTAATAATTGTAGTATCTTGTCTTATAATGTGTCAGGTTTAAATAATAAACTCTTGTTTGTAGATTTTTTCAATTATATTATCAAAAATTATGATTTATTCTTTTTGTTCGAAACTCATGTAACCAAAGAAAAACTTAGCAAATTTACAAAATATTTTAGTGGATATAAATTAGTTTGGAAAGCAGCAATAAAAGTTAATGTCAAAGGCAGAGCAAGTGGAGGTAGTGTCTACGGGATTAAAATAGCACTATTAAAAAAACTACAACTTTGAAGAGCATGAAGGAGTCACGATTGTTAAACTGTTACGAGAAAATAATATGTACATTATCCCGTTCTATATAAACTGTAACAAATGGAATGACGATTACGAACGTTTGAACAACATCATGCATCACCTGGCAGGGAAAAACGTTCTACTAATAGGAGATTTTCATCCGAAAACCAGCAATCTTCAAATCACCACATCCATGAGTATTAACAACACATCATTAAATCTTGATAACAGATCATCAGAAGACGCAACCAAAACGGCACACATCTCCTAGAAATGCTTCAGTTGTATGATTGTCTAGTGCTAAATGGATGTACGAACGGTGATAACGATGGTAACTTCACTTTCTACGGTGGACAAGGAAATTCTGTCATCGACTATTGCGCGGCAAATAACAATTGGATTAATTTAATAACCAAATTCGAGGTGCAGCATCAAAACTTCTCCGACCACATGCCCATTAAAAAATCTGAAACTTATCCCTAGATTGAAATGGAAGCAGGAGGATGCTGCTCATCTATCACCGTTAAATGTATGCTATGAGTCAACTGAAGTACATTCAAACCAACTTATGCGTTGCATTAGAAACTCAGCATCATCTACGGCTCTTAATAGAACCTTAAAGTTCAAGCAAAAGTGGTTCGACAGTGAATGCATGAAAAGTCGTAAAAAATCATTTGTTCTTTTTAATGCTATGCGGAATTCCAACTGTCAAGCTTTAAAAGAATTGTATGTTGAAGCAAACTTTCGGTACAAACAAATGTGCCTGGAAAAAAAACTGCATATGAAAATTACCAAGCATTCAAACTTGGTCATACAAAAAGTTCTGGAAGATCACAAGGGAGATAAATGGTTCAAATTTCGCGATAGGCATAGAACTAACTGCTGAAGTCCTAGCAATGCACTTCAAAAACCTTTTTTATGGCAAGTCGATACTGAGCTACCAATTTGCGGAACCTTGGGTAACCAATGAGAGCTTGGACCAAGAAATCACAGTTCCTGAAATACTTGCTGGAAAAGCACCGGGTGAAGATGGAATCACATACGAATTTTTCAAGAACGCTCCCCCGAGCTTTATCAACCAATTGAAGATCTTATTCAACAAAGCATTCCAAAACGAGGACATCGCTAACTCATTTAAAAGATCAGTGATCTTCCCGATTCACAAAAAAGGAGATATGGACGAGGTTGAAAACTACCGAGGAATCTCATTTACGAATGTCCTGGCGAAATTGTTTTGCGGAGTTCTTGCAGCCAGCTTGGAATCGTGGGTTGATGCCAACAATATCCTCACTGAATTTCAAGCTGGTTTTAGGAAAAACTATTCAACCACAATCACATTTTTACAATAACTTCAATTGTCAAAGCTTTTCAAGCTAGGAACAAAAAAGTATTTGCATTCTTTGTTGATTTCAAATCAGCTTTTGACCTGATAGATCGGAATGCTCTGTTTTAAGCTCTCGCAAATAGGTATTTCAACTAAATTTATAGACGTAATAAAGGAAACGGATAATGGTGTCAAACAAGGATGCCTCCTCAGCGCTCTTTTATTCACATTATTCATTAATGATATAGGTAGTGAATTATCTTCCTGGTGGAATTCGGATTTCCGGAATGTCAATAAATGTACTGCTATATGCCGATGATTTGGTTTTATTGTCAGAATCAGCCGATGTACTTCAGCTGATGATAAACCGTCTATCAGAGTATTGCTGCAAATGGGATCTTGTGATTAATACTAGCAAGTCTAAGATTATGGTATTTTCAAGATCTCTTAGCAGCCAGAACCGTTATAATTGGTACTACAATGTTAGCCTTCTAGAAGTAGTTCGCGAATATAGGTATTTTTGGAGTAAAACTTAATACGAAGCTGGACTTTAACGAACATTTAATTAAAAAAACCAACTCATGCCAAAGTATGTTGAATCTCTCGTGGAGAAATGTCTTCACAAACAAACGAGTTCCACTCTCTGCAAAATACAAAATATTCGACGCTGTTGTGACGTCCACACTTTGTTATGCTGCTCAAGTGTGGGGTATGGATGAGTACGAAGCGATCGAACAATTCTACAGAAACTTCTTAAAAAAGCTTTTTTTACCTTCCTCTTCAAACGCCGAGCTATGCGCTATACATAGAAACAGGACTTCCTTAACTTTTTATTAGTACATTGAAGACCCAAGCTGACTATATTGTAAAAGTTTTTGATCAACAAGGCGAACGGCTGTCCAAAAAAATGCTTCTATACGAAATAAGAAATGAAGATTGGTGGATGAAGAAATGGAAAGATATGGCAATCAATTTTGATGAAGATATATCGATGGATGGCAGAAACTTGGTTGTTTTGACAGAACAGCTCTATCGCATTATTGGAAAATACGAAAACTCTGTGCGTGATGGATTTAAAGTTAACGCTCACCAGTCCTTTAGTAGATTCCTGTACTCCCAACTCAATTTGAGCTTAAAACAAGCAAATTATTTTAATGTCTCATTGACTCAACGGAACACCTTACAATGGAAGTTTTAACCAATTCTGCTCTTTATGCAATCTCAAATCCAAAGAAGACTGCTTTCATTTCATTAGTATATGTCCAGTTTTTGCATCCCAACGTTTATCATATTATGGAAAAAGATCGCTAACAATGCATGAAGCAACAGATCTTTTGAACGAAACGAACTGGAAAACTCTCGCATCATTCTTGAAAGAAATATCCAAGTATAGGATGTTGCTGATATCAGAATTTGAATAGTTATACTTTTTTATTATTTTGTAATGAAAAGAATATTTTATATACATTTATTCAAAATTGCTTACCGAGCTGACGGTAAAACCATAGCTTAAAATTCATTCAAATTGTTAACAAATGTATAAAAACTTTAAATCAATAAATGAATACTTACCAGTGGCGAGGGGTGAATAATTCCATAAGGTTACTCGAAGGAAACTTAGTCACCAACAAACAAAAGTTTACTTAAATTTTTTTTTGTGCAATGTTTGTCTTCGCATCAAGCCAAAAAGTCAAGTATTTCAAACCAACTTTGCTATTGGGTAGAGCGTCATAACTTTTTTTTATAAAACTATTTAAAACTATTTGTTTCCTCTAAGTGAAAATCAATTAAGCAACAGTCAACAGATATTAAGGCCATAATCAAACCACTGAAACTTACTATCGAAAAACTTTTCAGACTTTTTGCACTTTTCAATTTTTAAAGCCTAAATTTGTAATATTTAAGAAAATCACGAAAAGCACTTAATAAATTTAAATAAGTATTGCACTGCGTTCTGCTAGTACACTGCGTTTTTCAAATAAAATACGGCTCATTGGGAACTGAATTCATTTAGGCCAGTTGTGCCACTTTAGAAAAATTCCAATAATTTTTTGCATTTTCTGCGAAAAATATGCTTTATGCTATGAGATCTAATATCCACGCATATTTGTTATCAAAGTGGCAACCTTTGACACATCAGTCCAGTGCAGAGACACATACAAATTCATGAAATAAGTCGGAGACCAGCGTGTTATTTTCTTGTTCTTCAAGCAGAGACCTACCTCAACCTGCAAACCTGCCATATACATTTTTGTTTATAAGCATGTTTCCATGGGAAGAAACAAGAAATACAAAGGAAAGCGTTTTTTTCTTTTATAAAACCAATATCATGCAAACACCGAAGTGTGCAGAAGCAATGCTGCAAATGAACACTGGGCTACTACGCCGGCGGCGACGCTCTGCACAATATTCACTTGCTCAGAGCGCAAAGAATAAGAGATAACAAACAGATTTACCAAAAAATATGACGCTAGAACATCGTCTTATTTTCTTCCATAAGAAAGCATGTATTGAACAGAGAGGTACATAGCGCTAGGAACCCCTCTGTTCAATACATGCTTTCTTATGGAAGAAAATAAGACGATGTTCTACCGCCATATTTTTTGGTAAAAAAAAAAAGATGAAAGAACACAAATTTGTTCTATCCAGCAACAAATTTTATAAGACGTAATATATGGGGTTACCTTGTATCCTTGTATATTTATTCTATAGTACTATCACAGTTCATTGTTATTTTCAAAATGAATTTGGAATGTTGTCCACAACTTTTTTTCATATAGCTTTGTATAGGAAAAAAAGTTGTGGACAACATTCCAAATTCATTTTGAAAATGAGAAATGAACTGTGATAATCCTATCCTAACTAATATTATAAATGTGAAAGTCACTCTGTCTGTCCGGCTTTCTATGTTACCGTCTAATGCCCAAACTACTGTACTGATTTAAAGGAAATTTTGTACAGAGATAGTCTAGAACCTGAGGAAGGACATAGGCTATATATTTTATCCCTATATTCCCACGGGAATGGAAACGTATACAGGGCTTAAGAAACTACAACACCGATTTCAAAAATTTTTCCAACGATAGAATGCTTCACTATCCAAGAGTAACATAAACTTTAATTCATCGACATATTCCCACGGGAACGGGAGTCCTTACTAATATAATAAGTGTGAAAGAAGCTCTGTCTGTTCGTCATTCTATGTTACCATCTCCTGCCCAAACTAATTGTAATTGTCTACGTTTGTAAAATTAAACTTCTGAAATTTTCCGGGAGAAAGATATTCAAAATAATTAAAAACACACTAAATTCACTTTGTACCACTTTGCTTTGTATTTCGAATGTAACCAGAAAATTAGTCATATGACTTCATGTACAATAACTTCATTAATTTTCATTATATAAATTCTATGTTTTTTTGTTTATAAAATGTTTGACATGTATATTTGTGGACTGTATTTGAGATCTGTTTATTTAATATTTATATGTATGTATTTTGTATTGTTCAGTTCGTTTCCGAACATTCTCCCGCCTCCGAAAGTTGTACATAATCTCATCATAAGCGAAACACCCTGTTCGCACACCGAAACTGCTTTACGGACGCTATTCGTTTGGCATCTATTCCTCAATAGGTGGCTTTTCGATATATCGTCGTGTCTAATTGGTATAAATACCAATTAACAATTGATGTGTGGTGGTCTTCATCTCTCTCATTGTTGACATGGAAATAGACAGATATGAGATTAATACTTTACAATAAACATAAAAGGACAATACGAAGAAATAGTACAACAGATACCCCAAAAACAGACAACCAAAAATTATGCCTTTCGTTTTAACTCATACGGTATAGGTTGTATCGTATGCATGCGTAAGTTGTTTTTGCTATTTTCTCCCATTGACTTTGAATCGCAGTGTTGTAGGTATACGTTCGTTGCCTTTTATCTTGTGCGTAGTAAAGTGATTTAACCTGTGTTGCTGTTCATTCTTCGTTTGTAAATTTTAAATCGTTTTTGGTGAGCAAAGCATGGTGCCGACATGCTTTTGCGAACATTTTAATCGCGAATTTTACTTAATTGTGTTGTTTGTAAATTTAGATTAAGTGTGATGTGTCATTGTGGAAATGTTTAATTGATTTTAAAGTTGATTGTCGAATAAGTGCGTCGATTTTCCCGCACTGTGAATATTAAAGATGTTACGAGTTCCGATGGATGGATGAATATGGATATACATGTGTGTCTACCCACATAAATATTGATGAGTGTCTTGTTCTATTTTGATTTGATTTTTTTTTTTTTTTTTATATATTTTGATTGATATATTTTATGAAACCATTAATTTTGATACATGTATATATATTAATATTGTTGTTGTTGTTGTGGGGGCTTTGTCGCGTATTTCGGCAATTTTCATCAATTTTCGCGATCGCGGATGTGTGTGCATGTGTGTGTGTATGTTTAAATTGTTGAAAAAACGAAGTGGTTTCGGTCTCTTTCTAGACGGACATTTTTCGGTTCCGACTAGAACTTTGTTTACATTTTTGCGAGGTAAACAAACGCGTATTATTTCGTGAATTTTGCGAAATAAATAAAAAGTGTAAGTTACGTGGTGTAAAATGCTTGTTGTGCAATGGCAAGACATTTTATTGCAATAAAAAAATATGATTGCATTATAAAAGTGGTTGTGAATTTGTGTTTTTTATTGAACCGATATGATTCAAGTGCAGCTCGGCGCGTAGCACAATTATGTTGAATCATTTGTGTACAGAATCGTTTTCGATTGCGTGTATTAAATTCAGTGAATTTTGATTAAATTTTTAAAATTTATTTGTGTCTTGTAAATTGTACAGATGACATTGTAGTTTTGTAAAATTTGATTTTGATTGGTTTTTATACGCGATGTTTTGATCAATTTCAATTTTGTTTTGCCGACGGCTTTTTGACGTTTGGTGTGATGTCGATGTTTTTCCATTTAAGTTTTGTGGAATGTGTCTAATTTCCATCTTAGACATTTTTTTTTTTGTTAATTTTAATAAGAATTGTTGGTCAATAAAATTGAATTGTTTAAATATTATATTCATTTTGCATGCGTTGTAGCAGTGCTTTTTAAATTGAAAATTATAAAGTTAAGTTGTTAACTTGATGTGTGCATTGTCGCAGCTTATGCAAATGTTGAAATGTTGTTTCGATTTAGATGTCTTTTGTGTTGTGTTTGAAATTTCAATAAAGATGAATAAAAATTATAATTTTGTGTATTATTTCTTAAATGTTGAATGTTGTATGGTGTAGTATTAAAGATGAGTTGATTGAAGAATGTAATTCTTTGAATCAATTATGTATATGGTTGTTTTTCAGGAACGGTGTAGATGATCGTGTTTATGAATTTTCAGGTATGTGTTTTCGAAGATCATGGTGATCTTTTTTTTTTTGTTTTTTGAAGAAATGATTCGTTGCAGCAACAAATAAAGATGGGTTGATTGTTGAACTCAGCTTACGTTGGACTAAAATTAAGTCTTATGTTGAATCCAGGGGTTTTGTATAAGGGTTTTTTATAATCTTCGAGGAAGATGTAAATATGATATACTGTTATTCGGTTGAATCCAGGGGCAATGTATTTTGGAGTTTTACAGGTAAATCTTCGGGGAAGATGTATGATTCAACAGGTTTGTATTGATTCATATAAAAATCCAGGGGGTTTGTATAAAGTTTTCGGTTTTGAATATCTTCGAGGAAGATGTGTGATTCAGCAGGTAAAGTTGATGTTGACTCGATTGCTGAATTCAGGGGCAATGTATTTTGGAGTTTTACAGGTAAATCTTCGGGGAAGATGTATGATTCAACAGGTTTGTATTGATTCATATAAAAATCCAGGGGGTTTGTATAAAGTTTTCGGTTTTGAATATCTTCGAGGAAGATGTGTGATTCAGCAGGTAAAGTTGATGTTGACTCGTTTGCTGAATTCAGGGGCGATGTGTTTGAAGTTTTCCAGGTATATCTTCGGAAAAGAAATTTAATTCAGCAGGTGTTGACTCGTACTGAGTCCAGGGGCGGTTTATTTTTAGGTTTTAGATAAATCTTCGGGGAAGATATATATTTCAGCAGACAGTGATTCGTACTGAATCCAGGGGCGGTGTATTTTCAGGGTTTTGAGGTAATTCTTCGGGGAAGATGTTTTATTAAATAATAGCAGTATGCTCCTTGTGATCGTTGCAAGGCAGACGACAAATTTTTGCGATGGGCCGTTTTAGGGTTCCATTCTGCGTTTTGACGGTGACGACGCGTACAAGACCGTCTGATCCTGCATGTGTTCCTTCAATTCGGCCAAGATTCCAGTAGGTTGGTGGTAGTCGCTCATCTTTGAGCAGAACTAAGTCTCCTAGTCTGGGAACCTCCTTGACTTGCGTCCATTTTGGTCGATGTTGGAGCCGTGAAAGATATTCAGAACTCCATCTTTTCCAGAACCCTTCCGCCAGCGCTTGAACTCGTTTCCATCGGTCGTGATGTGTGACGTTGTTGTTTAGTTCGCCTTGTGGTATGGCATGTAGTGACTCGCCGACTAAAAAATGCGCAGGGGTTAGCGCATCCAAATCGTCGAAGCTATCGGATAGAGGGCATAAGGGCCTCGAATTCAAACACGCTTCTATTTGTGTTAGAAGCGTTGCGAGCTCCTCGAATGTGAGCCTTTCAGTCCCGACAACTCTTTTTAAATGGTGCTTGACAGATTTCACACCTGCTTCCCATAAACCACCAAAGTGTGGAGAAGCGGGGGGAATAAAGTGCCAATGAGTACCGCGATTTGCAAGTTTTTCGGCTATCTCCTTCCAGTCATGCGTGGCTTCCTTTAACATTTTTGCTAATTCGTTGTTAGCACCGACGAAGTTGGTTCCACAGTCGCTGTAAACCTGTTGACAGCTTCCTCTTCTTGCAGTGAAACGATGAAATGCTGCCAAAAACGCTTGGGTTGTCAGATCTGACACGACTTCCAAGTGAATGGCTTTTGTTGCCAGACAAATGAACACTGCAAAGTATCCTTTAAGTATCTTAGCACCGCGTGCTTTCCAGCTTTTGATCTCGATGGGACCAGCATAATCGACACCGGTATGGCTGAAAGGTCGAGACATCTGAACTCGAGCAGCAGGTAAGTTTCCCATCAGCTGTTGCATTTCTGATGCCTTTTGCCGGTAGCAAGAAGGGCACCTGTGCAGTTGATACTTCACACTCCTTCTTATCTGGCCAATCCAGTATCGTTGGCGGATATAACTTATCATCTGCTGGATGCCGCCATGTAGAGTGTTTTTATGGGCATCTCTCACAACCAGACTTGTGAAGTGGTGGTTGTTTTGCAGCAATATGGGGTGTTGCGCTTCATAGGCGAGGAGAGAGTTTTCTAAGCGCCCTCCAACTCTTAAGATCCCATTTGCATCAACAAATGCGTTCAACGCACTAAGGGATTTTGGGATTTGGGACGTATCCGCGATTTGTTGGATCTCTGTCTTAAACATCTCCTTCTGCGCTGTCTTGACGACGACAATGCGCGCTGCTTCCAGTTCACTTGGGGTAAGTGGACCCACATTAGCTCCCGATATTCGACGACATTTTGCAACAAAACGAAGACAGGTAGCGACGACTCGAACGAGCTTGAGAAGACTCGAACAGTCATATATTGTTTGCAGAATACTGTCGCTATGGTTGACCCGAACGCTGAGTACTTTCACAGTACGCTGCTCCTCTTCAGTTTCATTGTCAACAGGTTGATGTGGGATATCGAAGACCCATTGATGACGTAGAAATTCTGGACCATTCCACCATGGCTCCAGTGACTTCAGTTCCGACGGAAAAACACCTCTAGACGCCAGATCGGCTGGGTTATGATGCGTTGCAACATGTCCCCAGCAATCGATCCCCACAAGCCGCTGGATCTCTGACACTCGGTTGGACACGAACGTTGTCCATCTAGCGGGAGTGGCCTTTATCCAGGCGAGCGCAATCGTTGAATCCGTCCAGGCATACGTTTTGACATCGGGGATGGCCAAAACTTCAATGGTGTACTGCATCAATTGCGCCAAAACTACAGCACCACAAAGCTCCAAACGGGGAAGAGTGATCGTCCGCTGATTTGGTGCTACTTTCGTCTTCGATAAAAGCAGGTTGACATGGATGTTGTCATCGCTATCCAAGACTCGAACGTACACCGCTGCTCCGAAAGCCTTCATCGACGCATCACAGAAACCGTGCAATTCTATCGCCTTGTTGTTCTTACTCATTTGGGTCCACCGTGGAATTCGAAGCTGTTCGATCTGAGGAAGTTCTCGATGAAAAGCTTCCCAGTCTTTCCTCAACGCTGGTGGAATTGGATCATCCCAATCGCAGCCGATTTCCCAGAGTCTCTGCATCATAAGTTTTGCCGTGATGATGCATGGCGATATCCAGCCAAGTGGGTCGAACAATTTGGCAATCGTCGATAACATAGCCCTTTTTGTTGTTGCTTCCTTTGATGGCTGCAAGTTCCGGTAGGAAAAATGGTCATGAACAGGAAACCATTTTATGCCGAGCGTCTTGACATGCTCCGACGTATTGAACGGCAGTTCAAAATCTAACTCCCGGTCTTGTACCGGAACATCATCCACGAGTTCCTTGACGTTGCTCGTCCATTTTCGTAGGTGGAAGCCTGCAGAAGCCAAAAGTTGCCTTGCTTCGTCGCGTTTGATGCGCGCCTCTTCGACAGAGTCCGCTCCACTGATGAGGTCGTCGACGTACATGTCCTCACGGACAACCTTCGCCCCCTCCGGAAAATTTCCACTTTCGTCCTCGGCAACTCTCTTCAAAATCTTGATAGCAAGATATGGTGCACTGGCTGTCCCGAAAGTGACTGTATTCATTTTGAAGATTCGTAGTGGCGAAACCTTCTGCTCTCTCCACATTATCAGCTGGTAGTATCGGTCTGGGAAACTAACCAAAATTTGCCGATACATTTTCTCAATGTCGGCCGTGAATGTGACACGATGAGCCCGCCATTTTAGTACGAGATCTATGATACTCGACTGCAACTTTGGACCCACAAGAAGACGGTCGTTGAGGGATTTCCCATCCGAAGCCTTCGCCGCTGCGTCAAACACTACTCTCAGCTTCGTAGTGGAGCTCGATTCCTTAAACACTGCATGATGCGGTAAGAAATAGTGGAATGGAGTCTGCAAAACTGCATCATTCGCATCAATCTCTTCCATATGGTGGAGTTCTTCATACTCCCGTATACATTTTGTGTACTCCGCACGAAGTTTTGGATCTGCATCCAGCCGTTTTTCAAGATGAAGAAAACGCCGGAAGGCGCTCTGTCGACTCGATCCCATCGCAGGAACGCCGTCCTCTTTGAAAGGCAGCTTTACCTCATATCGCCCATCAGGTAAGCGTTTGGTATATCGTTCAAAATGGTCGTCACAAGCTATGTTTTCTTCTGTTTCCAGGTTATGAAACGGGGTTTCCTCGATCTCCCAAAACTTCTCCAGTTGAGAATTCAAATCTGCAAACTGCACGAAGCTTCGAACTCGCTGGGGATCTTCTACTGCGACCTTGCCCAAAACTATCCATCCAAGCTCGGTGTTTTGTGCTATGGGACCGATACCATCCTGAGGTCGCCTTACGTCCGGCAAAAGGATTTGCGCACAAACATCACTTCCCAGCAGTAAATCGATGGGTGCAGGTTCGTAGAGATGGGGATCTGCTAACGAAAGACCCTTGAGGTGGTGCCATTTGCCGTGTATCACTCGTTGGGCCGGGAGAAGGCCAGTCAGCGACTTGAAAACCAAAGCCTGGACGGCCGTCTCAAACGTCGAGTGGCGGGAAGCAAAGCGCACTTCGACGGAGTGCTGCGTAGTGCCACTGCTGACCAACCCTAACCCAGATACTTCGGCAATGGTGCGCCGCTTTTCTAGCTTCAACAGTAGTGCGGCAGTTTCGGTGATGAACGACGTTTCTGAGCCTGTGTCGATCAGCGCTCGTAGGAGGTGCAATCGCCCGTCTGCTGCTCGTGCCTTTACTACTGCCGTTGCTAGAAGCACCTGGTGATGACCATCACCATGCGACGCGTGGTAATTAAAAGTTTGTCCATTTGATTGGAGCTGCTGCTGTTCTCCTGTTGGCTGGAACTCCGACGCGTTTCTGTTTAGAGGAGCCTGAAAACCTCTGGATGCCATGTTTCTCGCCTGCGAACTCGTTGAAGGTTGTTGTTGTTGTCGCGGTTGTGACATGCCATTTTGTGCATTGTAATGCAGCAACGAGTGGTGCTTTTGTTGGCAAAAGTAGCACGAACTAACACTCTGGCAGTCACGGAGAAAGTGCCCGTAGGACAAGCAATTCTCACAAACCTTCAACCTGCGAACAGCATCTTTACGCCCCATGTTGTCCATGTTCAAGAAGCGCTGGCACTTTCGCAACGTGTGTTTACCTTGGTTGCACAACTTACATGCGAGCTGTTCGCCGGAATTCATCCTCACTGGCTGCTCAACGAAACTCGTCCTCGCTGGTCTGTACGGCTGCTTGACGACTTGCTTGCTGTGGTACACCTTTGGATTGGCTGGAACACGTGGCCCTTTGTTGGCGGTTGGCTCGTCTTTGCTCCTAGATGTTGCACCAAGCTCCTGCTGACCCACAACTTCAAGCGTCCGGAACCTCGTCTCCAAAAATTCGGTAAATTCCTTAAAACTCGGTAAGTCTTTTCGGTTACCTATTTTTTCTTCCCACAGTTTTTGGCTCACACTGGGAAGTTTCGGCAGCAAAAACCAAATGAACACCGTATCCCATTCAGAAACTGGCACATCCATGTTCTCCAACGCAAGAACACATTCACGGGTGGTGTACAACAAGTCACGAAGACCCGAAGCAGTTTCGCGACTCAAGGACGGCTGACCAAACAAATTCTGCATTTGGATGTGGACCAGAATGCGTTTATGGTCATACCTGTCCTTTAACAGCTCCCAAGCTTTGTCGTAAGACGCTGCTTCCACTGACAGGTTTTGTAAAAAACGTTCGGCATCACCCACCAAACAAGATTGCAAGAAATGCAGCTTGTCGATATCGTCTATCGACTTATTCTGGTGTACCAGAACCTGAAATTTGTCCTGGAAGGCTCTCCAGGTGGTGTACGACCCATCGAACTTAGGCAGATCTATTCTTGGAAGCCTAATACCGGAATGTGATGTTGCAGCAACAGCGGCAGTATCAGGGGGCGGCGCACCCGTGTTAACTTGTGCTGCCTTCGCCGTAGCACACTTATCCAGGGTATCAACCAACTCAGCACGGTATTCAAAATAAATCTCATTAATCTGCTCGTACACCACCATTAACTCTTCCTTTTTCAGATCGTCTTCCAGCATCCCGGCACCGAAAATCGCTTCGTGATACGATTTTGCAGACGCCAAATCTGCTTCCAGCATCGACAATCGACCTGAAGCATATGCTGTCACCTTGCGGTCCTTTGGCGACTTTTTGTAGTTTGTAAGGTCTTTAATTATCTTATTTAGCAGCATCTTTTGCAGCTCTCCGTATTTAAAGCTTTTATTTTGAGCCATATTTATAATTATCTTTCTTTATTTTACAGCAACAAAAATAATCAACAAGTTTACAAGTTTTAACATGCAACAAGTAATAACTTACTGCCTTTTCTGGAACTGCTGCCGTCTATATGTATATATGTAAAGATGTTCAGAGTCTCCGCTGGACGTTATTGTAGCGCGATTTAGTTAGCAACACAATTGTTTTTTAAGTTCTATTCGAATTTATTGTAAACGCGAAGCTAATTTATTTAAAAACACAAGAGTTTTCGAAAAAGAAACTTGATTTTATATATGTATATATATATCAATCGTTGATTGGATATAATATTTCGCGCACACACACTTTTTTGTACACACTTTATTGTTTTTAAATGTTATTGTTCGTTAAAATGGTTCAAATTGTAGGCTGAAGGACCAAATGTAATTGTCTACGTTTGTAAAATTAAACTTCTGAAATTTTCCGGGAGAAAGATATTCAAAATAATTAAAAACACACTAAATTCACTTTGTACCACTTTGCTTTGTATTTCGAATGTAACCAGAAAATTAGTCATATGACTTCATGTACAATAACTTCATTAATTTTCATTATATAAATTCTATGTTTTTTTGTTTATAAAATGTTTGACATGTATATTTGTGGACTGTATTTGAGATCTGTTTATTTAATATTTATATGTATGTATTTTGTATTGTTCAGTTCGTTTCCGAACACTAATAAACCGATTAAAATGAAATTTTGTACAAAGGTTGTTCTGAACTTATGGACGGACATAGGTGTTATTTCATTGGAATATTCCCACGGGAACCGGTCCTCACTATTATGATAAATGCAAAAGTAGCTCTGCCTGTTCACCTTCTATGTTACCATCTCCCGCTCGAACTTATGAACAGATTAAAATGAATTTTTGTATAAGGATTGTTCAGAACCTGAGGAAGGACATAGGCTATATATTTTATCCCTATATTCCCACGAGAGCAGGAACGTATACGGGAACTTTGACACTACAGCACCGATTTCAAAAATTCTTCCACCGTTGGAATGCTCCATAATTCCCGAGTAACATAAGCTTTTACTCATCCCCATATTCATTACGGGAACGGTCACCATGTTTCCACGGGAACGGGAGTCTTTGCTAATATTATAAATCCGAAGTAAAATCTGTCTGTCTATTTCTCTTTGTTACCATTAACCGCCCAAGCTATTGAACCTATTTATATTAATTTTTGGTACACAGACAATCTAGAACCTGAGGATGGACATATATGATGCAATATGTTTTATCCCTGTATTCCCATGGGAACGGGAACTTGGAAAATACAGCACACATTTCAAAAAATGTAAACAGTTTGAATACTACACTATTCCCGAGTAATATAAACTTTAAGTCATCTTCCAAAAACGGCCCTCATATTCCCAAGGGAATGGAAGACATGAGTATCATTATAAATCCGAAATTAACTCTGTCTGTCTGTTTTTCTTTGTTTATATTTACCGCCCAAACTATTGAACCGATTTATATGAATTTTGGTACAGAGATAGTCTAGAACCCGAAGATGGACATCGTTACTAATATTACAAATCCAAAATTATCTCTGTCTGTTCGTGTTTCTTTGTTACCATCTCCCGCCAGACCACTGATCTGATTTAAATAGAATTTTATTCAGAGGTAGCCTAGAGCCTGAGGAAGGTCATGGGCTTAATAAGTAATCCCTATATTTCTACGCGATCGACACCGTAAACGGGAACCTTAAAACTCGATCGATAAAAGTTCTTTCACTGCGGCGTGATTTCTGTCAAACTGTCGAAAATACATTTGATCTGAGAAGAAATGTCTATATTGATCTTCAAATAAAAATTGGCAATCGGGAATGGCTGTGTGGAAGGTCGATTTCGGCGCCGACTAATGAGATAGTCAACCATATAAACTAATAAATTATGTTTGACGTATTGGGCGATACTGTGGAATGTCTATCAGTAGATAATATTATGGACACTGAGCAAGTCACATCAATTTCATAGGATTATTAGGAGTGGCAGCAAGTTGGTGTTCCAGTAATCCAATAATGAGTAATCCAGAATTGCACACAGCTACAAATTACACTTCTGGGATGCTGCACTATAAAAATTTTAGTAATGACTGGAACGACAAGAGGAGAAAACTTTTTGATTCCCCGTTTTCCTTTGATTCCCACTGAGTGGTCATTATAAATAAGGCCCAGACGCTTTAAGTTGCGTTTTAAGAACGTCGTGTGCAAACATATACTTAAATATAATAATATAACAATAGTTTACTAAAACGCATGAATGTTTCTTATTTGCAAAACAAGTAGCCTAAGAAATTAAGAATGCTGCCGAAAGACACTATTCCACGCGGACGAAGTCGCAGGCACAGCTAGTACTATAGAATAAATATACAAGGCTTGTATGTCGCTAAAGTTTTGTGTTTGTTTATGGAGTGAGTTGAAGAGCCAAAATGTGTGTAGAATAGGACGGAAAGCAAAGTGGCAGTTGTTAAAAAAATGTTGGCAGCGAGTTCATGTGTATGATTAAGTTTGATTCATGTTGCCAGAAGTCTAAGATGATCGACTTATATGGACGCTTCGCCACTGATACTTACTTACTTACTTACTCTTCACATTTCTCTTTTTTCTTTATTTTTTCTAGTGCTGCTTTTTTTATCAAAAGATTTTTAGATCTTGACTGCTGATTTCTCTATTATTATAAGAAAGCCAAGAATAGAATTGATAGTCGAAATATTGAGTCTATTTCTTTCTTTGGTCCATTGACCCTCAATTAGGGAAAATATTTTCTCAACATTAAGATTCTGCACTAGGATGACAAAAAAGAAACCCAAACATTTTCGAAAGTTCTGAAAAGTGCCCTGGATAATTCACACTATGAAAAAACTTTGTTCATTTTGAACTTGACATTGACTGTGATTTATAAAAATTTAAATTCTTTGAATTTGTCTTAAGAAACTTATTCAATTCGCAAAATTCATCAAAACATTTACTGTCGTTTATAGTTACATATGTACATTTTTGAAAAGTGAATGTAATAGTTTTTTCGACTTCTTCCGATTATAAGTTTAAAAAATCAATGAAAAATATGAAACTCTTCAAATTGAAGGCTTAGGTAGACAATCAAATAATTTTTGATAACATATAATGCAATCACTTTTAAAAGCATTTTCTTCTTGACGGCTTGACTCTCAGTCAAAGTGTTTGATTTTGCAGCAAAAAAATTGTTGAATGTTTGTTGAAGTTTTGTTTTTTGTTTGGAGATGTTGCTCTAAGTTGTATTCTTCTTTATTTCTGACATTCACATTTACTTTGCAGACATAACACTGCGCATCCCATTTACAATTTGAATCTTTCACGAAACATGTATATTGTATAATGTTTTTGCATTTTGTCGGAAAAGTGGTTTTCCTTTTTGTGATCATCGCATTAGTTTTGTATGAAATCGAAAGTTTTTAGGTACATGAATAGAATGCATTAATTCATTTTCAAAAGAATATTTAACTCTGGTTTCTTGTTAAATTATAACTTCTTTTAAAAATGCCGCCGCAGTTCGCACAACGCACAATTTAAGAGGAATAGAGACAGTGATCTTTTATATTTAACAACCACCACCGGCTTTCACTTTACATTTTTTTTTTGCATATGTCTTTGTTGCTTCTCTTCTTAGCTTACAGGAAATATAGCACGAGAGAATGAGATGAAAGATTTCGAAGTAGTATAGTAAAACTGACGTCTTTAAGAAAAGCTTAATCTTAGGTTTTTTTTTAGTAAGAAGAAATATATTTCGTTACGCCAATGAATTAGAAAGAACTGCAATAATTCTTTACACCACGTTTACATTTAATTGAGCTGCTAAAAAATTAAATAAATTTATTCGAATAAAAAAAGTAATATATAAAGAATAAAAAGAATAAAAAAAGAACCTAACGAAAAAAGATAGTGTAAAAAAGATTGGACCTAAGAAAGAGAAAATGTTCTCTTTTAAAGAGATAAGATGGACACCCGAGCTGTTGCTCTTCAGTCAGCTTCTTTTGTTGTACTTCGAGTCTTTCGAGAACATTCTCGGCATCTTTCTTCGGTTCTAATAAATGCTTCATCATACTAAAAAATTCTATAATTTCACTTACTTTCTCTTCCTCCACTTCTGTTTCAAAACAAAAGTGTTTACGTCTTTCCCTTCCTGTTCCAAATAAGTGTGCAAGCGCAGGACGAACTCAATTTTCGATCCCGCTCTAGAAAGAGCTTTTTTGAGCTCTTTCAACAATTTACTAATTTAAATTTTTATTTTACACTTTACTAATCAAACTCATTTTTTTTTCTTTTTTATCAGATCAGTTTTATTTACACTTCTGACACCAATGTAACGTGCGCTTAGTTCGAAATAATACTACTTTTATTCGATATCTACTCTATTCGATATACAACTCGACTAATAATCACATTAAGTCTGTATTTTTACTCCCCCGTGGGCATCCCGCGGAATGCAGAGCGGGTGGCAGAGCTTTTGATTTTTTTGCCACTTCCCCTCCAGCAAGAATTTACTTGAATAGTTTTCTCGTGCACTTTCTTGCTTGTCAACGTATTACATCTAGAGCCTTTCGTCAGTGTAAGACATCGAGAGCTTTCAAGCAATTTATAACATCGAGAGAGTTTGCTATTCTATAAGGATAAGCCATCATTCTCCTCCCGGTATATTTCTGCACACACACACTCACCCACAAGCAACGCCTTCTATTAGATGCACATTGTTGCATCAGCCACTCTTAGTATAAAGAATGCAATGGCAACTTATGCTTGCGCTCAAATAATGATATCAGATTAAATTGTACCTCATGGTTAACCTCACTCTGAATTCTGCTTTCCGCCAACGAGGTTAACCTATTTCATAAGTTCTTAATTATTAAAATTATTTTGAGTTAGATGAAATCCTTTTGGTTTTACTTAAGAATTTAACATTGTGGCGACGAGGAAATGGAAAGAGCAGAAATTGAACTATTGCTTACACAGCAACAGGAGTGGATGCAGCAGATTTTTGCATCAAATAAACAATTCATGGAAAAGGTTTTGGAAGAGAACGCAGTATCTTCTGATCCACCAATTCCAGCTTTTCGTCAGTTCAATTCTAAGAAGGAAAATTGGGAAAACTATCTTTTTCAGCTACAACAGCATTATGCTGCGAATTCCTTAGAAGACGAAAATCACCGAAAATCACATTTTCTGTCCGAGTGCGGACCAGACGTCAACGAATTACTCAGGAAGCTCTTTGAAACCGAAAACGTAAGTACACACACATTTAAAGAACTCACGGAAAAACTTACCTGCCATTTCTCAATGAAATTACATGTTTAGGCTTCGCGCTGTAAATTCCTTAACATGAAAATGTCTCCAAATCAATCATACGCCGCGCGCGCCGATTGGATCGCGAACTTAAGTGGACTAGCTAGAAACTGCGTTTTTGTTTGCGGTAAAGAAGGTCACATAAAAAGCGTTTGTTTGTCAGCACAGCGAGCTGAAGAAGCAACCTGTTTTATGAGAAAAGGTCAAAAGTACGGGAAATCAAGGTCAAGAAGCTAGGCAGGGAAGCAGCAAAGCACAGAAATTCGGAGAAAAGGTTACGAGTCAGCACATTCCATTTACCAGCTAGTAGAAGGATCACAAGAGCAAAGAGAAGAAGAAGAAAAAAAGCTGTCTTCTATTCCAGTTCCAGAAGAAGTTTCTTCAGCTTGGGAGATGAAGCGCAAGGGGCGCAAGATGTTCATACAGTTAGAGATAAACCAGACACCAATCAATTTTCAAGTGAACACAGGGGCAACGTCATCACTAATTGGGCTAGAGAGTTTTCGAGAACTTAAAAATCTACAACTTCTACCAACAACACGCACGCTTAAGGCGTATGGCAACATGTCCGTTCCCATAAAAGGGGAAGTAGAAGTGACAGTGCAATGGCGTGATGAGAGGAGACAGCTATCCCTGCTTGTTCGAGTGCTTCGAACATTTTGGGCCTTGACTGGTTCCAAGCTTCCCAGTTTGAGGCTAGGTATCCAAACGCCGAGAACATTTTACAGATAACGGCTGAATCTCGTAATCAGCTTTCAGAACAGGCTCATGCCCTTTGTGGGGAATACAAGTCTGTTTTTAGCTCCGGACTTGGGTGTAGCAAGTCATTTCATGGCCCACCTCACGGTAAAGGCTGACTGCCACTCACGGTATTTTAAGTACCGACCAGTACCATTTGCTCAACAACCAGCTGTTAAAAAGGAAACTGAGAGACTGACAAGTTTGGGAATTTTGCGAGCCGTACAAACAAGTCAGTGGGCCTCCCCCATTGTGGTCGTTGAGAAGCAGAACGGGGATCTTCGACTTTGTGATGATTTCAAGGTCACCATAAATCCACAGTTGGAAATTGATAGGCATCCAGTTCCTTGAATTCAAGAGTTTTGTTTTGTCGTCTTCAAGGTGGTCGACTTTTCACAAAAGTCGATCTCTCAGATGCATATCTTCAGATTCCTTTGGATGGTGCCTCAAAACGGTTATGTGTCATCTGCACGCATCTTGGATTGTTCGAGTATCAGCGCCTTCCGTTTGGAACCACAAGCGCGACTGGAATTTTCCAACGCTACATGGAGCAGCTGATAGCGGATTTAAATTTTTGTGTCTCGTATTTAGATGATATCATCGTGTCAGGCAGAACCAACACTGACAATTTTCCAACGTTGCGCCGATTATGGATTAAAATGCCGGTTGGCTAGGTGTAAATTTGCTGAGTCCGAACTTGGGTATTTAGGACATATAGTTGATGAAAAGTTAAAAAGACCTTCAGCAACGAGAGTAAAGGCTATTAACAACCTACCTAGACCGACAAATCTCAAGGAGCAGTTAGCGGCACCACTCAATAAGCTGAGAGCCAAAGACAAACTGTTCGTTTGGGGTTAACAACAGCAGAGATGGTTTGATGAATTCAAAAAGAAAATCATGAAGTTATCTAGGTTGGTTCATTTTCACTAGCGACAGACGCATCATGGTATTGGAGCTGTCATATCTCATCATTATCCTTATGGCACAGAGAAGCAAAGCGCAGAGAACATGCAGCCAGATAGAGAAGGAGGCGCTGTCAATTGTTCATGGTGTGAGGAAGTTTCACCAGTATCTTTATGGCAGACAGTTCGAGTTAATTACGGATCATCAAACTTTGGTCACCATTTTCAGCCCAAGTAGGAAACTACCTGTGATGACCATTCAACGACTGATGGTCATGATGAGGAGTTCGACAAGACGGAGCGAGACCGAGACAACATAATTTCCATAGACGTTTTAGATAATTTTCCAGTAAGAGTAGAAGACATCGCCTTGGAATCAAGGCATTGTAAAGTTATAGAAAGGGTTATGTGGTATGTGCAGCATGGCTGGCCGAATTCCATTCCTCCCTCTGAAGTCGAGTTATTACCTTTTTTCCGTAGAAAGTTCTATTTGTGTGTGTGTACTGATGTTCTTCTTTTTCAAAGGAAGAGTTTTTGCAGAGTGGTTATACCCAAGTTCTTACAAAAAAGGGTATTGCAAATGATTCATCACGGACATTGGGACATGACGAGGATGAACCAGATGGCAAGGCGATATTGCTGGTGGTATTGATGATCAAATACACATGACAGTGAAGGAGTGCCGTCGGTCTCAGCTGAATGCTAGCCAGTCATCGAAAAAATACTCCAGTTGGCCTGACAATTCTGCAGTTTGGGAACGGCTGCATTTAGATTTTGCAGGGCCATTTAAGAAAAGTGTGTGGCTTATTGTGGTCGACTCCAACTCCAAGTTTCCGTTCGTAATAAAAATGCAGCTGAGAATGAAGACTCGCTGGCCACTTTTTTTGGCAGCATGTCGTTCGAAAGCAGACATTTTAGGAGTTTCGCCGGCTGAAAAACTACACGGTCGATTCTATCGAACGCTGTTAGCCACAATGGTTCCAAACATCCCCAATAAAACAAAAATTTGCGAAATCAATACCTTAAGAAAAGAAAGTGGACATCTGGTGTTATCGAAAAAAGATTGGGTAACAAGATTTACCTTGTGAAGTCTTGAAATGGATGTTGCAGGCGACACCAAAACCAACTTCGGGCTCACAAGGAAAATGAAGCATCCAATGACACAAATGATCCAGCAGGAAATGGTAATTTTGTCTTGTTTGATAATAACATCCCAACTCCAATTACATATCGTAGCGCACCGCTATTACCACGCGCTGTTTCCGTAAACAATTCTGTGGTTTTGGAGGGTCCTACTGCTACAAGTCCTGTGGATCTATTTTGTCCGCTTATGACTCCCCGATCTCCGGTTTCGGCTCCTCAAGACCAGACCAGTCAGAATCCAGCAACATCTGGAGAGTTGCAATGGCAACTCATTTTTTTTTTATGTTGGAGGTTTTTAAAATACCAGCTGGAGCACTCAGACCTAAATACCGGTCCATTGTACTACCAGATAGCAACCTTCTATTTGTTATAGCTTTCCAGATGTTCGGAGAAAAGCCAAAAGACGCTGCCATGATAAGGAGCCTAAGTTACCAGCTCTCACCATGTCTGCGCCGAGTATCTGTAACCTCATGCGAGAAAAAGCAGGACATTCACAGAGGAAGTGCTCTGCGGTGTCCTCATCTTCTCCACAAGATTCACAGAGTGTGGTGTAGTGATGTGCCAAACCGTAAAATTTACAAACCGGGTTAACCCGAATTGGATTTTGATTAACCCGAGTTGTAACTCGAGTTGGCTAACTCGGTTTAGAAAAATAATATTTGCGCTTTTTCCTTCAATACTATGTTTTGAAAAATAGAAACAAACAAATTTTTCCATCAAAATAAACGGATTTAGTCAAAATGCATTTATAAAAAAAAAAACCAAAAGCAATAAGCGTAGATACCGACTAATTAATCACACAGGAAAGAACCGAACCGACCTGACTCGGGATATTTTACAGAAATTTAATTCCTAACTCGAGTGGCAATATGTACCCAAAACATTCAAACCGTCTACCTATCAACAGACGACAATGGAAAAACCGAACCGCAGTCCAACTCGGTTTGACTTGACTCGGGATAAATTAATTCCTAACTCGAGTTGCAGTATGTATCCATTGTAGCTATACGGGAAATTAATTTATCCCGATTAAAGTCAAACCGAGTTGGACTGCGGTTCGGTTTTTTCATTGTCGTTGAAAAAACCGAACCGCAGTACAACTCGGTTTGACTTGACTCGGGATAAATTAATTTCCCGTATAGCTACAATGGATACATACTGAAACTCGAGTTAGGAATTATTTTATCCCGAGTCAAGTCAAACCGAGTTGTACTGCGGTTCGGTTTTTTCAACGACAATGAAAAAACCGAACCGCAGTCCAACTCGGTTTGACTTTAATCGGGATAAATTAATTTCCCGTATAGCTACAATGGATACATACTGCAACTCGAGTTAGGAATTAATTTATCCCGAGTTCGACTGCGGTTCGGTTTTTTCATTGTCGTCTGTTAATAGGTAAACGGTTTGAATGTTTTGGATACATACTGCAACTCGAGTTAGGAATTAATTTATCCCGAGTCAAGTCAAACCGAGTTGGACTGCGGTTCGGTTTTTCCATTGTCGTCTGTTGATAGGTAGACGGTTTGAATGTTTTGGATACATACTGCAACTCGAGTTAGGAAGTAATTTTCTGTAAAATATCCCGAGTCAATTTTAACAGATGTGTGTGTTTCTGTATGCCTGCGCAAATAAATCACTTGCTTTGATGCTTTACATACTACTACCAGTCGACTATCGACTTTATATGTATAAGTGCATTGTATTTGGCACAGACCGCAACTAAAGGAGGGTAGTTTTGATTATGTTCAAGTGAACTCGGTCTGCTTGCATTAATTTCATTTTAATTATTTGGTTGACGGTTCGGTTTTTTCTTCGATTTGCCAACTCGGTTCGAAAAAATGTAAACCGAGTCAACTCGGTTTGGGCTCAACTCGGTTTGACTCGGTTTATGAAACCGAGTTGACACATCACTAGTGTGGTGTCGCTTAAGCCTAACACGTTTAAATGCTTGGCAAAAGAGAAGTGCCCGCTGGCAGCGCCAATAAGCTTTCTACAGTCTTTTTTGCTACGAGCTAGCAAAAATGTTGCAGTCTTCTTACTAACGTTGGGGAGCATGCGCTTGGTTTGCCTGCATCCACTGGAGGCATGCCATCTACGATTTTGCTCTTCACAGATCCAATCGTTGATTGAAGCTCTCACTGAGGATGCTGGCAGACCTAGCGACGGTTCAGGTCCTGAAAAAGCTGTCTGAGATCCCTGCCTAGCAAGTTCATCGGCGACTTCATTTCCAGTTATGCCGTGATGGCCCGGAACCCAAATGAGACTCAAGGAATTTAATCTTCCGATCGCATTCAGAGAGCTCTTGCATTCCTGGATCACTTTCGAAGTGGTTAGAGGGTTGAGAAGGGCCTTAAGCACAGCTTGGCTGTCGCTGCAAACACAGATACTTCTCCCCGTCCATCCATTGTTCGTTACGTAGCTCAAGGCCATAAGGATAGCATAAGCTTCCGCTTGGAAAACGGATGCGTATGATCCCAAAGATGAGTGCAGTCGTATGTCGTCGTTCTCAACAAAGGCACCAGCACCAGAACCCTCGTCGGTTTTGGAGCCATCTGTGAAGATACGATAACAGTTCTTTCCAGGCTCAGATTCTGGAGTGAACCAGTCCTGAACCGAAGGAAAGTTGACTGAGTAATTTTGACGCAGTTTGAGCCTTGGGATCATCGTGTCAGACGGCATATCCATTAGACGTGAGTCAAAAGATATGCTGCTTGCGAGTTCCTCAAAGCTCCAGTGCGAATTGTGCCAGAGACCACATCGCTTTAAACGAGAAATGGTCTTGAGAGTACACCCCATGATGTAAGTATCAAGGGGAGGAAGATTCAACAGTGCGTCGAGAGCAGCTCCCGGTGTGCTGGGGAAGGCCCCCGTAACACCCAGACAAATTGTTCTTTGAAGTTTGGCAAACGAGGCAATAACGTATTTACGCGAGAGCTTATTCCACCAAACAACTGACGCATAGGAGATGATTGGTCTTATCATAGCCGTATAGATCCAAAGGACCCTTTTCGGTGAAAGACCCCATGTCTTGCCAAAGGCTCCTTTACATTGCCAGAAAACTGACAGTGCTTTAGTAGTTTTAGACTCGACATGTTTTGACCAAAGAAGTTTGTTATCCAGGATTACTCCAAGATGTTTGACTTCATTTGAAAAAGGAATGTTGACGCCTTTAAGCGAAAGTTGGGTCAAACCAGTCAATTTTCTACGTCTCGTGAAGAGGACAACCTCGGTTTTAAGAGGATTGACGGAGAGACCGTTTCTAACACACCAGGTGTCAATCATACAAAGCGCAGCCTGTGCTCGGGAACAGACAGCTTGGAGGCTGGAGCCAATCGAGAGCACGGCGACGTCGTCTGCATATGCTTGGGCATGAACGTTAGAACCATTGAGCATTACGAGTAGAGAGTCGATCAACATGCACCACAGAAGAGGAGATAAAACGCCACCTTGTGGGCAGCCCTTATTCACTCCCGTTGCAACATATTGTCCACACTCAGCCTCAGCGATTACGGTTCTATTTACTAGCATTGCTTTAATCCACAACACTAATGACTCGTCCACACCGTGTTCTCTGGCAGCATTACACATACCATCGAAACTTGCATTGTCAAAAGCACCTTGAATGTCGATGAAAATACCTACCGCAAATTCTTTCCTGTCAAGCGCGCATTCAATCCTGCTAACAAGATTTTGAAGTGCGGTCTCGCAAGATTTTCCTCTTTGGTAAGCATGTTGCATCTGAGACAGAGGGTGTAATTGGAGTGAGGTTTTACGAATGTAAATCTCAACCATTCTTTCCAGCGTCTTAAGCAGAAAGGAGGTAAGACTGATGGGTCTAAAGCTCTTGGCGAGTGAGTAGTCTTGTTTACCAATTTTTGGTATGAAGGCGACTCTAACACTCTGCCATGGAGTTGGTATATACGCTAGGGCTAAACTACCAGTGAAAATATTTTTCAAAGTAGGAAGCAAAAGGTTTATACTTTCCTGCAACATAGCTGGGTAAACACCGTCAGTGCCAGGTGACTTGAAACTGTCAAAAGATGCCCACGGCATATTTGATGGCTTCGTCGGTAACAACTAACGATGACGTGTACCAGCTAAGTCGAGTGGATTTATCGGATTCAACTGATCTAAGGGAAATAGATTGCTGTGGTCCGATTGATATCTGGTTTCCTGGAAAATGAGTTTCCAGCATAAGACTGAGTGTCTCTGCTTTGGACTCGGTATAGGAACCGTCTGATTTCCTGAGCGTTTCTAGTTTGTTTACCTTGCTCCTTTTAAGGGCTTTAGTAAGTCGACTAGTTTCACTGAGTGTTTCTATACTTTCACAGAATTCTTTGTAAGAGGCATTCTTTGATCTTCGAATTAACCTTTTAAAGTCCTTCTGCTTAGATCGATACAGGTTCCAGTCGACATCTGATTTGGTCTTGAGGGACCTATTCAAAATACTTCTGGTTTCCCTGCGAAGTTTCTGTAGTTCATTGTTCCACCACGGAACCATAGATCTACTAGGTAATTGTCTAGCTGGACATGCCAGCTCGAAGCTACTTGTAAGGGCACAATTCACTTCTAGAACGGCATCTTCCACTTTTTGTGATGTTGAGAGCTTAGGTAGAGTTTTGACGAAATTACCGAGCTCATCGTTGAAAAGTGTCCAGTTAGTTTTTCTGGGATTTCTTGTAACTAAAGGAGTGGGAGTCACATTTGCTACATGGAATTGAATGTATCTGTGGTCTGAGAGTGACACGTCCAGCAATACTTTCCAGTTGGTAATCTCCTTGGCATATCTGTTAGATAGTGTCAAGTCAATTACGTCCTGTCGTATAGCCGTAACAAAAGTTGGCGTATTACCAACATTGTTAATGTCTAAGTCAGAAGACAGAATGTAATTAAGAAGATGGTTGCCCCTCATGTTGCATTTGACGCTGCCCCAAACTATGTTTTGAGCGTTTGCATCACAACACATGATAAGCCCCAACTTCCGGTTTTCACAAAACTCCACCAAATCCACAACCTGTCTTGAGGGAGGGGGAAGGAATGGAGTTCCAGGGAAAATAAACTGACGCAACGACGAAAGTTTTCCACTCACCGTTCGTTTCGTAGTTTATCATAGCCGCAACCAGGTCTTGACCACAGAAGTGGTCAAGTTTAGTTGCTGCAAAAGACCTCGGTATGATGAGACAGGTCCGGGGTGGATCAGCCCGTTCGTCATAGAGAATATTGAAACCTCGTAGCCCTCCAAGACCAAGAACTCGGCCCTTCCAGGCCCATGGCTCTTGGATTGCTACGAGGCGAGTTTTTGTATTCAACACGGAAAGCCTGCTACATAGGAGTGCAGTAGCAGCCTTAGAATGTTGAAGGTTAATTTGATTTATTATCATTGCTCCTTTCGAGGCTTTATCCCGTCCGGTCAGTGTCCGTGGACCAGACTGACTACCAGTCTCGGTTTCATTCACCAACGTTTCGGTTAGACCTCCAGGAGTTTTGACCATGCCGGCTTCGTCCTTTCCAGCCAGTGTCCGTGGACCGAATTCGCAAGCCTTGCGACCTGTTCCTTCAGTTTCATTCACCGACTTTCCAGTTAGACCAACAGGAGTTTCAACCATGCCGGCTTCGTCCTTTCCAGCCAGTGTCCGTGGACCGAATTCGCAAGCCTTGCGACCTGTTCCTTCAGTTTCATTCACCGACTTTCCAGTTAGACCAACAGGAGTTTCAACCATGCCGGCTTCGTCCTTTCCAGC
The DNA here is from genome assembly GCA_914767635.1 of Melanostoma mellinum. NCBI lineage: Eukaryota > Metazoa > Arthropoda > Insecta > Diptera > Syrphidae > Melanostoma > Melanostoma mellinum. The sequence goes on from OU612058.1 coordinate 107,854,032, forward strand.
CAGTGTCCGTGGACCGAATTCGCAAGTCGTGCGACCTGTTCCTCCAGTTTCATTCACCGACTTTCCAGTTAGACCAACAGGAAGTTTTGCAGAGCTTCCGGAAACCTTCTTCCTTTCGACCCTGTTCGCGTTTGCAGAAGTTGGGGTGACTTCGGTTACGTGAGACCGTCCTGAATTGGTGGGTGAGACCTCTTCCGACCTGTCCCTTTTCGCCGCCGTCACCAAAGGTTCGCAACTTAATTCAATGCCTTCGGCCACCCTGGTGTCCTCTTTGCGTTGAGCCTTTGCCGCTCGCCTTCTCTCCAGCTTTTGTTGGCGCTTGGAAAGCTGCTCTCCAGAGGGTGTCATCGTTGGAGTGGGATCCACTTGTTCAGCTTCACTTAGTCCGGTGATAGCACCGCTCTGGTCAACAGCTAAGCCCGGATGAGAGATTAGCTTTGGAGGTAGTACCTCCGAGCTGCCTTCTTCATCTTTCCAGTTCAGACCACGAAGAGCTTCATGGAGAGAACTGCAGGAGTCATCGGTTACGGTACCTTCGACTCGCGTGTATCCACCAGTAAAGGTGTGCGTTTGTATGTCAGATGGGGCCTCCAGAATCCGTGCCCCTGCCGTAGTGAAGACTACGGGTGGATTTTCGCTTTGACGATTGCCACCTGGAGAATAAAAATCCTTTGGGTTATCTTCCATACTGTTTTTTTGATCAATTCTTAGTTTTCATTCATTTTCCCCATCCTTCAACCACCTTTCGGCATCGAGCTCGGTTCGATGGCAACTCATGCTTGCGCTCAAATAATGACATTAGATTAAATTGTACCTCATGGTTAACCTTTTTCATAAGTTCTTAATTATTAAAAATTGATTAAAAATTGAGTTAGATAAGATCCTTTTGGTTTTACATAAGAATTAAACCTGATGCTAAGGCATGTGGACGCTTGTTTAAGTCCATACAGACTCCTTTGCAATTTGCAAACGTTCTTTCTTCCATAATGATGTTGCATGATTAAAAAAACAATCACAAGCTAATGATAACCCTAAGTTCTCACGCAGGTGTTTTCAATAAAAAAAGAAAAGAGAAAATTCCTATATTTCGTAAATTCACCATCCAATAGGTAACGATAAAAAAACTTTAACACAAAAATTGGAAAAAAGTCGTTTTTGTAATTCTTGGTTTTCTCTACTACAGGCTATTTTGACATCCGGTTTCTTTTCGTTTGATCAAAATTAAATGAAAGCATTGAAAATAAGCCACAAAAATACTACTTAATAGCGTAAAATTTTGAAAAAAAAAATTGGTTTGAAAAAAAAATTGTTTTTTTTTCAAAATTTTAACTTTAAAAATTAATATTTCAAAAACTATTCATTTTAACAACTTATTTTAAAATTTAAATTTATGTATAGATTTTTGGCTTTTCAAAATGCTAAAACACGACTCTGTAGGTGTTACCGTTATTTTTAAATAATTTTTTTTTTGGTTTTAAGTGATTTTTTTCTTAAATTGCCCCTCCCGCCTAAACGGGGGAAAATGGAACCCCTCCCTCCTCCCATACGATTTTTTGCTTGTCTAAGTCCAACCTACACACCCTATCTTCTTGTCACACCTTATGCAAATCACCCTGTATATGAAATGGGATGTATGTATGTTTGTATGTATGTCCGTTATAGACTCCTAACTCCTAAGCCACCAATGGATTCTTATGAAATTTTCAGGGTAGATAAAGTGTGTGAGAACGAATAAAAAAAAATCGAAATAAATTGCAAGGTAAGTTTTTATTTTCCCAATGTTCACTTGTTGTCGACGACTAAGAAACGAATGACCTAAGCCAAGCGTGTACATTGAACATACGAATAGTAGAGAAAGCAAAAGAGAGATTAATAACCGTTTACAATGAGATATGATATGTAATTGGAATTTAAGCAGTTACGTAAGGATAAGGTAAATGAACAATGTTAGGCAATTTAACAAATAATAAAGTATTTTAAATTAATTAATAGCTGATTATGATTTCAATGAAATTAAACAACATGTTATTAAAATGTAGCTCCATTCGCAAACACTTAAACCAGAGATGGTTCCTGTCATGGTTTGCCCTCCATATTCCCACAGGAACGGGGTTGGGAACAGAAACCTAGAAACTACTGGACAGATCTCAAAAACTCTTTCGCCATTGGGATGTCACTTAGTCCCACAATAAATAAAATTATATTTCATCCCCATATTCCCACGAAAGCGGAAGAACGAGAAAGGGAACGCTAAAACTACAGACTCGAGCAACACCGGGCGGCTCAGCTAGTAAATAATTAAAACGTAAAGTGTTTATTTCACAGAAATTCATTTATTAACAAAAAATCAATTTATAATTGCAATATAACGATATAACAACAAAATCAAAAAATTAAATGTATTTATAAGAAATAATATTATAACTTAGTATTTGGTATCAGAAAGAGCACATATTCTTTGATTATAGTCGTTAAATTTTATTATTAGTTTAAAAAAAGTTCATCAATTGGAATTTAAACTCAATAAGAATTCATTATGTTGTACATTAGAATGATACAAATTGATTTAATAATGCCCATTTGTCGATGACCTCACTAGGTTGAATATTATCAACAATATTCTTTGAGGAATAAAGAAGCATTAATGAATTAAGCCCATCACTACCCATCGTCTTACGATAATAATTAAAAACTATTTTAAGTTTATTAAATCTAATCTAATTCTAAAATAGATTTGACTAATTCTATGGTGGCATTTGGTGGAAAAGTCCAAAGATGGAAAAATTATCTGTTAAATTATCTTTAACGTGCGAAATAAAAGTTTAAAGAACTATTTTGAACTCTTTTCTATAAAATGTGTCTAGTTCAAATACAAAAGCAGTTTCAGAATTTTCATCAATTTCAAAAAATCGTTTTCCGGACTCATCTTTAGTTTTTCAGCAAATGAAGAACATTTTATTAAAGCATTTAATTGAATGTCATCATCGTTCATTTCTTGAAATAGTTCTAATGTGCTTCGAATCAGTAACGAAGCGTCAAAAACGTTTGACTCTTCCGCCTCTAGACTTTCGGTCAAATTTTTAACTTTAATCATGATATTTTTACAAAAATATAACGAACTAATAAAATCAAAATGAATTGTAGTGTTTTATTAACTGTGAAACAGGCCCCTGATTATAGAACTGCTTAGTTGAGACCAAAACGATTCCATTCGTGTCTTTATGGTTGAAAATTGAGATCACCCGACTCGGCAGTTGGGAAATCTACTTTGTTTTTCGACCTTAATTTGCCGACTTGTTATTTTTTTTTTTTTTGGGCAACAAATCGACCGCAAACACTTCCATTCGTGTCTTTTTGGTTGAGATCACTGGACTCGTCAGTTGGGAAATGTACTTATTTTGTACCTTAATCTGACGACCTGTTATTTTTTTTTTTGGCAACAACTTGTGGCTACAGTAAATTCGGTTGAACAAAAATGCGGTACAATATTCTGTTAATTTGGAAACCCGTTTGGCTTACGTTTTTACTCTTCGTATGTAAGTATACTTATAAAAAAAAAATTTCTCAGAGTATGACTGGGCCTATGCTATAACCTGTTTGAATCCAAAAGAAAAACTGCGACTTATCACTCTGGGTGTTTGATAAGAAGTGAGTTTATTCAAAAAGAATTCATTGTGTTGTACATTAGAATGATACAAAGTAAATAGAATGAAAGATTACTAAAAACAAATATAGGAGAAATAGATTTATAAACATAGAGCAAGGCAAGAGTAGTGTAACATTATCCATTTGTTGGACATAACTTATGCAATGGAGACTTGTCGCGTAAATATCGCCGCGCTTCACTGTCTCATCAGAAGGTGCAGTTTTCGGAAGGTGTTTTCGTTTTTTTCGAACTGTGGCACACGCCTTGGTATTCAAATCAATCAGCTTATACTGTAGTTAAGGTGAACTGAACCAGTTTGCCACGTCCATTTCACATCCCTAGCCATCAACCTTTTTTGTTAGCTGCGGTATTACTGATTTTCCTAATGGATGCTCAATCCCAGAAGATCGCTTGCCTGCATTTAAATCAAATTTAAATAGGTTACCAGTCACGGCATCACATCGGTACCATAACTTGAATCCCCTTTTGACATTTTTATTCTTTATGCAAAGCTTCATTGTATTATGCCTTTTGATACTTATGTTGGTCAATTGATTGTTATTCTCTGTATTGTTAAGGTCATTTTGGAGCGAAATGTTGAAATGATCTATTATTGGTATAATTTGATATGCTATATTATAATCAGGGTTCAGTCTCTTACTACTTTGTTGTTACAGAAGTGATGGTTCCTGTGAGACGCTTCAATTTCTTCAGGTTTTATATTAAATTCGTGACTATTTTGATGAGCATATCCTACAGTCTCCGATATTGTAATTCTTACTAACTATATCATCGAAATTAGTAGCCGAACAGAATATATCAAATATAGTCAATTTTGTATTATCAGCTTCTTGATAAATTTGCACTTTTTCGAATTCGTATTTCAAGTTACTAAAAATATTTGATACGTACGTTTTCTAATTTTTTCTGGTTGACCCCTGCACTGGTTGATCCCGGTTACAAGCTCTGCTGCCGCTGCGGGCTTAGGTCTTGTTAAGTCGGCAGTTTGAAGAATCGTTTCTTTAATTACCACGTCACGGATTATCCATTGATCATCGTCTTGTGTCAAAAGCCTTTGACCTTCTTCATCAAGCAGTTAATCATCCTCTACGTCGCGCCACTGTTATCAGCAATCAAGATCTGTTGTATTTTAGTTTGTAAACGCCAGTATCCTCACGAAACATATTCTGTAATGACACAAATATAAAAAGTGAATATGACAAAAAAAAAAAAAACGAAAAAAATATACCAGTTACACTTTGCCAAAAAAGCTATTTCTCACAAATAGTATCACTATACGTCTAAAGGGACAACTTTGTGCCTTTATGTCTCAAACAAATTAAAGTTACAGTCAACAGAAATAAAAACTTTACTTATACAAAAAACAAAATTTACTTACCAGGCAACGAGTATTTCGCACTGTAAATATAAAAGTCTTGCACTTCCGAAAAATTATGCAACTTATATGATTAGCGAGCCAAGTAAAATCTCAGTTTCCTATAACCATGGAAAGAGAACGGTAGTTTTTAATTTGTGTTGCTAGCATGAAGAACAACAAGGAAGTGTTCAAAAACCGTTTTATTAACGAAAAGACATAAACCAGATTCCTAGTCACTGTTTTTCATTTTTTATTGTGGTAGTCGTCAAATTGTTAATTAAAAACTTTTTTGCTAACTAGCTTCATTACATTTCGGGGTAAAATTGAACCTCAAACAACATCAATTTCGATTTCGGGAGAGTTCTCTCAAGCTTTGCAGTCTAAGTGGGAAGACGTCTTTTTTTTTTTTTGTTTGCGCCACCTGAGACAAGGTCTTCCTTACCACGATTTCCACGCAAAGGGCTTTCGAAAACCCGTCGAGCTGGAGCGTTGGTTTCCATCCTCTCTAGATGTCTAAGCCTTCGTAGCCTCTCCTAGCTCTGTCCATAACGCGGTATAGCTCATACAGCTCGTTATTATATCTCTTTCTTCACACATTGTCTTCGCATACGGGAAATTCGGAGTATTTTTCTTTCGGAATGACCAAGGGTTTTCTCATTCAATTTCGGTAAAGTTACGCTTCCGCGCAGAAAAGAAGGACTGTGATGATTAAGGTCTTATTAAATGATACCTTGATTTTTCTAGAGAGTGTTTTGTTTCTCAATTGCCTTCTCAATCCAAAAAGGCAACGGTTGTTAAGAGTTATTCTCCGTTTGATCTCAGCTCTGATGCTATGTCTGCCTATTGTTACGTTTTCTCCAATTCTTCGATGTTCGGTGTCCTAGTTTGATGACAACTACTTTGTTAACCATCAAACCCATTTTAGCCGCTTCTCTTTCATTGCTTTGCTTTCTTACTGCGTAAGCGAGTAATTGTGTAGACTTTTGATATACAGGGTGTTCCGTACTTCGAGTATTATCCTTTGGGGTGTGATTCTTGGTCATATTCTAAAAAAAAATTTGTTCTACAGTAAAGCTCGTTTCTTAACTTTGACATCACTCTTTGACAATTTAAAAAGAGGCTAACTTTGGTGTACCCTGATCCATGACCTGTGTTAAATTCAATATCTCTGTCAACACTGATGATAGAGACCTTATCTTAGACTTAATTTTTTGCAAAAATAACAATTTTCAAAACTGCATTTAAGTTGGGCTTCCATAGGTTAAGGGATGCCTGATTTTCAATTTTAAGTAATTTTAAAATTTTCTTCCCGAAACACAGTTTTGACTTTGAGCTAATTTTTTTGCAGAAAATGCCAACATAGAGTTTCTTTATTTTTTAAAGATGAACAAAACCATAATAAAAAAAAATTTATTGTAGAGTACACTCAAAAATCTATACATATTATGATACTTGAAAAAATACAAAACGGGTAAAATTAAAAAAAAAAAAAAATTTAAAAAAATTTTAGCTTTGAGGTTTTTGAATTTCATCTTGGGTGTTTGCTCTCGATAACTCTTGTCTTGCTTCTAGTCTTTAAATATTTGTAAATGTATTTAGATTTTACTCCTATAGGCTTAGGATTGCCAGGTTTTTAGTAAGGATAAAGTTCCTGGTATCTTGTTGTGCCCTTCTTGAATTTCCATTGCAAAACTCTTATAAGAAAAAAATGTCTGCGAAGTCTTCTTTCGTAAATGAAGGCATTTCAAAAAGCTCTCTTAAACTGCAATCGTGACTCATTTTAGTTAACTAATGAACAAAAGTGTTTTCTTACTCTTTTATACGACTAATTTACCTATTGAACATTCATACCCCAAACTTAAAGCAAACATCCACAATGAAATCCAAAAACGGGCTCTGGTATGCATTCAAAATGAAGGAGGGCACTTTGAGCACTTGTTATAATAGTATTTGTATAAAATCGTTGAAAAAACTACTAAAACTGCCCATATTATTGTGTTGTGCCTGTAGTCACAAAGAACACACACAGTTCCCACAACTACCCAATTCCTATTAATCGCATTCAAGACACATGACATAGTTCGATTACGACCAAGTGTTCTGCATGTGTTATGTATATTATATAATCATAGGAACGGCAATCAAACTATGTCTACTAAATGAACACCATACAATAAGGGATCATATTGCAATAATGACCCATCGTAGTGCAACTATGTTAAGTGCGACATATGTATGTTGATGTTGGACTATTGTATTTTTATTGGTTAAACAAACTGTGTCAAGCGAATGGAAACAGAATGCGTGGTTGAACTGGAAGAAGTGACGATCTAGGCAATAGCAGAGGTAGCGTAAGAAATGTTGAGTAGAAGTTCGGTCACTCTGTTTCAAAGACCAAAACGAGGAGGTGGTTTCACTTAATTCACTTACTAGTCGGAAAGAACAACATTTGGTGGCAGCGGTGAGATTTTAAAATCTTAAAATCAAAGCGTTTGGTTTTAATCCCGAAACATTTTCAACAATTAAAAAAAAAAAAAACAGTGAGAGTGAAAGTGCAACATTAAAAAAAAATAAGTGAAAAAAAGTGAACATAAAATCAAAAAAGAAAAAGTGAACATAGAATCAAAAAAAAAAGTGATCAATATCCCACAGAGGTAAGTGAGTTCCTGTGGTCGAAATAAGGAAGGAAGGAAGAAATTGCCACGCTGAGGCAATCAATACTATCATCAACCATAATCAATACCATCATCAACCAATCAATACCATTCAACAACCATTTTCAACCTCGGTATCAGTATCAATAATGTCACTGTAAGAAATAATACATTATACAATATTAATATTCAAAATTTTTTTTGCCATACACACATACATACGTATGTACGTTTGTATGCCACCGTGGAATAGTGACTTTCGGCAGCATTTTTAATTTTTTGTTTTGTTTTAGTAAACTATCGTTATATTATTATATTTCAATACATTTTTGCACAAGACGTTCTTACTTTGTTGCGGTAAAATTTACCACAACAAGTTCTACCCGCCGTTCTTCTCCCGCTAATAAACTTTATCTATAGCTGCTCGGAAGTAGTAGAAGAGTTCAGTTGAAACCTGGTCCATCAGCCAGAGACCTGTTCTTCTAAAACTTTCGAAATGCCATTTTCAGGTCACATTGTTCCTCGATGCAAAAGATTGCACAGTAGAAGACACTTTTCTTGTGTGACGGTCGGTCCACAATAGTCGTACGGCAGGTGGCCTACGCAAACATTGATAAAAGGAGGAAGGCATGAAGATCGAGATCCATGTACAACAATGTGTGAACTATATTCACACCAACCTAAATTTTCTAGTAAATTTCAATTAAAATTAAATTGAGTATCGTCAACATCAAGAAAGAATCACTAAAAGACGTGTTTCCGTTTTTTTTCACCTTTCTTCTTTCTAACTATCTGATCGAAGGTCTACGGAAAGTATCCGTCGAGCTTTTAGACTTAGCATCTTTTGTTCTTCGTTCTCTTGGAAAATATCTTCTCTGTATTTTAGTTTGGGCCGGTTTGGGCTGGGGACTTTGCGCGAGTAAAATAATTTTTCGGAGTAAGTCTTTCTGAAAGAGGTTGAACTCGTCCACTCGGCTACTGGTGATCACATCACCTGAACGCAATGGACCGCGGGTAGTTGATTCGTGACATCTCACTTGCACATCCCAGCCTAATGGTGGAATGCTGCAGTAAAAGTGAGACCGAACAACACCACGCTTAAAGGTCTGACGAGGATGGCTGCATGGCCGATGCCGGATGGAGGCGAAAAACCCGCCATCTTGATGGTCTCTTGACTTTTGGCTGTGCAAGTGAAAGGATAGAAGAAAGCGTGCGAAAAATTATTACGAATATTTCGAGGTAAAAGATTTTTCGTTTGGCGAGTTTTTTTGACAAAATTGATTGAGGCAAATTTTTAGTTGGGAATTTTGAGACATTCCAGTTGGGAATTTTCTAAATCGAGAAATTGAGGAATACAGAGAGGGTATTTTCTTAAGGAGTACAGGAGGAGTGAAAAACAGACAGACAGAATAGCTAAGTATTTTCTTTCTTTTATTTCGTATTTTTTTTTTTGGTTCGAGAAATCCTTCATTTTCGAGGGTTTTTCGAACAAACTTAGAGTCGCTTTATTTGCGGCAAAATTTTGATCCGCTAGGCCTTCGTTGACCTAACGTTCTAATATCCCGAGATTGCGGGACTCGCGACCGTTTTTTTTTCTTTACTTCTATTCTTATTTTTTTTCCCCAGGAAACTTTCCTTACTGATTCTTTCTTGTGTTCAAACGGCACACCAATCTGTTTATAATCTTGCCTAACTTTCTTACATTTTCTTTACTTCGAGAATTGGCCTCCTGCCAATCTCGAAAACAACTCTGTACATTTTCTTTTATACCGAAAAGATTCTGGGTTTTAATCCAGGTCTTACCACGGTTTCCCAGACACCCTAAAAATATAATAAAAATCTATAATTTCCTTGAGAAATTTCATACTGTTTCATTTCTTTTCTTCTTAGTCTTTCTTTCTTTTTTTCGCTACTATTTCAGCTTTGGTTAAGGCAAACCACCATCTTAAAAGGTTTCCTGGCGCCCATATTAGAAGTGAGCTAGTACGCCCTGGTACTCTCGCTCATCGAATTGAGTTTTATTAACACTTGATATTATTTTATAGTTATTTGATATTCCCTTTTAATCAAATCGGATTAAAAAGGAATATCAAATCGAACCCACCCATCAGACTGAGCTACGGGAGACAGCACTGAAGTGTTGTTGGTTGCCGAAAACGAGCCTGTGTCATTTTGACATTTCGTTTTAATAAGTCAAGTTGCGCGCACGTTGGGATTATTTACATCCCAATTTTCTTTCGCGAATAAAGATATTTTACTTGTTTCGTTTGCGTTTTGATTTTGCTCGCGGAATTTGGAATTAATTTCCAGCGTTTTAAATTCATAGATTAAAGTTCGGTTCGCGTATAAATTTCGGTAACAATTGGCGTCCGCAACGTGGGGCTTACTTGTGCAATTTTTTTTTGTATATCGTGTACCATATTCCATATACCCTTCCCTTGTTTGCTGCATTTAGGGAAGTTTCTATTAAAGTGCTTTATTGTAGAAATATTTACTTTGTGTTCTTTATTCCTAGAGTGCGTGAGAATTTACGAAGTTGTTCATCAGTGGAGGACCTGGGAATTGAAATCTGTGGAGGAAAACACATGACTGTGGAATAGGCAGTGGATAGTTTGGCCTTTGACATAAGGAGCTTGTATCAGCTGTGTTCAGGATTGAATTGTGAGTTTTTTTTGTTGTTGATGCAAGTTAAGTTAATATTAGTTTGATAAAAGTGCTTAGTAAATTTAATAAAATTTTTGTTTTGACATTTCGCGAATTCCGATAGTCGCCATTTTTGCAAAATTAGTTTAGTTTGTGTTAGTGTATATAAATTCATTGCAACCAAAGATCAGGGCTGTCACTGGAAGTATTAATACTTTTTAATACTTTTGGTGTATTTAATATTTTTTTAATCTTGAATTCCTTTTTCTAATATTAAGTTGCCTGCTTTATTGTATTTTACTATATTTTATTAAATTTTATTTCAAGTGTCTATTTTTTTTTTGGCTGTGAGATTACAATATTGGTGCAAACGAGATTTGCCAAGATTCATTTTTGTATTTTTTTTTAAAAAGCTTGCTACGAGTACTAGGTTTTTGAGTGAGTCGGTTGATTTATTTTATATTCTTATTTTACTTTTCTTTACGTTTTATTTTTGTTTTCTTACAAGATTCTGAAAGGTAGTTTTTATATATTGATAAAATGGAATTAAGTCAGGTTAATAGGTTATCGAAGGATGAAATAGTTTATGAAATAGAATGTAGAGGTTTGAATGTAGGGACTGTGGAGGACATGCGCAAAGCGCTTAGGGTAGCTATTAAACTGGAGCGTAGGAATTCTTTTGTTTTACCCGCATATCCGTTCACTTTCGAACAGGATTCTGCGGCAGCAGAGAAAAAGTTAGGAGAAATTAATAAATTGTTAGAGAATCCTCCGAAGTCGGAGACTTTGAAGGAATATTTGAAGATTTTGAGTAAAGTTGAATGGTGTCTGCGTAGGTTGGATAGGAGCATTCCTGAGAATGAGAAGGATGAGAAAGTGAAATTGAAATTAAAGAATGACGTGGTGATGGCGATGACTATTTTGGATGGGGATGAGGATGAGGATGAAGATGTGGATGATGATGAGGACGCAGTAGAAGAAGTAGGTTTGCTTGATAAAGGTTAAGAAAAGGGTAGTGAGGTCGCAAAGCAGCATTCAGCTGCACCTCAAGATATAAGTGGTCGGGTAAATACTACCCGTTGATTATTAGTTTTAGGGACGATCTCTCTTCCAATTTTAGTTGAGGATAGGGCTATATTAGTTGACTGTTTAGTCATTCCTTCGTTACCACATACGGTGATCCTCGGCGCAGATTTCTGGGCGCTGTCAAGTATAGTCCCGGATTTGAGGTCCCGAATGTGGAATTTTTCAGAACAGGATAGTTCAACTTCGATCTGTTCTATTACAGAACGTTAAAACGATAAAACAAAGGTATTATCCGGTCTCCCCGGCAATGCAGGAACATATAGATAGGGAACTTAATGAAATGTTAGAGGCAGGAGTTATTGAGAGATCGACTAGTGCTTGGTCATCTCCAATAATATTAGTTAAAAAGAAAGATGGCTCCTAAAGATTCTGCGTGGATTATAGGAAGCTAAACAAGAATACAGATAGGGACGCGTACCCACTTCCATATATTAATGCGATTTTAGATAGGCTTCGAGGTGCTAAGTTCTTGTCTTCACTGGATATCAAGTCAGCTTACTGGCAGATACCTATGGAGGCAGAATCGAAACCCTTTACTGCTTTTACAGTTCCGGAGAGGGGTCTTTATCAGTTTAGGAGAATGCATTTTGGCCTTCACAACTCGCCCGCGACGTGGCAGAGATTCATCGACACGGTTTTGGGTGCCGATTTAGAGCCATTCGTTTTCGTCTATTTAGACGACATTATCATCATTTCAGAAAATTTTGAGAAACATCTCGAAATTCTGAATGAGGTTTTGAAAAGATTATGTGAGGCAGGTTTGAAGGTTAGCAAGGAGAAGTGCAACTTTTGCATGTCATCCTTGAAATTTTTAGGGTATATAGTTGATCAGAACGGATTACATGTAGATCCAGAAAAAGTAGAAAGTATGGTTAGGATTCCAGCACCGAGGAATGTTAAAGAGGTTAGGAGCTTTATAGGGACAGTTTCATGGTACAGACGTTTCGTACCGAATTTCGCAGAGTTGCTAAGGCCCTTAACGGACCTACTAAAGAAAAATAGGAAGTTTAGTTGGACAACGGAAAGTGAGGATAGCTTTAGGAAGGCAAAGGAGTGTTTGGTGACAGCACCTATACTCACATGCTCAGATTTTAAGCGACCATTCGTCGTACAAACAGACGCTTCAGATTATGGGATCGGTGCAGTTTTATCGCAAAACTTTGAGGAAGGGGAAAAGGTTGTCTGTTACCTTAGTAGGTCTTTGAACAGGAATGAGCGTAACTATAGCACTACAGAAAAAGAATGTTTAGCGGTACTGTGGGCCATTGAGAAATTGAGGCCTTACCTCGAGGGTGTTAGGTTTACAGTAGTAACTGATCATAACTCACTGATATGGTTAAGTAATTTGAGAGATCCGCAGGGTAGGTTAGCTAGATGGGCTATTAGGTTACAACAGTTCGACTATGAAATCATTCACCGTAAGGGGAAAGAGCATGTGGTTCCGGATATGCTGTCTGGGGGAGTGCCGCGGTTGGGTGGTATCGCGGAAGAGGTTTTAGATCCTTGGGTGTTAAAAATGATTTCAGAAGTCAATACAAATCCACTTAGGTATCCGGCTTGGGGGGTTGAACAAGGCAAGTTGTTCAAACTCGTAAAGCCCAATCATATAGTAGTTCATGAAACCAATCAGGAATGGAAGAGAGTGATAGGGAAAAATGAGAGGTTAGGTATTTTACAGGAGATTCATGATGGTCCTTTAGCGGGTCACATGGGAGTTAGGAAAACGTTTGCCAGAATTGCGGCGAAGTTTTACTGGCCAAAGATGAGGGCCGATATCACAAAATATGTTAGGAGTTGTAAAGTTTGCCAACAAGTTAAGCCAATTAATGAGAAGCCAGCTGATTTGATGAAGGAAAGGGTAGGAGTCAAATCACCTTGGGAGATGATTTGCATAGATTTAGTAGGGCCACTTCCAAAATCTAGTAGGGGTTTTATTTATATATTAACAGTAGTGGATTACTTTACTAAGTTTCCACTGCTATTTGCGCTAAGGTCGGCTATGGCTAAGGCAATTTGTAGGGAACTGGAAGACAATGTTTTCCTGCTTTTTGGAATACCAAAAGTCACTATTTGTGACAATGGTCCACAGTTCCGTTCCAAGGAGCTCAAAACGCTTTGTGACGAATGCGTCGAAACTACGTTTCACTGCGCACTACCATCCGCAGGCTAACATTCCCCCATTGCCATTATCCATGAATGGTACCTGCATCGAAGAAACCGAAAAGCTGTCAGTACTTGGTATGTGTGTAAACGATGATCTTCGTTGGAATGACCACATATTTGAAGTCGCCAAAAACGCTGCAAAATGCTTAGGCTTCTTGAGACGATGCAGGAAATTCTTCACCCCTTCTGATCTGGCTACAATTTATAAGGCCTTCATCCGCCCAAAACTGGAGTATAACTCCCATATCTGGTCAGGTGCTTCTCAAACATCTTTGCGCCTCCTTGATAGGGTACAAAATAGAGCGTTAAAACTGATAGGTGATAGTTCAATCGTAGAATCAATTGATTCTCTTGAACATCGTCGAAATGTTGCCTGTCTCACTCTTTTTTATCGCTTCTTTCACAAGCAGTGCTCTAGTGAAGTAGCCAGTTGCATTCCTCCCCTGAAACAATTTAGCCGCAACACCCGCCTCGCTAGGAATGTTCATCAGTTTTACCTTGAGCCCAACTTCGGGCGTACAGTCAAGTATAGAGATTCCTATTTCAGTCGCACCACCCGAATGTGGAATGCTTTACCTGGCTCAGTATTTCCCCTTCATTACGATTCACAAAAATTCAAAAGCAACGTGCATCGGTGTCTCCTTTCAAATCCTCTTCTATTTTCCTAAATGCTCGCACTGTGTTTAACAACATTATAAGGGTATTCATAACCCCTTGATGTGCGCGTTAATTATAAAAAAAAAAAAAAAAAAACCCAGCAGAAAGGATCAATCAGATCCTAAAGACGACACTACGAGCTTACGTTGCTGAAAACCATAGAGTGTGGGATTCACAACTAAGCAAGGTGGCGTGTGCAATTCGCACGTCACAACACGAGGTTTTGGGTGTTTCACCCTACTACGCCAATTTTGGGAGAGACATGGTGACTTCGGGTCAGGAAGCACCAACTGTAGGAGAGAGTTCCGAGGAGGTTCAAGATCTGGGTGAGATCACCGAACGTTTTCGGGAACTGAGAAAGGATATTGAGACGAAGTTGAAGGCAGCATCCAAGAGAGCTGCAGAAGCTTATAACCTTCGACGGCGTGATATACAATATCACACCGGCGATATGGTTTGGCGAAGGAACTTCACGTAATCGGATGCCGCGAATTACTATGCAGCCAAATTAGCACCGAAGTTTGTCGGTCCGTTTTTGATTAAGAAACGTGTGTCACCTTGGACATACGTACTTCAAGATAATAATAATAAAGAGCGCGGGACTTGGCACGTCAAAGATTTAAAACCGTATAACGATGCATCCGAAAACGATTAATGTTAACGGAGCATTTTTTTTTTTTTTTTTGTAATCTTATAACTCACAGAAACGTGATTGAGAATTGTTTAGAGTTTTTTTTCTGATGGAAAGTCCTTTTCCCACACCTTTTAGTCCTAGGCACATCTTTGGAAGTTTATTGCAGTTCTTACGAAATGTAAGCTCACTTCCGAGGAGGTGAGAGTGGGATTTGTTGCGGTAAAATTTAACACAACAAGTTCTACCCGCCGTTCTTCTCCCGCTAATAAACTTTATCTATAGCTGCTCGGAAGTAGTAGAAGAGTTCAGTTGAAACCTGGTCCATCAGCCAGAGACCTGGGCCCTATTGCACCAACCACTTTTCACTTTGCACTTTGCAACTTTTCAAAATAATAATTTCCTGCAAAGTAAAAGTGCAAAGTGTTTCACCAAAAATGAAAAGCCCATGACTTTGCACTTTGCAGTTTCTGATGTTTTTTTGCAAAGTGAAAAGTGTGGGCGTTTCACCAACTAAAAATGTAACTTTTCATTTTCAGTCGCAATTTGAAAAGTTGCAAAGTGAAACCATTTAAATGGTTTCAACTTCTTTTCGTTGTAATGACTAAACTAAAAACGTTGAGGCCTTGTTTTTTTCACTAAAACAACGACATCCTTTGAAATCGCTATCAATTTTGTTGCACTTTACTAAACCATTTGTTTATTTTCTCTAAATTGTTATTTGGAATGTTGCTACAATGCTGCAATTATTGCTGTAGGTACACAACATTTGTGTAAAAAAAAAGATCGAATTTTTGATGTCTACACCATTATTTTAACAATTGTTATTGTAATTTTTTTATTCATTTATTGAATCATTATTTCAAACAAAATTTACCTTAATATACAGTTAGTAGAGGTAATTAGTTTGAACTAGTATAAAATGCATTAATTATAAGAACAAGTGGCGAGAGCAATTAACAAATACTAATTTTAGTATATAAACACACAAGACACAAGTTAAACCTTTATTGAAGTTTTTTTTCACAACCACAAATTTTTGCATGTAATTTATATTTAAAGTGACCATAGGAAAACCCAAGGGCTTCAACGAAGGAATCTTATTGAAAAAAATCACGTTAAAATTTATTTCAAAATCTTGGATACCTCACACCTTGTTGTAAAAACTTGTTGGAATGACAAAAGATAAGGTTTGCCAAACCTTTTATATTTTATTTAGTTATTGTGCATGTTGAAACTGAGGTAGTCTTTCATATCCAATTCCCTAAACTTGCCCTGAATGTCAAACTGAGTGTTTTTTTAACCCTGGCCGGTTTGCCCTTAACACGCGGTAGGTTTTTTCTGGGGTGAGTTTCGGTAATGAACAGGGCTGTCAAATGGCATATGTATTTTTTTTTTCAATTGACAAGAATGTGTGTTGATTTTGTGGTTTAGCGCTTTTTGAGGACTGGAAAACCAATAATATTTTTTGACAACCCATAGGCTTGTCAAGGGTAAAGTTCAACGAACACACCTATTATTGTTTTTAATGATTGCTTGGCAAAAAAAATTGTATTCATACGCCACAGTAACCTGCCAAATAATAAAATGCCGTCTCAGCTGCGTTAGCTCCTCACGTTTTATATTTGCTGTGCAGTAAAAACTGGTGTAATGTGTTAGTTTGCCGCCCATAATACGTACCGGTGCTCAAAACAACTCAAAATTTAGGAGCAGATACTTTGATTTTGTATTAGTTTGAAATTATTGTGATGGTGCCTGTCCATACGTGTTATGACCATAACGTTATGCTGATAACACCTAGTGTCCAGACGTTGTTATAATTCCTCGCACAAGCTCTCCAGTTTGTGTTGGAAATTTATTTATTTAAAATTTTTATTTATTTAAAAACATAACTTTCGTTTTTGTACTGATCACATCTTATGTTGCTTGAACCAATTTCGCAAAAATTCTAAATCGTAATTAACATCCGAAAAAAGATTAAAATTATTTGCATTAGAAAACGAAAGAAAGAATAACTGTTTTGTAATTTTTTAACTAGCATATATCTACTTTTCTATGAATGACGCATAAATTTGAATAAGGCGGTTGGCAACCCAGGACGAGTACATGTGACCATGGTGAAAGATCAATTCATATACTATTATGCATGTTGAAAGGTAACTACTCTATTATGAAACCATTATATGAATTCTATAGTACTATTGTATATGGAATCTATAGAACTATCGAAAACGAAAATGGTCCCTGAAAGCCATCTATGTATCCGCCGGCGTACTTTCATTCCCCTGTAATTTTTAGAGCGCCGGCGGATACATAGATGGCTTTGGGCGATCGTTTTTGTTTTCGATAGTACTATAGATTCCATATACAATGATAGTACTCTCAATTTCAACTATCACAATTAAAGTGAGAGGGAAGATAAGTAGGGACTCATCTCCAACCTATTTAAAACCAATGAGAATGAATGAGTTTTCCGACAAATCTGCTTATGAGAATATTATAAGTTTCATACAAAAAGGTTAAACGAACATACATAAGTAAAATACCGTTTCTGAATATAATCAAGTGAATGTACAAGCACCGGTACATATATATGGACATACATATTTTTAAAAATATTTGTTTTTTGATGCTGTTGCATTTTGTGTTGAAGGTGCTTTAGTGCTTTTTGTTAATAAATTTTTAAAATGAATCGTGCTGACAAGAACGGTAAAAAGCTTGCTGTTTTGGAAGTGGTAAAAAATAAGAAAGTAATTTTTAAATTTATTGTGTAAAGAATGCTTCATTACTTCGACTACTTTTTAATTAAAGAACATCCTTTTTGCTTCGTTCCAAAATAATGTTACTTCAAAAAAGGATAAAGAAGAAGCTTGGGAAGAGGTCTTACTAAAAGCAAAATCACTTGGATTGGCCACAGCCAACCGGACGTGGACTTCTGCCAGGGATAATCTTTTCGGGTTGTGGAAGAGTTGGATGCTTGTAAGTTAGTCCTGGGTAATGGGTCAAATGCAGTTATATTAACTTAAATGTTATATTTCAGGCCAAAAGGGACAATTCGAAGAAAACAGGAACTGGAGGGGGAAAAGCCTTTGTTTTTGACGCTGTCGATGAAGCCATTCTAGACATTATAGGGAAGGATTCACCTGTTGCGGAAGGGTTGAATTTGCCAGAAGCAGGAGGTGATGGATTAGACTTGCCACCTTTGGAGCAAACTTCCCGAGCAGATCAGCTTCCTATTTCACCTCCACGAGAGAAAAAATTGTCCTCAAGGAAGAGGAAACTTGAAGCTGAGGAAATGGAACTCATAGATTTAAAGAAAAAACTTTTGAAAATTGAAATTTATAAAGCTAAATTGGAATCTTATAAACTGGAAAATGAATAACACTTACCAGCATCAGAATTCACAAAAGAACTAAAAAATTCCGAAGACAGGGATGAAAATTCATGTTCCAGAGAGGAAAATATTTTGAACTTTTCTGAATATTGAGATAGCGAATTAGTTAAATTTTTTTAAGTGAAAATTGTTTCTTTATTTTAAATTTGTTAATTTATTTTAAACAGAAAAAAAACGTCTCAACTCATTCAAAGCGGTATTGGCATTTTCATTTGGTCGTTCAATATCCTCTATTTCAATGTCTTCGATGTTGTCACTTTCTTCATCGTCGTTGTTATGATGCTCCCATATTGGTGCCTCTCTTCTCACTTCTAAATTATGTAAAATGCAACAAGTAATTATAATTTTCCCAGCAACAGTGGGCTGCATACGGAGGTGATTCAAACAAGGAAACTTTTCTTTCAATATGCCTAAAATAATTTAATGATTGAGAATGCAAAGTTGAACTAGTAAGTACTTACCAAAACTATTCTCAACAATTCGCCTAGTTCTTTTATGTGCTCGGTTAAATCGTTGTTCCACTGGATTGTCTGGGTTGGTCCTATATGGTGTTATTAACCATTCACTTGAAGAATAAGCACTATCTCCTAAAAGAACTGCATTTGGAAATGGGCGGTAACCCGCGTTAAAATTTGCTGCCAAACGGGAATTTCTCAGTACCCTTGCATCATGTACACTTCCTGGCCAACTTACATTAACAGCGTAGAAGGAACGATCAGGGCCACAAACCATCATTGAATTTAAAGCATGCTTTCCATGCCTATTTACGAAGTTTTCCTCATTTATTTTGGGTGCATCGATGTTTATCATCGTCCCGTCAATACATCCAGCTACACGTGGAAAACCTCCTTGAGAAAAAAACTGTGAAGCTATTTCCGAAGAATTATCTGGCCAGCAAATGGTGTTTGTTAGAAGTTCATCAATTATTGCGTCTGAGACTCGGTGTACTACCCTGCAGACTGTTGCCTTGTTTATTCCGTGCATGGATGCAACTCCGTGGTATTGCGCTCCATTTCCCATCCAACGTAGTGTACACAAAAGTTGTTGTATGGGACTTAGACACATATTCCGTTGACTGCAATATTGCAACTTATGTCCTATTTTGGATAAAACAAACTCTATATTTGTTTTTGTCAAGCGAAAACTTTCCACTGTTTGAAAATTATTTGCAATTTCGAAATTTATTCTCAGTTTAACACCTCTTACATAACTATAATTATACTCGTCGTTTTCAAAAAGTCGTTCAAAGCGATTCATTTTAATTTAATATTTACTATACCCGAACTTAACACTTCAAAAGGTGAACTGCAAATGAAATTTTTTCTTTGCAAATTATTGAAAAGCTTTGCAGAATATGAAATGCAAAGTGCAAAGTCTTTTTGTTTGGTGAAACGAAATCAAAGAATTCTTTGCAAATTGGCTTAACTTTGCACTTTTCTGAAAAGTACTTTTCACTTTGCAGATTGGCGTTTGGTGCAACGAAATTTGCAAAGAGGGAATTTTTGTTTTACTTTTCAAAAAAATAATTTCCTCTTTGCAAATTGGCGTTTGGTGCAACGAAATTTGCAAAGTAAAAGTGAAAAGTTGCAAAGTGCAAAGTGAAAAGTGGTTAGTGCAATAGGGCCCTGGGCTTTCAGGGACCATTTTCGTTTTCGATAGTTCTATAGATTCCATATACAATGGTACTATAGAATTCATATAAAGGTTTCATAATAGAGTAGTTACCTTTCAACATGCATAATAGTATATGAATTGATCTTTCACCATGGTCACATGGACTCATCCTGGGTAGCCAAACGCCTTATTCAAATTTATGCGTCATTCATAGAAAAGTAAATATATGCTAGTTAAAAAATTACAAAACAGTTATTCTTTCTTTCGTTTTCTAATGCAAATAATTTTAATCTTTTTTTGGATGTTAATTACGATTTAGAATTTTTGCGAAATTGGTTCAAGCAACATAAGATGTGATCAGTACAAAAACGAAAGTTATGTTTTTAAATAAATAAAAATTTTAAATAAATAAATTTCCAACACAAACTGGAGAACTTGTGCGAGGAATTATAACAACGTCTGGACACTAGGTGTTATCAGCATAACGTTATGGTCATAACACGTATGGACAGGCACCATCACAATAATTTCAAACTAATACAAAATCAAAGTATCTGCCCCTAAATTTTGAGTTGTTTTGAGCACCGGTACGTATTATGGGCGGCAAACTAACACATTCCACCAGTTTCTACTGCACAGCAAATATAAAACGTGAGGAGCTAACGCAGCTGAGACGGCATTTTATTATTTGGCAGGTTACTGTGGCGTATGAGTACTATTTTTTTTTTTGCCAAGCAATCATTGAAAACAATAATATAGGTGTGTTCGCTGAACTTTACCCTTGACAAGCCTATGGGTTGTCAAAAAATATTATTGGTTTTCCAGTCCTCAAAAAGCGCTAAACCACAAAATCAACACACATTCTTGTCAATTGAAAAAAAAACAAAAAAAAATACATATGCCATTTGACAGCCCTGTTCATTATCGAAACTCACCCCAGAAAAAACCTACTGCGTGTTAAGGGCAAACCAGCCAGGGTTAAAAAAACACTCAGTTTGACATTCAGGGCGAGTTTAGGGAATTGGATATGAACGACTACCTCAGTTTCAACATGCACAGGAACTAAATAAAATATAAAAGGTTTGGCAAACCTTATCTTTTGTCATTCCAACAAGTTTTTACAACAAGGTGTGAGGTATCCAAGAATTTGAAATAAATTTTAACGTGATTTTTTTCAATAAGATTCCTTAGTTGAAGCCCTTGGGTTTTCCTATGGTCACTTTAAATATAAATTACATGCAAAAATTTGTGGTTGTGAAAAATAACTTCAATAAAGGTTTAACTTGTGTCTTGTGTGTTTATATACTAAAATTAGTATTTGTTAATTGCTCTCGCCACTTGTTCTTATAATTAATGCATTTTATACTAGTTCAAACTAATTACCTCTACTAACTGTATATTAAGGTCAATTTTGTTTGAAATAATGATTCAAGAAATGAATAAAAAAATTGCAATAACAATTGTTAAAATAATGGTGTAGATATCAAAAATTCGATCTTTTTTTTACACAAATGTTGTGTACCTACAGCAAAAATTGTAGCATTATAGCAACATTCCAAATTACAATTTAGAGAAAATAAACAAATGGTTAAGTAAAGTGCAACAAAATTGACAGCGATTTAAAAGGACGTCGTTGTTTTAGTGAAAAAAACAAGGCCTCAACGTTTTTAGTTTAGTCATTACAACGAAAAGAAGTTGAAACCATTTAAATGGTTTCACTTTGCAACTTTTCAAAATGCGACTGAAAATGAAAAGTTACATTTTTAGTTGGTGAAACGCCCACACTTTTCACTTTGCAAAAAAACATCAGAAACTGCAAAGTGCAAAGTCATGGGCTTTTCATTTTTGGTGAAACACTTTGCACTTTTACTTTGCAGGAAATTATTATTTTGAAAAGTTGCAAAGTGCAAAGTGAAAAGTGGTTGGTGCAATAAGGCCCTGTTCTTCTAAAACTTTCGAAATGCCATTTTCAGGTCACATTGTTCCTCGATGCAAAAGATTGCACAGTAGAAGACACTTTTCTTGTGTGACGGTCGGTCCACAATAGTCGTACGGCAGGTGGCCTACGCAAACATTGATAAAAGGAGGAAGGCATGAAGATCGAGATCCATGTCCAACAATGTGTGAACTATATTCACACCAACCTAAATTTTCTAGTAAATTTCAATTAAATTAAATTGAGTATCGTCAACATCAAGAAAGAATCACTAAAAGATGTGTTTCCGTTTTTATTCCCCTTTCTTTTTTCTAACTATCTGAACGAAGGTCTACGGAAAGTATCCGTCGAGCTTTTAGACTTAGCATCTTTTGTTCTTCGTTCTCTTGGAAAATATCTTCTCTGTATTTTAGTTTGGGCCGGTTTGGGCTGGGGACTTTGCGCGAGTAAAATAATTTTTCGGAGTAAGTCTTTCTGAAAGAGGTTGAACTCGTCCACTCGGCTACTGGTGATCACATCACCTGAACGCAATGGACCGCGGGTAGTTGATTCGTGACATCTCACTTGCACATCCCAGCCTAATGGTGGAATGCTGCAGTAAAAGTGAGACCGAACAACACCACGCTTAAAGGTCTGACGAGGATGGCTGCATGGCCGATGCCGGATGGAGGCGAAAAACCCGCCATCTTGATGGTCTCTTGACTTTTGGCTATGCAAGTGAAAGGATAGAAGAAAGCGTGCGAAAAATTATTACGAATATTTCGAGGTAAAAGATTTTTCGTTTGGCGAGTTTTTTTGACAAAATTGATTGAGGCAAATTTTTAGTTGGGAATTTTGAGACATTCCAGTTGGGAATTTTCTAAATCGAGAAATTGAGGAATACAGAGAGGATATTTTCTTAAGGAGTACAGGAGGAGTGAAAAACAGACAGACAGAATAGCTAAGTATTTTCTTTCTTTTATTTCGTTTTTTTTTTTTTGGTTCGAGAAATCCTTCGTTTTCAAGGGTTTTTCGAACAAACTTAGAGTCGCTTTATTTGCGGCAAAATTTTGATCCGCTAAACCTTCGTTGACCTAACGTTCTAATATCCCGAGTTTGCGAGACTCGCGACCGTTTTTTTTTTTTTCTTTACTTCTATTCTTATTTTTTCCCCCGGAAACTTTCCTTACTGATTCTTTCTTGTATTCAAACGGCACACCAATCTGTTTATAATCTTGCCTAACTTTCTTACATTTTCTTTACTTCGAGAATTGGCCTCCTGCCAATCTCGAAAACAACTCTGTACATTTTCTTTTATACCGAAAAGATTCTGGGTCTTAATCCAGGTTTTACCACGGTTTCCCAGACACCCTAAAAATATAATAAAAATCTATAATTTCCTTGAGAAATTTCATACTGTTTCATTTCTTTTCTTCCTAGTCTTTCTTTCTTTTTTTCGCTACTATTTCAGCTTTGGTTAAGGCAAACCACCATCTTAAAAGGTTTCCTGGCGCCCATATTAGAAGTGAGCTAGTACGCCCTGGTACTCTCGCTCATCGAATTGAGTTTTATTAACACTTGATATTATTTTATAGTTATTTGATATTCCCTTTTAATCAAATCGGATTAAAAAGGAATATCAAATCGAACCCACCCATCAGACTGAGCTACGGGAGACAGCACTGAAGTGTTGTTGGTTGCCGAAAACGAGCCTGTGTCAATTTTACATTTCCTTTTAATTAGTCAAGTTGCGCGCACGTTGGGATTATTTACATCCCAATTTTCTTTCGCGAATAAAGATATTTTACTTGTTTCGTTTGCGTTTTGATTTTGCTCGCGGTATTTGGAATTAATTTCCAGCGTTTTAAATTCATAGATTAAAGTTCGGTTCGCGTATAAATTTCGGTAACAACTTTTTCCATCTTTTGTCAAATAAAAAGGTTTTGCGAGTTTGATACACTCTTTAAAACTTAAATGACTAATCAGTCGGAATGAAAGAAATACGGGATATCAAAAAATTTCTCGATTTCGCTGTCCTAGTCATTAATAAAACTTTTATAATGCCGCATCCCAGATGTGTAATTTGTAGCTGTGTACAATTCTAGATTACTCATTATTGTCACTGAAACACCAACTTGCAACCACTCCTGATAATTCTAAGGAATTGAGAAACTCTATAGGGTATGATGTGACTTGCTCAGTGTCCATAATATTGTCTACTGATAGACATTCAACAACATCCCCCAGTACGTCAAACATAATTTATCAGTTTATATGGTTAATTATCTCATAAGTCGGCGCCAAAATCGTATTTTACACAATCATTACCGATTGACAATGTTAATTTGAAGATCTAGAGGCCTTTTTATTCTCAGGTCAACTGTGTAAACGACAATTTAACAGAAATCACCTCACGGTGAAAGAACTTTTGAAATCACTTACCATTGAGAATGCATAACGAGTAGTCGCAAATTTAATACGTCCTTCCTCAGTCAGAATTCTTTTACATTGTAATCTGCTTACATTATTTGCTTAAGTGCGCGAATTTGTCTTGCCGAAGTAAACGTCTAATAAAAACATTGAAGTGTCGCCACGATAACCAGTGAACGATAAAGAATTTTTCGTTTTTTGTTTTGATTTCTTTTTAAAATTCTGTTCAACCAAGTTCACATTTCACTACACACACACACAATGTCTACAACTACACGTTCGAAAACAGCTACAGCATCTCAACAAACACCCGTATCCGCACCACCACCATCGAGCACAGTTTCTCCAGCATCAATTGCTCACAAACGGAATAAATATAAACCTACTCACCAACAAGCGTCTCCATTTGCTCCACCACCACCGAGCACTGATTCTCCAGCAGGTACTGGAAAGCGCAGCAATGTTAAACTAATAACACAGCAACAAGCACTTTCATCGGAACCACCACTAACGAATATCAACTCTCCTTCAGCTCTAACACAAACTGAATCTAGTAAGAAGGCTGAATCTTATCCGGTTATTACGCTTTCAGCACTTGAAGAGCGTTTAGGCAAACATACTGAAATGATTGTTAACCGAATAACGGACGAGCTCTCCAGAATTCGCTGTGAACTCTTTGCTAGATTGGAGCTAACTGAAAAAAATTGGACCGAAGAGCTTAAAAAAGTAAACACGACAATAACAGAAATTGTGAGTCGCGTCGAGTGCATTGAAGCCACCAAAGCAGATGCACTTACTATTGACAGTAAGTTGATTGCTGCTAACACTGCGTTAACAGATGTTGCAAAGAGAGTCGATCTTATCGAAATAAACACAGCTGATGTGCGTGGGCTCAACTCTAAAATTCTGTCATTGGAACAACGGGTCGATGCAGCGGAGAAAAAAGAGATTGCGGCGGATGCTGTCTTGTTTGGAGTTCCTGGTGTACCAGAAGAAAACTTAACATCGCTCTTTAATCATTTATGCCTAAACGCCAATTGCAAGGCTCCCACTCTGACGAATATTTTTCGCTCTCGCTCCCGAAATACCAAAACCTCAGCTTCACCACCCGTGATAGTAAAATTTAAAAGTGTGCAAGAGAGAAATTCTACACTTAAACGCATTACGATCTACCGAAAACAACAACCAAGTCATCAACTCTCACTGCGTGATCTGGGTATGGAGTCCAACAAAGCTTTTTTCTTGAATGAAAGTCTATCCCAAAATACTCGCACTCTTCTTCAGCATACGATCCACATGCGAAATAATCACTAACTGTATACAGTATTTTACGGATATAAGAAAGTCTCATATAAGAAAAACTCGCTTATAAGATAGGCAATCGAAAGCACCGTGTCTTTTCCTTTAGTATCTCTTCAAATTCAAACGTATAAAAGAAACTCGTATATAAGAAAAACTCGGTTAAAAGAAACTCATTTTAATGCACTCCTTTAAAATTTTAGAATAAAAGAGCACGCATATATGAAACTTCATGAAATTTTTTCCTTCCGCAACAGTGTCTGTCAGTACAAAAAGGATGAAAATCGACGATAAATGTCTATGTTCAAGTGACAATATTTCGGTGAAATTCAAATATAGAAAGTTCTCTGTTAAAGCATTTCTAAGAAAATTTTATTTACATACTTTTTTATGGAGCATTGCCTATACTTACCTATATGCAACCAGAAAGAAATGCCATTAAAAAAACTGACAAAACTCAAGAAGTGGCAAAAATTTACTTTTTTTCTGTCGGGAATTTTATTATTTTAGATAAAAAGTTGTTCTTTATAATTTTGAAAAAGATGCATTTCGATGGGAAAATCTGCTCTCTAAAAAAAGATCATTGGAATTGCATCAAAATTTTGCTTCGTTCTCGAGATATATTGAAAAAACGAATGAAGATGGTTTAGAACCCATGTCTCCGAATCGCACCATCTAATTTAATAGCACTTTCGGTTTTTTCTCTAAAATTAACCCATTAATCGATTCAAGCAATAACTGTCCATTCAATGTCGTGATCCGAAAGACATAATCAAGGCTGGCTTAATAGATGGAAAAAAGCCAGAATATTCGTTTCAAAAAACTACACGAAGAATCCCTTTCTTCAGATGAGAATGCAGCTCAAAATTTCAAGGATGTTGTCATACCCAATTTACTAGAAAAATATTCACTTGAAGACACTCATATATGAAAAAAATGTCTGTGTAGGGACTTTGAGCACTTGTTATAATTGTGTTTGTATGAAATACATAAAAAAAACTACTAAAAGCGCCCATATTATTATTTTATTCAAACAAACCTCAAATTGAAGAAACCTTTTTTTTTAATTTTACCCATTTTGAACTTTTTTTAATATCATAAAATGTAAGGGTTTTTGAGTGCACTTATAACTGAGTTTTTTTTTTTATTCTTTTATTCATCTGTAAAAAATTAAGAAACTCTATGTTTATCAGGCATTTTCTGCAGAAAAGTGACCTCAAAGTAAAAACTTTGTTTCGGGAAGAAAATTTGAACACCACTTAAAATTGAAAACCTTGCAGCCCTAAAAATATGAAAGTTAAACTTAAATACAATCTTAAAAGTTGTTATTTCTACAAAAAATTAAGTCTAAGATTAAGTCTCTATCATCAGTATTGACAGAGATATCGAATTTTACATAGGTTAGGGTACACCAAACCTAGCCTTTTTTTAAATTGTCAAAAAGTGGTGTCAAAGTTGAGAAACGAGCCTTACTGTAAAACAATTTTTTTCTTAGAATATGACCAAGAATCACACCCCAAATGCGTGCTCTTTTATACACGAAGTACGGGACACCCTTTATAAGAAAGTTTTTTTCTTATATCCGAGGTTTTCGTATAAGAAAAACTCGGATATAAGCAAAAAAAATTTGGCATTCTCGGAGTTTCTTATATCCGTGTTACACTGTAGTGCGTACACGTCATATGGTAATGTATTTATCAAACTAACAGCTGATGAGGAAAGCTTTGCCTTGATGAGGAAAGCTTTGCTGTATACAACGTGGAATGTTTGGAAGCTGCCGTGAGGAGGACGAATTGATTTTGCAGTAAGCTGTAATGATTTATAACCCATATACCATATTATTTTGAAATGTTACTGTACAGCCTATTTGTTTTTTTCTTTTCTACTATGAAACACTATCTTTTGATTTCACACATTAATTCTACTGTAAAATTATTTTGTAAAACATTCTTTTTATCAAATATTTTTACTTTTATTCATATTTCTTTTGTAACAATATTTTGCCAAATCTTCTTTTTATTTTCAAATGTTCTTTTCTTTCTTTTCGTTCTTTTCTTTCATACCTTCGTCTTTTCATACTTCTCCTTGCTTTTCCTCTTTTATATAAATGCCTGCGAGCGCAGCTAACAACACGAGGGGGTTCACTGGCGGTACATGGATACGAACTTGTACGACATGATAAGAATTTTAAGGGCTCAAAATAATAATGGGCTAAATATATGTCATTTAAACGCCCAAAGTCTAACCAATAAATTAGGGGAGTTTAGATATTTGTTTGTTAATTCGAATATAGATATAATTTCTGTGTCCGAAACCTGGTTTCAGCCAGATTTATGTGATAATGTTTATAGTTTGAAGGGTTTTAGGCTTTTCCGAGCCGATAGGAGGTTTTCTTCTGGAGGAGGTGCGGCCTTGTACGTGCGTGATGGACTTGTCAGCAGGTTTATTTGCAAATCGGATGATAACTGTCCTTTAGAGTATGTTTTTGTCAGTATTACATGTAGCACTGAGAGTGTTTTGGTTGGATCTGTTTACAGACCATATAACAACATCAGCACCATACCTTTGATAACAATTTTGGAGTCATCTTCCTGTTCCTATTCGTATACTTTATTATGTGGTGATTTTAATTGTAACCTGTTGAACACTCGTTTAGCTGAAAATTTTCTAAGTGAATTTAGGGCACTCAATTTGAGGTCAGTTAATAACACTTCTGTTACCCACTTTACTAAAGAGTCTAGTACATTACTAGATCTTTTTCTCGTTAGTGACGTTGGTAAAATAAGTCTTTATAGCCAACTTTTGGCACCTTGCTTCTCCAACCACGATTTGATTTTCGTATGTTTGGATGTAGCGTGCCAAGTGGATGAACTAAAGTTTCAATATCGAGACTACAAAAACGTAAACTCAACTGAATTGGTTCATGACTTTGAGTGTATAAACTGGAATTCTCTATATATGACGCTAAACGTAGATGAGCAAGTAAGATTCCTACAGCGCAATGTAAATCAACTTTTTGATCAGCATGTGCCTTTAAAGACCCGTGTAGTGAAACATGGAGCTCCACCTTGGCTGAATGGTGACATCAAGGCTGTGATGTCACGTCGGGATGCCGCCTACAGTCAATGGAGGCGATACAAACTGGAGGACTTCCACAAATCCTATTGCAGACTACGCAACCAAGTCGTCGTAATGATCAGAACGGCAAAAAGAATTTATTACAAACAAAAGCTTGGTAATTTAGAAACTGGCAAAAAGCTATGGAAAAACCTGCGGGAAATCGGTATAGGCAAACCATGTAAGAGGTTAGTTGACGACATCGATTGTGACGCTCTCAATAGAAAGTTCACTTCAACACCTCCGTCTCCGTCTCTAACTTCACCTACTGTTTCGCTTACAGAAAAACCAAATGGCATAAGGAGCACATTCAACTTTATTAATATACAAGAAGAAGATGTTGTGGAGGCAATAATATCTATAAAATCCAATGCTACAGGCCTGGATTTAATGGAACCTAAATTTGTAAAATTGTTACTACCTTATTTATTACGTTTTATTACCCACATATTCAATAGTATACTTACCACATCCAAGTTTCCTTTAGAATGGAAGAAGGCTAAAATAATTCCCGTCCCTAAAAAGCCAACTGGTACTGCTACGGAGTTCCGCCCCATTGCCATCCTCCCATTCCTCTCTAAAGTGTTCGAAAAAACTATTTTGAAGCGAATACAAAAATACCTTCCTGCCAATCAGGTTTTAGACCAAAACGCAGCTGCAAATCAGCCCTACTTCTTGTGAGTGATGAAATAAGAATAGCAATGGACAATGATAACATAACACTGCTCTCACTACTAGACTTTTCAAAGGCTTTTGACACTGTCAGCCATTCAATTCTGTGTAAAAAGCTGCAAAGCAGTTTTGGGTTTACTTTGGAATCTTGCAAGTTATTTCATTCATACCTTAGCGAAAGGCAACAATGCGTGGTGGCAAATGAACGTTCTTCCGCCTCTCTCAAGGTCTTAACTGGAGTACCCCAGGGATCTATCCTTGGACCGATCCTTTTCTCGCTATATGTAAATGAATTGCCACATGTTGTTAAAAATTGTACGATTCATTTATATGCTGATGATGTGCAGCTCCTCATAAGTCGACCATTTGCAGCGAAAAATGATGCCGTAGCTCTAATGAATGAGGACCTGCTCCTCATTCTACAATGGTCCAAAAAGAACCATCTTTGCTTAAATCCTCTTAAATCAACAGCTCTGCCCATTTATCGGAAAACCTTTGATACATCGATCTTAAACCCATTAAAGTTGGAAGACAAAATCATCAACTATGTCAGCACTGCAAGAAATTTAGGAGTAATTTTCAATCGTACCCTTACTTGAAACGACCACCTTAATAGTGCCATTGGAAAAGTCTACGGTAGTCTACGTGCTCTTCAGATTACTCGGAACTTCATTCCTACAAACACAAAATTGATACTTGCGAAAACTCTCTTACTTCCTGTGATGCTATATGCATGTGAAGTTTTTTGCAAGTTGGACTATGCTTCTAATCGCAAACTAAATGTTGCATATAATAACATTACCCGCTACGTCTATAATCTGCGGCGGTATGACCACATATCTAATTTTGTACCACGTATCTCTGGCTGTAGCCTCGACAGCTTAATAGACTTCCGTTCAGTGAGCTATCTGCACGAAATCATTCAAACTCAACAACCTGATTACTTACATGCTAAGCTAAACTTTCCTAGTTCAAGAAGGTCTTTGATACTAATACAACCTCGATGTAGATATCTTATAAGTGAGCGTCAATTTTTTGTCCACGTTACACGCCTCTGGAACTCCCTACCCATTGCGATGAGAAGTATAAGAAACACGAAAAGGTTTAAATTATTAGTTTTCAATTATTTGGCAAATCGTTGATAATATTAACTATTTATCATTATTATTATTTTTCTCTTCTTTTTTATTATATTTTTCAATAGAAATATTTCTTCTTTTTCATAATATCTAAAACTTTTTTACATTTTGTAAGTAGACACCCTTATTTTCTTTTTAATTTTATCTTTCTAAATTCTTTTTTTTTTTTAATTTTTCTTCATTCTTTTCAAATTCATATAGTTTCAAATTCTTAAATTAATTTAAAGGCTTGCAGAGTTTTATAAGACTTATGTCCTACTATGTAAGCGTTTTTGAAATAAATAAACTTAAACTTAAACTTAAATCGGTCCAGTAGCTTCAAAATTCCCGTTTACGTTGCCGTTCCCGTAGGAATATTGGGATACCAAATACAGCCCATGTCCTTCTTCAGGCTCAAGACCATCTCTGCACCAAAATTTAGTGTCCGACCGAAGCTTCGGCTTCGGCTTCGGCTTCGGCTTCGGCCACATTCGGCTAAAAAAACTACAATCGGCTAAACCTTCGGCTTCGGCCAAAATAGGCCGAAGTTTTGGCCGAAGCCGAAGGTTTAGTTTTTGGATGTCGTGCGTTGTAGTAGGGGCTGAAAAAAAATTCAATTTCGTGTTTCGTAGAACGTAGAACCGTGTTGAGTTATTTGTTGTTCTTTTCCTTAATTTCAATAAAATAGTAATACTAGTTCAATTTGTTATTATTTTTGAAAAGTAAATTTAGTTTATCCCGTTAATTTGGTTACTGCATGAAGATTCGTTTTGAGCTTTACCCAGAGTTGACCCAGGTTTCCTTGAGAACTCTATGAGTCCTCAAAAAACACTAAATCACAAAATCACCACACATTCCTCTCAATTGAACAAAAATACAAGCCATTTGACAGCCCTCAACTCGCCCAGCAAAATCCTAGGGCGAATCTTTTTGCACCAAACCCAGGTCAACCCCAGGGCTCAAAAAACACTCAGTTTGACATTCAGGGCGAGCTTGGGTTTTTCAAAAAAAGCTTTGTGCGACCACATAGCGACCCCACGGCTTCAACGAACGAACTTATTCTAGACAAAAAAATCCAAAAAATCATTTTTTTTTCGTTTTTAGTCAATCTGGAACGAAAATTTTTGAAAATTATTGAAACTTCGGCTTCGGCTTCGGCTTCGGCCGAAGGTTAATGTCAAGCCGAATAATCGGCTTCGGCTTCGGCTTCGGCTAGAAATCGACCTTCGGTCGGACACTACCAAAATTCATATAATTTCAATACTTTGGGTGGTAGATGGTAACAAAGAAAAAGAGAGAGACGGAGTTGATTTCGGATCTATTATGTTAGTAAGTACTTCCGTTCCCATGGGAATATGGGGATATATTAAAGTTAATGTTATTCAGGGATAGTGTAGCATTTTAACGGAAAAATAATTGTTGAAATCAGTTCAGTGTTTCTAGGTTCCCGTTTACGTTTACGTTCTTGTGGAAATAGGGGGATTACATATACATTTATAGCCTATGTCCATCTTCAGGCTCAAAACCATATCTCTGTACCAAAATTCATATAGTTAAATAGGTTTAATAGTCTGGGCGGTTTTTGATATCAAATAAAAATAGACAGACAGATTTCAATTCAGACTTATGATATAAGTAAAGACTCCCATTCCGTTCCCGTAAGAATATGGGAACGATTTACAGCAGCTTATGTTACTCAGATATATTGTAGCATTCTTTTTGATGTCGGTGCAATAGTGTCAAAGTTCCCGTTTGCGTTCTCGTTCCCGTGATAATATAGGGATAACATATACAGCCTATGTCCTTTCTCAGTTTCTAGACTATCTCTGTACAAAATTTTATTTAAATTTGTTCATTAGTTTGGGCGGGAGATGGTAACACAGAAAGGCGAACAGACATAGCTTCTTTCACACTTATTAAACATATAAGTAAGGACTCCCGTTCCCCTAGGACTATGTGGATAAATTACAGTTTATGTTACTTTGGGATAGTGAAGCATTCTATCGGTGGAAACTTTTTTGAAATCGGTGTTGTGGTTTCTAAGTATATGTTCCCGTTCCCGTGGGAATATAGGGATAAAATATATAGCCTATGCCCATCCTCAGGTTCTAGATTACCTCTGTACATTTCATATCAATCAGTTTAGTAGTTTGGGCGTTAGACGGTAACATAGAAAGTCGGACAAGCAGTTACTTTCACATTTATAATATTAGTTAGGATTAGGATTGCACTTCTCACTTAGGACTCGTGAAATACCGCGTCCCGCAGATCATCAGAAAGTGATCTCACTCCAATTGAGCCCGATTTCTTATTTTGCTCACTGAACAAAAAAGTATTGACTTTCAAAACTCCTCAAGCCATAAAACTCATACCTGTGTTTGATGGAAGTGCGAAGGGTTTGGATCGGTTTATTCAATTATATTTAAATAAAAACACTATATGAAATTTATTTTTTTTAAAAACAAAACAAAATTTTTTTAAATTATTTTCTTAAAAAAGCTACTTTGCTTAATTCCACAAATTATTTTTAAAGTGTAATAGGCAACGCGTTTTGGACTCTGTCCATCATCGGGCGCAAGCTTCGTATGTTGTCGGTGTTTTTTTTTTCTTTTTTCGTGTGGCTGATCATTGTGGTTTCTTCGTTGATTCGTTTAGTTTTTGTTGATTTAAATGTGTGATTAATTTTAGTTAGTGGCTTTTCTATTGTTGTTCTCTTTTGTCTATATATTTCTTAATAGAGGTGTCATATAGTGGGTGTGTTTTAAGTATAAGTTTGTCGTTTAAAATGTTGTCTTTATCTATCTTGTTAGCTTTTTATATTCCGTATTCTTCGGTGGCGTCTAGTATTTTTCCTTTTTTGCTTATTTAAGTACCCATTCAAGGTCGAGAATGCCGACCATAAAATGGAAGCAGCGCGCGATGAACATTTCGAACCGAGCACGAATTTTGATAGTATATAATTTGCAAGCGCTGTTCATTTGTAAGACGATCCATGGTTAAATTGCAAACCAAACTGAAGCTGTTTGACAGTGACACAAGGTACTAAACACACGTCAGCTGTCAAAACCAGTGTTGCCAAAACCAAACCAGCTAAAAAATCACCCGTTATTTGTGTTATTATGTCTCTTTTCTATTAGGCGTTGTGAACTTCTTACCACTGCTTTTATGTTGAAAACAAATACTGTCATCACTATCGAACGAAGACACACATTACACAATACAACAGGGTGTCGTCTTCAGCCAAGAGAAAATGGAACTTACAGGTCAAGTCCATATACAAGTCAGCCTGTGAGAGTCAATAACGTACAAAATAATATTTCATGTCGCTATTGCAAAAATCTGGGTCACACAATAGACCAATGCAGAAAAACACAGTCTGTCGCATAAAAACGAATCAAACCCACTGAATCCTCTGTCTCAAAGCAGTAAATCAAATTCACTGAATCAGAAACGCCCGCCGCCGAGCCCCCTATTCTGCAATATCCTAGTTTCGAAAAAAATTTCTATATCATAAAATGTATGGGTTTTTGAGTGCACTTATTGATAAGATTTTTTTTTAATTATTGTTTTGTTCATCTGCAAAAAATAAAGAAACCTTAAGTTTATCAGGCATTTTCTGAAAAAAAGTGAGCTCTAAGTCAAAACTTTGTTTTGGGAAGAAAATTTGAACACCAACCCTAAGCCTATAGGAGCTCAACTTAAATACAGTCTTAAAGATTGTTATTTCTACAAAAAATTAAGTCTAAGATAAGGTCTCTATCATCAGTATTGACAGAGATATCGAATTTAACACAGGTCAGGGTACACCAAAGTTAGCCTTTTTTTAAATTGTCAAAAAGTGATGTCAAAGTTGAGAAACGAACTTTACTATACAACAATTTTTTTCTTAGAATATGACCAAGAATCACACCCCAAAGGATAATACACGGATTACCGGACACCCTGTATAACAACAGATGCAAGTAATGAAGCTATAGGTGCAGTTATGTCCCAGAACAACATTAATGAAAGCGATTTACCCATAGCATTTGCTAGTAGAATATTAAATGAATCGGGAAAAAACTATTCCACTATAGAAAAAGACGCTCTAGCTGTTGTTTGGGCAGTAACGCATTTTCGACCTTATGTGCACAAAAGACACTTTGAAGTAATTACCTATCTCAAGCGGTGGCGTGAATTAAAGTAGATGGAAATAAGATAGATTCGATGTTATTTCTCAAAAAAACGGAAATAAAGACGACTAACCGGTCTTTTTCCTGTCGACTTTATTACCAACAAAAATGGTAACGACGTCGACCCCCATTTCGGCATTTTTACCGAAAAAGTGTCCAAAAAATATCTTTCGACTTTATTTCTCAAAAAAAAAAAAAAAAAACATGGTATTCGTCATTATTACCAATGAAATGCTTTTTAATTATGAAAGGAACATAACATGTACTATTGAAATTATTAGTTTAAGGTTACATTGCATGTGTAGGTGCGTGGTTTTTTTGCATCTGTGTTTACAGTCCTTTGCGGCATGACTAAAGGGATTATTGGTTTAATGACATCTAAGAAACTCCCACGCTTTTCATTCATAGTATGAAGGTCTGATGTATTCAAATGTTTTGTTTTTGAGCATAAGATAAAGTAATAGTAAGAAATTTGTGTGGATGTGTAAAAGATGTGTTCTTACTTAGTTCAATTTTAAGATATAGGCAAGTGATGAACTTAAAAAATAAAAATCTGCAGCCGCCGCCTTAAATACAGAAAAGGAAGCTAAAAGCGAAGCGGAAAAAAAATTTGGCAAGGGGAGTATGGGTTTGTGTTCTGAAAATTAAAAATTCGCGCGAATTTTTTTCTTTTATCTTATGCTCAAAAACAAAACATTTGAATACATCAGATCTTCAAACTCATAGCACACATAATACTTTAAACTTTCCGAAACTTTATTAAGTCTATATATTTGGCAGGTTTCAGCCACATAAAAAAGGTTGCTGTTTTTACGCGATCCAGCATTTATTTCGTAACTTAATACAAGACTAGCCATTATTAATCTGTGGCAGCAAGGAAAAACGACATAAGTCGACTTATGTCGAAAATGAGTTTTTCATAGCATTCGATGGGCAGTAAGCCATTCCATCTGCCATATTTTTTTTTGTATTTTTATCTCAAGGGGTTAAGGAATTACAGACAAAAGAAAAACGACTTAAGTTTGTATCTACAGAGCTTGCACAAGGAAAAGCAACATAAGTACAATTCTTTAATTTTTATTTTCTACTTGTGCTTTTATTCCATAACGAAAAACCAATTCAACATACACATAAGTTTACTTATGCTCTTTTTCTAAAACTATTTTATTGTTTATCCGTGATCATAAGTTTACTTGGGTTCTTTTTCTAAAATGAAATTTTAGCTTACACGCAGATAAGTTGACTTGTGTAGTTTTTTCAAAATCACTTTCGCACAAAATACCTGCACAAGTTTACTTGTGAACGTTTTCCAAACTTCGGTTTGTAAAAAAAAGAACACAAGTTGACTTGTGCTGTTGTTCCAAAAGACGTTACGGAATATACTCAAAATTATTTTGACACTCAGTTGCGACTTATGCCGTTTTCTTCTTATAAAATATCTGTTTTAATTGCGATATTGTATTTTTGTACGTCATAGATGTGTGTCGAAAGTTAATTTAATTTTAGAATTTTTTTATTTAGTGTTATATAGGAAATTGATTGTTCTTAGAAAATAAAGAGAAAATTCTTTTGATAAAAGTAATAATGTTGCGAGGTAGCGGAATGTTGTCTTTAGCCATAGAAAGAGCAGCCGCTTTAAGTGCAAATAAAAAAGTCAGAGAGATGCGTTTGTGAAAATATTGAAGGTAAGGTTTTCGGGTTGTTTTGGGGAATCAAATGGCTTTGTGCGCTCAGTAATACATAAGAAAGTGAGTTCACCTTTCAGTACTCTAGCTGACAAAAGAGGAAGCTTGACACCCCCAAACACTCTTTCTACAGAAGAAATAGATAAAATAAAAACAATTATTAAAAAATTTCCGGCTTATAAGAACCATTATACGAAACGGGATACGTATAAACTGTACTTACAACCAGGGTGTGACATTTTCTAAAATGTATAATCTTTATTGTTTTGAAAATGAGGAACCAAAGAGCTTATCCAAGTATACCAAAGTATTTCATAAGCTGAATTTGTAAGTAAAATCTCCCCAGGTTGATACATGTGGAACGTGCGCTAAGTTGCATAACAAAACTTCAGCTATAGAAAGTGCTGATGAAAAATTAAAGCTCGAGGGCGGCTTGCAGGTCACAAAAAGCGCAGGCAAAAAAAAAAGACCTAGCCAAAACCAACAAAGCTTTTGCAGCATATGCGTTTAATCTCCAGCAGTGCTTGCCTACACCATATTTGAAATCAAATACTGCATTCTAAAAAAGTCAGTTGTGGACATATAACTTAATGGTTCAAAATTTGGCTAACGATCAACCTTATTGCTAAAAACAGGTCCGTTCGTTGAACTTTCCCTTGGGATGGCCCAGGTTTTCTTGACAACCCTATGAGTTGTCAAAAAACCGGTTTTTTCCTATCCTCAAAAAACATGCCTTTTATAGATACCTAGGGCGAGTTGAGGGAAAACCTACGTCAACCCTAGAGCTAAAAAAAACTAAGTTTGACATTCAAGGTGACTTTAGGATTCTCAAAAAACGCTTTGTGGCGACCCCAGGGCTTCAACAAACATACCTTATGTGGCATGAAGGAATTGCAAAGAGAGGTGGAAATGAAATGGCATGTTGTGTTTTTAAGAACATAATAGAGGAAGAAGTTCCTGTTGCCACCAAAAATTTTTATTTTTTATAGTGATTCTTGTCCGGATCAAAATAAAAACACGCATGTTAGTTGTATGTTTATAGCCGACCTAGAGAATAGCGAGCAACAAGGGGTAATTGACCATAAGCTCCTGGTACCTGGTCATACCCACATGGAATCCGTTATTGAACGAAAAAAAAGAACAAAACAGCTAAGATTCACCATCCAAGAGACTGGCACAACTTAATTGCTTTCTTAAGGGACAGAAATCCTTTTAAAGTGAAGGTAATGTGTCAGCCAGATTTTCTTGTCTTTGTTGCAACCTCAAAGAACATGGCGAAATGTGAATACTGAAGGCGAGAATTATTCTGGGGGTGAATTCAGGTGGATAAGATATCACAAAGACAACTTTGGTACATTATCCTACAAAATTATTTTGGACGAGGATAAACCATTTAAGGATATAAAATAAGAAAACGTGGCGGAAATAGTCTCAATAGATCTGACATTCCAGTTATTCAACATGTCCCTCCTATTTGCAAGATCTTGTTTTCTTGTTTTCATTTCTGCAAATTTCAAAAATTTGTTTTGGAAAAAGGAGTTAAGTCAGTTTATTACAGTGCATTATTTTATTTTGTGTTTGGAAAAATTAAATAACTTAACTTAAACAAAATTATTTAATTGTATTCATTAAAGAACAACGACATAAGTCATATTTTTATCAAAATCTGCTATAAAGCGACATAAAATTAATCCTAACTAATATTATAAAAAATGTGAAAGTCACTGTCTGTTCAGATTTCTATGTTACCGTCTCCTGCCCAAACTACAGAACTGATTTAAATGAAATTTTGTACAGAGATAGTCTAGAACCTAAAGAAGGACATAGGCTGTACATTTTATCCCTATATTCCCACAGGAACAGGAACGTATACGGGAACTTAGAATCTACAACACCGATTTCAAAAATTTTTCCACTGATAGAATGCTTCACTATCCCATAGTAACATAAACTTTAATTCATCCACATATTCCAACGGGAACGGGAGTCCTTACTAATACAATAAGTGTGAAAGAAGCTCTGTCTGTCCGTCGTTCTATGTTGCCATCTCCCGCGCAAACTAACATACCGATTTAAATGAAATTTTGTACAAAGATTGTTCTGAACTTAAGGACGGATATAGGTGGCATTTCATTCGAATATTCCCACGGGAACCGGTCCTCACTATTATTATAAGTGCAAAAGTAGCTCTGTTTGTTCACCATTCTATGTTACCATCTCCCGCTCAAACTAATGAACAGATTAAAATTAATTTTTGTTCAAAGATTGTTCAGAACCTGAGGAAGGACATAACCTTTATATTTCATCCCTATATTCCCACGGGAACGGGAACGTATACGGGAACTTAGAAACTACTACACCGATCTAAAAAAAATTTCCACCGTTAGAATGCTACACTATCCCTGAGTAACATAAACTTTAATTCATCCACATAATCCTACGGGAACGGGAGTTCTTACTAATATAATAAGTGTGAAAGTAGCTCTGTCTGTCCGTCGTTCTATGTTACCATTTCCCGCCCAAACTAATAAACCGATTTAAATGAAATTTTTTACAAAGATTGTTCAGAACCTGAGGAAGGACATAGGCTATATATTTTTTTCCTATATTCCCACGGGAGCAGGAATGTATACGGGAACTTTGACACTACAGCACCTATATAAAAAACTCTTCCACCGTTGGAACTCTCCATAATCCTCGAGAAACATAAACTTTTACTCATCCCCATATTCCTTACGGGAACGGTCACCATGTTTCCACTGGAACGGGAGTCCTTACTAAAATTTTAAGTACGAAGTTAAATCTGTCTATCTATTTCTCTTTTTTACCATTAGCCGCCCAAACTTTTGAACCTATTTATATGAATTTTGGTACAGAGACAGCCTATAACCTGAGGATGGACATATATGTTAAGCAATATGTTTTATCCCTGTATTCTCATGGGAACGGGAACTTGGAATTTTCAAAAAATGTCCACCGTTAGAATACTACACTATTCCCGAGTAATATAAACTATAAGTCATCCTCCGGAAACGGCCCTCATATTCCTACGGGAATGGAAGACTTTAGTAACATTATAAATCCGAAATTACCTCTGTCTGCCTGTTTTTCTAAATTATTGAACCGATTTATATGAATTTTGGCACAGCTATCTCTGGACATCCATCCGAAGATGGACATCCTTACTAATATTACAAATCCAAAACGTTTTGATTCCCCGTTTTCCTTTAATTCAAACTGATTGGTCATTATAAATAAGTCTCAGGCGCTTTAAGTTGCAGGTGTTCGTTTAGAAAATAATCCCATGGCAACTTTATGTGGCAGAATCAAGTGTATCAATCCCACAAAACGTTTTTATTTCGCAAAAAATGTAAAAAATAAGAACGTCGTGTGCAAACATATACTTAAATTAAATAATATAACAATGGTTTACTAAAATGCATGAATGTGTCTTATTTGCAAAATAAATAGCCTAATTAATAAAATTAAGAATGCTGACGAAAGTCACTATTCCACGCGGACGAAGTCGCGGGTACAGCTAGTCCTTGTCCTTATATATATAAAATTTCGCTGTCACAATGTTAGTTACCGTACTCCTCCGAAACGTCTTTACCGATTTTTACCAAATTTTATATGCGTATTCAGTAGGTCTGAGAATCGGCTACTAATTATTTTCCATACCTCCATGAGATAAGAGCCTTCTACCCTTAACATTGTTTCTTTAATTTACACTGTGACACGAGAATTTTATATATTAGATTTTACAGTCTCAGTGTAAATGTCATATTTATCAATTTAATTTCAATTTGCTTAAAAATAAATTCTGAAATTATATCCACCTAAAACTACACTCACTGCACTTTTAGAATTGTGTAATAGTAAGGATGATTTTAGTGCCTTTGCAAGAACATTACTCTATTCACAAGTACCACGTTATTTCACATCGGCTCAAACAAAAAAATGGATGCCCCGCAAGCAGGGCTCACCAGTTTATGCATGTCTCAATTTATTTAAAGCGAATGCTTTGGGGCGATCATTTACAGTCAGTCCAAGACACACTAAGTGCTTTTATCTTCGACTGTTGTTGGTTAATGTTACTGGCCCATTATCATTTCAAGCTATACGTTAAGTGAATGGACAACAGTATCCAACATATAAAGATGCATGCCTTGCACTCGGTTTGCTGGAAGGCGATAACCAGTGGGAGCGTATGCTTGCTTGGAGCTGCATTGAACTGTACAGCAATACAAATTCGTCTACTTTTTGCTATAGTGTTGACTACATGTTTCCCAGCTCGAGCAAACATATTGTGGGATAATCACAAAGATTCCATGACTGATGATATATTGCATCAACATCGTACACTGTGCAACGATCTAACGATAACATTCAGCGACGCTATGTACAATGAAGCATTGATTGCTATTGAGGATCTTTGCATTGTCATAACCAAGTTATCACTCACTCATTTCGATATTAATTCGCCAAATCGACCTGCATCTGATTTAATTAACACTGAAATGAATCGTGAACTGCAATGTCCTACTAATGAATGAGGAATAAAGAACCATTTATGACCGCATTTTACTCGCGATTCAGCAGGACAAGTTGGGTTCTTCTTTTTGGATGGAACTGGCAAAACTTTCCTTATTTCACTAATTCTTGCTGAAATACGATCAAATAATGGCATCGCAATGGCCGTTGCACCATCGGGCATCGCGGCAACTTTATTGGATGGAGGCAGAACTGCTCATTCAGTATTTAAGCTGCCACTTAATATTCAAAATAACCCCCACGCAGTGTGTAACATTAAAAAACAGTGTAAAATTGTCATCTGGGATGAATGTACTATACAACACAAATATTCAATTGAGGCGTTGAACAGGACATTCAAAGATATTGAAAACAACGACAAACTATTTGGCGGTACTCTGTTGGTGCTTTCAGGTAATTTCAGACAAACACTTCCCGTTATTCCACGTTAAACATACGCTGATGAGATCAACGCTTGCTTAAAATCTTCTCCATTGTGGCGTCATGTTGAAAAAGTACAGCTGATAGTAAACATGCGTGTTCAAATGCTTCAAGATCCATCCGCTGAAACATTCTCAAAACAACTTTTACATATCGGTAATGGAAAAATTGCTACAGATGAAACTGGATCCGTAAAATTACCGACCGATTTCTGCACAATCGCTGATTCGCAAAATACTCTCATTAAACAAATATTTCCCGAGGTACACAAACAGTACATAAATCATGAGTGGCTTGCTGAAAGAGCTATTTTAGCAGCAAAAAATGCAGACGTTGACAATTTAAATTTGAAGATTCAACAGTTGTTGCCAGGGAACTTGGTATCATACAAATCAAATGATACAGTCTGCGATGCCAGCGAAGCTGTCAATTTTCCCACAGAAGTTTTGAACTCGCTGGATTTGCCAGGCATGTCACCGCATAGTTTACTATTAAAGGTTGGATCTCCAATTATCTTGCTTCGCAATTTAAACCCGCCACTTCTGTGCAACGGTACGCGATTAGTAATTCGAAAATTGATGAAAAACGTTATCGATGCCAGCATTTTAAATAGCAAGTTAAAAGGTGAAAAGATACTTATACCGCGGATTCCTATTATACCAACAGATGTGTCAATTCAATTCAAACGAATTCAGTTTCCCCTCAGATTGGCATTTGCAATGACAATTAACAAATCGCAAGGCCAAACGATGTCTATTTGTGGCTTAGATTTAAGTACACCATGTTTTTCACACGGACAATTCTACGTAGCATGCTCTCGAGTGGGTAAACCATCAAGTTTGTTTGTGCTGGCTAAAGATGGGCTAACGAAAAATATTGTTCATACTACAGCTTTTAAAGATTAATTATGTGATATGGAATTTTAAGAAATAAATTATAGTGACTAAAAAATAATATTGTTTGGCGTTTGTTATTTTTATATTCCCTTATCGTTTATAGCGCTCCACGCCTATTTCACGCATCATATACCACATTCTTATACACTTATAATAAGTAAGTTCCTTTTTGTCTACACTAGAATTTATCTAGAAACTAGAAATAATTTATAGGCAAAACAACGTTTGCCGGGTCAGCTAGTTCTTTATAAATTCAAATATGATCTTACAGTTATTTGAGTTTTCACGTTTAAATTTCGTTTAAAAGTCTAGTACCTGATTTGTAATTGCAAACCAAACATTCAAATCGCTCTCCTGAAAAGTAGTAAAAACTGACTTAATACATAATATGTCATTTTTCCTTGTTGCCACAGATTTAAAAAAAATATCAAAATTTTTCCTTTTTTTGTGCTATACACTTCTTATCACTTAAGATCACGCTTAACAAGGGCTCGCTTGCAAGCTGCCAAAAAAATCACCTCAGTGCTGGTCGCACTAAATAAAGTACCATCTGCTTGCATTATTAACGTTTGGTCAAAAACATTTCTTTATCTTATTTCCCTTTGCTTCTACGTTATTACCACGCCCGATTTGCAAACTAAACAAAAAATTCTGGTCGCTTTTATTGCCAATTGATGCCTTCGGTATAGTTTCCCACTTTTTACAATATAATGTCGAAAACATGAAATCGGTCTTATTTCCACTAGTATAGAAATAATAATTAGGCTGATTCGACATAATTACCATCTACCTTATTTCACGGCACCATCACAAGCCACTTGTATGGATGTTTAACCTTAAAGATCCCTCTTCGAGGATAATGCGCTGGCTTATTACACTTGAAGAGTATGCCTTCACTGTTTCTCATAGAGCGGGTCATCGTAACACAAATGCAGACGCCTTATTTCGTTTGAATGTAGTTGCAGTCAAAGTGATAACGCGAAGTCATAACAAAGTCTCGCCTGTTGAACAACCTGTTGTAAGTCAGAACATCGTCGAAGTCTCTAGTCCAGAGGAGATTAAGAAAATTTTACATGAACTTCACGACACAC
Organism: Melanostoma mellinum; assembly: GCA_914767635.1. NCBI lineage: Eukaryota > Metazoa > Arthropoda > Insecta > Diptera > Syrphidae > Melanostoma > Melanostoma mellinum. The sequence continues at coordinate 107,897,267 of OU612058.1, forward strand.
CTTTAGGTGGTCACCAAGGAGTTAAACGTATGCTCAAACGCATAAAAAAGGGGTATACAACATGGCCCTCATAAGGCCAATGATTGTCTATGGGTGCCCCGTGTGGTTCAATGTTACAGCGTCTCAAATGGAAAAGATTCGGGTGTTTGAGAGACAGTGTCTGCGTACCTGTCTTAGATTGCACAGAACACCAGAGTCGGAGTACAGAAAATACTATCCCAATGAGGTCCTTTACAATGGGGCTCAAATAAACAGGATCGACAACTTCATTATAAAACTGACTCGTGGTCACACTGCAAGAGCGATGACCTCGACCAATGGCCTGATATTTGGGGCTTATTACCCCAACACTGAATATATGGGATTGACAGTGTAGGATTGACAGTTGTGGTTTAAAAGTGTTTAGTTTGTTTACAAGTTAGCTCCGAATTTAATAGCATTTATGCAAAACAAAATCAATTAAAAATTAAACGAATTGAAGATTTGTGTACAGCAAGTGAACGGCAATAATATTATCACATAAGATCTAAGGTGAGATCGTTTTTTTAACTAAATAAAAGCAAATTAAATAATGACAACGGTGGGTGGTAAAATGCAACGGACACCGGTTAAGGCAAGTAGCAGCATTATGCAACTTGATACAGGTTCGAAGTCAAAACGTCACCGGTCAATGGAGTCTTCACCGAAGGAAGATAATTCGCAACAAAGTGCGAGCGTTTGTATGCCAGCGCACGATTTAAACACGCTAATAGCGAACACAATGTCCTCACTTCTGGACGAAAAGTTTAAAAACCTACCAACGAAGGCGGACTTCGAGGGGATATCAAGGAAAATTGAATCATTACAAATTGCCAATGACTCATTGCAAAACCAACTGCAACTTGTTGAAGCCAAATGTGTTGCACCTGAACGTCAAGTTGAATATCTCGAAGCCAAGTCAAATGAAAAAAATGTTATAACTCATCTGCCAGCAAATAACAGCTGCTCAACAGAAAACCCAAACGATAGAGCGAAAAAACTTTGTTTGGATCTGTTACAGACAAATAACCCGGCGGCGATTACTTCGATACGAACACTTAACACAAAAAATAAGAAATCAACTGATATTATAGTGGAAATGCAAAACAAAGACCAAGTAGGATGCATCTTAAGATCTGCAACAAAACTAAGAGGCACAGGCATTTCTTTACACAGGGATTATCCTGCTGCAGCACGACAAAGGCGAAGACGTTTACAGAAACTTAACACAGAAATTTATAAGAAAAATAAAAACATAAAAACACAAATTCGCGGGCATCATCTGAAAATTGGTGAACATCAGTTTTATTATGACAGCCAAAACATTTTGAAATGTGACGATGACAGAGATGGAATGACAGCACTACAGAAAATCATCGGTGACAACCAGGTTTCCAGTGATCCTCAAACTGATTCGGGGATCCCACTTTGTTTTTAATTGTAATGCCGTCTGCCACTGTAGTCATAGTTTGTTAAATAGAACTAAGAAAATTGAATTAATGAACATAAAAATTTTATCTTATAATATTCATGGTTTAAGTAACAAGAATCTATTCCCTGAGTTTTTTAACTTTATAAATCAGTATGAGATCGTCTTTTTGTTTGAAACATTTGTAACAAAGGAAAATTTAAATAGTTTTGGAAGAGAATTTTTAAGTTATAATTATGAGTGGATACCTGCAATAAAAATGCATGAACGGGGACGAGCCAGTGGTGGTTGCTATTACGGATATAAAATGAATTTGAAAAATAAAGGCATTATATGTAGTTTTCACAAGGCAAACGAACTAGTGTTTCTGGACATACAAATCGACCAAGAAAAATATCTGTTGTACCCTAGTTACTTCAATTGTAACAATTGGGAGGTGGATTTCTAACGTGTATCAGGCCATCTGAATCTATCGTATAACCCAAATATTATGATAATCGGAGATTTAAACGCAAGAGTTGGAAAAGAAGAGAGTGCGTGTAACAGTCTTGAAGGTAAAATCCGCAGATCCAAGGACACAGTTACAAATGCAAGAGGTAAAAAGATATTAGAGCTGTGTGATACGTATGGTCTGAGAATTTTAAATGGAACGAGTCTTGGAGATGTAGAAGGAGAATTTACGTTCATAGGTGGCCAAACAAACTCAGTTGTGGACTATTGTATAGCGGGTGGAAACTGGAATAAATGTGTTAAGGATTTTGAAGTTCAACAGGTACCTTTCTCTGATCATTTACCGATTGTTGCTGTTTTTGGAAACAAAAGTGAAATTGGAGAAGATAATCGTCCTCTGCTACCACTTCCGATGCTCGAATGGAAAGATTTTATGGGTGTCGCAGAATCGATTTTGTTTTATGTTGCTCAAGTATGGGCTACAAACAATATCATATGGTGGAGAAACTATTAAGATTTTATATTAAACGCATTTTCAGTATTCCGACCAATGCCAATGCAATTATCTACTGATGATAGAAACAGGCCTATCACCGCTGTATATACAAACGTTGAGGATGCAGATGGACTATGTCATGAAGGTTATGGATATGGAAGATACACGTCTACCTAAGATAGCTGCTCTGAAAGCGGTGGAACAAAAACTAAGCTGGTACGCAGTATGGTTGGAGTTAGCGCTTCAATGCAAGATGGAGGTTGATCTTAGCATTGGAAACTTACCCAACTGGCGTTCCATTTTATATCAGCTAATTGAGAAAGTGGATGAGATGCAGGTTTTGAAGTACCAAGAAGAAGCTGAATCATCGGTGCATAGATCAGTGTATAGTCGCTTGAACCACAATTTGCTAGACAAGAACTATTTCAAAGATGGAAACAGTATACAAATGATATCAATGATCATAAAAGGCTGCGAAGAGAGATTTTAAATCTCAATTACGTGCCACATAGAGAAGACCTACCCTGTTTTTGCGAGTTATGTAATTTGAGAGAACGAGAAGACGTCTTGCATTTTATAGGAAAATGTCCGATCTTGAGAGAAATAAGAATACAGGTGTTTGGAAAAGGTTATCTTTCAGAGGAGGAGGTTATAAAAGAGTTAAATGAACTTGATGTGGATAAACTGTTCAAAACAGCTACAACGTACCGCAAAATAATGAATGGGAATTTTTAAGTAAACCATTAATAATTCTACTTTTCAAATTTTCTTATTTTGCTAAAAGCTATTGTCAGAAATTAAAAAAATATAAAAAGGAAATATAATTTAAATTATTATTAATTGTCAATCCGGCAGACGGCATAAAGCCATGCTCAAACGTTTTTTGTATAAATTATATGTATATTTATTATTAGTAATGGAATAAAAAAACACTTCAAATTCAAAAGAATATGGAGAAAACGCGCTTCAGTGGATTTGTCCCACCGGAGGCTTTCCTCTCTTTTGATATGGTAGGGCTGATTCAGGATAGATTGGCGGTTCCGCTAATCTACCACGTCTGCCGTAAGTCCGTGGAACGACGGCTCCTTTACAACCGAGACGTCGCCGCAGTAGGCGGAGAAGCTGAAGAGCTCCTCCGGTTCAGTAGGGCGGTTTCAGATCGCGGTCGTCGTGACGTTGTTAAAACGTCGAAAATGTTCTGATGGTTGTCGGAGCAACAACATGAATTTGATATTGATAGCGAGTCGCCAATGGCTGGCTTACAAAGGTTTAGCGTGTAAGTCTTAGAGTATAGGGGGTGGGCACAGTGGCAAACAAAAAAATTACATAAAACCCAAAAAAAAAAAATTACAAAATACAAAAAAAAAATACAAAATACAAAAAAATCCAACAAAAAAATTACAAAACACAAAAAAACAATTACAAAATACAAAAAAAAAACAAAAGCTACTGTGGCTGATCTAGATTTAAGTAGATTTAAGTAGTTTTAATTAGTTTTAAGAAAACAAAAAAAAATGATCTTTTAAACTAAGTTTTTTAAAGAATTTTCTTAGTTTTTAACTAGCTCTAGCACAGTGGCAAACAAAAAAATTACAAAAAACCCAAAAAAAAAAAAATTACAAAATACAAAAAAAAAATACAAAATACAAAAAAATCCAACAAAAAAATTACAAAACACAAAAAAACAATTACAAAATACAAAAAAAAAAAAAACAAAAGCTACTGTGGCTGATCTAGATTTAAGTAGATTTAAGTAGTTTTAATTAGTTTTAAGAAAACAAAAAAAAATGATCTTTTAAACTAAGTTTTTTAAAGAATTTTCTTAGTTTTTAACTAGCTCTAGTTTTTGATTCATAAGTTATCTTAAGGCTGAAAGGCATTAGTAGTAAGATATTTAATAATTTAGAGAGCCCGCCTAGGGTCAGTAAGTTAATTAAGTTATTATATAAGCTAGTTTTACACATTTTTGTTAGCATGTAAGTAGATATAAGAAAAAGTAAATAAAAATGAATTAAAAATGAAAAAAATGATAATGTAATTCCTTGGTCAAGAGTGTACGCAACTTGATGAGAGTGTGTTTCATTTTTTTCGTCAGCTAAAAATTTTGTATTTGACTAGGTAGGTACCTACATATTTTGTATTTGAGAACTTCTATTGTTTTGTTGATGGCATGACGTGGTTGGCGTGAAAATGTATATAATGTAGGTATAGGTCAGTAACTTACATAAGCATAAAGGATTCAACTTATTTGGAAAAAGATATGGGCACGAGTACGATAACTTTGGCGACAAGAAATAGTAACGGTTTTTGTTGGAGGGGTTCAATGCAAGCATTTCTTACGACGGGAAGGGGGAGTCGATCTCCCCCCGTCTAGGCGGTTGGGGCAATTTTATAAAAATTAAGTTCAAAGCAAAAAAAATATTGTAGAATAATGGGATAATTTACATATACAAATTACTTTTTATTAAAGCCAGAAATCTGAACTTTATAATAAATTTTAAATGAAGTGGTTTCATATTATACTTTTTGCAATAACTGACTTCAAAGTCTAAATTTACGAAAAAAAAAATTTTAAGAATCACTTTGAATACCTACTATGTTTTTCATGATTACAAATGCCAATAAAAAAAAAGATATAGCTAGCTGCTTTAATAAATTTTTTATCAAACGCTGTAAACTACTTTTTTCTATGTCTCATAGTTTTTGAGATAATTGAAAAATAGTAAAACTATTGAAGTATGCAATATTTTCAAAAAATTATGGAAATACGTACGAATTTACAATAATGTTAGGAAATAGACTAGTGAAAGTATAAAAATTCATCAGACAAGTTGTGCAACTAATTTCCGTATGCAACAACTTTCCGCATGGCCCGCTTCGCGGGGGCTCATTATTTTAACCTTTTTTTCGCAGAGTTAAGCTGCTCATGCTAAATATGAAAATAGCAATTGTTTTCGGATCAATAATTTCCTTTGATTTTTTCCAAATTGAACAAAAAAATAAACACTTCCTAAAAAAATCCCAAAAAAAAAACCTTATCTAGTATCACTGAAACAAAAGGAAATGTCAAAATACAGCCATGAAGTACATTTCATCAGAAAGAAAAACACATGGTTCTGTTACTATTTTTCAATTATCTCAAAAACTATGAGACGGAGAAAAAAGTAGTTAACAGCGTTTGATAACAAATTTATTAAAGCAACTAACTACATCTACTATTTTTAATTGGCATTTGTAATCATGAGAAAGAAACATAACACTCAAAGTGATTTTTTAAAATTTTTTTTTGTAAATTTTGACTTTGAAGTCAGTTATTTCAGAAAGTATAAATTGAAACCACTTCATTTAAAATTTATTATAGAGTGCAGATTTCTGGCTTTAATAAAAAGTATAATTTGTATATGCTAGTTTTCCCGTTGTTCTACAATATTTTTTTTCTAGATTTGAAGTCAATTTTTATAAAATTGCCCCTACCTAATACGGGGGGAGATAGACTCCACCTTCCCATCGTAAAAAAGCTTGTATTAAACCCCTCCACAAAAAACCGTTATTATTTCTTGTCGCCAAAGCTATCGTACTCTCCCCAAGATATGCGTTTGGGTAAGGTGTATGCGAAATAGTTTTTTTTTAACTTTGTTTCAAAGTTATTGGCTGTAGGTAATATTCTTTCGTTGGTGGTTTGTATTTGTATATCTTATTTATTTTATTTTTGTTTCATATTGTGCATGTGGGAAGGCAAGCTGAGGGTGGATAGTGTTGTAGGTACTTACCTATATCTATGAAAATATGTACATATCCGGAGATTTATGGGCATTTAATTGCAATTCAAAATATAACATGTAATAGAATAACATAGATACCTTACAGTGATAGTTATAGTGTAATTTTCTGTAAATTGTGTTGTGCTGATCGTTAGATACCTCGTTTCCACTTAGAATTGAATCACACTTCAATTCGGATTAGTGTCAGTTATACCTACATCGAATTGAAATAGGATTACCCGATCCGATACAGCTCTTGTAGCTGGATCGATTCGAAAGGTATGTGTTGTAAACCTAGATTACTCGATTCAGTGAGGTAAATAGATACCTACCTGCATCGAAAACTGAATCATAATCCGATTCGATTACCCGATTCTAAGTGGAAACGAGGTAAGATACAGTTTGAATTTGAATTTTTATATTATAACAAAGTGTTCGTGTCTACTTTTGTTTATTCGTCCTGGTGACAAAATTTCAGACAATTTATTCCACATAAAAAAATTGTGAAAATGTCTAAACAAATCTTTTGTGTACAAATCCAAAAAAATCAAAAATAGTTTTTTTTTCATTAATTTTGCTAATCAAACTAAGCCAAGAAACTGACCTACATTTAAATCACACAAATATAATGTTTTCCACATCCGCAAAAACACAAAATAATAAATATCGACCCTTCAATTATTTGTAGGTAATTATCTGTATTTATCTCAGCAAGCAAACTGACAAAAAAAAAGTAACCGGTTTTCTTTTTTTCCTGACTTGAAACAATATTTCTATTCTCAACCCATCCAAAAACAAGAAAACGTAAGAAAATGTTCATTCGGATATATTGTGAACATACATATGTAAGTTAACACGGCACTTGCCATTAACCCCAAACGCGTTGCGTTGCGGTCATTCTGTATCGCAACAGTAAACACATTCCCATTTCCCAAAGTTAACACGGCACTTGCCATTAACCCCAAACTTGTTGCGTTGCGGTCATTCTGTATCACAACAGTAAGCACATTCCCATTTCCCAACCTAATACCCAATCCAATTGAATTGCGTAATTATAAGAACTACCAATATTGTAATTTGTAATTATTGTTGGATAAGCAATTAAACATATCCAACAATTACCTAGTTAACTTGTAGCAAATTTTCGCAACCATTTTCCAGGAATTCGGTATATTGTATAAGCAATAACAGAATTATAAAAAGAATGTTGATCGTAAATAAAGTTCCGTTTTGTGGTAGCAATTAAATCGACAAGCGTTTTTTTTCTTTTCACCTCTCGCGAAGTGAACCGATAACTGGCGCCCGAGCAGCTTTGCAGAGAAGAAACATAAGAACTCTTCTGCAACAAAAAAAAAGAAGAAACATAAGAACTCTTCTGCAACAAAAAAAAAAGAAGAAACATAAGAACTCTTCTGTAACAAAAAAAAAGAAGAATACATAAGAACTCTTCTTCTATCAAGAACATTAAAAAGCTCAAAAGAATTTTATTTGTCGTTTTGATTTACAATCATTTATTTGAATTGCGCCGCGAACTCAGTCAATGTGACTTAAAAACAAATAATCGGGATTCTAACTAAAGTGACTAAAAAAGAGAGCGTAAGAACTATGGGATTTATATTTGAATCCAAATAAAACAATCCTTTAAAAATAAGTTGTTTGTTGTTCAAGAGCTAAAAAGAGAATAATAGAATAAAACATTCAATTCATATTGAAAACTAAAAACATGAATTTGATATTAAATACTTCATTGATATAAGTACAGTAGATTGTACTACAGTGTGAGTTGCTGGTTTGATTATTTTCAACACTTCCCCTCAAACTGTAACTCGAATAATTATACTAAACACATACCAAAGTTTTTGATACAATTAGTGTGCTTGGGTGCTGATAAGGATTTTGTTAAACATCAGCTGGCATTTCATCTGAAGGCATGTATTCAATCTTGATGTCCTCTCGTTCTATAGCTTCTCTTACGAAATGGTGGCGTAGATCAACGTGTTTTGTACGATTGTGAAATACTGTGTTCTTGCTTAGTTGTCCAGCACCTTGGTTGTCATTGAAAATGGTTGTTGCTTGTGGTTGATTTAAAATTTCGTCCAAAAATCGTCTGAGGTAAATTGCTTCCTTAGTTGCTTCGGATATAGCCATGTACTCGGCTTCTGTAGTTGACATAGCAACTGTACGTTGCTTCCGGGATTCCCAACTAACTGCTGCATTTGCCAAGTTAAAGTTGTATCCTGTATATGATCGTCTGTCATCAACACATGAACCCCAATCTGCATCAGCATATCCTATTAGGCTTTTTCCGGTTTTGGTAAATTTCAGTCCAAGATTATCTGTGCCTTTTAAATAGCGTAGCACTCTTTTTGGTGCAATCCAGTGTTGTTTGCCGAAGTTTGTGTTGAATTGACTTAGGACACTTACTGCATGTGCAATATCTGGTCGTGTTGACACGGCCAAATACATCAAAGATCCAATCAAATTTTGGTAGGGTATATTTTCCATTTCTTCTATTTCGTCATCAGTTTTGGGACACATTTCTTTCGTAAGTTTTTCGTTAGGATTCATAGGGCTACTTACTGGCTTACAATCTTTCATGTTGAAACGGCAAAGGATGTCCTGTACATATTTTGATTGTGACATTGTGATTTCGTTTTTATCTTTATCTTGTTTGAATTGAATTCCTAGACAAAAATTCAACATTCCCAAATCTTTCATTTCAAAAGATTCTGATAAATCTTCTTTAAGTTGTTGCAGTTTCTTCGGGTTATTTGATGCTACGATCAAGTCATCAACGTAGATTAAAACAATGGTAATTTCATCTTTCTGTATTCGAGTATAGACGCAAGGATCAGCACATGAAGGTTTTAAATTGAGTCGCTTCAGCTTCTGATCTAATTTCTTGTACCATTGTCGTCCAGACTGTTTCAATCCGTATAGGGCCTTCTTGACTTGACAGACTTTATCACCTTTAAATTCTTCGAGCTCCTCTTTGTGTAAAATTTCTTCAAATGCTTCAGGGATTTCCATAAAAATTTCTTCTTCTATTTCGCCGTTTAAATATGCACTTACGAAATCTAATTGGTGAAGTTCAAGATTAAGTTCCACAGCCAGTGCCATTATCATTCGAATAGATCCAATTCTAGCTAGGGGTGCAAAGGTTTCATTGTAGTCAACGCCTTGTGTTTGTGTGAATCCTTTGGCGACAAGTCTGGCCTTGCGACGCTCTAATGATCCAGTTGCGGCGTATTTTGTTCGTAGTATCCATCTAGATTTGATAATTTTCTTACCTTTTGGGCGTTGAACAACGCACCAGGTCTTGCTTTTCTTCAAGGCTTCGTATTCATCCTTCATAGCTTTCTTCCACTGCATGGCTTCTGGACTCGAGAGAGCTTCTTCGATTGATTGCGGATCGCCAAATTGAATGAGATTTGCAACGCTTGATGGTTCTTCATTTTCTGATGTTTCTTCGATATCAACGTTGTTGTTCTGAACTTGAATCATGTTGAACAATTTTCGAGGTCTACCACGGTTTCCGGTTAGAACTTTCTGTGGACGTCCTGGTCCTCTTCTCCAGGTTGTAGGTGTTTCGATATTGTCATCAGTAAACTGTTCTGGTTCTTTTATAGCTTCTGAATGAATTTGTACATTACATTCTAGTTCCTTGTCTTGAGGTATTTCGTCATTGATAAAATCTTCGAAATTGTTTTCTGGCTGATAGGCTTCGATAAAAGTGACGTCTCTACTACGGATAACTTTTCTTGCTTCTGGGTCCCAAAGTCTGTACGCTTTTGACTGCTCTGAATATCCGATAAAAATACATCTTTTGGATTTTGGATCGAACTTGCCTCTTCCGGGTGTTTTGTCGAGCACGAATGCGGTTGATCCAAACTTTCTAAAATAGCTTACAACAGGGATTCTTCCAGTCCACAATTGAAATGGAATTTCACCATCTAAGCTCTTTGAAGGGCATCTATTTCTGATGTGGTTAGATGTGAAAATTGCTTCTGCCCAGAAACCTGCTGAGAGTCCTGATTGTATCATCATGCAACGCGCCATCTCGACTAACGTTCGATTTTTTCTTTCAGACACACCGTTTTGTTGCGGTGTATACTCAACAGTTAGTTCATGCTTGATTCCTTCATCTTTCAAAAACGTTTCAAATTGATGGCTTGTGTATTCAGACCCGTTGTCAGATCGCAAGGTTTTGATTTTGTAGCCAGTTTTCTTCTCTACCATATTCTTGTACTCCTTAAACTTGTCGATGACTTCGCTCTTCTTCTTCAGGAAATAAACTTCGGTCCATTTAGATCTGTCATCGATGAATGTAAGGAAGTATCTTGAACCACCGATAGAACTTACGCGCATTGGTCCACAAACGTCAGTGTGCACAAGATCTAAAATGTTTTCAGTTCTAGATTCCGACCTTGAAAACGGTTTTTGAGATTGCTTCCCCTTGATGCACGTTTCACAAACTGGCAGTTCCTCTTCAACTCGGGCGGTTATTCCCATAACTTTCTTCTGGCGTATGATGTTCTTCAAATCAGCTCCATTCAGATGTCCAAATCTTTCATGCCATTCTTGAAGTGACGACGAAGTCTTCTGTTATCTTCTGAGTATTCTCTTACATAATACAGGTCATGGATTCTATGAGCCTTCATAACTTCTTCACCAGTTTCAGGGCGATAAATCACGGCTTCCTTCTTTCCAAATGTGACTTTAAAACCGTGCTCTGTTATTTTTGACACTGATAACAGATTTGATCGAAGGTCTGGTACAAAAAGAGTTTCTTCTAAATTGACGGTCAGGTCTTCGTTAAGAGTCAACAAAACATCTCCCTTTCCTTCAATTTTCGTTGATTCATTGTTGGCCAAACTAAGCATTCTTGTGTTTGAAGGATTGATTGAAGTGAATTTATATTTTTCGAAGCACATGTGTGACGATGCGCCTGAATCCAAGCACCAACTTTCTTTTTCATTGCTGGCTTTCATTGCAACTGCTGCATTTCGGTTGACTTCTTCACGTTGTTCACTTCGATTGGCTGAGATCTTTTTGAAGTTCTTCGATCTGCAGTCCCTTGCTTTGTGGCCAGTTTTGCCGCATGTATGGCAAGCAAACTTAAAGCGTTCTTCGGCTGGTTTTTCATACTTCTTTGTTCGGTTCGATGTGCCATTATTCTTTTTCACAAACATGGCACCTGAAGCACTATTCGATGTATTTCGCTTTCTTGCTTCATATTCCTCGAGAAGTTTAATTTTCAAAGATTCAGGATTCAATAATTTCTCTTGGGTTTCAATTGCGATTCGGAAGGATTCGTATTCGTCTGGAATGCTGTAGAGCAACAGAATTGTTAATAGGTCATCAACGATTTCCAAATCCATTTCTTGAATTTTGTCCACAATATCGAAAAAATTTCGAATGTGGTCTCTCATGTCTTCTCCATTCTTCATTCTGAGCAGGATTAAATTTTTCAATAGCGTTGCCTTTCGCGCTGGTCCTTTTGATTGATACAGATTCTGCAGCTTTTCCCATATATCCTTAGATGTTGTGCAATTTTTGATTTGCCTCAATTCAGTTGGAGAGATGGTTAAAATCAAATCAGCTTTTGCTTTCGCATCATTATTTACCCACTCAGCTTTTGCTGATTCCGGCGTAGACGGCTTCTCGCATGTTCCATTCACATACTTCCAGGCATCGTTCTTTATGAGAAGGGCTTCAACTTGAATCTTCCATGTGTCGAAATTGTCCTTTCCCAACGTCTCAATCTTCACATTGGTATAGCTCATGGTATGGTCCTCTTCGATTGACTTGATTCTCTATAGTTTCACAAAAATTAATTGCTCTTCAATTGTTCTTGAACATTTTCTTCGTTTTCAATGTTCGTATGTATTCGTTTAGCCTTTTTAGCGAGCTAATTTCTTTTCTTCAGCGCAGTGGAATTACGCTGTGCCCATAACCTATGGGATTTATATTTGAATCCAAATAAAACAATCCTTTAAAAATAAGTTGTTTGTTGTTCAAGAGCTAAATAGAGAATAATAGAATAAAACATTCAATTCATATTGAAAACTAAAAACATGAATTTGATATTAAATACTTCATTGATATAAGTACAGTAGATTGTACTACAGTGTGAGTTGCTGGTTTGATTATTTTCAACAAGAACTTCTCTAGTAATCGCTGTTGTGTGGAATAAAAACTAAAGTGAATCATTCAAGTGATTGGTAAAAGACTTCAAATTCTGTGAAAGACTTTTTATCCAAAAGAAGTGAGTTCCTGATTTGCATCAAACCGTGGAATCATCCGTACCTTAGTAGTGGACAACAAAAAGGAGAACGCGGAGCCCCAACGATGCAGAAAATTATCCTGTAAGCTTCATTATTTAATTATATTATTATTATCATTTTTATAAGAACTAGTGAAGTTACACTTTATGAATCTTCTATTTAAAGAAAAATTAATTCCAAATTGAAAATATTACAAAATCTCAAAAAAGATCTTACAAATTGAAAGATATTTCGTTTAGAACGTAAATATTTAAAAAAAGAGAAAAAATTAAGTCCCAAGCTATACCTTAAAAATTAAAATATTTCATCAAAACATTAGTATAAAAATCTCAAATAAAGTAAAGTTAACTTTAATTTGAAGACAATTGAAAAATTCTAAAATCTCAAACAAGATCCTACAAATAAAAAGATATTTTAAATAAAAAGATATTTCAAACAAAAAATTGTATTTAAAAAGAGAAAGGTATAAAATCTCAAACTAAACCTTGAATTCAATTTCAATTCATTATTTATTCAGTAGCAGTATACACATTTTTCTTTTTTAACTATTTACATTCTTTTTAGAGATTTAGGATATTGAATTATTCCTTTACAGCTATAATATATAATATGTATAACAATAATTTTATAAAAAGATATTTTACATCTTAAGGGAAAGCTACAAACAAAAACCCTTATACAACACTTAAAACTACTATTGCAACAATCCCTTTCCAACAATTTTTTTGCATTTTTATTATTTTGTTTAACTTGGTATAACATTTAAAGTGGAAAGCTTTTTAACAAGTTGATTTTCGGATAAGAAACTATTTATATCAAATTTTTGTTTAGAAATATCAATGAGATTATCCAAAAAGTCGATATTGGCTAGTTCATGAAGCCTGCGGGTTGAGTAATAACGTGGTAAATTAAGCATAATTTTGAGTATTTTATTCTGGCACCTTTGTAATTTCAATCTATGCGACTTAGCGCAATCATACCAGACAGGGGCACCATACAAGAGGATAGCTTGAAATATGGTTTTGAACATTATAAGTTTATTATCTTTGCTGAGTTTAGAGTTTCTGCAGATAAAAGGGTAAAGGATTCTAATATACATATTGATTTTATCGACTGTGGTGGAAATATGTTTATGAAAGTTCCACTTTTTGTCTATCATTATTCCGAGATATCGACAATGCTCGGACCATTCGATGTTGACAGAGCCCATTTGAAGTTGAACATTTCCCGGTAAGAAACATGCTTTTCTTCGTCGTGTAAACCAGATTGCCTGAGTTTTCTCTGGATTAATTTTGATTTTCCACTTGTAAAAATAATCTTCTAGTTTAGTGAGGGATACTTGCAGTTTTTGGTAGACATCCAAAAAGAATATCCCAGAAGAATAAACAGCAGTATCGTCGGCAAACATAGCTATATTAACGTCGTCTCCAAGAGAAGGTAAGTCAGACACAAAAATATTAAAGAGGATGGGTCCAAGTACTGAACCTTGAGGTACACCATGCTCAATTAATTGGAGAGCAGATTTCGCATTTTCAACTTTCACTACAAATTTTCTGTTTCTTAAAAAGCTTTGAATCATTTTGATAACTGGGATTGAAAATTGGAACTTATACATCTTGTGAACCAAAGCATTGTGCCACACAGTGTCAAATGCTTTGGCAATGTCTAGCATTATTAAACCAGTAGATTTCTTATCGTTAAATTTAGAGGTTACATGTTGTTTGATTCTAGCAACTTGTTGGTTAGTGTTGTGGTTGCTTCGGAAACCAAATTGATAGTCAGGTAGAATGTTATTATCTTTCAAGTGATTGTCAAGTTTTTCTTTAATTATTTTTTCTAACAATTTGCTGAGAGAACTGAGTAAACTAATAGGTCTGTAGCTTTTAACATCATCTTTAAGTTTGCCTGGTTTTGCGATTGGTATAACCATTGCTGTTTTCCAGCATTCTGGAAAGTAGTTCGTTTTGAGACATCCATTAAATAAAGCAGTCAGGTATCTAATTCCGGTGGATGGAAGAGCTTTAAGTACTCTGTTATTAATGCCATCCAAGCCAGGAGATTTTTTAGTTTTTAGCGATTTGATGAGGTAAACGATTTTACTAGAACTAACCAAATATTGTTCCGGTAAAGTAGTGCTTGACTCAGATATAGTCCTAATAGAGTTAGAGACTTCCGCTATAGTATAGTCATCACTGAGGCTAGTTGCAATATTGTGGTTTTGAGTAAAAGCTGTTGCCAAGAGGTTAGCCTTTTCTTTTGGAGCAATAACAAGTTGATTTTGTTTTTTAAGTGGTGGAGTACTTGAACCATTTTTCTTGATTATTTTGGTAACTTTCCAAAATGGTTTACTAGACTTTTCGAAGGAAGACAGTAAACCATTCCATCGCTTGTTTCTAAAATCAAAAATTTCTTTTGCAATCATTTTGTTTAAATGTTTGACGTTATGAAGAAAGAATTCATAACGTGTACGAAGCCATTGTCGCCTTTCAGAGTTTCTCAAACGAATTAGAATTAAAATGTTCTCTGGTAGTTTCACTCTATGATTAGAAACTGCAGGAAACTTGGGGACTGCGAAATCAACTGCTCTGTTTATTATTGAGACAAAATTTTCACACATAGTATCAACTTTATTTGTATCTGTAATAGTATTAGATGTTGAATCATTTATACTGCAATTTCTGTTAATAAAAGATTTAAACAGATTCCAGTTTGCAGCGCTATAGTTATAGTTAAACCTGACTTGCTTGATTGGTGCTATATTATTCACGTTAATAATAACTGGAAGATGGTCGGATCCTAAATTGTTGTGCGTGGATGGTTCACTACAATGAGTTGGTATGTTTGTAATGAAAAAATCAAGAGTGGAGGGACTTTTCGATGCAGATGTGGGAACGTAAGTATGATTTGGGGGGTATAATAGCGAAAAACTGGGAGAAACTTCGTTAGTTTCGTATAAGATATTACCCCAGCAGTTAGCCCGAAGACAATTCCATAATTGGTGGCGACAGTTTAAGTCACCGCCAATAATAGTTTTGTTACGAAATCTAAATAGCGTTCTTAAATCAGATTTAAAGAGAGGGATTTTATCTCTGGTTCTATTACCACCAGGGAAATAGGCAGAGAAAACACTCACTTTGGTGTTATTGCCAAGCATAATATCTACGCCTATTATTTCAATACACTTAAGATTCAGATTGGGATGAACAGTGTGTTCAATTTCTTTCCTAACTAAAATAGCGACACCGCCACCTTTGTTGTGCCTCCTGTCAAGACGATAACAATTAAAGTTCGGATGAGAGAATGATTTATTAATTTTCAACCATGTCTCAGTAACCAACGCAATATCAACTTTTTGGTTATGTATATAATTAAAGAATTCTATTTTTTTTTTTGTGATGCCTCTTGCATTCCAATTTACAATATTAAGAGAGTTAATCATTTTAATTTGTGTAAACATACTTAATAGCTAAAGATGTAATGACGTTAAATTGATCAGATTTAGTATGGCAAGAGCTTAGCTTAGTCATGACTTCGTTTAAGAGTGAGTTAATCTCTTCGAAAGAGAACAAATTATTGTGATCATTGATCACTTTATGATGTGTAGTGGAGGTCTCCCGAGAAATGAGAGGAGGCGGAGGCGGTTTTGATTTAGGCGCTGAATTTGATGATGATGATGGTAATTGATCTGCTGATCGGTGTCGTGGTGGTGGTAATGGGGGAAAATGTTGAAGAGAACCACGATCAACTGAAGCAAATTGGTGTACTTTCGCTGAAGGTGGTGTGCGTACACTGTTAGAAGTCATACGATTTTTTGAGTTTCTGTTGCGTATGTCTAAATATTGTTTGCGACTAACGCACTCAGGATGGGATGATTTGTGAGGTCCACTGCAATTGGCGCAACGAATCACCTCAGTTGTCGTGCAATCTTTGGTTTTGTGGTTTCCAGAGCAATTGGCACAAAAACTTTTAATGTGGCAATTTAAAGACCCATGACCATAAAGCTGACAATTATGGCATTGAGTTACCTTACCAGGATTGTGTTTTTTAAAGTCCCAGCGTATGATAGTTTTAAATAAACTAGGGCAAGATCTTCTTAGTTCATTTAATTTAGTTGTGCCTCGTTCAATATAAACGATATAAATATAATTACTATTTTGGTTTTTAGACTTGGAATTGATAGTGATCGTTTTGACTTCAATACACTTAATACCACTTAATATGAGTTCATCTTTTATTAATTTTTCGTTTATTAAGTCGAGGCCCGACAAAATAACCTTAAGAGGCCTTGTTTCTTTGCGCGAATAAGTAAAGAATTCACAATTTTTTGCCGATAGTTCAGTTTTGATTTTCTCTTGTACATCCAATGATGGTGATAAAATTTTTTGACCGAGGGAGATGTTCTTAATCAGATATTTTTCAATTTTTAAATTGTTTAGTATGGCACGCACTTGTTCACTTGTTGATTTAAGTACAACGATAGGGGGAACACTTTCTTTAATGACGTTAGATCGTTCATTATTAATATCGTCTTCCATTTCGTCCGTGTCAGCCACAAGGCTTTGCAATGGCTGGTAATAGTTTTGTCTATTATTCATTTCGGAATAGTTATTTACTTTTTTTGTTACTAAATGTTTGCTGGGAGGGCGGTAATCGCCTTCACCAGAATCACTACGAGCACGTTTGTTAGTAATGGTTCCGTTTGTATGTAGCTGACGATAGAACACTTGCACTCACTTCAACTGCTAACACAAGAATAAAAACCTTGAAAATTAAGAAATATTGCATTTAAACATTTTAACAGAGAAAAAATTAAGCCAATTCATTCTCCTCCATCCTCCAATTATCTCTAAATTATATCCTTTCCTTTCTAAAACATGGCCTCAAACGAAGAATTGTCGGAAGCCATAAGGCAGTTAACAGGAGCAGTAAATGCTCAAATCGAACAGATTAAATTAATAAATAACCGGTTATTACAACTGGAAAGTAGGACCATTCCACCCCAAGTCAATCCTCAAACCCTACAAACCCCCAAGTCAGAGCAAGACTAAGCCGATATCAGGAAGCTACCTGATGGAGTTAGGGATCTCCAAGTATTTGACGGGAATGAAGCATGGGTTCACAATGTAGAGTCAATACTTAATGACTATGAAATCGTACGAGGCAAACCCATCTATAGGGCTGTTTTGCAACATATTCGGCAAAAGGTAAGAGGTCCTGCAGACGCAGCCCTCATTTCCTACAACATTTTTGATAGTGACTGGACAGCCATAAAAAAATGTTTATCTCTGCACTACGCAGACAAACGGGATGCTCGAACATTGGAGCACGAACTAAATGGAATGAGCCAGGGAAATAGAACTGTAGACGAATCTTACGCTAGGGTTAACCATCAACTGTCCTTGCTAATAAATAAAATTAAAACCGAAGATTACTCGCAGGAAACAGTTTTCGCTCTTACAGAAAGTCATAGGAAGAGAGCTTTGGACATTTTCATAAGAGGTCTCAATGGAGACATTTCTAAGATGCTGGTAATCCAGAAACCACAAACGCTTCCAGAAGCCTACACTTCTTGCTTAGAATTCCAAAATCTAAATTTCAGAAATTTTTCGATACATAAAAAATATGTTAGTAATACTGTTACGTCCCCTATCAATCAAATGTTTCCTTCCAAATATCAACCAAAACAAACAATTCCTCAATTAGCACCAAAAGAGGGAATACAGTTGTATAATACTCAACGTTATACCAACCCAAGACCCACTTGGGACAGCCCAGCACCTTCAAGACCGACTAACCCTAAACCACCACAACCAATGGAAATCGATAAATCGGTACAAACCCGACAAATTAACTACATGAATCGACCGGCAAATAAAAACTATGGAAAGAGATTCAATAGTTCCGAAAACCTTCGGAAGAAGATAGAAGAAGATTGCGAAGAAAAAAACGGAGAAGACTACACTGAGGTAAATGTCATGACACAAGCATCTCTAGCGTACCTTACTTAGAGTATGTTACCAGAGATGGAAAAGTACTAAAATTCTTGGTAGACACTGGCGCCAACAAGAATTTCATATCCGAAAAAATCGCTGAAAATACTTCTCCATTTAAAATTCAATCTGCCACCGGTCAATTAGAAATAACTAGAAAAGTTAGTGGTTTATTTTTTAAATCCGTAAGTAACAATGCCCTTATTGACTTCTTTGTCCTCCCGGGATTGACATCCTTTGATGGTATCATAGGCGATGATACTCTCAAAAAACTAGAAGCCATTATAGACAGGAAAAATAATATTCTTACCATATCCCCAAACATTAAAATCAACTTAAAAGAAAAAGAATCAAAACAGGTAAACAGCATTCAAACTAATCCTGATTACGAGAATATTGAAAACCTTTTGAATAAGTATGATAAACTATTCGGACCAATTTCAGACAGTGCTATCATAGATACAAGTGTCCGTGCAGAAATAAGAACTACATCTTCAGAACCTATATACACAAAATCCTACCCATACCCCGCCAACTTAAGATTGGAATTCGAGTCCCAAATTAATAAAATGCTAGTCGATGGTGTCATAAGGCCATCTAAAAGTCCTTATAATTCGTCACTTTGGATAGTCCAAAAAAAAAGCGAATGCAGCTGGTGAAAGGCAATACAGATTAGTTATCGACTTCAAACGGCTTAACGCAATAACAATCCCAGATGCTTACCCCATCCCTGATATAACAAACACATTGGCAAGCTTAGGAAAATGCAAATTCTTCACAACGCTAGACCTAACGTCAGGATTTCATCAAATAAAGATGAAAGAAAGCGATATTCCAAAAACAGCATTTTCTACAGCAAATGGCAAATACGAATTCACTCGTCTGCCATTCGGCCTTAAAAACGCGCCGGCCATTTTTCAAAGAATGATCAATGACGTCTTGAAGCCCTTGACTGGAAAAACATGCTTGTCTACATAGACGACATCATAATTTTTGGAAAAGACAAAGCAGATCATTTAAAGAATTTAGAAGAAGTATTATCATATCTAGAGAAAGCTAACTTAAAAGTAAACCTAGAAAAATCAAAATTTCTTAAAACACAGGTAAATTTCTTGGGATATATAATTACCCAAGAAGGTATACTGAGAGAAAATCGCAGCGATTCAAAGAATTCCACCACCCCAGAATCTCAAAGAATTAAAAAGTTTTTTAGGGCTAGCATCATATTACCGGAAATTCATCAAAGATTTTGCAAAAACTGCAAAACCTTTGACAAGCTTGACGCGAGGTCAGAATGCTCAAATCAAAGCAAACCAATCAAAGAAAATAGAAGTTCATCTTGATCAACAAGCACTAAAAGCTTTCAAGGATCTAAAAGAAATGCTCATGTCTTCAGACATTCTAATATTCCCAAATTTCGAAAAACCATTTATTTTGACAACCGATGCTTCCAACTATGCCATCGGAGCTGTTCTGTCTCAAGGCGAAATAGGCAGGGATAAACCTGTCACTTTCATATCAAGATCACTCAACAAGACTGAAGAAGGGGTTTCAACAATTGAAAAAGAAATGCTAGCAATAGTATGGTCTCTCGATAAGCCTAGAACATATCTTTACGGGGCTAAAAACATAAAAATTTTCACGGATCACCAACCGTTAACATTTGCCTTGAGCAACCGAAACAACAACGCAAAGTTAAAAAGATGGAACGCTAGAATAGAAGAATTTAATTACACTCTCATTTACAAGCCAGGAAGGTCAAATGTTGTTGCAGACGCCCTTTCGTGACTTCCAGTGCTTAATGTCCTAACATCATCTTCAGGAACACAACACAGTGCCGAAGAAGATAGCAGTGATCTTATTCCACACTGTGAAGTACCTTTAAATGTCTTCAGGAATCAACTAATTTTTTCCGAAGGTAATGACATGACTTGTTATGAAGAACCTCACCCAAAATATTGTAGACACTATATCAAAACGTGCTCATAGGAATTATGTATATTGAAAATAAAAACCAAATTTTAGAAAAATATTACTTCCCTCAAATTACAAAAGCAGTAAAAAAATTCGTGAATTCTTGCGAAGTTTGTAACCGCAACAAATACGACCGCCACCCTCCGAGGCCCGAGTTACAACCTACCCCTATTCCATCTTATCCAACTGAAATTTTACACATGGATATCATAGAAATAAAAAAGGAAAAATTTATAACATGCATTGATAATTTTACCAAGAAGTTTACTTAATTCTTCCATATCAAAAATAAATCGGCATTACATATTCGGGATAAGATAATTAAACTTTTACATTTTTCCACGATTCCTAAAATATTGGTAACAGACAATGAAAGTAGCTTCATAAGTCCCATAGTGCTTAACTATATAGAGGGACTTGGAGTAAACGTGTATTTAGCGCCGCCACAAAAAAGTGAAGTAAATGGTGCAGTAGAGAGAGTCCATTCGACCATCATAGAGATCATTAGATGTCTTCAACAAGAATACCCAGACTATACCTACGTTAAAAGAAATTATAAACATTGCAACTGATAGATATAACAACACTATCCATTCAATAACAAAGCAAAAACCGGCAGATGTTTTCTTTGGAAGAACACAAAGAATCAATTACCAAAACTTAATTGGCTTCAAAGATATAGTTAACACAGATTTAAAACACCAAATCATTCGCAACCAAAAAAACCAATTAGTAGACATAACAAAAATAGACCAGTACCTAAACTTTATAGTCCAGGTAATACCGTATTTAAAAGAGATAAACAAGTTAAGGGGAAATATAAACCGTTATACCACAAAGAAACAATAGGACTAGACAATAATGTAACAATAACCACAACGAACGGAAAGCGAATCCATAAATCACATTTAAAAATACACCTTCTATTACAGATTAAGCACCATCCTGTGCGTACAAGCCACTGTCAACATTTACGAATACCAAAGTCCATTAATAGCCATCAAACAAGAAAATGGTAGGGTCATCAATGGAACTACAAGGTCATACATATAATAGACCTAACTGCCTACGACAAATTATTAAACAACATCAACACAGAGATAAAACGCTCCATACCTAAAACAAGCGCCTATCGACCACAGCTAGATCTTCAACTATCAAAGATAGAAAGCCTGCTAGAGCAACTTCAGGATAAGCACCAACAAAGAGGAAAACGCTCAATAAACTTGAATGGTTTCCGCTTGGAAGTGGATCGCAGGTAATCCTGATGCAACGGATTGGGATAACATCGTCACCCAAAAAAACAAACTTATTAAAAACAACAATAGACAGTACCATATAAGTAGACGCCTAAGTAATGTAACCGACATCCTAATCGAAAAATACAATTATATAATTGAAGGGATTGATACAAATTTGACTGAGAAATATGAGCAAATTATCTTTAACAAACTAAGTCTTCTAAAGGAAGAAGTAGGAGAAATAGTTCTTGCAGGGCAACTTGCTAAGAAAGGAATTGTAAACTCAAATATACTTAACAAGGCTGAAATTGCAGATATCCTTTCAAAAATAGAAACGCTTCCCTTTAGAAACGAACTTCAGGCTATAGAATATGCTGAACCTATGATGCTTGTTAAAAATTCCACTCTGCTTTACGTTATTTATTTATCCTAAGCAGATGACACAGCTTTTAATAACATTATAGTTAGACCAACAATAAGAAATAGCAAAAAAATGTATAGAAATCGAAGAAACTACGCTTTGCAGGAAATCTGAGCTCCTAAAACTTAACATTAAAGATTGCGCACTCCAGCTTTTGAATGGTGAACAAGTAAAATGCGACTTTAACTATGAAAACAGACCAATAGTAGAACTTATCAACGAAAGTACATTATTTCTAACGAATTATGTTGGTGATATAACATACGGTACTCATTTTCAGAACCTTAACGGTACATTTTTAATTAATTTCTATAATGAATCTATCGAAATCGATAAAACCAAATATACTAATTGGGAAACCAGAACATATCACATACTTCCTTCTTTATTGCAAAATAATCTCACCGAAGGGGAAATCAAACTTGATCTCCAGTATCTACACAAACTACATTTGGACAACGTAGAAAAGCTCTCCTATGTGTCCTCAAACACATGGTTATTTTTAGGCTCAGACGTAGTCATTCTGCTCATTGGTATAGCTATTAATTTAATTTTGTTCTTTTTTCTAAAAAAACAAACAAAAAATAAGAAAAAACTGCATATTCCTTCACTTCAACCAATAAAACTCCATATCCCTTCATTTGATCCAATTGCTTCCCAAATACCTACACTAGAACCAATCAACCTAAAAATTTAATCAGCGAGACGCTGATACTTAAGAAGGGGGGAGTTAACACGGCACTTGCCATTAACCCCAAACGCGTTGCGTTGGGGTCATTCTGTATCGCAACAGTAAACACATTCCCATTTCCCAAAGTTAACACGGCACTTGCCATTAATCCCAAACGTGTTGCGTTGCCAAGAACTACCAATATTGTAATTTATAATTATTGTTGGATAAGCAATTAAACATATCCAACAATAACCTAGTTAACTTGTAGCAAATTGTCACAACCATTTTCCAGGAATTTGGTATATTGTATCAGCAATAACAAAATTATAAAAAGAATGTTGATCGTTGTGGTAGCAATTAAATCGACAAGTGTTTTTTTTTCTTTTCACCTCTCGCGAAGTGAACCGATAACTTGTATAAGTTATTTTAAATGTTATTAGTTTGTTTTAAAAAAAAGAATTTCATTTCTTTTTTTATTTACTCTTTATTACACCACAAGATACAAAGTAGAACTGAATAACTTAAATCTACCTATCCTAATCGAAACCTCTGCTGCTATTCTAAATGTGCTGACGACCTGTCGCCGGTGTTGGGGTGATGACCGTCGTTGAGGTCGTCTGTGCTGGTTTTCGGGAATTCAATAATGCAATAATTGCAATTCAAGTTGCTGCGCGTGGATATGTTGAATTGGATAATTTTGTTGACGTTAACTCCTCCGCCCTTAAATTCGAACGTCCTCGTTTGATGACCTCAGGTGTTTCTTGATGTCTTCAATTCCTATTACCATGGTTTTTGGGTTTTTATCTAATTCTGGTGTTGAAGTTAGATTTTCGTTTTTCCCAATAGTTTTGTTCTTTCGATTTCGAAGGAATTTGAAAGCCAATATTATTGTTACTGTTATTAGGCAAAATGCTAGTGCTGAGCTGGTTGTGCTATGGATGATATTGTTGTTTTCTAGCAAGTCTATTTTGTTTGTGCTATTTGCGTAGAGATTCTTAAGTCTCTCGAGTGATAAGAATTCTTCTTTGGCTTCTAACATTGGAGCTGGCTGAAGAACTGCTGGCATAGGATGATGGTTGATGATTTTTCTGTTCGTGAATTCTCTTTGGTTTATTTGTATCAAAGAGTTTGTATGGCGGATGAAGTAGGTTCCATTGAGTTCGACTGTTTCGTTATTAATAACTGCAGGACCATTGAATTGGTTGAGGAGAAGAATTCCAGGAGATATTTCTTCGAGTGATGGAATGTGTTCGTTGTTTATTTGCGTACATGTTGGTTTGATGCTCTTCAGTAGGTTTGGTATGCAGGCAGAGGTACTTATATCTATTACATTCTTTTTATTACATATGGATTATTCATTAAATTTTTTACATTCTTAAATTATTCCAAAAATCTTATCTCTACATTCTAAAACATTTTCGTAAGGAATTTTATTAATGACATTCTTTTTCTTTGTTGCTTTTAGTATAAAAACACTACAGGAATAACTTTCACTTGTAGGTAGTTCTAATATGTAAATTATATTTTTATTGTTGGAAGCAATTTTCACATTTGCGAATTCTAAAGCTTCGTCTATATTGACGTAAGGAATTTTTTCATTTTTAATTATTGTTTCAGTTATTTTTTTTTTTTTTTTTTTTGCATCTCAGAGACTAAGTCGCACAGAGTTTAGAGCAAACTCATTTGTACGTACTTATCTACACTCTTCATCATAAATGCAAGTTTTAGAGATTAGTAAACACCAACACCAGCACAAAGAGAACGTATAGAAAATATATTATATATATAAAAAAAAATAAAAAAATACAGATAGTGACATTCAACATGGAACACCTAACATGAATTACAATAATAATTAAATAAACTACTAGAAATAAAATAAAACATAAGCTACAAACTAAGAAACATTGAACAAAAATCATGCATGTGGAGCACTGGTTTTAAATTTTTGTTTTAGACAATTTTTATTAACATTGAAATCTATAAGTAGGGAATTAGAATTGTATAGCCTACTCATGCGCGATAGCGGCTCATGCATGCCGTAGTTGGTTCTATGATGGTGGATATGAATCAACTCTAAATTACGCAAGTGGTGAGATCATCCGCGGTAGTTAAAACTTATGGACGAGAGCAAGTAGGGAGCATCAATAAAGCCAGTCATAAGCTGATGGAAAAATATTAGGTCATTGTTGATACGTCTTTGACTAAGGGTTTGCAATTGCAAAAGTTGAATTCGATGTTCATAGGGAGGTAGATTGAATGGATCTTCCCAAGGAAGACCCTTCAAAGCAAAACGTATAAATTTGTGTTGTACTGCCTCAATACGATGTTTATGAATTTCATATAAGGGAGACCAAACTTGTGAGGCGTACTCGAGATGAGGGCGAACGTAGCAGTTATACACAGATAGTGTTACATAAGGATCATCAAATTCTTTTGACCACCTCTTTATGAAACCCAGCATAGAATTTGCTTTCCTAACAATTGAGTTTATGTGCTCACTAAATTCAAGGTTAATATTGAAGTAAACACCTAAGTCACGAAAACTTGAGACATTACACAATGAATGACCAGACATTAAATACATAGCTCTACTGGGTTCACGTTTTTTCGAGAAAGTCATAGTTTGGCACTTCGAAGGGTTAAGACTAAGACCATTCTTTTCACACCATGTTCCAAAGCTATCGATATCTTTTTGAAGAAGTACGCGATCAGTAGTATTTTGAATGGATTTAAAAATTTTCATATCATCTGCGAAAATCAGAATTTCACTATACGAAATGCATGAAACAACATCATTGATTGCGATAATGAAAAGCAAAGGCCCAAGGTGACTGCCTTGGGGTACACCCGACAGAGCATTGAAGGGACTCGAAAAGCTGTTACGAAATTTTACTTGGTACGTTCTATTTTCGAGATAAGAGCAAATCCATGCAATAAATATTTTTGGAAATCCAAAAGCTTTGAGCTTATATAATATTACATCATGAGAGAGTTGATCGAATGCTTTGGAAAAATCAGTGTAAATACAGTCGAGCTCATACCCATTTTCAAGGGCATTAGAACATATGTGAAGAAAAGAAAGAAGGTTTGTTACCGTAGATCTTTTCTGCATAAAGCCATGCTGCTGTCTGCAAATAATATTTCTTGTAAAGAATGAGAGGCTGTCGCAAACAACCTGTTCAAAGAGTTTGGGGATGCAAGATAGCTTGGATATAGGCCTGTAGTTTTTTATTTCTATCTTATCACCCTTTTTAAAAACCGGAGTGATAAAGGACTTTTTCCAAAGACTAGGAAAAACCCCTGTTTTGATTGAAAGCTGAAAGAGATATTGAAGTGGGAACATTTTTACGGAACGGCATTTCTTTAATAGAACTGGCGGGATTCCATCCGGGTCGGACGAAAAGTCATCTTGCAGAAGTGATAAATATTTTAAAATGTTGTCACTATGAACAGGGATATTATTAAAATTTACTTGAGAGCAGTTACGTAAATACGTAAAGTAGTTTTCATCTATTACTATGGAGGTATCACAGAAAGAGCTTTGAAAATGATTAGCGAAGGCATTACATATATCGTTAGTATTCTCTAGCGGAGTATCACCAGAAATAAAGTTCACTGGGTACCCATCAGATTTTTTCTTTCAATTAACAAATCGCCAAAAACTTTTTGGGTCATCCCTTAAAGAGAAAGACATCTGTCTTAGGTAGTTGGAGTAAAGAGTTTTGGAGAGCATGTTAAAGTTTTCAAAAAAACTAATATAAACACTATAGTCAGTTGTAGAATGAGTTTTAATGTAGGCTTTCCAGGCTTTATTTCTCTTATTTCGCAGAATCTTTAGTTCTTTGGTATACCAAGGCTGATTAAAGCAGGAATTCTTAAGGATTTTTCGGGGAATAATTTTGTTCATACAATTTTCCAAGATCAAGTAAAAGCATTTGACTGCATCGTCGATATTGTCAGAAGCTGATACATTATCTATACCGGCTCTGGTGAGTTCTTCGGAAAGCAAATCCAAATTCGCTCTCCGAAAGTCAAAAGTGTATGAACAGTCAAATGAGTTACTATGAACATATAAATCAGAACTTAAATCCAGAAAAATATCTAAAGGTGGGTGAAGATCATCTAAGTTAGTAATGCCATACTTAGATTTAAGAACAACAGTACTAACTGCGTCAGATGAAAAAACTAAATCGAGCATGCGATTCATAAAGTTTCTAATACAGCTTATTTGCTGTAAGTCTGAGGAAATGATATTGTCAAGTAAACGAAGCTCTTGCTGAGACGAAGTCAAAGATGCAACTTGAAAGGATCCGTCTTTAGAAGGGACCCAATTCACTTCTGGCAAATTAAAATCGCCCAACAATAAAATATAGCTTTTCATACAACACAATTCCATTACATAATCTAAAACTAAAGAGAGCTCAGTATAAGCTGAGACAGGACTCTTTGGAGGAATATAGACGTTTACGACATACATATATACTATTTAACTGTACGGATACTTTGACACATAATACATCAATTGTAAAGGAAAAAGGAAAAGTGATTTGAGACGACATATAAATATTTCTTACAGAAATCAATGCACCACCTCCCACATCTTCTGGCTTATCGTAATGACGGTCTTTACGATAAACTGAAAAGTCCTGACTAAAGAGCTCAGTGTCCAAATGACTTGAATTGAGCCAGGTTTCAGTTAAGACAAATATGTCATGCGAGAAGACTTGAGAGTTAAGGTAAAGATCCGTAATTTTAGTACGAAGCCCTCTTACATTTTGGTAGAAGAGGGCAATTCTATTTAGTTTTTTGGTACAGGTATCCGTTCAGTTCTAACTGCTTTTTTCTTGCGTAATGTAAACTCTTTAATGAGTGTACCATCAGGCCAAGAACCACTATTCAGTATAAAATTAGAGAGGGAGGGAGGAACAACTAACTTAAATGAAGAAACAAAGCTATTGTTCTTACTGATTTTATTACATTTAATTGACGTAACAGAGGGGATACTCTTTTTGTCAACCAAATGACGCAAAACATCATCTGGCGTGATTTCTGGTCTAAGTCGTGGGACAAAAAGGGATCTAGGTTTGGGAACTGCTTCCATAAGGACATTTATTCCCAGAGAAACAGGTTCAATTACATCCTGCGTGTCCATAGAAAGCGAGTTTTCGATAATTGGTGTAGTGGATTCTATTGCATCCAGGTTATTATTAGAGGTTTTATTAGGATTTTTACTCACTGACGCATTGGACTCAGGAAGAACGAGTAAACTGTTCAGTTGATCTTTGTTCGTATTGCTCCTCAGTGTTTTGCGCTTTGGAGGAGGATTAGAAACTTGATTAGCTACTGCACCATCGCGATTTTTTTTTGAGTTTTTGGATAATGCTATGGCCGAGCTGGTAGCTAAGGAAGTCGGTTGCGATTGAAGGTCTACTAACAATTGGGGTTTCTCAATGATTAAAGGTTAAAGGTTAAAAATCTAGTTTTTAATGAGGCTTTCATGTATGGTTTTTCCTGATTGAGTAATGACGGTTGTATTTTTGTCTTCTTTTACTATTTCCTTTCTGTATTTGGCTGATAATTTATTTCCTAATCTTTTATTAACTTTGACATAAATGGTTTCTCCGTTTGAGAACTTTTTAACAGGAGTTTTTTTCTTGTTATGGTATTCTAAATCTGCATCTTGTTTTCCTATCAGTTTGTTTTTGGTGATTTCTCTTTCTATTTCAAGTTGTTCGGGATTATTGGATAACTGTCTAGCAAAGAATATGTCTATTGGTTTTTTTCCTGTGGTTGAGTGGATGGAGTTATTATATTCGAAAATGGATTTGTCCAGAAGTTCTGGGAATGTATAATTTGGGTTTTGAGATTTTAGACAACGTATCACTTCGGATAGTGTTGAATGAAAACGCTCTACCTGTCCGTTAGCGGTACTGGTATATGGAGGAGTTTTGAATATTTTTATATTGAAAAAGTTTTCTAACATGAAAAGAACTGAATTCGAGTTTAGGGATTTTTCATTGTCGACGACTATAGTGTCAGGGACACCAAATGAAAGGATTAATTCTCGTAAGGGCTGTTTTATATCTTCGGCTGATCTTGATTTGAGGATCTTTACTAAAGCATATTTGGAAAATTTGTCAATGGCTGTCAAGATAATGCGTTTATTCGTGAAATAAATGTCTAAGTGCAATATTTGACCAGGGTATGTAGGTATAGGAGTGGCTTGAATCATTGGTTTACTAGGATAAATAAATAAATACTGTCATATTTATGTTCCTTGCATATTTTTCATTCTGTGACTATTTTCTCTACCTTGCAGAATTTGCAATTTATTTTCTTTGCTATTTCTATGTGCACGTGTATGTTCTTTTATAATTTCAGACTCTTGTTTTTCCTCGTCAAGTAAATCTGTGACTATATTTCTGGAAAATCTAGTTCTATATTGTTTGAAATGAGTTGGGTAGATTTCCTGAATCTGTCCCAGGATTCTTTCGTTTGTTTTTAAGCCATTGATTACGGATGGGTTGAGATATCGTTTAAGAATATAGATAATTTTTTCGTCGGAAAGTTCTGGTTCGACTATTGTGTGTCGATGATAGGTAGGGAAGATTATTTCGAAATTATAGGAGGCTACAGGTCCTTCTGATAAAATAATTTGGTTTTTAAACACGTTTAAAGGCTCGGTTGCAAATTGAATAAGGTGTTGTCCTTCGTCACTATGTTGTGTGACGGTTAAAGAATTTATTTTGCTATTAATCGGTGGTCTTGATAATGCATCGGCCACGACGTTGGTTTTGCCGGGCTTATATTTAAGGTCGTAATTATACTCTTCGAGTAAAGCTTTCCATCGTTTTAATTTATGGTTGGTGTTTTTGTTACTCAGCGCATAAGTTAAAGGCTGATGATCAGTGTAGATCTTTACAACTGACTGACCGTAAAGGTAATTTCTAAGAGTAGTGAGTGCCCATATGATCGTTTACATTTCTTTTTCGTTTGTAGCGAAATGTTCTTCAGTTTTATCAAGTGTTCGAGAGATGAAGGTAATGGGTTTCTTATTTTGTTCCAAGACAGCGCCAATAGCGTAGTCTGATGCGTCTGTCGTTAAATGAAATTCTTTTTTTAAGTCGGGATATGCGAGAACTACGTCTTCCGAGGGTAAAGATTTTTTGATTTTGTCAAATGCTTCTAATGCTTCGTCGTTCATTGCTATGAATTTTTTACTTGAGGCATGTTTGGACGTTCGTCCATCCTCTCCCCTTCAAAGGACTGTTAGGGATTTCGCTATTTTAGCGTAGTCTCTTATGAACCTGCGATAAAACCCTGACAGGCCTAAGAATGATCTTAGATCTTTCAGTGTATTTGGACATGGAAAGTTTTCTACTGCTTCTAGTTTCTTTGGATTGGTCTTTATTCCTTCGGGTGTAATAATAAAACCTAAGAATTCTACATTGGTTTGTAAGAATTCACATTTGTCCATTTGTACTTTTAAGTTGGCTTCTTGAAGAGTTCTGAAAATCGTTGAAAGGTTTTCGAAGTGTGACTCTTCGTCTTTGCTGAAGACGACAATATCGTCTATATAGACGAAACAAATTTTTCCTATATGTTCTCGTAATATGTCGTCTAATGCTCTTTAAAAAATGGACGGAGCATTCTTCAGTCCAAATGGGAGTCGTACAAACTCGTATTTTCCGTTGCTTACGGAGAAGGCTGTTTTTTCCATGTCGTTCTCGTGTAGTTTGATTTGGTGGAAACTACTTTTTAAATCGAGTACTGAGAAAACTTTGTTTTGTCCGAGTTGGGATAGAACTTCATTTATTTCCGGTATCGGATAGCGGTCAGGGATAGTGACCATATTCAGTTTTCGATAGTCGATTACTAATCGAAATTTTTTTTCGCCAGATGCATCAACTTTTTTGGGTACAACCCATATTGGTGCATTGTAAGGAGACCGAGAAGGTCTAATGATGCCGTCTTTAGGCAATTGGTTTATTTGCTTTTCGACTTCATCCTTTAAGGACATAGGGTATGGATATGATCTCGTATATATTGGTTCATTAGTCGAGGTTCTAATTTTTCCTGTCACCGTTGTGGTGTAAGTTAATTTTTCATCCGGTTCGGCGAATAGATCAGTGTGTATCGGTGAGCTTGCGAAGCTTAAACTTGCTTTCTTCGGACATGAGTGTTTGTCTCTGATGGTGACGGAGTTTATTGACTCATAAATTTGTTGTTTTAATCGGATTTTAAGCTTATTTTTTATAAGCATATAACTTTCTTTTGTAAAAATGACAGCTGACAAGTCCTTAAGGCTGTCATTGCCCAGGATTCCATGGAAGGATTTGAGTGAGGGAAGAATGAAAAATTGTATTTGAATGCTATTAATACCGAAAAGATTTATCATAATATGTTGGCTTATTTCGACCTGACCGCCAACTGAGTTTGCAAAAAAGTTTTTGTTATTCGGAATTGGATTCTTTACTAGGCTTGGCTGAATGTAGTTTTTGTTTGACCCTGTATCTATTAAGAATTTTAAAATTTTACCGTCGCTCGTCTTACATTCAAAGTATGACAAAGACGAGCTTGTTAACCTAAAAAATGGATGTCTGCATAATCGTTCAATTGTTCATCGTAATTGCTTTGTTTTTCGATATATTCGTTTAAAGATTCATATCCGATGTTCACTGTACTCATAGCATTTAATAAAGAGTTATAATCACTGATATTTGATTGATAAGTGTTCCATATCATTAGTTGGTTCTAGGTTTGGATTGATTACTGTTTCGGGATAGGAATTAGGACTTACTGGATTAGTTGGTAAGTGGAAATTTCTTTGAATTTTCGGTGGGTGTGCTTGTGTAGATGGGGTTGTAATATTCTGATCATTTGGCCTTTTGCCGTATAAATGATTCTGATATTTTGGCCTATTTATGTAGTTTACTCCTCTTGAACGTAAACTTGAATCGATTTCCATAGGTTCTGGTCTAGGAAGTAGTTTTGGGGCAGTTGGTCGAGGTGGACCATATTGGTTTTGCTGTGCAAAAGGATTTTGTGGAGGATACTGATAATATTGTTGGGGCTGTTGGGAGTATTGCGGGTAATGGGACCGACGCGACGTGGGGGATGCTGAGGAACATGTGCTAAATGATGGAGAGAGAAATGTGCAGTTGTAGTGAATAGACGTGTTTTTGATCGCTCCAGCTTTGTCGGCTTACAGTTTTGCACACCTTAATTTTAAAAATCTATACCTGTGCGGAATATAAGTTTGTTCGTTTTCTTCTGTAACAAACAATAAAAAACAAAAAAGAATAATAAAATCTTGTGCTCATAATGTCTTTCACAACGCGCCCCCCATCATCTGCTACTCGTAGCAAATGTAATAACGTTGCCACCAAAAGCTCTCATACTTCGCCCTGTGTGAAAAAACCTACGTGTACGAATGGAGATATGGTTGAGATAAATGTCTTCGATAAAATATTGGAGGACTTCAGAAAATCCTTAACTGATACCTTTGTCAATGGAATTGAAAAATTGCGATCTGAATTTATTGTAAAGATAGATGAAGTAAAAACAGCATGGGAACAACGATTTGAGTCCATCAACAGCTGGTTCTTCAACCTATCTTCACGAGTTGCAAAAATCGAAAAAGACACCTCCGCCTCTACTCTTTTGTGTAATGCTGAAATTCTTGCTCTTCGCCAACAAATAAATATCTTGGAGAAAAAAGAGCTTGGTTGTGATGCTGTGCTTTTTGGTGCTCCTGTTCTTCCAGATGAAAACCTACTACACATTGTCAATAACTTCTGTACCACTATTAAATGTAGTTCGGCTTCAATAGCTAATATTTTCCGTGAGAGAAAACAAAACAATAGCAACAACAAATCTCCGATTAACACGCCCCCACCATTGATTGTGATTAAATTCAAATCAACACATGACAGAAATACTGTTCTAAAAGCTGCAGCCGATTATCGTAAGGTAAACAATAAAGTGCTCAAACTTAAAGACTTCGGATTTACATCAAATGACAACTGTTACTTAAATGAAAGCTTGACCAAACACTCACGCTTTCTTTTACAAAGCGCTCTTAGTCTTAAGAGATAAAAACAGCTATTCTCTGTCTATACTAAACATGGGACTGTCTATGCTAAAAAGACTTTGAACGGGAAAGTTTTCTCCATTGAATGCCCAGCTGATCTACACTCCATTGCCACTGGTGCTGCTGTTAATGCTGATGTCTCTGCTGCTGCGAATCATCAATAATATGTATTTTTTTTTTTTTTTATAATTGTATTTTTCTCTATCTTTTAGTTCGTTATCGTAATAGTTATATAGTAACTCTTCTTATCCTCTCTTTTCTATATTTCCTTGTCTACTCTTAATAATTTGGTTCATATTGATTTTATATTTTTAGTGCTATTCTTCTTTTCTATTTTTGTTCAGTCTTTAATTTAATGAATATGGAATTCTCCAGCTATAGTGTGAATGAAAAATCAACCCACACTATGCTCAATAATCTTTTAAATTATCGTGATGGTTTTAGGGTCTGCCATTTAAATGCTCGTAGCTTAAATCAGTTTAAATTGGATTATTTAAAGTATATATTTGTTGGTTCTGTAGTCGATGTGATTTGTGTTTGCGAAACATGGTTTAAGCAGGATGTTTGTGATATACAGTATAATATACCGAACTATTATATCATCAGGAATGATAGGTGTACAACTACATGGGGTGGTGGGATTGCAATATATTGTAGATCTTCACTTAAATGCAAAGTTATTAGTAAATCGGCTGACCTTGACATTGAATTCATTATTGCTGAAGTATATGATGGTTGCACCAAGTGCTTGATTGCCTGCGCATATGTTCCAAATCGTAGCTGCTCCCCTCAACCATTCTTTGATATTTTGTCTCAGTTTACACCTTATTATGAGCACGTAATTATTTAAGGTGACTTTAATGCTGATTTACTGAAATATGATTCACGGGCTTTCCAAATCAATGATATGGTTTCTTCTTTGGGGCTGCAGATATTGAATACAACCTATCCAACTAGATTTGCAAAAGGATGCATCCCAAACCTTCTTGATTTAAATATTGTTTCCGATCCATCATCGGTTCTTCTTTCGGACCAGCTATCTTTAGATTTCATATCTGATCATGATTTGCTTTTTTCTACTCACAATATAAATTTTAACCACACTTCTACTCCTTTATCATTCTCTTTCAAAGACTATTCGTCAATAAATTTAGATGCTCTTCGATACGCCGCCTTCTCAGCTCCCTAGATTGACTGTCACATTTTATCTGACCCTGATGCAAAATTAAACCATTTCCAAGATATACTTTTTGGACTATATAATGATTATGTACCACTAAAAATAGTTAATATCCGACATAAAAGCTGTCCTTGGTTCACTTCCGAAGTTGTCGAGGCTATCAAAATTCGTAACAAATCTTACAGGAAGTGGAAACATTCTCCTTCAAACTTCAATTGGGTTTCCCACAAGATAGCCAGAAACAGATCCACAGTTTTAGTAAGAAATTCTAAACGAGATTATTATGCTTCTAAATTGGATTCATCTCTTCCCTCAAAAAAGCTTTGGAATAATCTTCGACAAATCAGATTGTCTAACTCCAAAAACGTATCAAAATGTGAAATTGATTCTGATGAACTAAATAATTTTTTTCTTGAAAATGGATCCAATGACGCAAGTGTCAACTTGTCTCAAAGTATCAACCCACTGTTTGAAGCGGTAAGAAGTTTACAGATTGAAACCGTGGATGAAAGTGATGTCTTAAGTTGCTTTGCTTTAATCAGCTCTAATGCTGTGGGGGAAGATGGGATTCCAATTCGTTTCATTAAACTTATTCTGCCTTATATAATATCAATCTTGACTCATATAATTAATCACTGCGTCTCAACGTCAACTTTCCTAAAACTGTGGAAAATAGCAAGGGTGGTACCTGTTGCAATAAAAAAATATCCCCATGTTAGCATCTGACTTCAGACCGATTAGCATTTTACCGTGCTTGTCGAAGGTCTTCGAAAGATTAATGGCAAAGCAGATAACACAGCATTTGTGTAAACATAATCTCCTTTATAATGGTCAATCTGGTTTCAGAGCTAATCTTAGTTGTTCAACTGCCATGGGTCATATTTTAGATAATATAAGACTGGAATACGATAAGGGACATGTGACGCTTCTATGCCTTCTTGATTTTTCAAAGGCTTTCGACAAAGTAAACCACAAAGTTTTAATCTGGAAACTTAAACATCACTTCGGCTTCTGTAGCGCTACAGTGAGACTACTTGAAAGTTATCTCGATAACAGACAGCAAAGAGTTGTAACGAATGACACTTTTTCTAACCTTTTACCTGTAAAACAGGGTGTTCCACAAGGGTCAATCTTAGGCCCGATTCTTTTTTGTATGTATATTAACGACCTTCCAAGTGTCTGTTAACATACTAAAGTACATCTCTACGCTGATGACGTTCAATTATACATTGCTCGACCACTTAAAAGTGTAGTTGAACTTGTGAGTAAATTAAATGAGGATCTTCGACATATCTGCTCGTGGTCTAGAACAAATAAATTATCACTAAATGCCGAAAAGTCACTAGTTTTGCCAATATCTAAGAATAAAATTGGAATTGAATGCCTACAGGATGTTTACGTTTCTTCAGATAAACTAAAAATTGTTCATATTGCAACTAGTTTGGGTTTTGTCTTAAACTCTAACTTATCGGGATATGATCATACAAATAAAGTTGTAGGTAAAATCTATGGTTGCCTCAGGAAATTGTGGATGGCTGCTAGCTTTACTCCCACTGATACTAGGAAAAGACTTGTAAAAAGTCTCATTTTACCTTTGATTACGTACTCTGAAGTTGTATATCCCAATATCGACTCATTGTCCCAACGTAAACTTCAAGTTGCGTTTAATGATTCCATTAGATATGTATACGGGCTTCGAAGATATGACCATGTTTCTCTTTACGCGTTTAATTTTTTGGGCACCACATTAAAACACTATATTGATGCCAGAAATTGTATTTTCCTTCATAATCTTTTAACTGATAAGGCTCCGGGGTATTTGTATGAAAAGCTTAGACTTGCCCGCTCATATAGAACTTTTATTCTTATCCCATCACTTCACAATTACCTCAATTCTAGTCGTTTATTTTTCATTCACGCTGTTAAATTATGGAACTCTTTACCAATAAGTATAAGATCTATCTCTTATATCACTCGCTTTAAAACTGCTATCTTTAACTTTTTCTCATCCCTTACTTGAACCTACATCTTATTCTTTACTTTGTTAAATTTTTTATGATATGATTAGCATAAGTTTATATTATTCTCTTTTTCTCATTTGTTAATTAAATTTTAATTTTTCCTTTTTTTTTGCGGTTAAAGTCCTCATTTATTTCATTTTAATACATAAGAGAAAAATTCATGTCTTTATCCGCTTATCTCTTAGTACTAAAAAAGATATTAATCTTAATGTACAAATATTTGTTACTTTACAAAATAAAATTGAAATTGAAATTGAAAAAAAAAAAAAAAAAAAATTAGGGAAAAATTGTTGTTGTTGTGTAACATGAGCTGTTCTGCGAGGTGGCAGTTCAATGATTGGTTTTCTGTTATGACCGCTAGGAATGTTAGCATGTTGCGAGCGGAAACTTTGATTCTCAAGCTTTTGGCACAGGTATAAGGCTTGAGGAAGGTCTTCAGGTTCTCTTATACCTAGAAGTCTAGGTAGATCACCTCTAAGGCCTCTTATGAATGTATCGAGAGCTTTATCTCGATAGGTTTCCGTTAACAAATGCATGGCATCTGTAGAAATGTCCATACTAGAGATTTTATTCAATATCAATGTCAAATATTGGTATACCATTTGATAATATTGTTTGACGTTGTTATTACCCTGTGAAAGAGTTGTCATTTGGTACTCAAGGGTACCTAAATCGCACTTGTCAGCATAGTCGGTAGTGAGACATTTAGAAATGCACTCCCAATCTAACGGCGTATTGTATGATTCTAAAACCGCATCTGCGTTACCTACAATTTTCTTCCTTATTGTGTTGAGGATACCAAAGTATTTCGGTGTGCCTCTAAGATGGTTGTAAATGCTTAGGATTCTTTCAATGCTCTTTCGCCAAGAGCTGTACTCACTAGGATTCCCTGGGAATTCCCTTATTGATCGTACCACATCGGGTACTTTATCTAGTTCACCTAAATTTCCTGCATATTGCACATTAATTCTTTGTTCTACGCCCTTGTAAAAGTTGGCATGTGGATTTATTATTGATTGCACAATGTTTTTGCATTGGTCGTTGCAGACCTTTGAAACGATGCTAGTGACGAGTGCCTCAAATTCGGGAGAAGCACTTGCTGTATATGAATTTGGAGTGGATATGTTTGGGTTTGGAGGAAGAAGGTTAAAATTTGGAAGTGGAATATTAGGTTATGTATTGCTAGAACCTGTAGGTTCTGTCATGATTGCCTTTTTATGTTTTTTTTTTCTTTCTCGTGTTTCGGAATTTTGAAAATTTATAATGTTCTTTTCAATTCTTATGTTTCAAATTATTTTAATTTTGTATAGAATGCTTATAAATCTTTTATGCGATTTTATGCTACTAGAAAATAAAAGCTATTTGGTTTTGTTTTGAATCAGTATTAACTACTTTTGCTCGTTAATGTGCAAAATTCTAAATACTTTAATTATAGTTTCACTTTTCTGTAAATATTTTCTTTAAATAGGATCTTGATTCCTGGTTTCAGACTAAATCATAATTTCACTTTTGTTCTACAAATATTTTCTTTAATTAGGATTTTGATTCCTGGTTTCAGACTTAAATAATAATTTCACTTTTGTTTCTTAAAATAATTTTCTTACATAAATATCTTGGTGATCATTCCACGCTGGTAAGGTTTCCTTTGTCCGTTTTGCGTCTGCTACTAGGGAAAAAACTCTTACACTCCCTCGTGGTTCGTCTCTCTATCGATTGACTTCTATTGATGGGTTGGTTGCTTTGCTTGGTACACTTTAACTAAACACACGCGGCGAGCTATTTTAGGTCGGCTTAATGCTTGGTAGTGTTTTACGAGGCGAGCTACTTTAGGTCGACTTACTTCGTTTGTACTTTTACAAAAAACCACGTTTGGGCGAAGTTATTTTAAATGTTATTAGTTTGTTTTAAAAAAAAGCATTTCATTTCTGTTTTTATTTACTCTTTATTACACCACAAGATACAAAGTAGAACTGAATAACATAAATCTACCTATCCTAATCGAAACCTCTGCTGCTATTCTAAATGTGCTGACGACCTGTCGCCGGTGTTGGGGTGATGACCGTCGTTGAGGTCATCTGTGCTGGTTTTCAGGAATTCAATAATGCAATAATTGCAATTCAAGTTGCTGCGCGTGGATATGTTGAATTGGATAATTTTGTTGACGTTAACTTATATCTTCGTCAGTGTGCCTTATGAATGATACTTGTTTTTTTTATATGCCTACTTGCACAGCGCATGCTCGTATAATTGTCGCCCCTTTGTTCTGCTTATGCAAGTGCGTAATTCTTTTCTAGTTTCTGGCTGTTGCCGAGACCAAAGAGAGAGAGAGAGAGCAAATAAGGAGAATTTGAAAACACACGCGACGATGGCAAGACGCAAGAGGGATTACTTTTCCAGACTCTCATTTTTTTTTTGGAATTCTAGCACAATTCCAGAAGCTGATGATTTGATATAACGGGATTAATTTTTCTTTCATTTTTGTTTGCCAGAACTTGTCATCTTTCTTGACTCTGAAGAATATAAAATTGCAGCAAGTCCAAAGACCAAAATAGCAAATTTGCCTATTAGTTATGTGAAGTTGTCCTTGAAGTTGATAGAAAGAGTCATGGGTTTTCTTAAGCCTCTATGAGTTCCCTTTTTCAAGATAAGGCAATTTCTTTCTATTAACAGCTTCGTCTAATGTCATATTTTTTTACAGACGATGGACATTTCACTTCACCTATTGCATTTCTACCGATTAATCCGTCTGCGACAGAAAAATGGTCTTCTTTATCTTTAAAAAGACCATTTAATTACTTTGAGGCTTTCCTCTAGTTTTTGGATAGCATTTTTCTTGTTTTGAAGACCCCATTGCTTATTGGAAAGAGAAAATTAGCTATACATGTTTGTTTTTAAGAAATAGTGGTAGCTGGACGTATATTTAGCTTAGCATATTTTACCAAAATTAGAAGCAGTAACCATTTCACGCCTTATTTCTTTCCATTTCCCACTAAGTAATTGATCTCTTTTTTCTGATTCGATTTTTCTTCTGTGATCAAAGTTTTATTGGAGTGGTTTTTTCCTTTTCTGTTTTTCCAACTCCATTTCTTTGATCAGTTTTATCTGGCAGTTCGGATGGTGCGTCTACACTTCCGTAATTCGAATCAGCGGAAGCATTTGTTCTTCAATTTTATGGTCTGCTCGATTTACGATTTGAAAAAAGATTCTTTTTATTCATGACAGTTTTTTTTTTCTTTTTTTCTCACCAAAAGTTTGTTTTTGGAGTATTTATAACTTTGCTGAGCACTGTTGTGTACTCGGTGAATGCCTGTTGGTGTTGAATTCGACAACGGCTGCAGCACATCATCACGATTTTCCAAGAGAAAAATTAGTTCTTTTTCCACCGACATATTGACATACAACACTCTTAAATTGTTTTGTTCGCATATGTTGGAGTCATACCCATGAATCAAACTCTCGGAATTTCGAACCATTCGTCGAAATATCGAACTTATGCTTTCAAAAATACCATTTTTTAACATGTTTTCAATTTTTTCTGTGCCTTCAATATCACTACCGGCACAAAAATATCGGGCGCAATTTTTGTGACGTCCAAATACTTGAAACGGAGCGTTTTCAATGTTTTTTTTGCAGGAATCTAGTTTTTTCTGTGAACGGTAGATCACTTTGCCTTCTATATTTTGCTTCGCTTTTAATTCCTTTAATGATTTTGTTACCAGGACGAATAAGCAAAAGTAGACACGAACACTTTTTTATAATATACCAATTCAAATTCAATCTGTAGGTATCTAACGATCAGCACAACACTATTTACAGAAAATTACTCTGTAACTATCACTGTATAGGTTAAGGTATCTATGTTATTTTTAATTCAATTCCAAGAATTCTCAAATGCCAAAAAAGTTCCTTCCTTATCAGAAATAAGGAAGACACTGTCTTTCAATTAAACGCCCATAAACCTGTGCCACCCACACTATCCACCTTCAGCTTGCCTTCCCCCATGCATAATATGAAACAAAAATAAAATAAATCTATATCTTCTATATCTATCTATACATATACCTATAGTAAAAACGTAACAGTTTGTTTGTTTGTGCACGCTAATCTCAAAAACGGCTTATCTTATCTAGATGGGGTTTTCAATAATATTTTTTGGTAAGCTTCACTTAACATTTAGTTTTTATTTCATGTCAATCAGTTGATAAATAAAAAAGTTATGCCAATTCTTGCGGACCAAGTCGCTGGCACACCCAGTAAGATATAAAAAAAACTACCAACGAAAGAATAGTACAACCAATAACTTTGAAACAAAGTAAAAAAAATTATTTCGCATACCCAAACGCATATCTTATTCCAAATAAGTTGAATCCTATATTATATGCCTATGTGAGCTACTGACCTATACCTACATACATTTTCAGACCAACCGCGTCATGTCATCAACAAAACAATAACCTAAGTTCTCAAATACAAAATATCTATCTACCCAGTCAAATACAAAATTTTTAGCTGAAGAAAAAAAAAATATTTTTCAAAATATTTGTAGTTTATACTTTGT
This sequence comes from Melanostoma mellinum, assembly GCA_914767635.1. Lineage (NCBI taxonomy): Eukaryota > Metazoa > Arthropoda > Insecta > Diptera > Syrphidae > Melanostoma > Melanostoma mellinum. The sequence goes on from OU612058.1 coordinate 107,937,862, forward strand.
TTTATTTTTAATAGTTTTGTTTGATTATTATTGTATTTCATTTTAGGTGTTCTATATTGTATGTCACTATTTGTATTTTTTTTTTTTTTTTCATATATACCTATATTTTCTATACTTTTTGTGCTGTTGTTGGTGTTTTCTAACCTCTAACACTTGCATTTATGATGAAGAGCGTAGATAAGTACGTACAAATGAGCTTGCTCTAAGCTTCGTGCGACTGTTGATATGCCTGCTGTAGGTCCAATTTGGTGAATATCTTCCCATTCGCTATGGCTGCCATGACTTCCGCATACTATGGTAAGGGATATGCATTGGCCTTTATAGCCAAGTTTACCGTACTCCTATAATCTCCACAGATTCTCATGGACCCGTCCTTTTTTAAAACTGGAATAATAGGAGTTGCCCAGCGAGAGAATTCGACAGGTTCCAAAATCTTTTGATGTACCAATTTATGAATTTCATCTTCCACCTGATGGCGTAAGGCAAACGGCACTTGGCGGTGTTTTAAGAAAATTGGTTTCACTTCTGGCAATAATTCTATGTTAACTGGTGGCCCCTTATGTGCCCCCAAATCTTCTCTAAATACTTGCGAATACTTTTCCAATATCCAATTCCAGTTTCCACCTATTTCCACCTCATGCACCTCTCTGATCGATATTCCCAACGGTTTGAACCAATCGCGACCCAACAAACTCCTTCCGCCACCTGTAATAACAACAACTAGCAAATTAAATTCTCTTTTATTATACTTTACATTCACCAATGCATATCCCAAAACTTTTTCCTTGGACCAGGTTTGTAAGATAAGTGATGACTTATTTAATTGCTGATTGACAGTCTTGATACGCTTCCATGTTGAATCAGATATAACAGTGCACGAGGCCCCCGAATTAACTTCGAACTCCTCAGTAACACCATTTACAATCAATTCGGTAGTGATTTTGTGCGATTGTTTATCAGTAACATTGTTTATTTCAAAGAAATAATCACAATCATGTGTTGCTTCTTGTACTTCAGTGTGTTCTTGTAACCCGTGAATCTCGCGATTATTGTTTTTCATTCTACTGTCAGCCTTCTTCTTAAAACACGCTCTGCTTGCGTGGCCCTTTTTGTGACAATAGTCGCAGTTTTTTTCCTTAAATAGGCATTTTTCTTGCTGGTGATAACCATCACAACGAAAGCATTTTCCGAATGCCTTCGGTCTGCTGTTGTTGCCCTGCACTGTGACAGCCATAACCTCGTAATCGCCGGCAGTTTTACCTCGTACATCTAAAACGTTCTTGGAAGCAGTTTCGTGTGCCAGTGCTAGTTCGTGAGCTCTTTGGAAATCCAGTTTCGCCTCGCTGAACAAACGTTTCTGCAATGTTTCGTCTGATATTCCACACACGATTTGATCGCGCAACATATTATTTAACTCGGCAAAGTTACAATGTTCAGATAATTTACGCAAATCCTTAACAAAGTCTGCAATGGGTTCGCCTGGTTTTTGACTTCTTTTGTGAAACGAAAATCTTTGAACTATTTCGTTCGGCTTTGGATGAAAGTGCCCATCCAACTTTTCCAAAATTTCCTGGAACGTCACATCTTTTGGACCTACTGGTGTGAGTAATGAGCGAATCACTTCGTATGTGGTCTCACCTACGCATGCTAAAAATATTTCCTTTTGCTGAACCTCGTTTTTTAATCCATTTGCCTCGAAAAAGAATTACATCCTTTCTTTATAATTGTTCCACGACATCGAGGCTTGAAACTGCTCCAATCTGCCAAACACTGATGCTACGTTTGCTTCGGAATTAATATTCGCCATAACGCTATCATTCATTTTTTAAATCCAATATTATATTTCTAATAAATGAAACTCGTGTCGATTTTATATGTATGTTAGAAATCAACTATACTACGAAAGAGTTGGTTTGTTGGTAGTCGAATCATCTACCGAAAAGAGTGGTCCAATGTAAGAGAGAGTGTCGCACTCTTTCTTTCTCCAACTGGCGTACGTGATCAAAAGAAGGGCGAATATCAATAGAATTCGGATCTGTGTGTACTGAGGGAAGGGCAGATACCTTTCAGCAGTCGTCGCGAAAGCTGCGCCACAGAATCGAGAATCTGAGTAGTATCTTTCAATATCGTTTACGTTTAGTATATCTTTGATTTCTTTTAGTATCTTTCATCAGAAGTGGGATAGATCCCTATTCCCTGAGAATTTAAGAATTTAAGTGCAAAAGCATTAAAAGTGTGTGGAAAAAAAAAAAATAAAAAAAAAGGGGAATAGCTTGTGTGGTTCGAAGTGCGAGGCCGGTTAATTAACTTAGCAAAATAGGAAAACAATTGCAGTGTTTTGGTGGCCGTGTTGTATTGTCGTGTTACAAAAGCATCGCAAATTTCAAAACGCAAAATTGCTCCGCTTTAAATATTCGTTCGGTGCTGTACATAATACGTTTTACTCGTTTTCCATCGGTTCATATAGCGGTACTTTTGCCTACACACAACATTAATAAGAAACGTAGTGAATAAACTCATGTAGAGTGCAAAGAAACAGACAGTTCGCCGCGACCTGCTGCATTTGTGTCGAAAGAAAAGAAGTAAACTAATACTCACACATAAAGAAAAAAAAAGAGAGAGGTGCAAGGAAACGAAAAACTCGCCGCGATCTGAGTGTGTGTATTTGTGTTTGCAGTTTGAAAACAGAGTAGTCGTCTGCACAACATCTGAATCTGAACAGAATAAATAAGAGAAAGAAAGTGAAGTTTTGTTTTTGCTGCTCGTTGCCTAAGAAAATTTATTTTTTTTTTTGCTTTAGAAGACCGTTTCGTTGCTGTTACGCTGGTGAGTCCGTTCCAGTTATATTTTAATATTCAATATATAAAAAGAAAAAAAAAGAAGGGGAAAATTTTATTTTGCAAAATGACTAAAAGAAAGACAGTTAAAGATGTTCCTCAGGTTAAGGAACCTGAAAAATTAGTTAAGGAACCTGAACAATTGGTTATCACAGTAGATGCTATCAATAGAATTCTCAAAGCTACTCAGCGCCAAGAGAGAAATGAATTTGTGGGTTTTCCGTGTTTTGACCCAGATCATTCTAGGGTTGATGTAAACAAATGGTGTCAGGACGTCCAAGAGAGAGCAAGTAGGGACAAATTGTCAGACTACGACATCATCCCTAGAGTTAAGACAGCCTTGTTAGGAAGGGGTAAAATTTGGTACGAAAAGCACGGTTATCAACTGTATACCTGGGTTGATTTGTCATCAGCATTGAAAAATACCTTTTCAAGTTCGTCCAACATAATTGAGTTGTTGAGAAGTGTAGCTAACATGGAAAGCGAGAGTTTCCCTTCTTACGCAGATTTTGTTATGGAAAAGGTGGCGCAGGTCAATAGACTATCATTCGACTTGTCAGAAGAGACAATGGTTAGGATTATTATCGGGTGTATTTCTGATATTAGCCTACGTAATTCCCTTACTTTTGTAATGCCTAAATCAGTTCAGGACCTTGCTGAACACCTGTCATCGATTCGTGAAAAACCACGAAGGAAATTTAAAGAATTTCAACTTTCGCGTAGGACAGAAGTAAATCCCGTTCCTAATAAACATCCCCGGCTGGAGGATAAGCGATGTTTTGGTTGTGGCATGACTGGTCATTTGAAGTCAAAATGTCCAAAACTGCCTGTTCCTGTTGCGATTCCTTCTTCATCTCATGTGAGAAAACCTGTTTCAAAGAAAACAACAGAAAACTGTTCCTTTTGCAAAAAGATAGGACATACAGAAGAATTTTGCTGGGCAAAAAGAAGAACAACAGATCACAAGAACGTAGGTATCTTTGGTAACGGGGAAATACCAAAAAACACTTTAACAGTTAGTATCGCAGGTAATAACTATCGTTGTCTCTTAGACACTGGATCGGACTGCTCACTAATCCGAGCAGATGTTGTTTGTAGATTGCCTTTTGAGAAAGTCAGAGAACCCATAGCCGTAAGGGGTATTGCAAGGGACTCAATATTGCTTGATTACAAAATCAACGTCAAAGCTTGTTTCGAGGTGATTGAGGTCGAGTTAGCTCTTTATATAATCGACCCCATATATCTTCAGTGGGAGGTATTAATTGGGCGAGATATTCTGAAAGATCCTTCACTGGAGATTTCAATAAACAGAAATGAAACGAAACTGCAGAGAAAGGTGACAAATTGTCTTATAGCAAATGCTGCTGATGCTATTGAGAAAGAAATACCCAGTGTAGATCAATGCAAGCTGAAATTGTTGCTCGGCAATTTTTCAAAATACGTTATAAGCGGAATGCCAAGGGAAGAGGTCAAGACAGGTGCCTTAGAAATCCGCCTCTCGAAAGATGCTGTCGTAAACTACCGACCATATCGTCTGGCATTGTCGGAACGTAACATCGTAAAAGAAATTGTTGCCGAGTTAAAGGAAAAAGGTATTGTTCGTGACAGCAATTCACCGTTCGCAAGCCCAATAATTTTAGTTAAAAAAAAAAGTGGTCAGTACAGACTTTGTGTTGACTACAGAGCTTTAAATCGGATAACAGTTAAGGATCGATACCCTTTACCCCGTATCGATGATCAGCTCGACCAGTTAGCGGGAAACAAATTTTTTACATCATTAGACATGGCTTCCGGTTTTCACCAAATCCCAATTGCAACCGATTCCATCGAAAAAACAGCTTTCGTGACCCCTGATGGCCAATTTGAGTATCTAAGGATGCCATTTGGGTTGGCTAATGCTCCCGCTGTTTTTCAACGTGCCATAAATAATGCATTAGGAGAATTAAGGGACACGGTAGCGTTGGTGTATTTGGACGATGTACTGATCCCTTCGAAAACGGTTGCAGAAGGTGTGAAACGCTTGGAGTTGGTGCTCAGGACACTGACGATAAACGGGTTTTCTTTGAATATGGAAAAATGTAAATTTTTACAAACACATTTGGAGTATCTGGGTCGTGAAATTTCCGGTGATGGTATTAGACCGGGAAAAGCTAAAATCGATTCCCTTTTAAATTCCTCTAGTCCAACTAATGTAAAAGAAGTCAGACAGTTCATGGGGTTGGTGAACTACTTCAGGAAGTTCGTACCAGAATTAGCAGCAAAGTCGAGGTGTATAACTGCATTGACTAAGCTAAATGTAAAATTTGAATGGACATCTGAATGCGAAGAAGCGAGAAACTACATTATAAACCAGCTGACCAAAAGACCATTACTCGTGATTTTTAACCCAGATCTTTTGACTGAATTACATACGGATGCAAGCGCGATTGGGTATGGTGCTATCCTTTTTCAACGAATAAATGGTACTCTACACGTAGTTGCGTATTACAGCCAAGCCACCAAACCATACGAGGCCAAGTATCATAGCTACGAGTTGGAAACACTTGCAGTATTAAACGCAATCAAACAGTTTCGTACATATCTGCTGGGTATACGCTTTACACTCGTCACCGATTGTAATGCCTTGAAAGCGACAAAGGATAAAAAGGACTTGGTACCTCGAGTTGCCAGATGGTGGATATATTTACAGGATTTTGATTTTCAGGTCATATATAGAAAAGGGACCTGCATGCAGCATGTGGATTATTTAAGCCGGAATCCACCCACGAAGAATTGTTTCCTGCTTAGTAGTCTGGCTGGCAACTGGTTGGAAATTGGGCAATCACTGGATCCCGAGGTTACTGATATCACCGATAAGCTGAATGATAAGGATGAACAAACAGTAGCAGATTACAAGATTAAAAATAATTTATTGTACCGTAAAACAAAAGAGGGAGAGAAAATGTTTGTTCCCCGGGCTTGTCGATTGGCCTTAATGAGAAGATACCACGAAGACAACTGTCATATTGGGTGGGACAAAACGCTATCAAAAATGCGCACTCTCTTCTGGATGCCTAAGATGTCAAAGAATGTTAAAAAGTTTGTTCAAGCATGTCTGATCTGTTTAGTCGCAAAAAGACCATCGGGAAGAAAACAATGTGAGCTACATCCAATCGAAAAGAAACCAGTTCCCTTCCATACCATCCACGTTGATTGCATGGGACCATTTAAAGAAGAAAAAGGAGACGAAAGCCGTTATCTCTTGATCATAGTAGATGCGTTTACTAAATTCGTATTGCTACTGCCCTGTAAAACACTTAAAGCAACTGAGACCGTGACTCACTTAAACAACTTTATTACGCTTTTCGGAACACCATACAGGATTATTAGTGATAAAGGGACGAATTTCACCAGTCAGGAATTTAAAAATATCTGCAACTTGTACGGAATAGAACATCATACTATTGCACCTGGAGCTAGCCGAGCCAATGGTCAGGTGGAAAAATATGTGGATACCGTAGCTAACCTGATGAGAACGAATTTAGATCTTAACATGGACTGGACCAGTTTCGTTGGTCGTGTACAGTTAGCTTTGAATACCACTAAAAACACGACAACTGGATTGTCACCATTAAAGATACTCACGGGTGTTGAAGGCAGAACCCCAGAAATTAGTGCTTTACTGAAACCACTTAACATAGAGCCGCTTTATGAAGATGTCGAACAAGTCCGTGCTCTGGCAGATGAACGTATCAAACAAAACGCGTCTATAATGAAAAGAAGGTTTGACAAGGGAAAATGCACTCCAACTCGGTTGGAGATCGGGTCAAAGGTAGTCTACAAAAGTCCTCAGATTCGAAAATCCAAACTCGAAGTACATTTTCGGGGACCCTATGAAGTTGTGGGGATACTTCAGAACGACCGTTATAAACTCAAGAGGAAAGGAGGTAGAGCTGTCATAGTAGCAGCCAGGGAAGCTATTCGTTTGATTAATGAAGAGGGCGATGTCGCTGAAAACACAGCCGAAGGTTAGTATGTGTGGTATTTATTATGATGTTGATTGTTTTACTAAGTTTGTCTAGTGATTCTCATAAACAAGCTCAATATTGCCTCTGAGTTATGATGTTGATTGTTTTACTAAGTTTGTCTAGTGATTCTCATAAACAAGCTCAATATTGCCTCTGAGTTATGATGTTGATTGTTTTACTAAGTTTGTCTAGTGATTCTCATAAACAAGCTCAATATTGCCTCTGAGTTATGATGTTGATTGTTTTACTAAGTTTGTCTAGTGATTCTCATAAACAAGCTCAATATTGCCTCTGAGTTATGATGTTGATTGTTTTACTAAGTTTGTCTAGTGATTCTCATAAACAAGCTCAATATTGCCTCTGAGTTATGATGTTGATTGTTTTACTAAGTTTGTCTAGTGATTCTCATAAACAAGCTCAATATTGCCTCTGAGTTATGATGTTGATTGTTTTACTAAGTTTGTCTAGTGATTCTCATAAACAAGCTCAATATTGCCTCTGAGTTATGATGTTGATTGTTTTACTAAGTTTGTCTAGTGATTCTCATAAACAAGCTCAATATTGCCTCTGAGTTATGATGTTGATTGTTTTACTAAGTTTGTCTAGTGATTCTCATAAACAAGCTCAATATTGCCTCTGAGTTATGATATTGATTGTTTTACTAAGTTTGTTTATAGATTCTCATAAACAAGCTCAATATTGCCTCTGAGTTATGATGTTGATTGATTTACAGAGTTTGTCTAGAGATACTAATAAACAAGCTGAAGATTGCCTCTGAGTTATGAAGTCTAAATGTTATTGAATTCAAACTAAGCCTCTGAATCTGCATTTTCTTTTCTAAGAGTATTTGCTGTGTCAAAATTGACCTGGTTTGTATTTACTGTGCTTGCAGGTTCCGAGGATTTGCGGAAGGAATCCCTGATTTGATGATGCTAGCTGAGAGTCACCATCTTGTGAACAATTTAAGACTTGAAGATAATTTTATGTTATTTTGGAATTAAACTGACAGTGTTAACTGTTTTTATTATCAACAAATAAAATAGTTGTCAATGGATAAGATAATAGTTGATGCTTTCTTTTATTTCATCGAGAGCGATGAATAAGCAGGATAGCCGTGTTAGAAATCAACTATACTACGAAAGAGTTGGTTTGTTGGTAGTCGAATCATCTACCGAAAAGAGTGGTCCAATGTAAGAGAGAGTGTCGCACTCTTTCTTTCTCCAACTGGCGTACGTGATCAAAAGAAGGGCGAATATCAATAGAATTCGGATCTGTGTGTACTGAGGGAAGGGCAGATACCTTTCAGCAGTCGTCGCGAAAGCTGCGCCACAGAATCGAGAATCTGAGTAGTATCTTTCAATATCGTTTACGTTTAGTATATCTTTGATTTCTTTTAGTATCTTTCATGTATCTGAACTTCAATTTTTAATCCGTCTTCTTGGTTGAGGTTACAGGTTACAAGTGAACCACGTTTCTTTCATTGACAAAACTAGCCCGAATAAAACGTCAGTCTATCTGACAGCATTCCGATGATTGTATCCAGCTCCATTCTAAACAGTGTTGCCATCGTAAATAAAACTAAATTATATAACAAAGATTTACACTCTAAACCTGTGTAAGCCAGCCATTAGCGACTCGCTATCATTATAAAATTCATGTTGTTGCTCCGACAACCACCAGAACATTTTCGACGTTTTAACAACGTCACGACGATCGCGATCTGAAACCGCCCTACTGAACCGGAGGAGCTCTTCAGCTTCTCTGCCTACTGCGGTGACGTCTCGGTTGTAAAGGAGCCGTCGTTCCACGGACTTCCGGCAGACGTGGTAGATTAGCGGAACCGCCAACCTATCCTGAATCAGCCCTACCATATCAAAATAGAGGAAAGCCTCCGATGGGACAAATCCACTGAAGCGCGTTTTCTCCATATATTCAGTGTTGGGGTAATAAGCCCCAAAAATCAGGCCATTGGTCAAGGTCATCGCTCTTGCAGTGTGACCACGAGTCAGTTTTATAATGAAGTTGTCGATCCTGTTTATTTGAGCCCCATTGTAAAGGACCTTATTGGGATAGTTTTTTCTTTACTCCGACTCTGGTGTTCTGTGCAATCCAAGACAGGTACGCAGACACTGTCTCTCAAACACCCGAATCTTTTCCATTTGAGACGCTGTAACATTAAACCACACAGGGCACCCATAGACAATCATTGGCCTTATGAGGGCCATGTAGCAAATCACTTTCACCCTGCTGTCAAATTGTCTGCTGTGAAACAGTCGCCTTGTCAGAGCAAAAGCTCCTCTAGCCCTGGCCAGAGCCGCATCCATATGTTTGTTAAAATATAAATACTGATCTAGCCAGATGCCGAGGTACTTGACTACTACTTTGTTTGGCAGTGGGTGGCCATGTATATAAACGATCACCAGCTTTCGCCAGTTCTTTCTGGTATCCCATGAGGCCGGAGCCAACGAGGTTCGAAACACAATTGTTTCCGATTTCTGGACGTTGATTTTCAACTTCCAGTCATCGCAATATTGCTGGATCTTATCGAAGTCACGCTGCAAAAGTATTCTGATGACTTCGATCTTTGGACCTGTTCTGTACGCAATAAGGTCGTCGGCGTACGCTATAGCATGGTGAAGAGAACCAATTAGATCGCCGGTGAAAATGCTTAATAGAATAGGAGAATTCACCGCTCCCTGTTGCAGACCGTTCTGTATTTTAAAAGTTCTGGTAGAAGTTCTATTGCAACTTTTCACAACAAACGTTCTACCATGAAGCATGTCATTTAGAATATATATTAGTGGTTTACTCATGCCATATCTGATCAACTTATAGAAAAGACCGTCTAACCAAACGGTATCGAAAGCTTCTCCAAGTCAACCAGACATGCACCCGTACACTGATTTTTAGCTTTGTTCCATTGAATATCAGATACTAGTTTAGACGCGGCATGTGTGGTATTATGGCCCGCCTTAAAACCGAACTGATTTTCTGGAATAATATGTTTGTCCTCAGCCCATGTGGACAGAGCTCTATTGAGAACTTTCTCGAATACCTTGCTGATACTCGGAAGAATGTGTGGTGGTTCGAGTTGGCAACCCTAGAGTGTATCAACAAGTGTCTTTTTCGCTCTATAAGAGTTTTGTTTATTTTCGATATAATTGACTTATTAAAATACAAAAAACATTTAATTTTGCTCACTAAAAGCCAGTGTATAATACTGAAATCAAAAACTTGGTATTCAATTGATAAAGTGCTGTGAATTTTGTTTTTAAATTTTTCAACATTTGGCCAGTGATTAATTTGCTTAATGTCACATAGTGTTTTAGACAAAATCAGTCAAATTACAAATTTTGAACTAATTCTGATTCGTGCTTGAAGTTGATTGTATCTGATTACTTTTATTGAGAGCTATCCAACGCTGGGTGAACAATTTCAGTGAAGACTATACTTTTTGAGTTATTCATGTTTATATAAATTAATTGAATATTAGGCATTTTCAACAGAGTTGCCCTACGTTCTTTTTGAAATTGAACTTTTTTATTTTGTGTAGCTCACTTTAAACGCCCGAATTAAAAAAAAAAAGAAATTACTTATAATGAATTGCCATTGTACGATCTGCAATGATGAGAACTCCAATGCAGTAGCATTTTCATGTGCCGTATGTTTTCGCCAAATCCATGCAAAATGCCTAGGAATCAAAGGAAAAGATGCGGATAAGGTTGTGTCAATTCCTGGCCTGCGTTTCTATTGTAGCAGACACGAAAAACTCTCCACGGACTATTTGCACTGGAAAATAGTGAAACTACAGAAGCTTTTTAACTCCATCTCATCAATATTTGTGGAGCTGCAGAGTACGTTTGATTTTGATGCTTTAGAAAAAAATACAATGGAAGAAGTCTTCAATAATATCGAGGGAAGAAGTTTTTCTGCAGCATTATCTTCAATGGAACAACCTTTAATCGTTCTCACTCCATCATCTCGGCCCTCTGACCAATTTGTTTCTTCACCACATTTACAACAACAACAACAACAACAACAACAACAACAACAACAACAACAACAACAACAACAACAACAACAACAACAACAACAACAACAACAACAACAACAACAACAACAACAACAACAACAACACCATCAACAACAACAACAACCGCAGAAGCAGCAGCAGCACCAACAACAACACCAACAACATCAACATCAACAACAGCAACAACAACAACAACAACAACAACAACAACAACAGCAGCAGCAGCAAAACGAATCACATCAACTACAACAACAACAACAACAACAACTTCAACTACGTAAGCATAAACAACAACATCAACTTCGTGATGTGCCGGAAGCGAGAGTGCTACGTTCAGGAAAAAGCACTATTAATCACCTCAGTGCTAGTAGTTCTTCCCAAAGTCAGGAAAACTCTAGTAGAGTAAATGCTAATGATCCATTGGAATCCCCAATAGCTTCCATTGTGGATGAGGGGAGTTCTAACCCAGTAGCATTTGCTTCTACTGAATACAATTTAGTTATGGAAGATCTCATCGCTATACCCCCAGCTAAGAGCATATTTGTTTCCCGTCTTTCTCCTGCTACTTCACAGGAAGCAGTATATAACTATATACAAAAGAAACTGCCGTTAATTAATTGTACTGCTCTCAGCATAAGAAAATTTAATGTGACTCCCGAAAAAGATTATTCATCTTTTGAAATCAAAGTCGGGAGAGACTCTGAAATTTACAAATTAATATGCAACCCATCACTTTGGCCTTTGCACACTGTTGTGCATGAATTTTTTCGAGGCAAAAAACGTAGATCCAACGTTAGCTGAGTCGGAATCGACTCTGCTCTCAATACATACTACTGCTAGTTCTTCAATCTACTTATCGAATGTTCATCGTCATCATCATGGTACATCACTCTACTATCAAAATGTTGGAGGAATGAGATCGAAGACTTTTGAATTCTGTGCTGCTATTGCTGATTCATCGTTTGTTTTTATTGCTCTCACTGAAACCTGGTTCAATGAAAGCATTCAATCTTCTGAATATTTTGACACATCCTACGAAGTCTATAGAAAAGATCGTTGCTATGCTCTTACTGGTGGCACGAAAGGAGGTGGTGTGTTACTTGCGGTTCGTTCGGCTCTTAATAGCAGACAAGTTATGCTCGAAGATTCTCCACGTACAATCGACCAAATATGTGTGTGTGTCGAGGTCGTCTCTCCTGGTTTTGCTATGTTTCAACTGTACATATTTTTATCTTATATTCCACCACGTTCTGATTCAACGGTTTATGATTGGCATGTAAAAAATATTAAAAATGTAGCTAAAACCTTAGATGAGCATTCCTATATCTTAGTGCTAGGTGATTTCAATTTACCTACTATTGATTGGATTTTTTCTGTAGACGATAAATGTTTAATTCCTTTTAACGTAACTCATGATTATGAAGAAGAAGTTTTAGATACAATGTCAGCTTTTTACTTAAATCAGTTGAATTCGGTTTTGAATTCTTTGGGAAGAATACTAGATTTAGTTTTTCTTAGTAAAGATCTTGAAGCTAAAGTTCTTGAAGCCGAATTCAAACTCCTTGAAAACTCATTTCATCATAAGGCATTAGAAATAAGATTCAACTTTTCTGTACTGGATTTTCTTAAAAACAATGATAACTCCAATAATACTATGTATGATTTTTCTAAAGCGGACTATGTTTCCATTAATAATTTTTTGTGTTCGATTGATTGGGATATTTTATTATCAACATCTGATTTAAATCTAGCTTATTGTTCTTTTATGTACACAATTGAAGATGTTTTCTCTAGATTTGTACCGTTGAAGAGGTTCAAGCGATCTGGTAAGCCAGTCTGGTTTAATTATCGCTTATGTAATTTAAAAAAGGCTATGCTTAAAATGCATAGGAAAAGTGTTAAAAATACTTCCTTTCGAAGCGAGTTTTGTCGTCTCAGGAAAGAATTTGAATTTTTGAAAAGGTTTTTGTACCGTCAGTATTTACTTTCTGTAGAATCTAAGGTTAAAAAAAACTCCAAGGCCTTTTGGAAATTTATAAACCATAAGAAAAAGTCCACTGGCCTTCCTGCTACAATGAAGTTCAAGGATTATACTAGTTCGGATACCAACGACATCTGCAATATGTTTGCTAACTTTTTTCAAACAAACTTCTGTTCCGAAACCTGTGTTTTCCATCCATCCTCAGGTTCAACATCTTCCATTGATATTGGTTCCCTTACACTTTCTGTTGATGAAGTGCTATCGGAACTGGAGTCTCTAGATGATAACTTTTCTTGTTCGCCTGACAATATTCCACCAATTTTTTTGAAAAAATGCAAAAACAGTTTAAGTGAGCCACTCTTGAAATTATTTAATTTGTCTTTGAATCAAGGTTTATTCTTGGATTCTTGGAAAAAATCATACATTTTTCCAATTTATAAATCGGGTTCTAAACAAAATGTTGAAAATTATAGACCTATAGCAAATCTTCAACTTATTCCTAAAATTTTCGAAGCTATAGTAAAAAAGCATATTTACTCTGCAGTTAAAAATTGCATATCTTCATACCAACATGGCTTTGTAAGTGGTAGGTCTACGACCACTAATTTAGCACTATTTTCCAATTTTTGCCTTAATACCATGGAGAAGCGTTACCAAGTAGACACGATATATACTGACTTCTCAAAGGCATTCGACCGCGTTCAACATAGCATTCTAATTAATAAACTTAATAGTATTGGAATTCATTCCAATCTTCTACAGTGGATAAGTAGCTATCTTACCAACCGTACACAGTATGTTAAAATAAATCAGTGTTTTTCAAACGTAATTCAAAACTTTTCTGGCGTCCCTCAAGGTAGTCACCTAGGTCCGTTACTTTTTGTCCTTTTTATTAATGACTTACCCAATGTATTGTCGTATTCACAATGCTTACTATACGCTGATGACCTAAAATTATTTAAATCTGTTGCTTCGTTATCAGATTGCCTTGAATTGCAAACTGATCTTGATAATATTCATACTTGGTGTACTAGGAACTGTTTACATTTTAACATATCGAAATGCTCTGTTTTAACTTTTAATCGCACCCTTGATCCGTTAGTTTTCCCATATAAAATTAATAATGAAACTTTGCTAAGAGTATCGTTTCAAAAAGATCTTGGAGTTTTTTTTGATGCTAATATGAGGTATGATAAGCATTATGATTATCTTATTTCAAAATCGAATTCTATGCTTGGTTTCTTATTTCGGAATAGTAAGGAGTTTGTTGATCCTTACTCATTAAAATCTGTTTATATTTCCCTTATTCGATCATTACTTGAATATTGTTGTATAATTTGGAGTCCCTATTATAACAACAGCATATTGCGTATTGAAAGGATTCAAAAGAGGTTCACAAGATTCGCTTTACGGAAGCTTTTTAACTTTGATAATATGCCATCTTATGAAGCCAGATGCTTATTGATTGCTTTAGAACCTCTATATAAAAGAAGGTTTTCTTTTTCCGCATTATTTGCTCGTGACATTATTTGTCAGCATATTGATTGCACACAGTTGTTAGAGTTATTGAATATTTATGCTCCTTCTCGGCAGTTAAGACCTAGAGAACACATTTTCTTCTTTACTTGTGGGCACACAACTAATTATGGCCAAAATGAACCTTTGTCAAATGCTATGTCATGTTTCAATGAATTAAATAATGTTATTGATTTTCATTTCAATAGAAATTTATGTAAGAAAATTATTATGAATGCTTTGTAATTAAATTATATCTGTCTATGAAAGTTTATACTTGGTAGAAATAAATAAATAAATAAATAAATAAATAAATAAATAAAGAAGACTAATTGACCGGATATTTGCTGGATTGGAACCATTCTTACCTTTTTTAAGGAGAGGATGGACCACTGCCGTCTTCCAACGCACTGGATAATATGCATTATTCAGCGCATTTTTGAACAACGTGGTGTATATGTCCACCGCTTCCGCAGGGAGGTTTCGCAGCACAACATTGGGTATGCCGTCGACTCCTGCTGACTTCTTTTTCTTTATTTTGTGAAAGATGTCCAAGAGGTCCATCTTAGAAACGAACAGGGTGTTATCCCCGTTTCGCTGGGCGATGACTGCATTTGCAAGTCGGTCGTCATTGAACCTAGTTATCAATCGGATCGCCAATGCGAGATCTCGTCTCTAAGATATAAGTGTCCAACGAAGGCTATATTTTCAAGGTCGTAA
The DNA here is from genome assembly GCA_914767635.1 of Melanostoma mellinum. Classification (NCBI taxonomy): domain Eukaryota; kingdom Metazoa; phylum Arthropoda; class Insecta; order Diptera; family Syrphidae; genus Melanostoma; species Melanostoma mellinum. The sequence continues at coordinate 107,952,955 of OU612058.1, forward strand.
TTCGGGCGAATGCACTCATTCACCTTATATACTCGCTCGAAAACAGCACCCACAGTCTCTACCTTCCCTTGAGCATCTTCCACTATAAGGTGGTCATCATCCAAGATGGCCTCATCCGGATCTATTCCTATTGTCAAAAGTAAGTTTTTGTTTTCTGTCGTCCTTTGGAGTTTAATACTCTGAAGGTCATTTTGATCTTTTCTCCTAAAAATTTTGTTTATTTCCGGAAACATACTCGGGTTGTTGGGCTGTACAGCCCGAATTTTGTTCTTCCAGAAACATGAAATGGAAATTCTATAGTTTTCTTTAATAAGTTGTTGGAGATTTTTGATCAGTAAACCTCCTGTGCAAGAGTTTGAGTCTTGACAGGAGTCTACTTTTTTGTTTGTAAAGTGCGTCTATTGTCGCGTTTCTGTACATGTTCGTTGGATCGTTTTGCCTATACTTTAGGAATTGTCCTATCCATTGTACTACGGATTGCATCCTCCATACGTTGCAGGTATCCATCGATCTCAACGTTCAACAGATTCCTGTTGCATGGTGGCGCAATACCGTTCTTACGAAGTTCCCTTGAGACGGCACCGGAAAAGCGTGGCCAACGTGTCTTACCGTAGTTGTAAGAGTGCATCGGCACTAACTCCTACAGTTCCACAAGGTCGTTCGGAAGCAGTATGACGGCGGCAAGTCCACAGTGGTCACTGTCGTACTCAACCGTCGTCAAACAATTTTTAGTCCGTCGAAGAATGTCGTCGGTCAGTCTCAGTCTTGAGTCTAAAAGCAATAGATCCAAATAAGAGCCACTTCGAGGATATGAAGGCTTGTCAATAGCCAGCAGATCGACTTTACACTCAATGCTGTAGAGCCCCTGTTATGTTTTTTCCTTACAAGTCATAACTCATGAGCCAACCATACCGGGAATGTTATGTTATTGTAATACAACAACACGAGATTATCCTACCAGCAGCATGGAGAGTTTATTAGTGGTTGATGAATACTGGAATTTTGGCTTCTGTATGTTTTTCCTTCTTCTAATTCTTGTCTTTGGCGCGAATTCAGCTTAGGTTGTAATAGGTCTATGAGGTGCCAAATAAAGTTCCCTTATTTTAGTGTTTCATAACATCTAAAAAAATTTGTAGTTACTTTCCATAATTTATTAATTTATTTATTGCATTGATTTGATTTTTTCAGTACTTAAATTGTTGTTTGTTTTTATTTAATATACATTAGTTTATAACATAAATTTATTCCTTAGATTAATTTCAATATCAACGAATTTATTTTATTAAAGATTTACTATACAATTATATTTCTTTTATTTAATTATCATTAATTTAATAACTAAAATTTTATTTTACATTATTGTAGGTTTATCATTATATTTGTTTCTATTGTTTTACTATATTTTTTTTTTTGTATATATATATTTTCATCTTTGTATAAGTGCAAAGATTATCTGTTGAGCTTTATAACTCTTGGATTTGTCAATTATGACTTTTAAGAACATTATTTTTAACTTTAAATTATGTAGTATTTGTGGTATAGTTTGACACTGGAGTTTGGTTTATTTTTTGTTCAAGTAACATTCTCTTATTTTTTTTGTTTTAAGTAAATAAATTTCCTTATTCTTCTTCTCTCTCTTTTTTTTTTTTAAATGTACATATATGTATTTATGTTTATTGAATATTTTTGGGTACAATAATTTTACAAGAATTTGGGTTTTTAAATATTGTTATTATTTTCTTAAAAAGTGTAAATTTAGGTACCTATTTGTATTTTGTATCAAAAATATAGAAAAAATTAGTTTTTTTTTTTACAAGTGTGTATTTATTTATTAAATTTTCTTTAATATTCCTTACTCTATTGTTATATCTATTTAATGAAAGTTAATTTTTTTAATTTACATTACATAATACAAGTTTTAAATTTTAATGATAGTATGCAAGATATGTTACAAAGTATATTTAAAATATTTCGAAAAATTGCATTCTGTTCATTTAAATATTAAGTCTTATGATATATTTGTTTCCTTGCAATTTATTATTAATTTATCTTGTGTTTACTTAGAAGAGGTAAGAAAAACTTTAACCAAAAAAAAATTATTTGTTGATGATAAAAATTTTTTATTAATTTTTTTTTATGTATATCCTATTAATATTATAAACGTGAAAGTTTGTATGTGTGGATGTATGTTTGTTCCTCTTTCACGCAAAAGCTGCTGAATGGATTTCAATTAAACTTTCCAATAATATAGCTTATACATCAGAATAACACATAGGCTACAATTTATCCCTAAATTCCCTCGGGAACGGGAACGTATACGGGAACTTAGAAACTATAACACCGATTTCAAAAAATTTTCCACTGTAAGAATGCTTCATTATCCCCGAGTAACATAAAAACTAATTCATCCCCATATTCCTACGGTTCCCAACATTCCCACGGGAGCAGGAACGTATACGGGAACTTTGACACTACAGCACCGATTTCAGAAATTCTTTCACCGTTAGAATGCTACACTACCCCCGAGTAAGATAAAAACTAATTCATCCCCATATTTCTACGGTTCCCTCTATTCCCACGGGAGCAGGAACGTATACGGGAACTTTGACACTACAGCACCGATTTCAAAAATTCTTTCACCGTTAGAATGCTACACTATCCCCGACTAACATAAAAACTAATTCATCCCCATATTCCTACGGTTCCCAACATTCCCATGGGAGCAGGAACGTATACGGGAACTTTGACACTACAGCACCGATTTCAAAAATTCTTTCACCGTTAGAATGCTACACTACCCCCAAGTAACATAAAAACTAATTCATCCTCATATTTCTACGGTTCCCTTTATTCCCACGGGAGCAGGAACGTATACGGGAACTTTGACACTACAGCACCGATTTCAAAAATTCTTTCACCGTTAGAATGCTACACTATCTCCGACTAACATAAAAACTAATTCATCCCCATATTCCTACGGTTCCCTATATTCCAACGGGAGCAGGAACGTATACGGTAACTTTGACACTACAGCACCGATTTCAAAAATTCTTTCACCGTTAGAATGCTACACTATCCCCGAGTAACATTAAAACTAATTCATCCCCATATTCCTACGGTTCCCTTTATTCCCACGGGAGCAGGAACGTATACGGGAACTTTGACACTACAGCACCGGTTTCAAAAATTCTTTCACCGTTAGAATGCTACACTACCCCCAAGTAACATAAAAACTAATTCATCCTCATATTTCTACGGTTCCCTTTATTCCCACGGGAGCAGGAACGTATAAGAGAACTTTGACACTACAGCACCGATTTCAAAAATTCTTTCACCGTTAGAATGCTACACTATCCCCGAGTAACATTAAAACTAATTCATCCCCATATTCCTACGGTTCCCTATATTCCCACGGGAGCAGGAACGTATACGGGAACTTTGACATTACATCACCGATTTCAAAAATTCTTTCACCGTTAGACTGCTACACTATCCCCGAGTAACAAAAACTTTAACTCATCCCATATTCCTACGGGAACGGTCACCATATTCTCACGGGAACGGGAGTCTTTACTGATATTGAAAATGCGATTGTAGCTATGTCGGTATGTTTTTCGTATGTCTCCCGTTCACAGAACCTGAGGAAGGACATAGACTATACATATATATATTTTATGTATATTTATTCCCTATATTCCCACGGGAGCAGGAACGTATACGGGAACTTTGACACTACAGCACCGATTTCAAAAATTCTTTCACCGTTAGAATATTAATAATAATTCATCCCCATATTCCTACGGTTCCCTATATTCCCACGGGATCAGGAACGTATACGGGAACTTTTACACTACAGCACCGATTTTGAAAATTCTTCCACCGTTGGAATGCTCCATAATCCCGGAGTAACATCAACTTTAATTTATCCACATATTCCCACGAAAACGGTCACCATATTCCCACGGGAACGGGAGTCTTTACTAATATTGAAAATGCGAATGTAGCTATGTCGGTATGTTTTTCGTATGTCTCACGTTCAAAATGCTAAACAGATTTCATTAAATTAGCTACAGAGATGGTCTAGAACATGCGGAAGGATAAAGGCTATATATCTATCCTTATATTCCCAGGGGAACAGAAATGGGAATTCAAAAACTACGGTCTCAAAAGTATTTTTAACAGGGCTACAAAGTTTTGAAATAGGGGTTGAATGTTTTTTTTGAAATATGTACCGCCATTTTTAAGGCTAGAAGTTTTATTTCCTAGAAGTTAAAAATGCTGCAGTCACTATTCCACGCGGACGAAGTCGCGGGCACAGCTAGTACATATATATGTACAAATGTACATATGTATGTTTGAAGAATATCAATGGTTTTTGTTCTTAAATTTAATTTTTTGTTTGGAATATAGTATATTTGTAGACAGATATATTTAATAAATAAATATATATATATATTTTTTTTTTATTTCATTTTTTAATGTTTAGTATATTTGTATGCAAATATATACTTTTTTTTGTCTTCTCAAAATAAATTTGCTTTTGAAGATGTTACTCTGTGTGTGTTTATTTTGTATGTGTATGTGTTTAATGTGTGTGTGTATTTTTGTTTTAAGTGTATGTTTCTTGGAGCTCTTTAGGTCTCTCTTTTATTTATTATATTTTTTTTTTGTTTTTTTTTTTAATTTGGGGAATATTATAAGATCATGTTTGAGATAAATTTATTTTTCTTATTTTTTTTTTTTTAATTTGGGGAATATGTTGAACAAAATTAAAACTTTTTTTTTTTGATCTTGTTAGAATATATATTTTTTTGTTTTTGTTTCCCTCTTTTTTCCCTCTTTTCAAAAAATTTTTATTTTTTACGTTTGGAACTTTTTATCTGGTAAATCTTTTTTATTTTGAACTTTGGGTAGTCTTTTATTCTGGTGAGGTTTTACTATATCTTTATTTCCTTGTTTCTTTGGTAAGTATTACTTCGAATTTTTGTAATTCATCGATTAGTGAACTTTCCTTTTTTAAATTCCAATTTTCTTCTGCGGACTTTACTATATTCGTTTGTTGGGTTATGTGATCTTTATATATTTCCGTTGTTGGGCTAGTGTTAAGATTTTGTTGAATAGACTAACGTGTAGAATAATATGATTCATATTGTAATGTGCACCCAACATTTCATGCTGATTTCCTAATTGAAAACGTCAAACCGAAAACACAAGTGCTGGCAACGCTATAATGGAGTGCTATAATGGCAGACGTTGTTTGTGAGTGAGTGTGTGTGTGTGCAGAAAAATACCGGGAGGGGAGCTTGTCTAGACATCATGGTTCATAGAAAAACTACTAGAAATCTCTCGATGTTTCACACCCCTATATAAAGAGGGAGCTGACGCAACCAGAAGTCAGTTTTATTGAGAAAGTGATAGTGTGAATATTGAATAAACGTAATTGAGTTGAGTTCGAATAAAGTGTATATCGAAAGTAAGCACACGTTACATTGGTGTCAGAAGTGTAAATAAAACTTATTTGACTAGTAAAGTGTAAAAAAAAAAAAAGTAAAAAGAGAAATAATAATTATATACAGTGAAAATGGGTAAGTTGTTAGAAGAGCTCAACTGCATTGAGCTTAAAAGTGAGCTAGGTAAGCGAAATCTTTCTAGAGCGGGATCGAAAAATGAGCTCGTCCTGCGCTTGCGTAATTATTTGGAACAGCAAGGGGAAGACGTAAACACTTTTGTTTTTGAAACAGAAGTGGAAGAAGAGGAAGTAAGTGAAAATGAAGATTTTTCTAGTACATATAATGAAGCTTTTATTAGAACAAAGAAACGAACAAAAGAAAATGATTGAAGAGCAACAGCAAAATATTCTCGGACGTCTGGAAGAGCAACGAAACGATCAAAAGAAGCTGATTGAAGAACAACGAAACGAACAAAAGAAAGAACAACAGAATATTCTCGAAAGACTTGAGGCGCAACAGAATATTTTGGAAGGTCAGAAAAACATTCTAGAAGGCAAATTGGGCAACATTGAGAAAAATGTATGTGCCATTGACGAACGCGTTGAAGGTGTGGAAAAACAGCTTTCTGTTGTGGAGAATCGTTTCGAAGGCGTAGAAAGTCGATGTGATGTTCTCACCAAGGAATTAGACCAGATCCGGAAAATAAAAATTCGAGAATCTGCTGGAGAGTTTGCAAGGAAAAAGGAGATGAAACCCCCAACATTTGATGGACAGTCTTCTTGGCCAGTTTACAAGAGACAATTTGAGGCAGCCGCGGCAACAAATGGCTGGGATGACGAAGACAAGTACATTGCACTGACTCTTGCTCTAAGAGGACCAGCAGCTGAACTACTTCAAACAGTTCCAGCTGGTAAGAGCGGCGATTTCAGCCTTCTCGTGGCAGCTATAGATAAACGCTTTGGAGATAGCCACTTGAAAGAAGTCTTCCGAGTCCAACTCAATAACAGAGTCCAAAAAAGGGGTGAAAGTCTACAGCAGCTCCAGGCAGACGTCGAAAGACTGGTTCATCTTGCATACCCGGATGCTGGAGAAGAAATCATCAACCAGCTAGCTGTTGAGTCCTTCGTTCGTGCCATTTCCGATATACATCTTCAGAGGTCTGTGCGAACTGCTAGAACACGTACTCTTTCCGAAACTTTAGCATTCGCATTGACAATTGAAGCAGCAGAGCAGGCTTCTCAGGGAGTAAATCGACTTAGAGAGGCCATAGTCGAAGAATGCTCGTGCCAAAGAGCTGAAATACAAAAGAACCGGAGCGGACTAGCGAGATGTTGGAACTGCAACAAGACCGGGCACTTACAGTGTCAATGCCGACTACCACCAAATAGAGCCGGTTGTCAACATTGTGGAAGCAAGAGATCCAACCCAGAGCAAGGTAACAACAACACCAGCGTTGCCTATCAGCCCGTTTCCCACCAGGGAAACGAGTAAGAACCAACTTCGAGGGGCAGAGGCTGGTTCCTTGTATCGATGGCCCCAGAACCACCATCCAGGTTTCTCAGACCAAGCGAGACAACAAAAGTCTGACTGTGGAGACTACTATTAACGGAAACAAACATGTGGCTACCATCGACACCGTTGCCACAGCATCCATAGTACGTCGAGACCTGGTAAAGATGACGTGGCTCCATAACACCAATAGCTACCGTCTAAGAACCGCAACGGGAGAAGCAGCAAGAGTATATGGAGAAGTGTGTCTTAAGATCCGACTGGCCGATCTAGTGGCAGATATATGTGACGAGTGCATCATTGGAATCGACTTTATGAAACAGCACGGAGCTATTTTGGACATCGGAGATCAAAATTACAAGTACCAAAATAAGGAATTCCCAATGACCTATTCGAGCGAAAGTACGTTGACACTGAGGACTGTCATCACGGATGATCTGATTCTGCTTCCTTCTTCTGAAGTGTTCGTTTGGACAAAACTGGAGGGTGAGTTTGGAAGCCTTCGATACCTCGTGGTGGAACCAGGCCCAGATTGTTCCTCCCAAAGTGTCATAATTGGGAAAACACTGGGAGCACCAAAAAACAGAATGGTCCCCGTACAATTACTCAACACCAGACCGTACGATGTAAAGTTGAAGAAAGGAGAAGTAGTGGACGTTGCGAATCGGTCGCAGCAATTACGAAAATCACAGATGAAGCCCCGAGAAAAACTAAAACTCAAGAGGAGCTCAAGACCATCAAAGCTAGAATATTGAATTCATCCAACCTTGACCACCAACTAACAAGGATGTCTGAAAATCTCCTACAAGAGTACACTGACATCTTCCCATCGTCAAAAGGGCAATATGGTAGAACACAGTTGGTGCAGCACCGCAACAACACAGGAGATACAAGACCGATTCGTCAACCCGCAAGACGTCTTCCACTGGCCAAAGAAGGTGAGGTTGAGGAAATGATAACAGCAATGAAGAAGGACGGTCTTATCGAAAATTCCAAAAGTCCTTGGGCGTCACCAGTGGTTCTAGTGAAAAAGAATGACGGAAGCACTCGTTTTTGTGTGAACAACCGAAGGCTGAACGATGTGACTAAGAAGGACAGCTATCCCCTGCCGAGGATCAGTGATACCCTGGATGCCATGGGGGGAGCCCAGTGGTTTTCGACGCTGGACTTGAAGATTGGATATTGGCAAGTTGACATCCACCGTGATGATCGGGAAAAGACAGCGTTTTCTACAGGTAATGGGCTCTGGCAGTTTAAAGTTATGCCGTTTGGACTATGCAACGCTCCGAAAACATTCGAGCGTTTGATGGAGTGCGTTCTTCAAGGACTGACATGGAAAGCGTGCCTTGTCTACTTGGACGATGTCATTGTTTACGGGAAAACATTTGACCAACATTGCAAGAACCTAAAAGCCGTGTTTCAGAGACTTCGAGAGGCCAACCTTAAACTGAATCCGGAAAAATGTGCACTTTTCAAAACCGAAGTCAAGTATTTGGGACACATCATCTCTTCCCAAGGAGTGAAGACTGATCCTGAAAAAGTTGACTCAGTCAAAAAATGGCCAACACCACAGGACAAACATCAACTCCGAAGCTTTCTTGGTCTTGCCACATATTACCGACGTTTTGTTAAGAACTTTGCTGGAGTTGCAAAGAGTTTACATCAGCTCACCGAAAAGGGGAAGCAGTTTAAATGGTCAGGTGAGTGCGAGAAATCTTTTCAGGAACTCAAATACCGCCTCTGTAACGCTCCAGTGCTGGCACATCCAACACCTGGCAAAACGTTCATCATCGACGCTGATGCAAGCAACGTTGGAATCGGGGCGGTACTATCCCAAGTGCATGATGGCGAAGAGAAAGTGGTGGCATATTACAGCAAGGTCCTCTCGAAGCCCGAAAAAACTACTGCGTGACCAGAAGGGAACTGCTAGTTCTTATCTTGGCAACAAAGCACTTCCATAAGTATATCTATGGACAGAAATTCCTCCTGCGGACAGACCATGGTGCTCTGAACTGGCTGTTGAACTTCAAAAATCCAGAAGGTCAAGTCGCAAGGTGGATAGAAAGACTGCAGACTTATGATTACCAGATTCAACACCGCAGAGGAAATTTGCACTCAAACGCTGACGCATTATCCCGAAGACCTTGCAAAGTGGATTGCAAGCATTGTAGGCGGCAAGAAGACAAAGAAAATATTACCGCTCAGCGACTAAGAGCTGACCCTATGTGCGGATGGAGCAACGAGGAAGTGGGGACTGCTCAACAGGAGGATCCAGATATCGAACCCATTCTCGCATGGAAAGAAAATGAAGAGAAACCTGAATGGGGAGACATTTCTGACAGGAGTCCAGTTCTCAAAGCCTATTGGGCACAGTGGGACTCACTATATGTGCAAGAAGGTGTCCTCAGGCGAAGATGGGAATCCGCTGACGGTAAGTCATATGTGATGCAGCTGATCGTACCGCAATCGAAAGTCAGTGAAGTTCTTCAGGAGATGCACGACGGACCTTCTGGAGGCCACCTGGGAGTAAACAAAACACTGGAGAAGGTGCGACATCGGTTCTACTGGTTACATGCTAGAGATGACGTGGAGAAGTGGTGCCGAACATGTGACAAGTGTGCTGCAAACCAAAGGACCTGGTAGGAAGATTCAAGGTAAGATGCATCAGTACAACGTTGGATCGCCTTTTGAGAGGATTGCAGTAGATGTGGCTGGGCCTTTTCCAGAGACCAACGCTGGAAACAAGTACATTCTGGTTGTAATGGACTATTTTAGCAAGTGGCCTGAGGCGTATGCCATCCCAAATCAAGAGGCCAAAACGGTGGTCGACCAGATTGTGTTTAACTGGGTGAGTAGGTTTGGCGTGCCTATGGAACTCCATTCCGACCAAGGGAGGAACTTTGAGTCAAACATCTTCCAAGGAGTGTGCGGACTACTTGGCATTAAGAAGACTAGAACCACACCGCTTCACCCACAGTCTGATGGGATGGTTGAAAGATTCAACCGGACCTTGAAAGAACACCTCACCAAGGTCGTAGGCGACTACCAAAGAGACTGGGATAGGCACGTACCGCTACTCCTGATGGCCTATAGAAGTGCAGTACATAGCTCGACAGGACAAACACCCTCTGACATCCTGTTCGGGAAAACCATGCGGCTGCCCAGCGAACTTAAATTTGGATGCCCCACAGAGGAGCCACAGGACACAAACGAGTATGTGGACGACCTCAAGAAGAGACTCGCTGACATCCATAAAAGAACAAGGGAACGGATGAAAACCTACAGCGACCGGATGAAGACACGGTACGACACAAAAGCGACAACGTCAGGATTCCAAGCAGGAGATCGTGTGTGGCTTTATAATCCTCATCGTCAAAAGGGATTGTCACCGAAACTTCAGCAAAACTGGGAAGGTCCTTATACTGTGGTCACGAGGATTAACGACGTGGTTTACCGCATCCAAAGAGGACTAAGAGGCAAGTTAAAAGTAGTTCATTGTGACCGGCTGCATCGATATAGTGGCGAGGCTGCAGATGGAATTATTCGGGACGAACAATTTTAAGGAGGGGGCAGTGTAATGTGCACCCAACATTTCATGCTGATTTCCTAATTGAAAACGTCAAACCGAAAACACAAGTGCTGGCAACGCTATAATGGAGTGCTATAATGGCAGACGTTGTTTGTGAGTGAGTGTGTGTGTGTGCAGAAAAATACCGGGAGGGGAACTTGTCTAGACATCATGGTTCATAGAAAAACTACTAGAAATCTCTCGATGTTTCACACCCCTATATAAAGAGGGAGCTGACGCAACCAGAAGTCAGTTTTATTGAGAAAGTGATAGTGTGAATATTGAATAAACGTAATTGAGTTGAGTTCGAATAAAGTGTAAATCGAAAGTAGATACTGAATAAAGTGGTAGAATTAAATTGAAAGGTAGAGTTTTATTTTTGCGAACTAAGCGCTCGTTACAATATCTTAAATGAACAAAATTTGTATCAACGTAAACTGTATTGAGTCCTACACTGCTTCCTTTTTCTTCTCTTAGCATATTTTTCTTCTTTCTATATCTCTATATCTATTTCTACCTCAAAATATTTTATTTTCGTAACCTTCTCATTGCATTACATAACAACATGAACATAAAAACTGTCAACGTATTTGGCGTGTGCCCTAGTAATCAAAACCTAAATGCGGTGTTGCATCACATTTCATATGACACCATGACACTCAAATGTCCGACATAAGAAATGTCAATGTTTTTGGCGTGTGCCCTAGTAATCAAAAACCTAAATGCGGTTTCTTTGATACAAATGTTCTGGTTACTTAAGCTTCAATGTTGTTATGGGTCAAATGAATAGTATTTAGTCAACAGTTTTTTTTTTTTGTTTATTTTGTTGTAGGTTGAACAACTTAAGCTTTTTTTTTTGTTTTGAACTTGAGCTGCTTCATTCAGAAAAAAAAAAATTACCTTTGGCGATAAATGTCTTGTAATCGTTGAATATGAGTGAATTTTGCTGATTGGAAATTTAACAAGGTGAAGTTCGTTTTTTTTTTTTTTGTTATTCGTAGAAATGTTTTAAACGGTTATTATGAACAGTCACCTGTTTTTTCTTTATTTGAACTACACTATTGACGTCATTGATGATTTTTACTATTGTGTATGGGCCTTTCCAAACTTCGTCCAACTTGTGGTTTTTATTTGGATTCTTTATTAGGATTTTATCTCCTATATGGAAAATATGGGGTCTTAGTTTTGCATCATGGTAGTTTTTAGAAGTTATTTTGCTCTGGAGAAGGTTTTTCCTAGCTATAACGTAAGTTTTTTGGAGTTTGTGTCTTAGAACATAATAATTATTTTCGTGGTTGTATAGGGGTTCGGGATCTCTTTTTAGATTAGAAGGTACACTAGAAGTAAAACCGTAAAGGCAATCCATTGGGGTTAGTTTGGTTCCCTCATGTAGGTATACTATTATTGTATACGAATGCTGCAGTTCTGAGGTACTGATCCCAAGTTCTTGGACTGTCGTCACATATGGTGCGGAGATATTCCACCAAAGGCCTATGAGCACGTTCAAGCGAACCATTTGATTGTGGTCGGTATGCAGTAGTCTGAAATTTCTCGATCTGTAGGAGTTTACACACTTTTTTGAATAGTTTCCCTACGAAGTTAGCACCTTGGTCGGTTACTAGCTGCTTAGGTATTCTATATCTTGTAACTATTTGTTCGAAAAATATGTGTGCCACTGTTTCAGCTTCGGCGTTGGGCATAGCATACCAATCGACGAATTTTTTCAGATTATCTTGGAAAGTTAGAATGTACTTGTTTCCGTTTTGAGAATCTGGAAGTGGTCCCACAATGTCGAGATATACCTTGTCAAAAGGTAAATTACAGATGTCTGTAATTACCATTGGCATTTTGGTTTCGAGACTTGACTTCATTTTCTGACATTTTTTGCAATTTTTTATGTAGTTGGCTATATCTTTGATCATATTGGGCCATTTATATTTTTCTCGGATTCTCTTGTAGGTCTTAATAACACCTTGGTGTCCGCCAAATGGAGAGTTATGATAATCATTGAGAATTGTGGAAATTTCTTCTTGAGATTTTATGGTTTCATATCTTTTCTTTGTTGCTTCTTCTACTGGGTATATTATAGGAGGGGTATCTAAATTGGTTGTTTCCGCTTCTTCATCGCTTTTTCGCGTTTGTGCTCGGGTTACAGCGAGAACAATATTGTTTGATTTTTTGTCTTCACTATTTCCGGATTTAAAAGTTATTTCTGTCTTTTTGTCAACCGTGTGTTCGACCGAATTATTGGGAATTCTACTAAGCGCGTCAGCGTTAGTATTATAATTCCCGGGTTTGTATTCGATTTTATAATCGAACTCGGAAAGTTTGTGATGAAACCTAACCAATCGGGATGTTGGGTCTTTGACGCTAAAAATGCCTTTTAAAGGTTTGTGATCGGTATATATAGTCACTTGTCTCCCTAGCAGGTAGTACCTATAGTTTTTGGTTGCCCAAACGATAGCTAAAAGTTCTTTTTCGATTGTCGAATAATTTCTTTCGGCTTTGTTTAGGGTTCTACTTGCGTATGCGATTGGATGGTCTTTACCAACCTCTCCTTGAGACAGAACCGCACCAATTGCGTCATTACTTGCATCAGTGGTTAGGTTGAAAGGTTGATTAAAATCGGGATATTTAAGTATAGGGGGTGAAATGAGTAGGTCTTTAACTTTCTGAAACGATTCTTGACATTTTTCTGTCCAGGTGAATTTTACATCTTTTCTTAGCAGATTTGTCAAAGGTTTAACTACTTTTGAGAAATTCGGAATGAACTTTCAATAGTAATTTGCTAGACCCAAAAAGGATTGCATTTGTCGAACCGTTTTTGGTACGGGAAAATCTTGTACACAACTGGTTTTACTGGGGTCAGGCTGTGCTCCGGCTTCGGAACATTTATGTCCCAAGTATACCACTTCTTTGCGCAAGAATTGGCTTTTCTCCATCTGTACCTTTAAATTGTGCTCTCGCAACCTGTCGAGAACTAGTTGTAGTTTTCTGTTATGATCTACCAAATTCTTTTCGTAAACCACGATATCATCTAGGTAAACAAAGCATTCCAGACCTTGCAGGCCGGTTAAAATATAGCTCATTAAACGTTGAAATGTTGCAGGAGCACCTTTTAGACCGAACGGCATCCTTTTGAACTCATAGTGCCCGTAAGATGTGCTAAATGCTGTTTTTGCCCTGTCCTTCGAGTCGACCAGCACTTGATGATATCCACTCGCCAAATCTAGCGTGGAAAAATATCTGGCATGTCCTAATTGGTCGAGAATGTCTTCGATTCGGGGTAGCGGAAAAGCATCTCCTATTGTAATTTCGTTGATTTTTCTAAAATCTACAACTACCCTCCATCGTACCTCACCGTTTGGGCCTGCCTTTTTTAGAACTACCAAAAGTGGAGAATTCCAAGGGCTTTTACTGGGTTGCACTATGTCGTTATCAAGCATCTCGGCTAGTTGGTCATTGATGATATGTCGTTGCTTTTCAGGTAACCTATACATTTTGGTGTTGATAGGTGGTTGGCCTTGTTTGGTAGGTATACTGTGTTTTATTGTAGAAGTATACGTTAGTTTATCACCTGGTAGAAAAAATATGTCGTTATATTCCATACATAAGTTAATGATGGAATTTCTTTCTTCGTCATTTAGTGTTTCATATAAAATAAGTTGCTCTCTAAGATTCTTTTCTCTGGTATTATTCGTTGCCACGTTAGTATGGTAACACTTCGGTTCAGGAATACTTGCAATATTATTTGTTGATGTGTGTTCCAAAGGCACGTAATTTTTTAACTCTATTAGATGTAGTACAACTTGTTTGATAGTTGCATTGTGTTCTAGAGTGTTTATGATCGGAACAGATACCTTTTCTCGTCCTCCTGCTAAAATACAATTTCCAAGAAGGACTCCTTTTTGGATAGTAGTTCTACGATCATTTTTGATCTTTCTGGTAGATATCTGAATTTTTTCTTTTTAAATAATTTTTATTTTACTACTCGCTTCTACAGAGAATTTTTCGTTTTGATTTGTATTAGCCAAGCCTCCTAGGGCTGACTTTTCCGTTTTAATTTTATAATCAGAGCCGCGTTGGGTTGATTTTATTTAATTTATTTTTGAGTCATATCCGCTTTGGGTTGACTTATCATTAATTTGGATTTTTGAATCAGAGCCGCGTTGGGTTGATTTATCTTTTTTGACTTGTTCTCTATTATTCGGTTTGCTATAGATACCAGAGCCTCTACGGGTTGGCATTTGTTCCCTACTAATTATAAATTTTGTTAAGTTTGGTCTACCTTCTGTAAAGAATGAGGATGTTTTAGCCATATCAGAAAGTCTTTCTGCAAGGTCTGTTTTCCTCTTTCCACAAGTGTCTTCTTTACTATGGGAATTGCCATGATTAATACCAGAGCCTCTACGGGTGGGTATTTGTTTCTTTGATCTGTCGGTTGCTAATTTTGTAAAACTTGGTTTACCTTGTGTAACGATTAAGGAGGTCTTAGCCATATCAGAAAATCTTTCTGCAAGGTCTATTTTCCTCTTTCCACAAGTGTCTTTTTCCTGATGGTTACAATGAGGTCCATAGGAGTTAGCTCTATTTTTTGTACTTGGTAATTCGTGAACCCCTGTTTTTGAATCTAACAGTGGAGTTATATATTCTTGCTTGTTGGTGATGAATTTTAAAATCTTTTTGGGACCCTCCACATTTCAGTGTGGCCCAATGAAATTATATCCCAATATTCCGTCATCTGGAATGGGTAATTCATCTTCAACTACTTGAAAGTTGCAAGAAGGTTCCGTGGGTATTTTGAATTTTCCAGTACATTGTCCAAGTGTTTTACCTGAACCAAATGGAGTATTTATGGATACGTTTCTGGTTTTGTCAATTTTTGTGTTTTGTTTTAACACCTTCCTCCTAATGAGGCTGACTTCAGATCTAGTATCCACTAACAGACGAACGGTTTTATTTTTAGTAAAATCTGTTGGGATTTCAACAGAAGGCAATTCATAGTTTTCGGAAAACTGTTGTGTTTCAGTATACCCTTTAAATTGTTTGCTATTTATCGTCGAGCCGGGGTTTTTTCGGTCGACGATGAAGCGTTTCCCGAAGTTTTGTTTTCCCACCTGAGTTTTAAACTACATTGATTAATGGAGTGTGAGTTTCTTCCGCAAAAATCACATTCAGAATTCATTTGAAAAACCCTCGCCCTAGGATTTAACTCGTTCCTATTTTGGGTTGAGAAATTGGGTTTGAAATTAGGCTCGTTATGAGTATTCCTAAATGGATTTGTGTGGAACATACTCGTCTCTATTGTTTCTATTCCAGTTGTGATCTTGGAATTTTGTGCTTTGATAATTTGAATTATTTTTTTTACGACATAGTCGGTTCTCATGCCCGTAGGTTTTACAGTTTTCACATACGGGTGTATTTTTCCTTTTCAAACAATCCTCGTATGTGTGACCTTTAAATTTGCAAAAACTGCAAGTAATTTGGGGTTTTGTTTTGTGTTCTCTACCTTGGCTTTTCTCGAAGTCTTTATCTATAGGAATCGTTGCCTCTGACAAGTATGGTTGAAACATTTGCTTCTGTGCCGCCCCTTTTTGCAGTTTTTCCATCATGAAAGCTTTTTGTAGAATGCCTTCAAAAGTGGGTTCGGATAGCCCTAATAAATACTGCCCTAGATGGGGATTTAGAACCCCACTAGCGAAAGAGGATATGGCAAAATCTTCTAACTGCGTTTTCACAGTGTCCGCATTTTTAAAATATTTTATTTTTGCTGCTTCGCGGCACTGTGCCAACTTGTGGCGAAGTCTTGAAGCAAACTCTATTGTACTTTCTCGTCTTTCCTGTTTGCACGATATCAATCCCGTTACTAACTCGTTGTAGTTTTCAACAGGGAGGTATGTCCTACTGAGGAGATCCTCGGCTTCCCGAAAAGTTTCGGGTCTGGCTGTATCTATTAGGTCGTATGCTTCACCTCGCAATCTTGTGGTAAATAAACTTGCAAAAGCTTCCTTTTCCTCCTCTGCGAGACAAAACATCACCTGCCTACAAAATCCGATGAATGTTTGTAGTTCTTGGGAGATTTTTGGGTGTCTCTCTCCGGACAATAAAGGAACGACCTGGGCCGTAAGCTTGATAATTTTCGTGTAATCCACCGCCATGTTTAAATTAATGGTCTCACTTTCTGAATCGGAAAAATCTTGGAATTCCAAGTTAGTTTGAGACTGGTCCGAAAAGGAGATTTGGGGTGGGGTCTTTATTTGAGCTATACAATCAGTCAGTTTAGTATTGCTTTGGTTTAGAAGGATTCCCTGGAAAATCAGAGAATCTGTCTTTAACTTTTCTATCTGTTTCAGCCGTTCAAGCCTTTGTTTTTCTGAGGATGCTTCGAGTTGGTCTAAGGCCAGTAGGGATATATTTCCCGTGGATTGAGCCCTTTCATGAAGTGCTTTAACTTGCTCCAATACGGTCTTTTGTTTGCCGGGTTGGAGAGCAGCTTGTAGATTTTGCGTTGCCTCAGATTAAGGTAGGTCTCGTTATTTGACTCCTCTGAGTCCGAATTTGACATTTGTTTGGAAAAAAGCTTTTTGTTTGGTACGGAAATGATGCCTCCTTTTATTTTTTATTGTTTAAACAACATGCGAGTTGTTAAACGAAAATTTAAAATTCGGATTTACTGAGATAAATCTCTAGCATCATCCTACCGGCTGCGCCATTTGTTATGTTTTTTCCTTACAAGTCATAACTCATGAGCCAACCATACCGGGAATGTTATGTTATTGTAATACAACAACACGAGATTATCCTACCAGCAGTATTCCGTGTAGGACGAGAACCCTAATTCTGGTCAGGGGGCACCCGACCACCAATGTACATTTGGATCCATACACATGGATCCAAGATTACTTAAAAAGGGAAAGATTACTTAAAAAGGGAGAGGGAAAGGGGAAGGCCAGCGGTTAAAGGCACACTGGGGCCAATTTGAATGAGAGGCGACGAGGCCTACTTAACAGAGATACCATTTGGTATCTCTGAATGTACCTGAGAAAGTAAAGATATGTTACTCTGTTTTTTAAAAAAAATCTTACTTCTTTATTGTCTGCTGTTATAATATTGATTACAAAATATACCAATACGGTTGCCTAGTTACTGGTGTTTTCTGACTATTTCTGACGCTTCTTCTCGATTGACTTACTTTGCTAACATGCTCTATTTTATATCTTATTCTACTTACGGAACTATATTTGGCCTCATGACCGCCAGCTGGTGTCGTCATTCGCCAGTCATCGTTTTTGTTTGCAGTCATCATTTTTGTTTGCAAACCACTGTGTCAATTGCATATATGGGCTGCAGGTGTTTCATTTAAACCAATGTGTATTTGGGTCATAGTCGATTGGTTGTTTACTTTTTGTATTCCCACAATGTCTTTTGTTTGACATGTGGGTCAATCAATCAATCGAACTATGACTATACAACACCCCAGCCAATTGAATAGCTGGGTCCCCCTTGGATTGGCTAATTGATTTCCCCAATCTTGGTGTTAAGCATTGTAATCACCGGCCAAAAGGAAATAGTTTTCTTCTGAGTTCAGTTTCAAACATCGAAAAAGTTTTTCAAGCTCTGTTATAAAACATGAATTTTAAGAAGCCTCCGGCGCATAGATCGCGACCACATACAAGCGCCTCCCCTGTTGGAGAGGGATGCATACAATACACGCTTCTAGCAACTGGAATCGGCGTACTGCACCAGTATATATTACTTTATGATCAATGCCCTTACGTATGAAGATCGCAAACCCACCCGCGAAAGTCGAGTTGAGTCGGTCCCTCCTTACGATAATGTAATTGTTATCCGTCAGTTTGTGATGCTGGTTTAGCCTAGTTTCGCTAACCATACATACATCGGGACGTTGGTCTTTTAACAACTCAGAGAAGTTGGCTCGTCGTTCTACCCTAACTAGCGAGTTCACATTCACGGCTAGGATCTTGAAAGGCCTCTCCGGCAGCGCGCCCCTTAACCCAAAAATTGCGCAAGCGAAGGCACTGCACGATAGATTAAATCCACCCTACGCGCCTGCTCACTTATTTGCCGTGATAGTTCACTCATTTGTGCCTGAATGACACGCAGAGCGGAAATCACCTCTGACTCCCCAGTAGCAGCCTTTGACACAGACGGCTGTGCGGCCGCTTTCTGAGGAGGCGTACCGTTTTCCCAGCTCCCCACGCCATTTGGGCGTAGGAGACTTCGGGAACGACGGCCCTTGGAATTGGTCTGGCTGTTTGCCTTCCCTCATCGTTAGTTGCTGTTGGAGCAGCTTTTTTTGATTTCTTAATAGTCTGGTATCGAGGACAACCCCGATAATTAGCAGGGTGCCCATCTCCACCACAGAGAACGCACTTCAGTAGGGTCTTGTCTTCGACCCTTGTCTCACCGAGCTTGCACTCTTTGTCGTTGTGGTTCACTCCACACTTGACGCACCTCGACTGCATTTGGCAGTTGAATGCGGCGTGAACGAACCGTTGGCAACGAAGACATTGTAAAATGTCCCCGTGCCTGTTTAATTTTTCCCATCTTACCATCTGGTAGTCCAGGACGGAGGTTTTCCTTAGACTCTCCAGACGGCTATTGGGTGATAGGGTGACGAGGAACATCGGCAATAGCCGCTTCTCCCGTCTTGCCTTGGCCGTGGTGAACGACTTGACCCCGATAAACTCGAGATCGTCGCCCGCCAACCTGCGGAGTTCAACTAAGAGCTCCTCTGGGTCAGAGGTAGGCTCTACCCCTTTCAACAGCATTGTTTTCGGTTTCTCCTCTTTAGGAGTGAAACGAAAATGTTCGGTGGATGTCTCTTTCAACAACGCCTGAACGATCTTATGGTCATCAATGTTTTCACATTGGATCGCATGACGATCTTGAACTAATCGTTTAATTTTAAATTTGTCGCCAATGGCGGACTTACATAGATTTGTAGTGGCTTTCATCTCCATGTTGAGGGTATTTATGGCGGCACTCTGCTTTTTATGGTCTTCTTTGGTTGTTTTTGTTGTGGCTCTTTCTGCTGCTCTGCTGGCTGCTTCTGCTGCTCTGCTTGCTGCTCCTGCTGATGTCTGGGGATCGTTGTCGCGGCTTTTATAGCCGCGGTCCCTCGTGGCTGCTCATCGGTAGCATTTTCTTACTTGTTTCAGCTTTTTTAGCTGAAGTCCCGCGTTGCTGCACGTTTTGCTGCTGTTGACTGCTGTTCGGTTGCAGTTTTGTTTCCAGATAATGCTTTATTTTGTTTTGGAGCATTTTCTTTCGGCACAGACTGTTTTTGTCTTGCCTCACTTTCATTTTTTCTGCGGGCCTCTTGCCTTGCCTTTATTTCGCTTATCTCTTTACTAAGCTTCTGTATAATTAACGTAAGTGATTGTATTCGCTTATCTTCATTACTATTATTTTTTTTCTTCTTGGTCATCTGCTAGGGCAGCGAAAGAATTACCGCTCCATGTATAGCGGCCTTCTCCACCGTTTGATTCGTAATCATACGTTAACTTCAAGCATTCCTCGCTATCACTAATTGTTGACATATTTTCAACCTCCTTCTCTTCCACCGCCTTTTGTTTGCGACGGACTAGATTTGGCTTCGCTTGAATACGTCGCCTTCTCTTGGTTGCGGTTGTTGCCGCTGTTAATGTTGTGGTTGTTGCCGCTGTTATTGTTGCGGTTGTTGCCACTGCTGTGGTTTTTGTTGTTGCCAACCTCACCTCACCAGATGTTGATGGACCTGATTGGT
This sequence comes from Melanostoma mellinum, assembly GCA_914767635.1. Classification (NCBI taxonomy): domain Eukaryota; kingdom Metazoa; phylum Arthropoda; class Insecta; order Diptera; family Syrphidae; genus Melanostoma; species Melanostoma mellinum. Next base: position 107,973,251 of record OU612058.1, read on the forward strand.
CCATCACATCAATTTTCTCCCTTATCTCTTTTAATAAACGTTCACGTTCCTTCATTTCCGCAATTTTGTTTAACCAAAAAAGTTGAACTTTTAGGTTCACGTGGGGGTCGATTCCGGGTCGATTCCGGGTCCTTCCACACTGCAGTCGACTGCTTTTTTTCATTTTCAATTCATTTTTTATTATATCTACTTACATGCTAAAAAATTTGTAAAATTAGCTTATTTATTAACTTAATTAACTTACTGACCCTAGGCGGGTACTCTAAATTATTCAATATCTTACTACTAATGAGTTTCGGCCTTAAGAAACCTTATTAATTACAAACTAGAACTAGTTAAAACTAAGCTTTCTTGATCATTTTTTTTTTGTTTTCTTAAAACTAATTAATACTAATTAAAACTACTAAAATCTACTAAAAACTAGAGCAGCCACAGTAGCTTTTGGCTTATATATATATATATATATGTTATTATATATAAATTTTCTTTTTTTTGTTTTTTATATTTTGTAATTTTTTTTTTTTTGGTTTTTTGTATTTTGTAATTTTTTTTTTTTGGATTTTTTTTTTTAAGGTTTTATGTTTCTTTTTTTTGGTTTTTGGATTTTTGTGATTTTTTTGTTTGCCACTATGCCTACCCCCTATACCCTAAGGCTTACACACTAAGCCTGTGCAAGCCAGCCATTGGCGACTCGCTATCATTAGCAAATTCAAGTTGTTGTTCCGACAACCACCAGAACATTTTCGACGTTTTAACAACGTCACGACGATCGCGATCTGAAACCGCCCTACTGAACCGGAGGAGCTCTTCAGCTTCTCCGCCTACTGCGTCTTCGTCCCGGCCATAAAGGAGCCGTCGTTCCACGGACTTCCGGCAGACGTGGTACATTAGCGGAACCGCCAACCTATCCTGAATCAGCTCTACCATATCAAAATAGAGGAAAGCCTCCGGTGGGACAAATCCACTGAAGCGCGTTTTCTCCATATATTCAGTGTTGGGGTAATAAGCCCCAAAAATCAGGCCATTGGTCGAGGTCATCGCTCTTGCAGTGTGACCACGAGTCAGTTCTATAATGAAGTTGTCGATCCTGTTTATTTGAGCCCCGTTGTGAAGAACCTCATTAGGATAATATTTTCTGTACTCCAACTCTGGTGTTCTGTGCAATCCAAGACAGGTACGCAGACACTGTCTCTCAAACACCCGAATCTTTTCCAATTGAGACGCTCTAACATTGAACCACACGGGGCACCCATAGACAATCATTGGCCTTATAAGGGCCATGTAGCAAATCACTTTCACTCTGCTATCAAGTTGTCTGCTGTGAAACAGTCGCCTTGTCAGAGCAAAAGCTCCTCTAGCTTTGGCCAGAGCTGCATCTATATGTTTGTTAAAATATAGATACTGATCTAGCCAGATGCCGAGGTACTTGACTACTACTTTGTTTGGCAGTGGGTGGCCATGTAGATCAACGATCACCAGCTTTCTTCAGAGCCAACGAGGTTTTAAACACAATTGTTTCCGATTTCTGGACGTTGATTTTCAACTTCCAGTCATCGCAATATTGCTGGATCTTATCGAAGTCACGCAGCAAAAGTATTCTGATAACTTCGATCTTTGGACCTGTTCTGTACGCAATAAGGTCGTCGGTGTACGCTATAGCATGGTGAAGAGAACCAATTAGATCGCCGGTGAAAATGCTAAATAGAATAGGAGAATTCACCGCTCCTTGTTACAGACCGTTCTGTATTTTAAAAGTTCTGGTAGAAGTTCTATTGCAACTTTTCACTGTAATAAGCCCTACTTTTGGGATATTATAAAGGCTTCCCAAGCCGAAAACGGATGATGGCTAATGAGCCTATCTGAATATGACATATCTTGATTTCTTCTTTTAAGCGACACTAATATATATATTTTTTTTCGGAATCCCAATATATTTTTTTTTTTTTTTTTAAACATTATTTTCTTTTATATTAATTGAAATAGTACATACTTAGTGTGTTTTATTACTTACGCATATAATATAATATAATTTTTTTTTCCATTCATACAATTAACTTATTTTTCTTATATTCTAGTTGTGTTTTTTAAACATTATTTTCTTTTATACTTAGTGTGTATCATTACTTACGCATATAATATAATATAATTTTTTTCCATTCAAACAAGTAACTTATTTTTCTTATATTCTAGTTGTGTTTTTTAAACATTATTTTCTTTTATACTTAGTGTGTATCATTACTTACGCATATAATATAATATAATTTTTTTTCATTCATACAAGTAACTTATTTTTCTTATATTCTAGTTGTGTTTCTTAAACATTATTTTCTTTTATACTTAGTGTGTATCATTACTTACGCATATAATATAATATAATTTTTTTTCCATTCATACAATTTATTTTTCTTATGTATATTCTAGGTGTGTTTTTTAAACATTATTTTCTTTTATACTTAGTGTGTATCATTACTTACGCATATAATATAATATAATTTTTTTTTCATTCATACAAGTAACTTATTTTTCTTATATTCTAATTGTGTTTTTTAAACATTATTTTCTTTTATACTTAGTGTGTATCATTACTTACGCATATAATATAATATAATATTTTTTTCCATTCATACAAGTAGCTTATTTTTCTTTTATTCTAGTTGTGCACAACAGTATAATTTACGCTTATTAAAAATTAAGTTAATCAATTAAATGAAGTAGTTATCTTGTATGTATCTATATATGCACATAATATTATTTACATTCTCTTCCCCTTTTTTTTTATTTTGATTTAATTAGCGATTATATAAAAGTTAAATACATGTAAAATGGTTTTAGTCTATTCTTGTGTACTGTTATTCTTTTGTTATCGTATTTGATATCACAATTTACACCATTTTGAGACAAAACTTCGTATGGTCCTATAAATATTGGATCTATTTTTTTCCTAGCTTCGTTTCTTAATAAAACTAAACTCCCTTTTTCAAAACTACTACTCTTTGTTTGTCCCTCTTTATCATACCTATCTTTCCTAACATTTTTCTTCTTTATAAGCGTTTCTCGGGCATCTCTATGGGCAACTTGTAATTTTTGTTTTGTCAGATTGTTGGGTAAGCTACATTGCTTTCCGAATATCAACTCGAATGGTGTGTAACCCGTTTCTGAGTGTACGGAAGTGTTATAACAGAAAACGTAATATGGCAACCAAGTGCTCCAGTCCGTGTGTTTTTCTGAGACGTAACTTCTAAGATATGCTCCTAAAACCTTATGTGAATTTTCTAAAGCTCCTATGCTCTCATGATGGTACGCTGTAGATTGTAATTGTTCTATTCTCAAAAGCTTACAGATACTTTTGAAAACCTGGTTTTAAAATTCGGTTCCCTGATCAGATGCTATTGTATGGGGTACTCCGTACCTTAGAATAAAACGTTCTACTAGAGCTTTAGCTACCGTGCCTGATTCTTTATTTGGGAGTGGTATAGCTTCGATAAACTTGGTAAGCTCATCTTGAATGGTGAGTATGTATTTAGATCCATCTTCAGATTCTTCTAAAGGTCCTACTAGGTCTATAAATATTTTGTCAAAACCTGATTCGGCTGTTGAGGTGATAGTCATTGGTTGTTTCTTCGGTTGGTTATATTTGTTTCGTTGGCATACTGGGCAGTGCTTAACGAATGTCGTCACATCGTTTTGCATTCCTGTCCAAAAGTATTTTTTCTTTATATTTTGGATCATACGGTTTATACCTGCATGTCCACTGGTTGGAAGTAAGTGAAAGTCGTTTAGTATTAATTTCTTCTTACAAGGATCGGTAATTTCAATAACATTATCTATGAGGTATACCTTTATATTACTTTCTTTAAACATTTCTCCTAATATATTTTTTAATTCATTAATTTTATATTCTCGACGGCCGTCCGAGAGTTTCTTTATTTCATTTTAAGTAATATATATTCTCTTAACTGATTTGGGCCCGCAGAATTTTTGCACATCCCTCGACAAAATTTTGCCAAATAATGTCGATTGGGTTGTAGTGCTGTCCTTGGGCTTCTTTAGGAGTAAACTATTCCCTTTTGGAATATACGCCAAAACTTTGTTTGGTCCTATAATTATGTCGTCCTTGAAATTAACTAAATCTTCCGTAAAATTGTCAACGATTTTTAATTCAATAACTTTTAGTCCACTTTCGGGTGGTTCTGTTTTCAGTAATACCTATATTTTTGTCGGAATATTTTCTTTTTGGGGTTTTATTGAAGTTTGCAAGTATTTCAACGGAAGTTTTTCTTTTAATGTTTTTTATTGTGTTGAACAAATGATAACAGAACTTTTTTTATCAATTTATGGGGGAGATATGAATTTTTTTTTTTTTTTACAATTTTTTAGGGTTTTTTCATTTGTTTTACTTTCATAAGAAGTGTTTTTCGTTCATTTTTTTTTTTTTTTGTTTATACATTTAGAAAAAAAAATTTTTTTGTAAAAATTTATTTCATTAGTAATAGTTTTCTGAACAATACAATTTTAAAATTCTTTGTGGCTAAATAAACTATAAGGATTATGACAATGTCCATGATAACAAGATTTGTTTCTTGAATCAGTTTCAGTTTCAAAAATCAAAATAAAGAGAAAAAAAAAATCGCCAAAAATAAAAAGAAAATGGTTAAAAATTTATGGAAATTTCTTATCTTTGATAACGTTGTAAAGTTTCTTTTGCTTCTCTTTTCGTAAACCAAAAAAACTATTTTCTAAAATAACTAATTCTAATTGAAGCAGTTGTAGTACTGTAGTACATAATATAATGAATTTGTAGACTTATCTGCTTTCTTCCTGTGAAACTCTTTGCGATGGAAGCAGTATAGAGTTCGGTAAAAGTTTAGAACGTTGTTTGTGCTGCTAATTTTGATCGCCCTCATGATGTTGCCTAGCTTTTGTTTAATTGTAGTCATCTTTGTTGGTGTGTATTTTTGTTTATGTACGCGACTTCTGTACTCCTGTTTGTACAGAGGACACGGGTCAACAGTTTTGTCGTTGTTGTTTGTTCTGAGTTCTTGTTAAATTTAGTGTATGAGGAATTGTTATTATTTATTTTTAACGTAACCGTAAACGTAAATATGAGCCACTATCCGCCTGTTCTAGGTGGACTTTAATAGTACTACCCTGTTCCATTTCTAGTGAATTTGGTGTGTCGTATTCCTTGATTATACGTCCATTGTACCGAAACTGAACGGCATCCATGGGTAGACGTCTGCGCTCGCAATAAGCGATCATCAGCTTCTTTAGTGTTGTGTACTTCTTCATTAAGAAGCCAACCATTCTACCATGTCCCGTTACCTTCAGGTATATGACCTCCAGTTCGTTCGACATTTTTACTAATTCTTTTTGTTTTTATATGCTCTTGCTCCTGGCAGGATCGCCATGTAATAAGCCCTACTTTTGGGATATTATAAAGGCTTCCCAAGCCGAAAACGGATGATGGCTAATGAGCCTATCTGAATATAAATGCCAAAATAAAGACGGCTAAGGAGCCAAACTAGTCTTTTCGATTCTGGAATAATAATGAATCTTTATTAATTCAACTTAGCCTATTTATACATAATAATCAACTTACACACTAACATCTTAAACCAATATCAATTATACATATTATAACTTACACATAGAAATGTTTGGTATTCCGAATTCTGTGGGAAATAAACGAACAACGGAACCCGGTAGCATACTTGCTATGTCATCAAATTAATAGCACATGCCAATATGCATAGCCCGTCTAATACCATGCACAAATGTATCCAAATACGTCCAGCCATATGCACTACACAGTAATGAATGAATGAATGAATGAAAATTGGGGTTTTGTATTGTACCTCGACCTGTTTAGATCTATTGTACCCCCTACTTCTTAAGTGATATTCCTTAATTAAAGTACTTCATCCAGACTAGTTCCTTTGATGAAACTTAGGTTACGCTTAGGAGTTTTAGCTCCCTCTCCTCTACATAGTAGGATCCTAGGTACTTCTTTCTTTGGTGTATTAGAGCTTCGCAGTCACCTAGGAGGTGGTCAGGAGATTCCTCCTGTTCGTTGCAAAATCTGCATTGGTCGTCGCTCTCTATGCCTAGTACTTTTAGATGTTTTCTTAGCCTGCAGTGTCCGGTTAAAAACCCGGCTAGCATTCTTACATTGTTTCTATTAAGTTTTATTACGTCTTTGTAACGTTTTTTGTTGAAAGTGCCAAGTAGAAGTTTGGCTTGGCGCATCTTGGGGAGGTCATTCCAGTGTTTAGCTCTGTTGTCTTCCTCCAACTTTTTGATTTCATTCTAAATGTGGCTTTCTGTTATTCCACAAAAAGGTTCCGGTCCAGTGAGTGGTAATCCGGCTCCTGTCTTTGCCAGTTCGTCTGCCTGCTCATTGCCTATGATTCCTACATGTCCTGGTACCCAGTAGATTGTAACCTTGTTATTACTGCCCAGTTTGTTCAATTTGTCAATGCATTCGCTGACAAGTTTTGAGGAGATTGTGTAGGATCGTAGGGCCTTAATTGCAGCTTGACTGTCCGTCATTATTGCAATATGTTTGTTATTATATTTCCTGTCAATGTTTACTTCCGCGCATTTGCCTATTGCATAGACTTCTGCTTGGAATATGCTTGACATTCTTCCCATAGGTACTGAAATTTTTGCTCTTGGCCCAAAAATTCCTGCTCCAGTTCCCTCAGTTGTTCTTGAGCCATCTGTATACCATTTTATTGCATGGGTCTTCATTGAGTAGGTCTCTTTCTCACCTAGCCATGCCTTTTTGTTACTTAGCTCAACGCTGAAGAGTTTATCGAATTTGAATTCCTTGGTCTTGCTATCCCGAGGAAAGTCAATGACTGCTAACTCTTTCGATATTATGCTCTTTTCGCTAGATTTCAGGACACACTCAGTTGTTTCTTTGGCAAATCTAGCTATCGTTGCATTTGAGATGCTTCTTATTGCCAGGTGCAAAGGTGTCAGGTTTAGCAATACTTCCAAAGCTGCAGTTGGACAGCTTCTCATTGCTCCTGATATGCATATGCACGCAAGTCTTTGTACTTTTTCAAATGTTTTTCTGGTGGTCACCTGGTCCGCTCTCTTGTTCCAGACTACCGCTCCATAGGTAAGGATAGGTCTTACCATCATTATGTACATCCACCGAATAATGCTCGGCTTACAACCCCATGATCTTCCTGCTATACTTTTGCATATCATTAAGGTTTTCTTAGCTTTTTCAGTAGCTGCTTCAACTTGTTTTCTCCACAGGAGTTTACTATCTAGAATCACGCCTAGGTACTTGACCTCTGTTGTGGGTACTTTGGTTACTCCATCCAGTGTAATGTCTTTCATGAGTGGTAGGAGTCTTCTTCTGGTGAATGGTACAATTGTAGTTTTTGTGGGGTTGATGTTCAGTCCTACAGATGTACACCATTTTTTCGTGATTGCCAGACCCCTCTGTATTATATCGCATAGGGTTTCTTCATATTTCCCACCTTAATTTCATTATTCACGTCCAGTAATTTCTTAATTTCACGTCCAGTTTTACAATTTGATAAGTACCTACTTAATTTGTCTTTTGTTTCACTTTCGTACACATAAACCTACGGTATGTCTCCTTCGACCCGCTCTAAGTCATCATGTGAAGAGAAAACTACACCTGCATCGAAGAATTCATCATCATCTGGCAAACTAGCCTCATTGACCAGTTCTTTAAAAACTAAAAAAACATCACCTAATAAAGTACTCCTATCCAACAATCTAAAAGATCTTGAGACAAAACTCACTGTAAAACTTAAAGAATTATTTGATCAATTAGAAATAAAAATAAACAAAGAGATTAAGAAAACAATATATGCTCTTGAACTAAGAGTAGAGGAGTGTGAAAGTGCATTAACTGAACTTAAATCCGAAAATCGAAAAATAAGAGAACAATTAGCTGACTCTCAGCGACAAAAACGTCTCTGTGATGTTATAGTTCGCGGTATCCCACAAAGTCCAAACGAAAATTCGGTTGCTGTTGCACTCAACATCGCTGCAAAACTCAATTTCGCCTCAAACCGAAAACATCTTCATCAAACACTGGTTACCCCAACCCGTTGTTAATAAGACTGTCCTCCCACGCTGAACAAAGAGCACTATTGTCAGCTTATCGTGCAAATAAAGACCTGACTCTCTCGCACCTCCAGATTGAATCTTCAACCCGCTCTTCTAATCGAGTGTATATGAACGAAAGCCTAACACCTGAGAATAGTTCAACTTTGAAAAACGCAATCAAGCTACGGAAGGAAGGTTTACTGCATTCTGTGAACACTAGGAATGGTTTCGTGTTCGTAAAGAAGACGATTGATGATACTGAGATCAGAATTGTATCGACTAACAACTCTAAGATGATCTGAAGCAAAACATTTGCAGCTACGAGCTTATTTATATATATTTTTTTTTTTTTGTCATTACTTTATTTCTTCTTTTCTTTTTACTTGTTTTTTTTTATTATACTACATTTCATTTGTTGACATATTTACTTGCGCTATGTTTTTTCTTTGTCTAATTTAACTTTTTTTTTTCTCTCTCTCTTTTTCCTTCTTTTTTCTCCTGCATATTGTTATTGCTTTCAATGTACCCTTAGTGTAATTTCTTTTTTATCATTGTTGTTATTATTAATATTTTTCTATTTGGTTTGGGGACTCTTGTTTTAGAGTTAGTTTGCTATGGACGGACTATCTGAAAGATTGGTTATCAATATCTTGTCTGCTGCCTGTGACAGATTCAAATTGTGCCATATTAATGCGCGTAGTCTTAATTTAACAAAAATTGATTTGATGAGATATGTGTTTGAAACTTCTGGGCTCGATATCATTTCTGTATGTGAAACCTGGTTCAAACCATCCATTCCTGATACCTTCTATAACATTCCCAATTATAACTTAATTCGTAATGACAGAGTAACTGACACCATCGGAGGAGGTATCGCACTGTATATCAACGCTTCCCTTGCTTTTAAGGTTATTGAAAAATCTGCAGAAAATGGAATTGAGTACGTTCTAATAGAAATTTCAGACGGAAACGTGAAGTGTATCGTTGGTGAAGCATACAACCCAAACAGATGTTTCTCCCCTGAACCCTTCTTCTCGGCTCTTCAAGAATTCTTATCGACATATGAACACATTATTCTACTAGGTGATTTCAATGCAGACTTACTTAAATCAGATAGTAGAAGAAAGCAACTCCTTGACTCTATCTCTACGTCTAGTCTAACAGTTATAAACAAATATGCTACCCGTTTTGCACCTAATGCTAGACCTAGTTTACTTGATTTAATTGTTGTTTCTGATCCCTTGAGTGTTCTTCTTCATGACCAATTATCGTTTGATGGATTCTCTGACCATGATTTAATTTTTTGCACCTACAACATTGACTTTCAACGTACTGCTGTTCCAGCAAGTTTTGAATTTAGGGATTTTAAGTCAATTGATTACAACAGACTGAATCTTGAAGCTGGTGCCCTTGATTGGTTTAGATGTCAGTACCTTTCCAACTCGAATGATAAGCTTGACTATCTACAAACTCATATAGGTCGACTATTCAATGACCATGTCCCGCTGAAGTCTGTGTACGTGCGTAATGTAAACTGTCCATGGTTCACAAGAGAAGTTAGTAATTCATTGAGTAATAAGAAAAAACTTTATCACAGATGGAAACGCTGTCAAACCACATATAACTGGGACTTGTACTGCGCTGCACGTAACCAATCCACATCTCTAATACGTAAATCTAAAAAACTATATTTTTTGTCTAAACTGTGTCTCAAACAAACACCAAAAAAACTGTGGTCAAATTTACGTTCTATAGGGGTAGGTAAACAAACCTATCTCGTTTATTAAATTGATCTTGCCCTACATCTTGGGGTCTTTGACTCATTTGTTTAATTTTTGCATCATGTCGTCCTGCTTCCCTGATAGTTGGAAAATTGCTAAGGTTATACCTGTCGCCAAAATTTCAAACCCTAAGTCTTGCACGGACTTTAGGCCAATTAGTATTTTGCCATGTCTTTCTAAGGTCTTTGAAAAAATCCTTGCCAAGCAAATAAAATCTCATCTTGATCATCACAGTCTCTTATCGCAGTACCAATCCGGTTTTAGAACAAATCACAGTTGTGAAACTGCCATGGTGAAAGTTTTAGATGACATAAGAATAGACTTCGATGCAGAAAATGTAACTATACTAAATCTTTTAGATTTTTCTAAGGCGTTTGATAGTGTTGATCATGGAATCCTGTGCCTCAAGCTCAAAACATATTTTGGATTTAGTGACAGAGCTACACGTCTTTTACAAAGCTATTTAAAAAATCGGAAGCAGAAAGTTGTCATTGGCAGAAGTTGCTCTCAATACAAAAACATTTTAGCCGGTGTACCCCAAGGCTCAATAATTGGTCCGTTACTGTTTTGTATCTTTATTAATGACCTTGTCAGTGTTTGCACTAATGTTAAACTACACTTATATGCAGATGACTTGCAAATTTATCTACCTAGACCTATTGGGCTCATTGAAGATCTTGTAGTACGAGTCAACGAAGACATGTCAGCGATTTTGAACTGGTCTAATAAAAATGGACTTCTTCTCAACCCGAATAAATGTAAGTCCATTATCATTGCAAAAAAAGTGTATGACCCGGAGGTTTTTCCAGCGATCTTTCTAGGAGAAAATCAAATTCAATATTCTGATAAAATAACCAGCCTTGGGTTCAAAATAAACCGTACCTTGTCAGCAAACGACCACATTAACTACGTTGTTGGGCAGATTTATAGTTGTTTGCGTAAACTTTGGATTTGTTCGCACTTTACACCCAAGAACACAAAGCTTAGACTTATTAAGACATTGATTTTGCCACTTATTACTTATGGATCAGTCATTTATTGTAAGCCAGATTCTCTTTCATACCACAATATCTTGGTTGCGTTCAATGATACGGTTAGATATGCTTTTGGCCTTAGAAGACACGAACATATATCTCATCTTCATAAAGAAGTACTTGGCTGTTCACTGCAAAGTTTCCTCGAATTGAAATGTTGTTTATTTATGCAAAAAATCATTCAGTCAAGAACACCTTCTTACTTGTACGAAAAAATTCACCACGGTCAATCATGCAGAACAGCAAGCCTTGTACCACCTCAAGCTAGATTCCTTAATTCCTCACGCTTATTCTTTGTGCATGCAACTAGGCTTTGGAACAATCTCCCCACTCCTATGAGACAAATCATTTCTACAGAAAAATTCAAAATCATAGCCTTAAATCACTTTGCTAATTACGGGTAATAGTTATGCACTGAGAAAAAAAAAATAAAAAATACCTTTTGTTATTATACTATAATTTAAAATAATAATACCAATCTATAATGTCTCAAACAAATTCGTAATATTTTATTGTTATTTTTTCTTCTTTTAAATTTTTATCTATTTCTTATTATTTTATTTGTCATTTATATATCTTTTAAATTTGTATCTTTTAATTTTTCTTTACATAACCTCTGTTTAAATGGCTGCATTATCTTGTACTATAAAAGACTAAATTGTCTTACTGTACTTCCTTATTTGTTAAATAAATTGAAATTGAAATTGAAATTAATAATGTGATATCATCAGCATAGCCAATGCATCTTATGCCCTGCGTGGTTAGTTTTTCTAATAGTTCATCTGCTACTAGACTCCAAAGTAGAGGTGACAAGACCCCTCCTTGTGGGCAGCCTCTCGTAGTGATGATTCTCTGAATCGTTTGGCTAGAGTGTG